>CANJKZ010001011.1:0-723208 GCA_947471745.1 Closterium sp. Naga37s-1
TATTCTCACAGAATCGACTGTAGAAATAACGAGCGCTGTTCTGTAGATCGCGTTTCTCTCTAAGTCGAAATTCGCGTCCGATCTCTCGCCGTTGAGTAGATTTCGATATGACGCTCCAAATTCCAACTTTTTTGGGGTGAAATTCTCAAGGCCGTTGAGATTCGAATCGATCTGACGGTCGAAATTCCAACTTTTTCGCCACTGGACCTGAGGAGTGTTCGAAAACCGGTTCGATGGGGACCTTATAAAATTGCGCGGAATTGGTTTACGTACCCGAAATCGGTGCTTTCCTTTGTCGCCCTCGGCTTTAAAAGCTAGGTTTTAGCGGTTGAAAAACTTCGCTTGCAAACAGGCTTTGATTACCAAGTGTGAGGATCTATGATCGAGCTTAGAAAAGTGGGTTTGAATTGAATGATCCACTAGGGTACAAGAGGAGGCTATATATAGGCTCGACACAAGGCCAGTTACCCAAGTGTTACGCGAATGTTCCGAGGGTCACGAAGCGTCCCGAACAGAACCTTTCCAAACTTTGTAGAAATCAATTCGGTGGAAACCGAATAGGCTTGAGTTCGGTGCACGTAACTTGGTTCGATGCTATAACTATAATATAATATAGGAATGCACCTAAGCTAGGAAATCAAGCATAAATATGCATGATAAAAATAAACCCAAGCTAGTAATAGCATAACAAAGTCCAGGCAAGCTAGCAAAGCCAGCATAAGCCATCATACTCTCACACCCCCGCTGTCTAGAGCTGCGTAGGCACGGTGTGGATATCTTTGCTCTGTACTATGACGCTATCCTTACTGCCATGTATCCTTTCGCGACAGCACCACAGTCACACCACTGCACTGGTTGCATTCTCTCTGGCTGACCCCTCTGGGGGCCTGGTTCTTGCACGTTCCTTCACTGTTCTCCCGTGTCCGGCTGTTCCGTCTGGCTCACTGTCAGGTCTTCACCTCCCCTCGTTTTCTACAAACTTGGTGAGTAACGCCATCCTTCAGGATGCTTGGGTTGACACCTTTACCCTTGGAGGACAGCGTGTGGTGATCTGCACGTGTGCGCGGACGGGCCTGTCACCTGGCCACGTTCACCCGTCGACCTAGGTCGAGCCTGTACACACTAACTACTGAGCCTCTTCAGGTAGCTACATCTGCGTCCGCGTCAGGTCAGCTAGCAGCCCCCTATTCGTGTCACCTCCTGTCGCACCAGACTCTCCTTTGGCACCACCGCCTTGGTCACCCCTCCCTGCCACGCCTCCGTGGCATGCACTCCCACCTCCTTGTCTCTGGTCTTCCCAGATCTCTGCCTCCCCTCCCACCCTCGCCTGCCCCTCCCTGCCTTCCCTGTGTCGAGGGGCAGCAGCGCGCCGCTCCTCACTCCTCCTCGTTTCCCCCGACGACTGCTTCCCTGCAGACTCTCCACATGGACGTGTGGGGCCCAGCCAGCGTCCAGGGACAGGGCCGCGAGCGATACTTTCTACTGGTTGTTGATGACTAATCGCGTTACACCACGGTCTTCCCCTTGCGTAACAAGGGGGAGGTCCCTGATGTCTTGATCCCTTGGATCCGCGCTGTCCGTCTCCAGCTCCGCGAGCGGTTTGACACGGACCTTCCAGTCCTGCGTCTGCACTCTGACAGAGGTGGTGAGTTCTCCTCCGACCTCTTGCGGGACTTTTGTCGTGGGGAGGGCATCCTCCACTCGTTCATGCTTCTGGCCTCTCCGCGGCAGAATGGGGGTTGTGAGCGCCGCATTGGCTTAGTCAGGGAGGTCGCTCGTACCTCCATGATCCATGCGGTTGCTCCCCATTTTTCTGTGGCCGTTTGCGGTCTGGTACACTGCGCACCAGCTCAACCTTTGGCCCGTGTCTCCTTGCCGGAGACCTCGCCTACACTGCGTTGGACGGGGGAGGTTGGCGATGCATCGGTGTTCCGGGTCTGGGGCTGTCGTGCCTTTGTCCGCGATACCTCCGCGGACAAGCTTCCTCCCGCGCCGTTCCCTGCGTCTTCCTTGGCTTTCCCCCTGACGCGCCTGGTTGGCAGTTTTACCCCCCCACCTCGCACCGTGTCCTGCCCCCTCAGGACGTCACGTTCGATGAGTCGGTTCCTTTTTACCATCTCTTCCCCTACCGCACTGCCCCACTCCCCCTCTCGCCGCTCTTCTTCACTCCACGTCCCCCTCCGGTAGACCGCGTGCCCCCTCAGGGTCCTGCTCCTTCAGGTGTGTCTCAGGTAGACCCACTCCCCTTGGTTGAGCCTGTCGAGGTTACTTGTGACTCTGGTGCTGCTCGGGGTGCTGCATATGGGGGTGCTGAGCCTGCGGTTGCGAAGCCTGAGCGTGTGGGGCCTGGAGGTGCTCAGCCTGCGAGTGCGGAGCCCAGGGTTGTCGAGCCTGAGCGTGTGGGGCTTGGGGGTGCTGAGCATGCGGGTTTGGAGCTTGGGGGTGCTGCGTCTCAGCATGCAGAGCCTGGGGGTGCTGAGCATGCGGGTGTGGAGCCTGGGGGTGCTGAGTCTGGGGGTGCTGAGCCTAGGGGTACTGCGTCTACACTATAGGAGCCTCTCTCACCACAGCAACTGCGCAAGTGGTACACTCAGCGCACACACCTTCGGAGTGGCGCTGCTAGAGCTAGAGGCCCTGCAGCTGCTAGTCCTGGAGGTGCTAGAGGTACTACTGGTACTGGAGGTACTGGAGGTGCTGGAGCTACCAGTCCTGGAGGTCCTGCAGGTGCCTCGCCCCAGCGGTCTAGCCAGCGGGAGCCTCTCTCACCACAGCAGCTGCGCGAGTGGTACGCTTGGCGCACCCGCCTCCGGTGTCGCGCTGCTGGAGCTGGAGGCCCTGCCGCTGGAGGTGCTGGCGCTGGAGGCACTGGTGCTGCTGGTGCTGGAGGTGCTGGTGGTGCTGGCACTACTGGTCCCGGGGGTGCTTGTGCTGGAGGTGATGGAGCTGCCGGAGCTCGTGGTGCTGTGGGCTCTAGAGCTGGAGGCAGTGGAGCTGGAGGTACTGCAGGTGCTGGAGCTGCTGGTCCTGGAGGTGCTCGTACTGGGGGCGCTGGAGCTGCCGGAGCTGGTGGTGCTGCTGGTGCTGGAGGTGCTGGAGGCACTAGAGGTGCTGGAGCTGCTGGTTCTAGAGGTGCTCGTGCTGGGGGTTCTGGAGCTGCCGAAGCTAGTGGTGCTGCTGGTGCTGGAGGTGCTGGGGGTACTGGAGCTGCTGGAGCTGGTGGTGGTGCTGCTGCTGGAGGTGCTGGAGGTGCTGGAGGTGCTGGAGCTGCTGGTCCCGGAGGTGCTCGTAATGGAGGTAATGGAGTTGTTGGAGCTGGTGGTGTTGCAGGTGCTGGAGCTGGAGACCCTGGAGCTGGGGGTGCTGGCGCTGGGGGTGCTGGAGCTGTCAGTACTGGTGCTGGAGGCACTGTGCATCGGCGACTGTTTTTCATTCCGCCGTTGCCGTCGTCTCTGTCGCCACCTGGCTCGGCACTTTCCCAGGTTCTTAGTCTCCCGTCTTCTACTGGCCGTACTCCTCCCATGCTGTGTCCACCGCCTGACCAGTCGCAGCCACAGTTACAGCCAGACTCCCCACTGCCTGCCCCTTTTCCTTACACTAAGCAGACTGACTCCCTTACAGAGCGTCGTGAGCCTGCGTCTCATCCTGCCTCGCATGTTCGCGCTGTTCGCACTCGTAGGCGTCCTCCTCCTGTCCCCGGCACTCACACTATGGCACTTCATCCTTCCTCTATTCCACTTCGAGTTCCCCTGCCGTCTCCTCCTGCGTCCTCTCTTCCTGACTTAGTTCGTGCTGCCAGTCCTACTGTCACCCGTCTCCTAGCCACTGTTGTCACCGACCCTTCGTTTGACTCACTGCTGCCTCTGCCCTTGTTGCTGAGCTTGTCGACTTTGTTGCTAGCTAACGTCTCGACTAAGGGACCCGTAATCGCCTTTACGTAAGGGTGCGGAGTCGTAACCGCACTCTCTTGACTTCAGCACAGCTTTCTTACAGGGCAGCCTGCACGAGGAGATCTGGCTGCGCCGCCCACCTGGCTTCACTGGGTCGTTTCCTGCAGGTACCCAATAGAGCGTCCAGCGGCTAGTCTACGGTCTTTGCCAGGCGCCTCATGAGTGGCACGACACACTGAGGACTACACTTGTGGGTCTTGGGTTTGCTCCTTCGACTGCTGACCTGTGGCTGTTTCTGCGCACCGACACTTTGCTGCCGCCGTTCTACATCCTCGTGTACGTCGACGACTTGGTTTTTGCCACTGCTGACACTGAGGCTGTGACTCTAGTGAAGTCGGAGCTGCGGAAGAGACACACGTGCACAGACCTGGGTGAGCTGCACAGCTATCTTGGCTTGCAGATCACCCGGGACAGAGCACGGCGCACCATCACCCTGACTCAGTCACACATGGTGCACCAGGTCCTTCAGCGCTTCGGCTTCACTTGGTCCTCGCCACAGTCCACTCTTGCTACCGGTCATTCGCTCTCAGCTCCACCTCTGGACGAGTCCGTAGAGCTGAGTGGCCCGTATCCAGAGCTTGTGGGCTGCCTCATATACCTGATGACCTACACTCGACCTGACCTTGCTTACCCTCTCAGCATCCTGGCATGCTACGTTGCGCCCGGGAGACACCGACCAGAGTACTGGGAGGCCGTTAAGAGGGTGTTACGCTACTTGTGCAGTATGTCGGGCATGGGGCTCGTGCTTGGAGGACGGAGTCGAGTTGTTCTCACTAGCCACGCAGACGCGTCTTGGGTTGACAATTTGGCCACGCAGCGGTCGACACAGGGTTACAGTTTCAGCCTTGGCTCCCGTTCTGTTTCTAAGCGGTCTACCCGCTCGTCTTCTATTCTCCATTCCAGTTGTGAAACTGAGATCTACACAGGGGCCATGGCTGCACAGGAGTTACGCTGGCTCACCTACCTGCTGACCGACTTGGGAGAGCGGCCTAGTTCACCTCCAGTTTTGTACGTAGACAACAAGGCTATGATTGCCTTGTGTCAGGAGCACAGACTGGAGCACACGACAAAGCACATCACTCTGCATTACGTCGTTGCTCGAGAGTTGCAGCAGCGTGGTCAGCTTTGTCTTGCTTATGTGGCCACTCAGGCCAACACTGCTGATATATTCACCAAGGCACTTCAGCCTCGTGATCATCAGAGTTTCTGTACTGTTTTCGGCCTTGTGCCTACTTTTCCTCACTTGCTCACTTCGTGACTTTGCTTATACTGTGATCTATATACTTGTACCTGCATTCTTACACTTGCTAGGTTGTGATCACTGTACTACTTGTTCCTATTTATATAACTCTGCATGTGAACTGGCCTTGTGGCCATTTGCTTGTGCTCAGAGTGTGTGGTGACTTTGTGATCCACGCTGAGCTTGCTTTGCTTTTCTTGACTGGTCTTGTGACCCCTTGTTCTCCCCCACTTTGCCTATGGGGGTGTGTCAAACTGTTATGTTCTGTGTTGTGTAGGCTGTAGTGGGGTAGCCTATATGGGGTACAACCCAATTAGGGTTAGTACTTGTATCACTTTCTTACTCAATGCAATCATTCCTGCTCATTAGATTCTGACACGGTCGGCATGTGACCGACCTGGCACTTGCGCAATGTGCGTGATGGTGTACGACGTGCTCAACTGTCTATCTGCATCTGGAAAGTAGGTGCGTGCACGTGCGCTATAGACATCTGCGGTTGCAATGCTGACAAGCTGCCGTAGTGCAGCGCTGGCATGTCAACGACTTGATGTGTTGGCAAGCCGCCTTCCAGCTGCGTTGGCACGCCATCGATTTGCCGCGCTGGCAAGCCGCCTCTGTGCTGCGCTGGAGGTCGACCTGCTTGTCTGCTAGGCTTGTTAGGTCCCTGATCTAGTTATTGTTGCCAATTCCATTTGCATCAATGTTCTCCGATTGTTTTTGTGAAACTCTTGCTCTTTTGCCTTGCGAACACACAAGTGTTAGGGAATACAAGGAACCATAGTCCAGCACCCAGTGTAGAGTGACTCTCCGCATGGTGGGGGGAGCACGGACAGCCCCTTAGATTACCTTCAGATTAGTAGCCAACTTATCACACACCTAAGTTATTGCTACCCTGGCAGCCCAAGTAGACCATGGTGCCCACCTCCAGAGAAGCTAGAGGCATGGAGGAGACCTTGGGGGCACAAGAGTGCTCGACGACGCCACACGGCTGGCGTGACATCAACTCCTGCTATCAGGAATCTATACCTTCTGCTAGTATTGAATAAGCTGAAATCATATGTAGCAAGCACAGCTAGAGTAGTTTCGCTGTTGGATTACAGTGCCGGGTACGAGATCGCTGGATAAGAGATGTAGGAGGTCAATCAGATCTAGATCTGGTCTTGACCTCCAATATCTTGTTTCCATGATTGAAATTGGTTGGGTTTTCTAGGTCATAAGCGGTGAATTCGGTGGCAAGGAAGAAAATTGTTGGAAACAAGTTTCTTAGGCAAATTCGTGGAATGGGGTGGGCTATGAAAAACGGTTTCAACAATTTGTGCTCCCATTTTTGCGCATAAAATCCTGCACTACCTACTAGATTTCTAGGTTTCTTTACCTGCCCAGGATTTTTGTCACCTGCCTGTCCGAGTGTCAAACCAGCGTCATTTTTCTCGAAGGTTGTGCCCGCACTGCACCCGCCATCGCACAGGGACGGTTGGCCAGGGGCAGATGCATTCAGTGGGGGGAGGGGCGTGCAGTGGGGCAGGATTCCTAACCCGATCCAACCTCGGGTCGGTCAAGTTGACCTTGCATAACAGGCTGACCTATTACACCGAGATCAGCCTGTTCAGACCTGTCACCTGTCCTTGCCCAATAGCCAGGTCATGTCGGACTCAAGTCTAGGCTAGACCTAGGGTTAAGCAAACAGCGGACTCAAACATGTTCGGTTCGAACGAGCAACTCTGATGACGCTGATTGAGTCGGAAACAAGCAAACAGCTGGTATTTGTTAAAGAAGTCTTGTCACAAAAAGAAAAGGGAAAAACAAGTTCAGATACATTTTCAATCATGCCCACAAACGCACACCACTACTGCTGCTGCTGCTGCTGCAGTCCTGCTGATGCACTGTGCTGCTGCCTCTTCTGCTTGCATGGCAGACTACCATCTGCTTGTGCCACATCCCAAAAACGTTTGGGCCGAACCCCCCCCCCCCCCCCTCAGGTTACCCACTGCTTACCCTGTGGCGGGATACCCCGTGGTCCTTGTCTAGGTGACCCGCGGGTAACCTCGACCACAATCACCTCCCGTGGTGACCCCGAGGTCACCCATTGGAGACCCCTCCCATCATGCGGGAGCGAATCACACGCGAGTCGCTTTCGCACTATGCTATACATCGCCAACATTACAGAATTTTGCAAACAGTACGTGAACGACTACCTACAGTTTATTGGCGAACAAATTAGCGCTAAAAAGAAAACAAAAATCTGATATAGCCACAACTACTTTTGTTAAAAACAAAAAATAATATTGCTTAGTATAGTTTCGCAACAATGAATTCCACCATAAATGAGATTTGACAAATTCACATATTATTTTTTTATTTTGTGACTGGTTGCAGTGATTAGCGCTTTGCACATTTTGATCTGCACATTTCATATACAACATTACGAACAACAATGTTACTAATTGGCCACTTTCTAGCATGCACCCTACATGCAGCATGTTGTAGACACTGTAATACTCACTAAGGAAAGCTCCTGCACAAACCTCACTACCCAATGCATTATGTTGTTCTCCTACAGCATACAATAACAAACGAGATAGCAGGAACAAACGACATAGCAGGTTCTTACCTCACGAATACATGACAAAGCATGACAAAATCGCCTTCCGTATTCTGCATAGAGTGGCGACATTCAGCCAGGGGGGGGGTGGGGTAAGAGTGAGGAATGAGTAGTGAGAACAGGAGAAATATTAGTGCACGAGGAAACATATAGAGGACCCGGATGGATTGGGAAACAACGTTGTCACGCCGCTGGTGTCTATTATGCACCGAATGCTCACGAGAAAAGAAGTCTTTTCAGATAGGAAGCTGATGTCTTGGTGATACGCCATCTGCAAAACCTTGCGGTGAAGGCAACGAATTGCAAGGAAACAAATCGTGTGATGGCGAGAAGGCATGAGGGAAACCTGGATGCCGACAAATAAAACGGCGGCAATAGAAAACATAGTGATGCCATGAAGCAAGCGGAATGAGTGACGCTCATCCTGAAACCCCATCGTACAGCATTTCAACTCACCTTACGACGAGCGCCAATTCTTAGGTCGATACGCGTAGACCTTGGGAAGATCATGCATCACTCCCGTGTTCGATAATCTGCCATGAAGATACGATCGTGAACTACGATAGATTAGATGCAAGTCATTGAAACAGCGGCAACATCTAAAATACTATGACATCGCTAGTAGAAAGGGGAAGGAGCCTATTTCCTAAATGCGTAAGCAAAACCTAACCACCATTAGAAGCTCATCATAGTTAATCGAGACAACCTGCTACTTGTTCAAGTAAGCAGCGTGGAGCTCTCGTTGTAACTGCTCTACGTGAGTATCATGAGCTGAAAACGACATAAGGAATGACGAGTGAGAAACAGGATGGATGAGGATAAGTACTTGAAAGGTGCTGGGAGAGAAGAGGCAGTAGAAGGTGTTGTCGAAGAGCTCCGATTGGTTGGTGAACTAGATTGTGCCACGTAACCCAACCCATCACTGGAACTACCATATGTTGAACGATGTGATAGTAAACCCAGAATCGGAGAAGACACAATCGTAATTTGTCAATTCGACATGTTGAGAAACGAAGTGTACAGTAAAAGGCTTACCCACCATTCCCGTACGTGGCTGCCTTGGCAGATTCAAAGTAGTGACAAAATAGGCAGGGCCATGAACTTTCCCGCCGAAGTTGGTTGGGGTAGCCTCGGGGTACTCTCCCAAACCGTAAACCGATTCGATTGGTCGAATGTTCTGTTACCACGTTGGGCGCTACGGTTGGCGGTTGTCGCTGACGTCGCCACCGTCTGGGGTAAGCTGTAGGTAACTTTAGAGTGAACTTGTGGGTCTCCTTGTGAGGGTGACTCTGGGGTCACCATCATTCTCAAAGTGATTTCGGCTGAGCGAATTTTGGGATGCAGAAGGAGAAAGCTCAGCTGTCAATTGCATGCTTCCTGAGATACCATCTCCTTGTGGCAGAATCTGAGAACCAACGTCTGGCTTCATGCTTCACATGTGAGATCGGTCGCCATTGGCATGCCTAGGCATGGCTGGAAAGCATGTTTTTCCCTCATGACCTGCCTCTCCTGCTCCCTCCCACCCCCCCGGTGTGGGCTGGACAGCAGGGTGCAGGGGAACACATGTATCACGCTGATTCTTGCCTAGTCACCTTCTGCCCCTGTCACCTTCTCCCTGTCACCTTCTCCCTGTCACCTCCTCCCTGTCACCTTCTCCCTGTCACCTTCTCCCTGTCACCTCCTCCCTGTCACCTTCTCCCTATCACCTTCTCCCTGTCACCTTCTCCCTGTCACCTTCTCCCTGTCCCCTTCTCCCTGTCCCCTTCTCCCTGTCACCTTCTCCCTGTCACCTTCTCCCTGTCACCTTTTGCCCCTGTCCCCTTCTCCCTGTCACCTTCTTCCTGTCACCTTCTGCCCCTGTCACCTTCTCCCTGTCACTGTCTCTCCTTTTCCCCACCTCTCCCCACTCCCCTCTCAGGTTCGGGCTGGACAGCAGGGCGTTGGGCCACACCAAGTTGGCACGATCCTGCACACACTGCAAACTCTTTGCTCAGATTGGGGCACCTGCTGCGTTTCCAGTGCACTCGCGGCATGACTTCCTCACCCAACCGTCGCATTGAGCATTACACGACCTAAACGAAAGCTTCAGATTTTGCGGGTCCTAAGCTTGGTGTCTGCTGTATGGGTCTTTAGACTCGACGAGAGCTGAGTTTTGAAACGCGCACATGTTTCACACTAGCTATGTTTTGCAAGTGCTTATGTAAGCAAAATAAAAGGTTCATGTAACAAGCCTGTAGAATGAATGGAAGTTGACTAGAAAACACATAACATCAAAGGTGCTCTAAAAGTCTATATGTCTTAACAATCTTGTATTGTGTCGTACTCCTGACACACACACACACACACACACACACACATACACACACACACACACACACATACACACACACACACATCAGTTGCTCCATCAGTAAGAAATTTGCACATCAGCATTTGATAGTATGATCTCTTTTCGTTTTATTTCGCCTAACTCGTTGCAGCACACACTCACATTGGACTGACGTTTTTCCCATATGGAGGTGCATCATCACCCTCTACAATTATGAGGCAGCTTAGAGATTATTCACACTCTTGTAAGGGCACAGACCCATATAGTGAGTGTCATAAAGGCGAAACACCCATTTATTCACAGCTCAGACCACGTCTTATAAAGGTGAATCATCCTGTTATCCTGAGGCCTGCTCTCCAATCTTCATAATTTCCGTGTCGAGGCTTGCGACACCGGCGACAACATCCTTCATCTCCTGCACCTGCGCATCCACCTTGACTGCAGCACACAGCACCTCTTTCCCCCCCACTGCCTCGCGAATGGCCTGCAGCTCGTTGGCAACCTGCAGCATGCTTGGGCGGTCTGCAGTGCGCTCTCCAGTGCAGGCGAGGGAGATCTGAGCCACTCGCAGCACAGCTTCAGCAGGGGCGTCCATGGTGGGGTCCATGAGGCTCCCCACGTCATTCTTGGACAGGCACTCCGCCACCTGAGGGGGTTGAGAAGATTGAGGGTGGGAGAAGGTGGAGAGTTTGGAGAGGGTGGAGGGTTTGCAGGGTGTGGAGGGAGTGTTGAAAGGTGGAGCAGGTGGAGGGACTGGGAGGGGACATATATGGTATTCAAGAAGCTGGAAATATTTCCTTTGGAGAATATGTTATTTGAGTCTTTGGAAGTACCGGCAAGTGGTGCTCACCCACAGAGTGATCTGACGTCCCTGTGAGGACCACTAGTGTAAAATGGATGAGGAAAGAAAGGAAGTACCACAACCACACATGTGGTAGTGGCGGAAGGTGGTTTCATGGGTTGAGGTAATTGCATACGCGGTGGTCCCATGGGATAAGCACTTACCCACGGAGTGATCTTCCAGCTCTCTCCAGCAGTTTCCGAGATTGGCTCTCGTCCCGTGAGGACCACCAACATGAGCACTCCAAAGCTGAAAAAAAAGCGGACATGTTCAAAGGCACAGAATGTTCAGGGCACAAGATGGCAGAGGAAGAGAAGAGGGGAGAGGCACATGCTTTTCAGATAAGTTTTATTTCCTGACCGCAACATGTACAGGTCCATATATCACACACACATAAGATTTGGGGCGGGTCTTATTGGGTGCTGACTCCTACTACAATGCATTTCTAGTTTCTCCTTTACTGAATACTATGCACTTCAAGCAAGGACTTTTGTACGCATCACTGCTTCACATGTACACCTCACTGGCCCACCTGCACACATCGCTGGCAGCGGTGCCTTGGAGTAGACTGGATCCCCATAGGGCCTTTGCAATGATCACCTCTACACCTCACTGGCCCACCTGCACACATCGCTGGCAGCGGTGCCTTGGAGTAGACTGGATCCCCATAGGGCCTTTGCAATGATCACCTCTACACCTCACTGGCCCACCTGCACACATCGCTGGCAACGGTGCCTTGGAGTAGACTGGATCCCCATAGGGCCTTTGCAATGATCACCTCTACACCTCACTGGCCCACCTGTACACATCACTGCCTCACCTGTACACATCGCTGGCTGCAGTGGCCTTGGACGTGATGGAGTAGACCGGATCCACATAGCCCGGTGTGCCCATGATGCGCGTTGTGCCCACGGTTGTGCCCTCCCCCATCCTCAGCAGACCAAAGTCGGCAATCTTCACCTGGTGACGGCATTGTAGCATGAGGAATTAATCACTCAGTGAGAACTCTGGTCGCTTGTGATGCCATCCACAAAAGAGCATGAAATGTAAGTAAAAGGGTTTGTGAGTGGGCTGAGTAAATGGTTGCTGTGAGAAACGATATATGAAGTTGAAAGACATTCCAGCCATAGTTGGTGTAGTGTTGTGCCAATGACCCCTCGTTCAAACTTATATATATATATATATATATGTATATGTATATATATATCATCTTCACTAGACAGGATCCACTACGACGACCAAGCTTGCCTGCATGCTGTTGGTGATGAGGACGTTGGGAGGCTTGATGTCGCGATGCACGATGCCAAAGCCGTGGAGGTATTCGAAGCCCCGTGCCAAGCCGATGAGAATGTCCAGCCGCTGCTTCAGAGTCAGAGGGCAGGATGCCTCTGCAAGAAACACGTGGCAGGGGATGAGTGGAAAAGGATGAATGGTAAAGGACGAATGGCACGGCATATGATTGGCACAACATATAATGGCACAGCATATGATTGGCACAGCATATGATCGGCACAGCATGAGTGGCAGAGGATGAATTGCAGAGGATGAATGACAGGGGACGAGTGGCAGCAGACAAGTGGCAGAGGATGTGTAGAGGATGAGTGATAGAGGAAGGGTGGTAGAGGATGGGTGGTAAAGCGTGAGTGGCAGAGCATGAATGACAAAGCACAGGTTGCCTCTGCAAGGATGTGCAGCATAAGTGGCACATCATATAATTGCACGGCATATTTATGACACAACATCTGCGCACGGCATATTTATGACACAACATCTGCGCAGCACAGCACGCCATCTGCGTGGCACAGCAAAAAACACGCTGGAGGAGTATCACGCATACTTGGACCAATCCATCTGTTAAGGTCGCCATTGGGCACATATTCATAGATCAGAACTTGCTCTGGCCGAGTCCTCAAGTCTCCTCCGATCGCAAATCCAAGGAGCTTCACAATGTTGGGATGGTTCTTGTCGGCCATCTGCTGGATCTGATCCACACAGCCAGAGGAAAAGAAACAAATATGATCAGGGATGACAGAACAAATGGGAAGCAGCCAAGGGAATGTCCTAAATTTACCAGCATTGAAGACACGATCTATAATTAGTTGAACAGCAAAAGACATCATGGCAATGTAACATTTCAATAGAGCATATAAATCTTGACGTGGGATTGAAAATGATGTCACTGACACATGCCATCTTATCACGGCTCACCATGGTTCACCATGGCTCACTGACAAAACATACCACTGCAATAAAATTTGCAACCTTCACATGTGCAGCTCACTCACTGACCTCTTTCTGAAAGTCCACGTCGATCAGCTTGGCACGCTTGACAGCCCACATGGTAATGCCATCGCAGGGAGACACACCCTTGTACACATCGCCAAAGGCACCCGAGCCCAGCTGGTTGTCCTCGGACCAGTCATTGGTGGCCTTGAGGACTTCTGCTAGTGAGAATTCGGTGCAGTGCGAGGATGCCAGGCTGCTCCCCGAGCCTGCTCGTGGGGTCATATGTGAAAGGAGGTGCATGGGTGTAGGGGAAAATGCCTGGGCACGAGTTGAGTGGAGTCGAGTCAGGTCGAGTTCGGCCGGCCTCAGTCGAATCATGTGACGAGTCGAGTCCCATGACTTGGCCCAACATTCTAGGGAATTGATTTGCGGCGTGCCAATCAGTTCACGGGATATTCTACACAGAGCCTCTACGAATCTTTGCAGCTCCAAAACCTGGAAACTGAGATTTAGACCATCTACTGCCTCAACACCTTGTGCCACTTAAGTTCCAGAGCTGTGTGGCCATGCATACAGGCCTGTACGCTGGGGATTGAAGTGAATGCGTGCGCCAAGCCACGCTGTTAGTGGGGAGTCGATCTCACTCATTTCATGGCAAGAGATTTGAGAGCTCGGTTTCGGCTGCTGGATTTTGTCGAGTCGAGCATGATTAGTCTTGCAGACTTGCATGCAGATGTCTAAGTTCATGCAATGGAGAACTTGCTCCTCACTTATCGCCATGGTTGAAACAAGACAGGGTTTGGTTATTCAGAATGAACTCTTCTGGTCGCTTTGTCTCCCTACCTTGTGGTTTCAGCTTGATCTTGTGTGTGAAGTAAAGCAGAGTTGCACCAAGAAGTAGGAGAATGACCATAGCGGCAACAACAATGCCAATGATGGCGCCCAATGACACTGTACCCGCACCTCCTGCTGAGGAAGAGTTGCAGTGGGGATTGCATGAAGGTTATAACTAGAAGAGTTATCAAGAGGGCGTGATAACGTGTGAGCAATAAACGTTCAGCCAAGCAGGCAAGTGCGCAAAAAACGATCAGAAGGGTGATGCTCCGCGGTAAGAGAGCCTAGATTGATCGTAATTTTGCATGATCTCAATGCGAGAAAACTCTACACCCCTCTTATTGTCCAAAGTAGGTGAGGTGCTTTTTAATAATTCGGGCAAGCATTGTGTCATGCCTTGTCCCATGCCTTGTGCCCATGCATTCTGCCATGCCTTGTGCCATGCATTGTGCCCATGCATTGCGCCATGCGTTGTGCCATGGCTTGTGCCATGCATTGTGCAACGCCTTGTCCCATGACTTGTGCCCATGCATTGTGCCATGCGATGTGTGTGTGTCATGTCTTGTGCCATGCATTGTCCCATGCTCTGTGCCATGCCTTGTGCTCATGCCTTGTGCTCATGCCTTGTGCTCATGCCTTGTGCTCATGCCTTGTGTTCATTGTGCTCATGCCTTGTGCCATGCCTTGTGCCATGCCTTGTGCCATGCATTGACATGCCTTGTCCGTGCGTTGCCTTGTCTTTTGCCATGCCTTGCCATGCGTTGCTTGCTGTACTCTGAAATGCCTTCCTCCATGCATCGAGTTTTGACTCTTGAGACCGTACTTTGCTGATGTTTATTTACTTGCCTGCAGATTGGTAGCAAGTCTTGCAGAAGGATTGACATGTGCCACAAAAGGCTGCGTTGGGAGATTGTGTTGTGCCACAGGCGGAGTAGTCAGGTGGGCATACGAGGTTGGTGCCAGAGACGTCACTGCAGTGGAAACGGGAAATGGAAAGGCGGAACTCATGGGCACAACTGCACGTACACTTTTTTGTAAGCTGCGAAAAGCTGCAAGACTCTACTAATCCTGCAAGAGTGCTCTTTATGGCCCACCCATGTCAAGTATATATCACACTGCTTACTTTTTTTTTTACACCTTTGGTACTTGCTGAAGCCTACTCACGGGTTCAGTTCCAGTTAAGTATCTTCTCAAACATACTTAGAAGTTTATTCCAGATTGGTACTTGCTCAAGCATACTCACAAGTTCGGTTCGGTTCTGGCACTTTCTCAAGCCCACTTGCTCAGCCTATTACAAGATCAGTTTGGCTTTTATACTGGCTCAAGCCTCTTACAAGGTTCGTTCGGGTTTCATACTTGCTCAAGCCTACTTACAAGTACTTCAATAAAGTGAAGCCTCCAATATCAGCTGGAATCTCACCGCTGAGATCATTATCAGAAAGGTTTCTGGTCACAAGGGGTGGATGAAAAGTACAGGAGAAATCTCAGTTAGCCTAGCCTTCTGCACACAGCAACGCAGCGCCGTGCATCCATCTACATGAAGCAACGCAACAACACATGATTGAACCATGTATGGCAGATTGGTCCAACGGGACTGGGAAACAACTACTGAGAGAAGATGCATGGTGCTGGCAAACCACTGAACTGGTCACAGGTCGTCCCAGAATGCTTAGGAACGGCAACTGGGGTGTGGAGGGGCCACAAAGCGCTAATGGAAGTGAGTTGATAGATCTAGATCTGTTTGTAGTCATTAGCTGATCACGCTCTCAGAATTCTTTGAAACAGACTGTGGAGGGCCAAACAACAACGTACAGATAGTTGAGGCGATCAAGCAATTCAAAGTCACTGAATATGTTGCCACTGAGGGAATTGGATGAGAGATCCCTGTGCATTGTGTGTTGTGGGAATTGGATGAGAAAAAGAAGAGATGAGTATAGCAGGCATGGCGGCCCACGGGGGTTCGATGGGTCGAGATCCCATCAGGTGGAGAGCACTGTTGGGAGCACGGAGGAGAACAAGCAGCCTTCGCTGGAAGCAGGGAGGGTGGGGGGTGGAGGGGAATGTAAGTAGTTGGGGAAACGTAGTTTAGGTTGTGGCATGAGGGAACACAAGGAACTGGGATGGTCTTTGAAAGAAGAATGGAAAAGGGCACATGGATGGGCGCACAGCACACGAGCTATGCGAGTGGGAAATGAAGAGCAAAATGATGTGGGAGAAGACAGAATTCCACTTCACAAACTCCTACAAGTCTGCGAGCTTTCAAATGCAGTGCACCGAAACTGTGGGAGCGTTTTGAATTAGAGGCAAACGAACTACTCCATAGTATATGACCGCAATCCATCAGCATTGGTTCCACCAACCAACTTGAAGTAAATTGGAATAGCTAGGTCCGTCAAGGGAGTGGTCATGAGCCTATTGTAAATACATGGCTATCCTAGCTCATGACGAGCCTACTTGGCTCGGACGAGCCAAGCCAACCTGGCAAGAATCTAGTTCTGTGACGGCCAAAGGTCGGCCATTGCTCAACCCGAAAGCCTCAGGCCAGCCCGACCAACAATGCAGGCTGGACAAGACCAGCATGCGGCACTAGTTTTGCTCATCCCTAGCCTAGGAGTGGAGGACAGGAGAAGGAGATGCAGGACATTCAGCCTGGATTGGCTGTCGAGATGCTTCATACAGATAAGTGAGCCAAGAAAGCATGGAGATGCCATTGGGAATCGAACCCGCCAAGATGTTGTTCGACAGAGACCTGTGTGTGTGGGTTGGGGTAGAAGTGAGGAGATGAGATTAGAGGCACACAAGTTCAACCTAATTGGCGGATGAGGAGAGCATGGTGAGAGACAGGCATGAGTAACATTTGAATCGAACTTGAGATTGAGTTAATTCACGTTACTCGAATTGACCAAACTTTTTAAATAACACAGTCCAGAGTGCATCGAATGGCATCAAACATGGGCCTGGGAACAAGGTGCGAAATAAGAAGAGTTTTTTAGTCAAATTGTGACTAGGGATGAGCAAGGGGCGAACACGAACATGTTCGCGTTCGCCCCAGCTCGAACACTGCCGTTCGGCGAACCGAATTCGCCTGTAGGGCGAACATCTTGCATGCTAAGGCGAACACGAACGTGTTCGCCCCTGGGCATCCTTTGTTATGCTCAAAATACGCAACGGCGGGCAGGGGAATTGCGGGAAACTGGGGAAAAATATCTAGGCTGGATCAGCATTTTGCGAGATTTAGTTACGGATCCATAGTTTTTTTTATCCAGCTCGCCACCTGGATTTCCTCCCACGTAAGGCGAAATGCTCTCCCCGTTCTATATCTACGAAATTTGCAATTGCTCGCCAACCCCCCACAACCCCCCAACTCACGAAATATGCAAACGCTATTCCTGTCAATCCCATGCATACGAAATTTGCGAATGCTTACCCCCAACCCTCAACTTACGAACTTCTGCGATATCCCTGTCTAATCTTTTCCCGAAAACCTAAATCTCGCATACCCAAGTCTATACAGACTAACCTAAGGTAACTACTTAATTACGCTAAGTCCTAGTGAGGTGATAACGGCGTGATGTGTGGGGGGCGTGGTAGTAATGGCTGCTGCTGAATAGCGCGACTAAGTTTGAGCTCAAATTTGAGCTCAAACAGAATGTCCCGCAACGTAAATTGTAGCCCGCCGGGACAGTCGCGTCGAACACATTCGTGTTCGTTTTTGCCCCGAAACGAACACAAACGCGTTCATGTTCGACGCGGCTCGGCAGCAGTAGCGGGGCGATCACCGAACGTGTTCGGGCGAACACCGAACACGTTCGCTCCGAACATTTTTAGCCAAAAAAAAATCCTGTTCGATTCGCCTCGAACGTGTTCGTTTCCATGCTCATCCCTAATTGTGACCGTAAAATTGTTGAGTGCAATATGCGTTTTGCACGTCAACCTACCGCCTATTCGCCGTCGGTGAAGGTAAATGAAGTTTTCTGTTTGAAGGTAATTTGTTATGTGTGAGGTGCGCATTTCTGAGCTTTACGTTTGGGCGTTTACGGTTCGTGAATCGCCTCGACTATTCATGAGTTATGAGCGTTTTCGTGAAGGGTTGCATTTGTGAGTGTTCATGAGTTTCCATAAGTGAAGGTGAGTGTTCGTGTCATTTTGTAAGTTCCGAGATTTTGTGTGCGATCGTGTTATTTCATGTGTTCTGCGAGTCACGGGTTTTCGTGAAAGTGTTGTGGATGTTCATGAGTTTGTTTGTGAAGCGTTCGTGTGAGTTCATGGTTTGTAGGTGAATTTTAATAGTTGCGTTTTCAGTTGTTTTGATGAGTTCGTTTGTAATTTCGTTTTTTCGTTTATGATGTTTTAGGGGTTTCTCCCTATCGAGGTGGTCAAGGCTCGAAGCCATGAGCCCGAGCACTGTTGCGCCTTAGGCGCAATCATGGGGAGTGTGCCAGTCAAGGCACACGCGCAGCCTGAGGCCGCAAAAGAATTCCTCGCCACACGCGCGAGTGTGGCAGTGAGGTGGCGCGTGGGAAAGGACGAGGGCATGTGGGTCAACAATTGAATTGTGGGACCCTCGAGCTGTTTGTCCTCATTAGCCGGGAGGAATTTCGCTACGGGGTGTTTCGCGAAGCGCGCGATTTACATTCGAAGCTGGTGCGAATTGTGCGGGAGTGATTTCGGTGACTTAGTAATTTCATCGCGTAACTGCGCCATTTCTTCAGGAGATTCCGTAAGCTGTCACGAGTGGTCGCCACCGAGCGTCCACGAGGCTTCGCGGACAAGTATGGCCTGCATAAACGTTCGTGGGCGAGTATGTCCCACTGGTTCCGCATAGAGAAAGTTGGCAATTCAAAATATGGTTTTAGTTGTCACTTTGGTGGGCTGGTAGCTTTCGCTTTTGGTGGGTTAATATAAACTTGTGCTTGCGTTTGTTTGTGAACAATCTTTTGTGACTGAATATTACTCTTACAACGTATTGACGTGAAGAGTTTAATATGCACATGAGCCAATCGATCGATGTGACGCTGTGCGAATAACTGTAGGAATACTCTAGTGCTCTCGATCGAACTTACACTTGGTGGAACTCTCTACAAACATGGACCCTTGGGTAGGGGCTGGCTTGCCTAGCACCCAAAGACCCTCAGAGGTGACCTCGTGGAGTCCATCTTTTGTGATTTAATCGAAGGGCATAGAGCCTTCTAGATCTCACAGTTTGTAACAAAAATATGGCATCATAATAAACAACCGTATAAAACATAAATAATTTTTTATTTGCGTGAAAAAACGGCATCTTTTTTCCAATACAGAAAAAAAACCTGCAAGAAAAGGATAAAGTGGCGAGTTTTTTGCTAAGCATTTTGCCAAAAAAAAAAAAAATTTTGCAAATTGGCCCTCTCGGCAGGTCAGAATTCTACTCAGACAAGAGCATCAGGTTGGCCCGTCCCTAGTGGGTACCGGTCGGATCGAGTCAGGTCAGTACCCCAGGGAAGATGTCCCGGTCCGTGCTCTTCGCGTTTACGACATTCTAACTGTGGAAGCGTTCTCAATCAAAGCCAGACAAACTACTTCATGTCCACGGTATTTGACCGCAATCCATCACCATTGATTCAGCGCCACCAACCAGCCTGAAGTTTTACAGAATAGGTAGGTCCGTCTAGGGAGTGATTGGGAGGTTTCGCAGGTTAATGGAAGTGGCCAACGTGAGCCTCTTTTAGAATCATGGCCACCCTAGGCTCGAGATGAGCCTACTGGGCTCGTCACCTGTCGGACAAGCCACAAGCCAACCTGGCAAGAATTCAGGTCTGTGACGGCCAGAGGTTGGCCATTGCTCAACCCGAAAGCCTCAGGCCAGCCCGACCAACAATGCAGGCTGGACAAGACCAGCATCCGGCACTAGTTTCGCCCATCCCTAGCCTAGGAGTGGAGGACAGGAGAAGGAGATGCAGGACATTCAGCCTGGATTGGCTGCCGATTGTGTCTGAAAGGTTCTAAATTTGATGTGACTGTTGGTCATGTTCGTGCTTATCGACAGGCTTAAACAGGGTGCTTCATACAGAGAAGTGAGTTGAGCAAGCATGGAGATGCCATCAGGAATGGGACCCGTCAAATTGTTGTTTGAAAGAGACCTGCATGTGCGTGGTGTGGGTTGGGGTAGAAGTGAAGAGATGAGATGAGAGGGCACGGACTGAGTGAGGGACAGCAAGAACACAAGTCAGCTCAATTGGGAAATGAGGAGAGCACGGCGGGAGACAGGCATGAGTAAAATCGAACCGCACTTGAATCAATTCAAGTTCGGTTCGGGTTGACCAAATTGATTCAGATAACACATTTCGGAGTGCATCGAATGGCGTCTTAGATGGGCCTGGAATCAAGGTGTATTTGTTTGTTCTAGTAAATATTGACCGTAAAATACGGTATCATAAAAAACAACCGTAAAATGAATAAAAAACGTAATCAAATTTGGGTAAAATAAAAACTTTTACCTTTGTTTTGGGTATTTGATATGTACAACGAACAGAGCAAGCATACATAAACAATAGCAGTCGTGACTGTGCGTGAGGGGGGCCACATGGCCACCCCAATTGCGAAATCTAAGGGGGTGATTTATCCTCGGGAGAGCCAGATAGAGGTGAATGCATTTGTCCACGTCCATGACTTGCTGTTCTTGTCCCTGTTCCGAAACAGTAACCTATTCTCTCCTTCCATCGTGCGGCGAAATTTCTTCTCCTGCCTCGTGCCCTGACGCTTTCTCCATTGAGCGTCACTCGTCCTCTGTAGATCCTTGCATGCAAGCGAAAAGCAGTTTCAATCCGACGGAGCACCTTCCTCGCCCGAGAATTCGTGCCCCTGAAGACCGCATCACAACGTTCCAGCCAGAGCTGATGCAGGGTGATGGATGTGATCGTAGCTTCTGCAAATGCTGTGCTGGCCCCCGCCTTCCGGAACAACAGGTCCCTCAGCGATGACACCACGCGCGAGGCATTCACCATGTGGAGAGTTTTCTGGAGAGCCGAGGTCACCACTTGGAATTTCGAGCAAATGTATAAACAGCGTTCGAGGGTTTCGCAGCCTCCACAGTGCGGGCAGACCAGCTTGATGCTAAAAAGGGCCACCCGCTCCCCCACTTGTAGATTAACGTTATGAATGCGTAGCAGAATGTCCCTCGGCTTGCTTGGTGTATTAGTGAATCCCAAATAGCGATGGTTCTCTTCCAGTTGATGTGCCCTTTCCATCTGCCCTCCCATTTCAGCTGCTTCGCAAACGATTTCTGCCCCTCCGTCCACTTCAGCTTCAACCTCTTCGGTGGCGCAACTCCCCCCTCCTTGGGGAGGTGCGCTAAACATCAGCTACCGCCACTTTGGGGGTGCAGCTTCGAACTTAGTGGGAATATACGCTCAAACCCTAAAGCGTATAGCGTATACACGCTAGCGTGTGTACGCAAAACGCAATACGCTATACGCTATCAGAAAAAATTTCGGGCTGCCCAGGGAAAAATCGCTTGTGTACAGAAAGATGCGGAATCTTCTGCTGAGCATTTCGCCTAAGTCGAAATGCAATTTGACGGTCTAGGGAAGCGGGAGTGGGCCTTCGAAGTTGCAGGCAGTTCAAATTTGAACATTAGATTGGTACCGCATTGGAACCCATATTATCTACGAATTCCAACCTGTCAAAAACGTGCCCCACCAAACCCCACTCACGCTACTTACCAGCCAGCAAAATTCCAGTCGTCATTTCTAGTTGGCATTCCCACTTTCTAACAGCAGAGCTCCTTCCGATTCCTACCTACTTCTCCTTTTAGTGTCTACTCCACGTCCCACCCCAATCGCCGTTCAGACTTAGGGAAATGCTACGAAAGTCTTAATGAGAATAGGGATCACCTTCTTAATCTTGAGCACGACGTCTTTTTCACCCTGCCCGAGATAGTTTTTTACCTGCCCGAAAAAGCGTATTACCAAATCGACCCTTAAGCGTTTAGCGTATATACGTTAGCGTATATACGATACGCGTATATACGCTATAAGCGTATATTCCCACTAAGGCTTCGAATGCCTTCATTGTTTTTTTTTTTTTTTTTTTAATGGGTTTCCAGTAAACTTCCAAACTGCTTCTGTATAAAGGTCAATCACTCGTGAGTAGAACGAGGGGGGTGTTAAATTTTGATGGTTTGGCTACACATTGCCCATACAGAAAATATACAACACTTTACGCATCTGCCCTATTGCACCCTTTCCCCCCTTCCCCCATCATTCTTTCGGCCCTTGTCTTGCATGGACACGGGTGGGTCACATGGGAAAAAACGTCATACTGGTTCGCCCCGATCCGTTGTGACATGCGAAGGCCCGTAACAAAGTCAGGACGTTTCATCCCAGTCCCGTCATTACACGAACTCAAAACTCAAATTCGGAACACGGGTCAAGTTGACCTTGCATAACAGGCTGACCTATTACACCGAGATCAGCCTGTTCAGACCTGTCACCTGTCCTTGCCCAATAGCCAGGTCAGGTCGGACTCAAGTCTAGGCTAGACCTAGGGTTAAGCAAACAGCGGACTCAAACATGTTCGGTTCGAACGAGCAACTCTGATGACGCTGATTGAGTCGGAAACAAGCAAACAGCTGGTATTTGTTAAAGAAGTCTTGTCACAAAAAGAAAAGGGAAAAACAAGTTCAGATACATTTTCAATCATGCCCACAAACGCACACCATGAAAGGGTTCGTTCTCTTCATCCTCCAAGATTTGGTTGGTTCAATAAGAACTTTTTTTCAAACGGAAAACACCTCGTGGATCTGTTTCAAGTGGCCGTTTCTTGCCGTACCGTTTTTTACTGCAATTGTTTTTTTCTTCTTCTTCTTAAGGCTGTTCGTCTTACCCTGGGCATGACTAGGCATGAATATGGTAATGAACTGAACCAGATCAGTTTTATGCCCTCGAATTGAGCTCCAGCTTTCTGTTTTTTTGCCTATACTTGATTCAGTTTGCTTCGGCGCTGCTTGGCTAGTTGTTGTTGCTAGTTAATCGCCCACAAATAACGGTTCCATTTGAAGCGCAATTCGTTTTATTGCTCATGCCTTGCCATGAGCAATAGTTTGATCTGTCCCAAACTGTGCAGAAGGATTGACACATGCCGCAAAAGGAAGTGTTAGGAGATTGTGTACCACAGGCAGAGGTTTCAGGTGGGCACATGAGGTAAGTGCCAGAGGTGTCGCTGCGGTAGAAAGGGGAGATCATAAGGCGGAAATCATGGGCACAGCTGCACAGACATTTATTCCCAGCTCAACCAAAATCGTGGTAGGCTAATTGGTTATGAAGGTGGAAATAAAAGGGAAAGGCATGGGGATGGTGGCTAGGAGGGGCATGGAGAGATTGACTGCACACCGCAAAAACCAGCAAAGCACTGCTACTCTTTCAAGAGTGTTCTATTTGGTCCAACCATGTGATCAGAACAGCCTATCTCACACTGCTTACAAGTTCGTTTCGGGTTTGGGACATGAACAAGCGTACTTACAAGCACTCCAATGCAGTTTGTTGTTCAATACTAGCTGGAATGTACCCACTCAGGTTATTAGCAGCGTAATTTCTGGACACAGGGGAGGAAAGCATGTTTGTAAGCCCTGTTAGCCTCTTTGAGGAGGAACGCAGTGCCGTGCGTGCATCAACCGATACACATGACAGCGTGCACCCATCTGTGCAGCCAGACGGATTCAGATGGATGAATGCATTCAGATGGAGGAGCCCGGCAATCCAAAGGCATGAAAACATCTGGCCAGAATATAGATGAAGACATCATAGAAATACAGATGGCAGGATGGTACAACAACATTGAAAAATAAATCAAGAGGCAACGTATAGAGAAGATGCACCGCTTTGAAATAGCAACTGGGGTGACAAGCGTGTGTTGCGGACTGAGTTGCGGCACTGGGAAAATAACAGGTTGGTACAACAGGAATGGGAAATAACTCAAGCGCCACACACATATTATGGATCTGAGAGCGCGGTGCAGGCTTGGCACATGAGCGCGCGGTGTAGGCTTGGCACATGAGCGTGCAGTGCAGGCTTGGCACATGAGCGCGCAGTGCAGGCTTGGCACATGAGCGCGCAGTGCAGGCTTGGCACATGAGCGCGCGGTGCAGGCTGAGCGATGTGCAGGCCTGGCACATGAGAGCACGGTGCAGCATTGGCTTTGTACATAACGGATGGGTCTAGAGAGATTCTTACAGATAGGCGATGCGATTACGGGAAACAAAGTCGACGACTATGGGGCCAATGAGGGAATTGGATGAGAAATTTCTGTGCATTGTGTGTTATGGGTTGGGAGTAGATGAAGAGATGAGAATAGCGAGCATGGCGGCCCACGGGGGTGTGCTGAGTCGGGAGCACGGAGGAGAACGAGCGGCATTCACTAGAAGCAGGGAGGGTGGAGGGGGGTGGAGAGGGATGTAAGAAGCTGGAAGGAATTCGAGCCAGGGGCACTCGTAAGCAACTCATACCTGTCGTAAGTTTGCATCCCTCACTGCTAGGCAAGGCATGAGAAAATGGCAAACACAGACAGGTTCGGCAATCTTAACATGTTTTTGTTTTACCGAACTAGAGATGAGCATTTGCCGGCCCGACCCGACCCGTGGTTTAGCCCGGGTTGGGGCAGTGGTTTCATTTGCCTGCCCCGTATGGGCCGACCTGACCCGACACGAGAAAAAACCCGACCCGAGCATGGAACTCGGGTCGGGCTTCGGGTCAAGCTTGACCCGACCCGAATTCGGGTCAAGACCAGGGGAATCGTGTCGGGCTTTTGACCCGACCCGATTTCGACACAGAGGGCACGAAACCCTAGTTCAAATTGTGATCGAGGGATTTTTTATCCCCTCGACATCAGAACCTACCCACGCTCTCAATCTTGCCTAACGGGAGCAAGCAAGTCATTTAAGTTTAGAAACAACTTAGTTAGGGCCCATTCAAACCTCATTGTCTGACATCTATAACTAGTTTACTATCGTATCCTGCTGTTCACGGAAACTCGCAATGCAGGAATCGCGTTTTACACCCCTGCTCCCACTAAAGGGCGGGTCAGACTGGCCTGACCCGACCCGACCTGTGACCCTGTCCAAGCTGACCCGAGTGTGTAGGCCCGGGTCGGGCCAGAACATTCAGGGACCTGGCCCGAGCCTGGCCTGACCCGACCCGACCCGGGAACCTGTGTAGCCCGGCCAGGTCGGGTCGGGCCATTTGCTCATCTCTATCCCGAACACTTCCAGAAAGGGAGGTGTTCGGGTTTGCCTTTAACCGGCGAACAACTTAATGTTCGGCCGGACACAAACATTTGGGTCAAACATGTTCGTGTTTGCCATATCAGCAGCCTTCGTTATAGTGACATAATACTGGGTGGTGGATTTTGGCGTCCAGGGTGGTTATACCTGGTGGACATTTGGGAGTGACGGAAATGAAACAACAAACAAAACAACGTGTTACACAAGGTATGCTTAGTACTGGTGCTTGTCGTCTAGGCTGGAGGAGGGGAAACATTCAGAATTCGAGCTAAAAAAATGAGCTCCACTAGTGTGTCTTGTCGAATTAAAAAAAAAAGGTTCCGGGAGTTTTCCAACGAACACATATGTTTTCGTCAGAAAGCGTTGTCGACCACGAACATGTTCGCCGTTCGCCGTGGCTCTCCTAGGCGGGACAAACCGAACACGAATATGTTCACCCCAAACATGTTGGACGATCCGAATAGGCGTTCACCATTGTGCTCATGTCTACGATTTCAACCTTGATTTTGAATTTCGAAGCCGAAACAAGCCCTCCTGTTTACCACTGAACCCCATCCGATCTCAGTCCCGACCAACTCAATATCGAGTGGAAGAGTTGGCTTTTCTCGTATGATGGCTTTGAGGAGTCAAGCATTTTGACATTATGTCAAAACGCTCGACCTAAAGCGCTTTGACACCCCTTGGCCGGGGAGATTGGCGCCGGTTTGTTGATCTAGCGGGCAGGTAAAAAAAAGCCTGGACATGCAAGAAAACCCGGGGTTCTAAGACTGTTGAGGAGGGGAACGGGAGTGTATGTATGGGTTTTGGGCAGGAGAGAAGGATTTCATTTCACCATGAGTTATCTTCATCAAACATGCATACATTTTTTTATATATAATATCGTAGTGAAATGCGTGGAGCGGACCCTATGGTAGTTAAGGCAGGACATGTTTGTGCTTTGTATTGGACTTTCTCTAAGGTAAAAAACACTTAGGCTGCTAGAAAAATATCGTCCCTACATCAACGTTTAAAGTCTCGACCTTACGTCAGCGTCAAGTAGGCATGAGCAGTCGGCCCGACCCGACTTGGCCGGGCCAAGCAGGTTTCCGGGTCGGGACGAATCGAGTCAACCCCGGGCCAGAATGTTGAAGACACTGATTTGACTGACCCGGGGGGGGGTACAGGGCGGGGTTTTACCTGACCCGACCTCGAGTCGGGCCGACACGAGGTCGGGCCAGGTTACATAAAACCAGTTGCTGTTCGGTTTGAGGAAAACGGGTTCATGTTAATTTTTATTGGCCGTACTGGTTTGAGTCGCACACCCGGTTCCGCAATTTTGTCGTTCTCGTCGAACCAAGGCCTGGGAGGAGGGGGAAAGGCAGGAAGAGGAGCTGTGGGGGGTATCCATCCGGGCTTGGCTGACAATTGCAAGGTCATATACGTGTTGATCTGATTACCCAGAGCTTCTGACGCTTGCTTTCTTGCATGCGTCAATTATCTAGGTTATGCGCTATGCATTTATTCCCAAGAATATAAGAGCTGATGAGGTCTTTGCTAATGTTCGTGCTTCTCATCACGACGAGCTCCTTCTTACAAATAAGTGAGCTTAGAAAGCTCGGAGATGCCGTTGGGAATGGAGCCCGTCAAATTGTTGCTTGCAAGACTCCTGTGTGTATGTGGTGTGGGTCGGGGCGGAAGAAGTGAGGAGATGAGAATAGGGGGCATGGATTGAGGGATAGCAAGCACACATGGTCGAATCAATTGGGGGACGAGACGAGCATGGGGGGAGGTGGGCATGAGTAATAACCGAATCGCAGTTTAGTTCATATTCTAGTCGAGTGGCCAAACCGGTTCAAAGAACACACTCTGAAATGCACCGAATTGCGTTGAACGTGGGTCTAGGATAGGGATGAGCACGGGTCGAGCCCTGGTTAGCACGGGTCAACATGGGTTGGCCCAGGTCAGGCCGGCACAGTGTGAGTGTCGGCCTGCGGTCCAGAGAAATGTGACGGATGGAGGATGGCGAGAATTAGGCGTGAGCCGACCCAATTTGGCCAGGCCAGGCGCGTTTCCGTCCCGGATCGGGTCGGGTCAGGCAGGGGCAAGGTTTAGAATCCCTGACCCGACCCGGGGATACACAGCCGGGTCTTACCTGACCCGACTTTGGGTCAGCTTGACCAGACCACGCTTTCGCCCGTGATCTGTGCAGGTCGGCACTTTCGTTCACCGAAATCAGGTCGGGTCTATACACGACGCGGTTACCCTGCGTGTGACCCGATACCGGGTCGGGTCGGATAGTGGTATAGGAACTGGTTCTGTTGGACCTTACAGCGTCGCTTGGACCTTAGCTTACACAAGTTGGGTGGCCGCCATTGGCTTGTGTGCCGGTGGTAAACGAGCTGATCAGACTCAAAGAGCCGGGGGGGCTTGTCAACGACCAGAGTGATGCAAGCTTCAAACGTCATTTCCACCAGCTGGTACTCAACTACTACTTACCATACAAATTCTTTTGGTATGGCGGCTTCATATCTATTAAAGTTGGTGTTGCAAAAACCCAACCCTTTAGTGTTTCCTGAGGGGTGAGAATGTGATTCCTTTGCAAACATAATACTCTAGTAACTGACTTTAATCAACATTGAGATAGGCAGGTCCGTCCATCAACATGTCAGCGCCAACCACATTACATATGCAGGTCCGTCCAGGGACCGATGAGAAGAATTTAGGGGTTATTTGATGTGGCTGTCCATGATTCCATTGAAGCAGCATACATTTGACACTGGGGTTCCGGTTCTTACAGTGTGCCTCACGATTTCGGCCCCACCATGTACCATTTATAAAATTTAGGAACTCGCCCTGCCAAATGTATACTGCTGCTTTAGAACCCATCGCCACCCTAGCTAGCTCATGACGAACCGCCAGGCTTAAGATGAGCCTCCCCAGATCGTCACCCATCTGACAAGCCTCGATCCGACCTAGCCATAGTCCTGCATCGTGGCAAACCGGCCAATGGCCTGCACTTTAGACAGTGGTTGGAGCTGGCTCGTCACAAGCCGGGCAGTGGAAGGTCATCGCTCACGTCTACCCAAGGGAGCCGGCCCGGCCAGCCTAAAAGCAGGCAGGGCCAAGCTAGCATGCGGCCCTAATCTTGCTCATCCCTAGCCATTCACTTTCCTAATACCCTATCCTTGTTTTTCTTTCTTGCGTGTGACGTCGGGATAACGTAACTTTGAGTTTTAGAATCTATGTTATCTTTGATCGTGTCCGTGCTCATCATTAGGTATATATGAGGTGCTTCATACAGAAAAGAAAGCTGATCAAGCTTGGATATGCTGTCGGGGATGGGGCCCGTCAAACGGTTCATTGCAAAAGACCTGTGTGTGTGGTGTGGGTTGGGGTGCAACCACCGAGGAGATGAGAATAGTGGGCATAGACCGAGGGACAACAAGTACAAACGGTCAAGCCAATTTGGGGATGAGATGATCTTTGTGGGTGGCAGGCACGAAAAAGAATTCGATTTCAGTTCGGTCTGAGGCAAACAGTTCGTGCCGACTCCAATTGGCCGAACTGGTTCAAGTCGCACACATGGGTTCGACGAGTTTGTGGTTCTCCTCGAACCTGGGCCGGGAAGAGGGGTTGCAGGGTATTCAGCCTCTTGGCTGCCAATTGCATGGCCATATATGTTTGAATGACCCAAAACTCCTTAATATGAGACTTCGAGACTTTCTTGCTTGCGTGTGACATCTGTCTAGGCTATGAGACTTTGGTCATGTTCGTGATTATCGCCAGGCTTGAACGAGGTGCTTCATACAGATTATCGACAAAAGAAATCTTGGAGATCTGGTTAGGAATGGAGCCCGTGAAGTTGTTGTGTGAAAGAGACCTGTGTGTGCGTCGTGTGCGTTGGGGCGGAAGAAGTGAGGAGACATAAGGGGCATGGACATAAGAATAGTGGGCATGGATGAGAAAAAAGGGCATGGATGGATGGAGGGACAGCAAGCACACACTTGTTGACCCGACTGGGGGATGAGACGAGCATGGAGAGAGGCAGGCATGAGTAAAAGGTGAATCGCAGTTTGGTTTGAGGTGAATGAGTTCATGTTCAGCTTTAGAAGTTCATGAGTTCGGTTTAAGTTTGTGGTTCTCATCAAACCTGGGCCGTGGAGGGAAACGGTCAGCAAGAAGAGTTGTGGGGTATTCAGCCTGGCTTGGCTGCCACGTTGCCATACACAATTCATTCCCCAAAAGTCCTGGTTTTCTTGCTTGCGTGTGACATATAGGTTATGCGGCTATGGATTTATTTTTGGGGGTTCATGTGATTTTAGTCTCCCTACATTTTTTTGTTGTCCGTCCATCTCTTAGTCTCCCTCTGCCTCCAGCCTGCCCTCTCTTGTCCCACCCTCTGTACTGACAAAACTCTCTTCTTCCACACCTTCCCAACCTCATGTGGTCGTCTGTCCTAAACTGAACATGGCCGAGGTTTGATTGCGCCTTCACCCCAGCCAGCTCATTTTCTGTGTACTCGCACCTAACTAACGTATCTTTTAACCCTTTGCCGTCCATTTCCCCCCCTAAGCGCTACAGCTTAACATGTTATTCAAAGCCAAGTCCAATGCATCGTCTAAATATCATCATCTACATCTCCTAGGCGTGTAGCAAGTGTTAGAACTGAGCTTGAAGTGATAGCGCAAGGCTCTTTAATTACACCGGAAATGAGCTGGGAATGGATGGAGAGGGAATTGGAGGCAATCATAGGGAGATCGGCTGCAATCTTCAATTGGTGGGTTGGGGATTGCATATGATCACATTTGGGTTGGGTTGGGATGTGGGTGTGTACATCCAGCCCAACCCAAAGTGGAAACTACACTATGCTATGATATAAAAAGTACAATTATTGAGATTGAAGGCTAACACTAACAGCAAGTCCTGTCGCACGTCCGTCCTTATCCAGTCGCTCGCTTTCTCTTGCTACTCTCCTGTCCTTCCTATCTCCCCACGGGCCCTTCCTACCCGATCGTGGGTCCATGTTGTCCTAATGTCTCCCTTCGTCTGACCAGGCAGCAGTATTCCCCAGCAGCTCCCATCGATCCTCCTCTTCGTCATCCCACGGCTCTGGCGGTCGCCAAGTTCCCATCACCATACGCCTCCTCCTCTCAGGTTCCTGTCGTGGTTTCCGGTGAGCGATACGCCCCCGCTGGTGTATGACTCCGCTTGCCTCCATCAGGACGTCCATTTGGCGATCGAGGAGCTCTTGCGCCTCCACTCCGCCTTGCCGCCTCCCCTTGCATATTATCAGACACATAATCCATTTCCGCCCCTTCATCAGGCTCCTCAAGCTCTTCTCCGTGTTGGCACTGCAGAACTTCATCATCCGCGTCTTCAGCTTGCTTTTCCCCACCCCGCGCAGTTGGGGTATCTTCATCTTCTTCCTCACTGTCAGCCTCGCTTGGTGACTTCGGAAAGTTCAGCTCGTCAGCAACATCCCGACGCCTTCCACCCGCTCCTTGCTGGCTGCCTGCCAGTTTCCAAGGGTCGCTGCAGGACGGGTGAGGCCTGGGCTCCGTCCTTGCATGCGGATCGAGCTCACCTCCTTCGCGACGTCCGCCGACGGGTGTACGGATCCGCGCGGTACACCGCCGTCCTTGGCGAATGTGCAGGCGACCTCCCGCGCTCCTGTGAGAGAATCCGTTGCGGCAGCGCAGATTCACGCCGCGTGTACGTTCGCTGCCACCGCAACTCGTGGCGGTCTTTCTCTCGTTTGGGAGAGATCCAGGCGCCCACATTCTGGCTACTCCGAGTGGCTTAGTCACATAGCTGTCGTAGCTTACATTGCTAACTTAAATCCACTGTAGTCAGTAAACAAACGAGAGAACAAATTACTAGATGTTCTGGCTGACTATTTGACCTCTCTTTCCGAGCCGCCACCAATTCTGTGTCTCACCTTTGGAGTTGAGCCGTGCAGTACTAGGTTGGTCCTCCAGATTACCCCATCTTCAAGGTCCCTTGACTTCTTCAATTAAGCGCTCCACAGTTCTCCTAGTCAACAACTTTGCGTCACTCTCTGGGTAACCCAACTACTTCTACAATGGTTGAAATAACATTTCTGCACCTTACTAGCTCACGACAGAGATGTATTAGAACCACTCTTGTACACAAGACGCGCACCCGGCCTTGTATTAGACGCTCAGGTGACGTTGACCCGGGCAAGTAAATAAAAACCATCGGCAGGTAAAAAAACCGTCTAAGTGGGGGGGAGAGGTGGTTTCTGGACATTGCAACCACATTAATCCATAATTACTTAGATTTACATCAGGATCCCACAAACATAGTTAAACCTAGATTTAAGGTTTGTGAAATGATTATTGGGTCGACTAGGAAAGAAAACTCTAAATGTTGACCTGATTCTATTTCATTCTCAGGTTCGGGTAGGGGATGCAATGCGGTAATGTGCGTTGGCTGGTGGAAATATGGTTTAGTAGCGATTTTGCTTGGTGAAATAGCAAAATCGCTCCCATTTGTTTGAGATTTTGCTTGGCAACAACACACTCATTGGGGTACGATGTCAATATTGACATTCCCGTCGAATTCACGAATGTCAATTTCGTGGGTCAATTTTTTCTTTCCGGGCTGCCCAAAAGAATTTCGGCGAAGAGTCCTGCGTCTTCGCATGCGTCCTGCATCCGGGGTTCCCCTCCTGAGCTTCTTTTCAATCACAAGATGTGTGTGCGTAACAAGCAGCACCGATTCCATTGCGTAAAGAACCAGCCAACAATTTCCAAAAAATGTCGAACACGCGAAATTGGCGAATGATGAGTTTCTGCTTCAACATTTGCGAAAAAACAAAATGGGTGGGGACAAGTTTCAATCCGGCAACGTTTTCCAATGACTCTAAAATCCATTCGACAGATCTGGCGATTTCGTTTAGTTGGGACAAATCTCTCATCTTTCTTGCGACATATCTCTCATATTTCTTGCCAGTATTTACCAGCCGGGCATGTTCTAGACAACATAGAAATCACAAATTAAAACACAATCGTACATGAAGTTCTTCGAAACGGATTTTGAGTCACTTCCGACTCGCGGTTCTCCTTACTTGCCATGAGTCAGACCCAGCTCGCACTGTTTTTCCGAGTCACGAGTCGGGCTGAGTCAATTTTTCTACTCGGCCCTGACTCATCTCAGGTAAGGGCTGACTCGACTCGACTCAAGCACATGGTCATGACTGTCTAGAGTTTGATGTAGTTTAGTATCTTGGATTTTGTTGCTAATGAAAGAATTTCAGGAAAATCCATGTAAATTGTGGTAATATCATACAACCTTTGCGAAATTTAATGTGTGAAATCCTTACAAAAAAAATTAGTCCGCTGAGAAACACGATGCTGTCAGGAATGGAGCCATTCAATGCGTTCTTTCTGACAGATCTGCGTGGAGAGGGGTGAGTCATAGGGAGTGAAGAGATGAGAAAAGTGGGCATGGCTGGAGAGAGGTCAAGCACGCACACACGACACAATGGGAGATGGGACGCAAACTGCAATTTGACGCAGCTCTAGCCGGTAGACATGATCAGGTCAGAAAAACAAACGCCGGTTTAGTTCAATCGGACCAAGTAGACCTGAGCAAACTGGCGAACACCTGTTCGGTTTGCTTGGAACACGTTCAGAAATAATATGGCACGTAAAAAAAAAAAAAAAACATAAAAAATACAAACACACACACACACACACACACACACACATAAAAAAAAAAAAACCGACACATGTTTATGTCGATTTGCAACATTGTGTGTCATGTCAGCCGCACAAAAAAACCCCGTGCTGTGAAATTAAAGGCAACCCTTCACCATTTCACTGTACTCATTGAGGTTGAAGGTTAGATTGATGTGTTGACAATTCGGTAAATTTCACCATCATTGCTCAATTTCACCATCATTGGGTAAATTGGCAGGTGGCACCGTACTGAGGTATCACCTGAAGACAACAAGCACCACCTCACCATCCTGAAGCTTGTGAGCACCAAACCATCATCAATGGGTTGGGGGTGTAGGAAATGCCCTAGCACCGGTACTCCCTCCAACACACAAGAAGGGCAGTGGAAGGTGGGATATGCAAAAGGTTTTCTTGCTTGCTCAGTAAAACAATGGCAAAGGCAGAGACAATTAAAAAAAAAAAAAAAAAAAAAAGCTCTATCCTAGCAACCACCAACTTGAAGCAGCTTACAGTTCGTTCAAATTGGTGAGCTTTCCAATTGCGGCTGGAATGGGTCCGGTGAGCTGATTATTTGTCACATTACTGGCCACAGGGGATGGAAACCGGACATAAAGACTGCCCAACTCATTGACAACTCATCTCAATGGAGAAAGGGCATGACCATGACTTTGTTGATCACTTTCTTGATCTTATGAGGAACATTTACGACATGGATACAAGAGAAAACTGAACGAGTGTTTAGTCCCACACACAGGAAATTCGGGAGTGGCAACTCCATGACTATGCATATTGTAGTGATTGGATAGATGGAAGGTGTGAGCACAATGATTAGAGATCAGTGTTTAACTGGTCCGATCCGAGGGCTGATGCACGCAGGCTTTGAAACTTGGGCGAAAAGAGCATGAAGGACACAGCAACGATGGACGGATACAGTCAGTGCTCTGAACACTTATCATACAGATGCAACACACTCTCTCCCTGTAAATCCACAATTGCGACACCAGCATATCTCACACTGCTTACAAGATCTTTAATGAAACGAGGCTTAGAATTTCAGCTGGAATAGACCCTTTGAGCCCACAATTAGACATGGCTCTGGGGAAGGGGTTGTATAAAACAGTGAAGAAGGCGATGTTAATGCCGTGGACATGGAGTTACGCCTGAGCAAACGGGCGAACACCTGTTTGGTTCGTTCGAGACGAGCCGGACAGGTGATTTTGTTTTGCAAAAATAATGTTTGTAGATGTTCGTGCTCGGTTCGTCGCGGCTAGCCGAGCCGCGAAGAACCGAACAATGTTCGTTTTCATCTAGCCTCTCTGACGAACAGAAATGTGTTCGTCGAAAAGATCCCTCTCCGACACTTTTTTAGGTCGTCACTGAACACTAGCTGAGCTCAATTTTTAGCTCGTTTTTAGCTAACACATCCCCAATAGCCTAGTCTAGAAGCACCTGCAGCATTGCTACCTTACACACTATTTACATATGTTGGTGCAGACGATTATCCATAGTCTATGTTAGTTTTGGGTAGTCGACAATAGGTTTACCAGCGCTGGCCCTTAGAAGCCTCCATGGCACTGTTATACCATAAACATTGGCAGAAATTCAGACTCCGCGGCCAAGTCCACGGTCATAGGCGGGTTCAGCCCGCGGGTTAATTTATCGAACTACTGTAGAAGGGTTTAGGGGTTTAAGGGAATGCCTAGTTCACCAGCAGCAGGAGGAGGAGGGTTGGGTGGTAACAGCAGAGCTTCCTTGCTATTTTGGGGAAAAAAAAATGTTAAAGGCAATGAAGCATATCACGTTTATCCTTTTCCTTATGAACCACACGTTTTCTGTGTTGCACTTCTCTTGTCGTCATTTATTGGAATGGCCATTCACCCTCTAGCCATATCGCTATAGGCTTCCTTCATGGGATACCTTTCAACGCTGAGAATCTACTAGCACTGAAAGAAGGCATGAAAGAATGGGCACAAAAAAAACAAAAACAAGACACACACACACACATGCACACACACATACACACACACACACACACACACACACACCAAAAAAAAGAAAACAAAAACACCCTCACCATTTCACTGCAAGGTTCTTACAGTGTTTTCAATGAAGTGAGCGAGGAAATGCTATTAGGGATAGACCCATCAAGAGTTGTATTTGTCAAATCTCTATGTGAGGTGGGGTGGGTGGGTGGGTTGAAAGAAGGGAAGAGTTACGAGTGTGGGTTGAAAGGAAACTGGATGGAGACGGGCTGTAACGCGTGTGGGGCCTACATGTAAATGTTGAGTGCCTCCGCTATGCCTCAATTTACCCCTCGTTTTAACCCAGTAGCAAGGCGTTATACTGGTATTAGAGCCTAGGGTTTCAATTCTTGGCTGGTCACATTTTCCCACTAGTAGCGAGAACTTGAACATGGTAACCCAGCTGAAGGTTCTCCACTGGCCTGCTCACCAGTGAAGTTGACGTAGTGCCCAGCGAAGCTGAGGACCTTGCGAGGGCCGACTCCCTGAAGTTTTGAACCAACGAGGATGTTGGCACCAAATGGGGACGAGTGTAATGCCTGTGAGGCTTACACGTGAGGGTTGAGTGCCTCCACTCCGCCCCAGATGCATACCTCGTTTTGACCCAGTGAGTATATACCGACTGACACTACAACGGGGAACATTTGGCACAAATTCTGCTGCAGGCAGCCGGCATCAATCAAAAGCAAGTATGCAGACACAAGCAGATTGTGAGGTCCAAAGGAATTGCACGCTTACATCGAGGTAATCATGCCTGAAGAGTCACAGGTGACTCCTTCAATCGTGCCACAGGTTGCACCCCTGGCCCAGCCAAGGAGCGTCTTTCCCCATGCCTTCTGGCAGTCCTCAAGAAACGCCGCTGGCAGTTGGGGGCAGGAGGGGAGAGAGAGATACAGAGGCACAGAAGAGTCCTAGGGTGAGGAAACAGTCAGCACCCACGACCCAGATTTGGACCGTCTTCACCACCCTCTCCCAGCCTGGAAGCGTCTTTCCCCATGCCTTCTGGCAGTCCTCGAGAAACGCCGCTGGTGGTCGGGGACAGGAGAGGAGAGGAGAACGAGAGAGAACGAGGCACAAGGTTATGGATGTACTTGCAACCTGAGCTACGTCAGGGGCAGTCAGCTTGCAAGGAAACGCTGCTGCTACCCGTGCCTGCTGTGGTTACCGAGGAACGCTCAAAAACTCGCTCACAAAATGTGTGAAACTCACTTTGCTCAATCCATTTGAACATGTTTAGCATAGTGGTTGATGTGCCGCATGTTAAACCAGAGGTAAGGGCATTGGCAATTGACTCTCACTAGAGCCTTTATTGCTTCAAAGAGGTCTTTTTTCCTGTTGTTGTTTTCCTGTCTTTTTTGTGCTCGTTATAATGCACCCAGCGAGCATCCGCGAAAGTCAGATTCGGAAGGAAAAAGGAGACAGAACCGCCAACAACAGGTATCGAACCTGCATCCCCAAATCTCTATACAAGCATAGTCACATCCGGGCAGTTTTGTGTCAGTTGTGGTTCAGGTCACTTTGGAATTAGAAAACTTACTGACCTATAACTTCTGAACCTCAAGTCTTTGGTGTTATTGATAAAGTTAGAGCGGGGTACACCTGACGCATTATCAAGGATCACTTAGCTGAGATCACCGTACCCCAATCGTAGGATCATTGGTAGCAAAACAACAAATTTTGTGGGCACATAACGACCCTCGTTGATGTACCACTCCAATTTTGCATTGGTGATCCTCTGCGACCGGGCGACATCGCAACGAGTCACGAACGTTGATACTTCGCGTGCATATGCTGGCCGTGTAATATACTGAGACGAAACAACCTCATTGGTGAGATTTTCATTTTCGAAATGTTTTGATTTGATGCGACTTCCTTTCAGATGTGCGACCTGATTGCGAAAGGAATGTTTTTAGTCAACAAGGATCACCCTGTCTTTGGTACAGAGTTGCAAAGATCACCAAGAGATTGGCAGTCACGATGATCCTACGGACATCACAAAGATTGTGTAGCATTGACTACGCATGTTTCCGATCCCACCTCTGTTGGTACACCACCTGACACAGTGATCACTGTACTGTAGTAGGTGGGACACTGTTTTGCAAGGATCGCCGACGTGATCCTCAAAATGCAGCGATCTTTGCTTGGGTGTACCACGCTCTTAGTTTTGGGCCACAATGGGGTCAGGGTACGGGCCAGGTTTAGGTCAGCAACATTTTGGTGATGTGGGGAACAAAATTTGAGCATTACACCTGTTCTCCAATATCTTCACGGGGTGACATTCCCGAGTCGCGAAAACGATTGCCTGAGAGGGCATGAAAATAGACGGAGCAATAAAGTCCCGCTTAATTTCACACTCGAGCCGCAAAGTCTGCTGCTGACATGGACAAAAAGTGCACGACGATCTCAGGAAATTTTTCCAGCCATTGCGAAATGGCAGCTCGTCTCCCAACAAAGTTGGGCTGAGGACCCCGAAGTGACACCGAAGCGCGGTGTGAAATTAAGGGTAGTGAAGATATCGAAGAACAGGTGTACTATAAGCATTGCCGAGGTATGGGTGGGATTGTTTAGGGTTAGGTTGCAGATACATCGCAAGCACTGTTTAGGACGCATCACGTGAAGTGGCTCGGCCGAGGATCTGCCGAACCGCACCAACGGGTTTGGTAAGGCAGGATCTGGGTTTGTGGTACACCCAATCTGCGACAACAGCTCTGTGGTCGCGCACAGAATCTCACAGGCAAACCCCCTGTACGCTAAGTTGCTCAGCAACTATGCGACGACAAGGGAAGACGATCGATCGTGACTGTCACTCGTGGCGCGATATTCAACACCGCGCCATCCAATTTCAAGATCGATACTTCACTTCGCTGTATCGATCGGGACCCGCGTAGGTGAAAGGATCGCGGGCACATTTTTACTGTACATTCAAGAACATTGGCGAAAAGCAGTTACCTTGTTGATTGCGACGCTGCAGTGCTACACCCAGCGCGCAAAACCGATTTTCCAGCAAATCGATCCGCTTCAGGGGATGAGTCCTTAGGGTTTCATCGTCGATTTTTCAGGGATTCCTCGGCGAACCACATACAAGGGTCGCTGGATTGGGGACAGTGGAAGTGACTCTACAGCATCACTTCGTCCCAAAATAAGGTATGATGGAAACCAAACCTAAGAACAGACGTATTAGATGGCATCGCATGAACACGTGGCGCTCGTGCCGTCACGTAACTGAAAAGAGGATCAGCACTACTTGTAGTAGTCAGTTGCATTGTGGCAGTGCAACCGGCTGATTGTTATTACGTGCTCGACAGGAACGAGGTACGAGAGATGTCGAGAAGCGACACTGATCGCTATTAGCATTGTGCGAAGGAGAGAGGGAGGCACCTTGAGTAGCGTTAATCACGGGCGGTTGCGCATGGCAAGAGACGAATGCAGAAAGCCAAATCGTGGCGGAGAGTGCAAGCCATGATGCTCGCGGCTGCATCGTAATTGGCTTAGGCGGCGGCATTGAGGTGTCGGCGCGGTCTGGAATTAATCCCGCGGTAACGTGACACGCATCTAGCAAGGGAAGTGGAGGGAAACGAGACTCAACTTGTATGCCACTGTGAGATAGTCTACGCAGCGGCGGCCTGGACAAGGGCCGACGGAAGCAGGGCTGACATGTGCTTGTGCCTCTGCTCCAAGGACGAGCTTAGGCCTGAGAGCAGCTGTGTCAGACGGACTTTGTTCGGAGAGGGGTGGTGCACGCACGGATCCTCACGAGATTCCCTCGATCATCGTCCGAACCGAACCTCAAACTCCAGGCCGAGCGTGCTCTGTAGAACTTCTCTGAACGGGCGAACCCATTTGTGCTTCCTGTGTGCGGTTCTAGTAACGAGACCCGGGCTGCAGACTCCGAAACAGAGTTTTGCTTCGGAAGCCGTTCCAGCGTCGTTCTACCGTTCCAGGGGGCTCCTGAAGTGTGAGTGGCACGTCACGTGCAGCTTTTTTTGGGCGAATCTTCCATATTCAAACTGGGTGTATCGTCTTGATGATGCCATGCTTACTAACAGACGCGAGGTGAGATCCCTTTTGTACGCTAACTTTTGAGAAGAAAAAAAATGCCTCTCCCAAATTCTTTTGGGATTCCTTCGCGGCGTAGAAACTACTTGAAGAAGCGCCAGCCAGCCGGCTGAGCTATATCCGCTCCCGCATTCCTTCTTGGCATGGCAGCTCCACTGGGGGGATCTGTTTTGCTCCTCCTCACACATCCTTTGCAGGTCTGACAAAGCGCGTTTCACGGCCTGTGTGTCAGTAAGCAAACCACGCAGGCTCGGAATAAGGCTATGGGCGGTGGAGGACAATTATCGCCATCGCCAGGAACAAGTCACCTGCTTGTGAGCGAACTGAGTGGCTGCCCTCATCTGATTCGTCGCAACAAAATCTGGAAGTCTCGTTATTGTTGATACCCTGTAACGAAACTCTAATCATTTATCAATAAAAATTCAAACTATTGTAGAAATGACTCAAATTATCTTGATCTCAAATACGAAGTGAAGATATTTTCGGTTTAATGGTTTCAATGAAATTTCTTAGTTCCCGTTTGTCACTAGGTGATACACACTGGAATGCGATTCGAGAATGAGCTAAATCGTCCCCATCCAACCAGCGCGTCAAATTTTGCTAACCAAACCGTTTCAGGTCGAATCACATCACACAAAGGTTTGATTCATAGCTAATGTCTATCTGGAATGTGCCTGGTGTCGTAATTGACCTGATTTCATTAGCAACACCTCTGCATTTGGTTCAACACATTCGCCCTGGAATGGCACTTGGTACAGCACTCAAGCTCCGTAATCTGCCATGATATTGCACTTCTGCCCTGATACGGCTCTCAAGCTCCATAATCTGCCCTGATATAGCACCAAGCTCTGTATTCTGCCCTAATAAGGCTCTCAAGTTCCGTAACCTGCCCAAACATGGCACTCAAGCTCCTGTAGCTGTAGCTCGCATGAGGGCAAAAAAACTTCTCCACTGCATGAAGCAACATAAGCATCGAAAGGGCATGGGAAGAAATTTAGGTTCCCAATTCTGATCCCCACGCCTGTCCCTAAACCCTGTAGTTTTACATACGACGACGCTTCTTAGCTACCCCAAGACTGCAAAGATAGCAGCCATGTCAGTCGGACTGATGGAAAGACTGAAGTAACTTATAATAACTTCGGAAATGGGATGTTTTTTAACGAGTATGGCAATGGATCCACCTTGTAGAGAGTCAATGCAAGACTGCAAGGATGGCCACCATGTCATTCGGGCTGTTGGAGAGAAGTGGGGCTTATGATAGTGCACACATATATACTCAGTACAATGCAGATGCGTTTTGCTACACTAACGAGCCCATCTTGTGGAGAGTCGACGCAAGGCCCATCTTCCAAGGCTGAGAGGATGGCAGCCGTGTCACTCGGACGGTTGGAAAGAGTGGTGAACTTGTGAAAGAACAGAAATAAGGTCTGTACAACGTGCTTGTTTTCTTAAGACCAAAAATAGTACAGCCAACGCACCTTGTGAAGAGTCGATGCAAGGCTCATCTTCTAAGACTGCAAGGATAGCCGCAATGTCACTCGAGCTGTTAATATGGGCGAGCATGGCATGGGATGAGTGGGATGGCGTGGATATCCATTGATGGGCCATGGCATGGCATGAGAGGACAGGGAAGAGGAGAGATCACCAGAGGCCACTGACTGGCCAGAGGGTGGTTTGGATCGGGGTGAGAAAAAGGTAGAGTGATAGGTGGGTTGGTGAGGTGACTTTTGAGTCGACTCAAGAGTGATAGGTGGTTTGGAGAGTGGTGGACGGAGTGGGAAGTCGGAAAAAAATAGGAGGGGCAAATGAGAGAAGTGGTCACGTGAAAGGCAAGCCGGTGACAATCTTCCAAAAGCTTTGCAATAAGAGGGGTTTGCCGTGGTGGGAGTTGGCAGTGATGTATAGTTGGCAAGTAGACTGATGCCAGCACACAGCGACCATGTGTTGCTGTATCAAGACCAGGCACACAAGTGGCTTGTGATGTGTTGTATGCATGTAAGGTGTAGAATCCTTCTAGGGCAGTCTAGACACACTGCATGCATGTCGCAAGTGAGGGAAGTCTGCAATCATAGATTTGGCTTACGGTGTGTTGTATGTGATGGCGGCAACCAGCTGCTGCTGGTGTTGCACACATGCGCCTTACCATGTGTATGGCCACAACCATGCCTGTAAGAACAGATATGGCTTACGGTGTGTTGTATGTGATGGCGGCAACCAGCTGTTGTTTCAAACGAAGCCTATGGATGGGGTATACAGGATCACAGAGGGAGGAAGAAGTGGGGATGTTTCATGATTCATCATGCTTCGAAGAAAACCTATGGGTGGGGTACACAGGAGCAGAAAACAGAGTCAGAAATACCCCTGCAGAATTCTGCAGCTTTGCAACAGGCTTTGCACTTCTTTCAGCGTCTATGGGATTCCAATCCAAAGATGGCCAGAATGGTAGACAAAAGCCACTTTTGAGGCCGGCAAAAGGGAACTGCTTACTCATTGCAGTAGGAATCAGCGACCAATCGCAGCCCGCCACACGTCTCTGCCAGGCTGGCATGCAGCCCCCGTCGGCGGCTCCTCTCGTCCTCTGTGGGCCTTGGCTGTAGCGCCGCTACAGCCCGGTCGGCGTCCCTTGTCAGCTTCTGCAGCGCTGCTGCCACCTTGGCCATATCCTTGCTGGTGAGCAGCCAATCAGGGAAAGACACGTGGCATAAAAAGAATGAGAGAAAAGGAAAGTTGTGGTAAGGAAAACGTGGGGACCTAAGAATCAGATAAACGGGATGAAGACAGACAATGGGATTGGGGATAGGTGGTTGGGCAATGGAAAATGGGATGCTGCGGAAGATGGAAACACTGGAGAATGGGACAGGTTTGGGAGGATGGGAGGGATGGGGAGAATGGGGGGGTTTGGGGGGTTGCAAAGGCTAGAGGTATTGAGAGATGTTTGGAAAGGCTAGAGGTGTTGAGAGATGTTTGGAAAGACTAGAGGTGTTGAGAGATGTTTGGAAAGGCTAGAGGTGTTGAGAGATGTTTGGGGAGGTTTCGGGGGTTGCAAAGGCTAGAGGTGTTGAGAGACGTTGCGAGGAAATTGGTCTTTGGAAAGTCGCTTTCTTTTGACAAAAGAAAAAAACCCTTGGATGGGGTTGTGGGGGGGTGCAACCACCACCAGTTTAGCACCGGTATGGTGGGAACCTGAAAATGGTAGAGTCAACAAACGATGTGTGCAGCAAGATTGGAGTGGTAGGTGTCAGAACTTAGGCTTAGAAGCGATGCATTAGTAATGAGCTTGAAGCTCTTTAAGTACATCCAAGAAGGGTAGGGAATGGATGGGGAAGGGAATCGGGGGCAATCCCCAGGGATTGGGGGTAATCCCAAGGCAATCTCCAATTGGTGGGTTGGAGATTGCTTGGAGATTACATTTGGGTTTGGTTGGGATGTAGGTGTACACCCAACCACTCATAAAGTGCAAACTACACTACTCTAGGATATAGAAAATACAAAGTACAAAGTGTGAGATTGAGGGCTAACACTAATACCCCCCCATAGGCGTCAATCGAACTCAGGGCAGAGAAGGTGGAGCACAGAGCCCCATGGCGCCAAGGAGACGGTGGTGAGGACCTTTCCCAAGGGGCTTCGTGAACAGATCAGCCAGGTTGCAGTCAGATGCAACGTACTCCACGTTCAGCTGCTCATGCTGGACAAGGTCACGGATGAAGAAATGCCGAAGTTCGATGTGCTTGGTGCGAGTGTGATACACATGGTCTTGGGAGAGGTGGATAGTACTCTGGTTGTCACACCAGAGGGTGGGGGTGGGCTGAGGGTAGCCAAGCTCCTGGAGTAGGAAGGTGAGCCACCGGGCCTCTTGAGCAGCCATGGTGCCAGCGTAGAGCTCTGCCTCACAGGAGGAGAAGGAGACTGCTGACAACCTGGTGGAGCGCCAACTGACAATTCCGCTCCCAAGGGTGAAGCAGTACCCTTGAGAGGAGCGTCGGTCGGTCTGGTCATCGGCCCAAGAGGAGTCGGTGTAACCTTCTAGCCGAGGAGGGGAGAGCCCACCGAGTGTGAGAACGTGAGACTTGGTGCCCTAGAGATAACGCAGTACCCGCTTCGCTGCCTTCCAGTGAAGATCAGTGAAGCGCCCAGGGGACACGTAGCGAGAGAGGACACTGACAGGATATGCCAAGTCAGGCCGGGTGCACATCATGGCGTACATGAGGGACCCAACAAGCTCCGGGTATGGCTCAGAGCAGGCCTCTGGTGTGGGTACAGCTGGGGCCGTGAGGAGGTGTTGCAGTGGCAGCGGTGTGGCAACAGGTGTGCACAGCTCCATCGCAAACCGCTTGAGCACATTGTTGATGTAGAACTCCTAGGAGAGGGAAATGGTGCGAGCCTTGCGATCACGTGTGATCTCCATCCCCAGGTAGTGCTTGAAATCACCGAGGTCTTTCATCTGGAGGGCCTTCCTCAGGGCCGCCTGGACAGAGGTCATCTGGGCCGAGTCCTTGACAACGAGGATGAAGTCATCGACGTAGACAAGGATGTAGAATGGCTCAGAGTGACGGCGAATGAAGAGAGTCGGGTCAGCAGACGAGGGGTGGAAGTCCAGGGAGAGAAGGACGTCTTTCACCTTGTTGTGCCATTCGCGAGGGGCTTGCTTAAGGCCGTAGACGGGGCGATTCAGCTTCTAGACAGTGTTGGGAGGGAATTCTCCTGGGAAGCCTTCAGGTCTGTCCATGAACACTGTCTCCTTGAGGCGTCCTTGTAGGAAAGCTGATGAGGCATCCATGGATTTGATCTCAAAGTCTTCTCGTGCTGCGACATCCATAAGCGTGCGAATAGTGGGAGGTTTAGTTGTGGAGGAGAAAGTCTTGAAGAAGTCGTGGTACTGCTGCTGGGTGAAACCCTTGGCTACGTAACGCGCTTTGAACCCCGGGGCCTCGTCTGGGAGCTGTTTCACACGAAACAACCACTTGCCTCCGACGATGTTGACTCCTGGAGGTGGAGTCTCATCATCGAAGGAATGGTTGCAGGTGAACGCTTCAATCTCTGCTTCCATGGCAGCACGCCATTCGGCTGCATGGGGACACGAGAGAGCCTCTTGGACGGTGAGAGGGATAGGGATGGTCAGGTTCTCCGCGAAGTTGAGTGAGGGTGATTCAGTGATGTCGGGGAAGATGTACGAGAGCTGAGGAATGACTGCATGAAGATCACACAGCTCCTCATGCCTGTCTTCCAGAAGGGTAGAGGGCACATCCCCCCCAGCAGGAGGAGGCGGTGTGATCGTTGTGCATCGAAGAATCAGTGCCAGTGGAAGAGCAGCGCCATGCGAACGAGTGCCATGAGCCACCGGAGAAGAGGGTGGGGCAGACGGTGTCGGAGGGGTTGACTTAGGAGGCTTGGGCGGGGGAATGGGCCGCCGGTGGTACGTGATCAGCTCGGGCGACTGTGGGAGAGCGGGTTCCTCTGTGGTAGGGGGAACTGGGGGAGGATGTGGGGCCGGAGGGTGTGACCGCTGATGGTAGGTGATAGGTGCGCTCGGAGGTGGCTGCACAGTCGGCGGAGTGGGAGGTGAGGGGGATGGAGGAGCAGCTGCCGAAGACACCGGCGAGGTCGGGTCAGAGATCTCTGAGGGGGAAGGTGCGACGGCAGGAGAGGGAGGAGGTGAGGGGACCGGCGCAGGTGGGAGGTCAGGGTGCGCATCAAAGTCCGCTCACACGAAAGAGGGTAGATCGGAAGGAGGATCCGGTCCCGAGGTGGAGTAAAATGGGCGGATCTCATCAAGGACAACATCGCGGCTACGGACTAACTGTTGAGTGGAGGGGTTGAGGGAGAGATAGTCAGGGGAGTCGGCGTTGTGCCCAAGGTAGATGCACGTTTGAGTCTTGGGACCGAGTTTGCCACCGCGCTGTCGCCGGGCCTGAGGGTTGAGGAGCACATAGGCGGTGCATCCCCAGACGCGAAGAGAGCGAGCAGTGGGTGTTTTCCGAGCCAAAGTGTGGTTGGAGTGGTGTCGGGAAAATGAGGGTGGGGGTGAAGATTATACAGGAGGGCGGCATGGTAGAGGGCGTACCCCCAGAGAGAGAGTGGAGCGTTAGAATGGCTGAGGAGGCACCGAGTGATCTGCACCAGGGTGTGGTTGCGGCTCTCTGCTATGCCGTTCTGCTGCGGGCTGTCGGGAAGGGTGAAGTTTTGCTAGATGCCTTCTGAGGAGCAAAAGGCTTTGAGCTTGTCGTTGCAAAATTCACCCCCCCCATCCGAGTGAAGGCGCTTGACCTTGCGGTCGAAGGCGGTCTGTGCTTGCTTGACCCATGCCATGATGACCTCCGGGGCCTCAGCCTTGGTGTGGAGGAGGTGAACAGAGACGTAGCGTGAGTGATCATCCACGATAGCAAGGAAGTAGCGATGGCCACCTCGTGCTGGGATAGGGGCAGGGCCCCAGACGTCCATGTGCACGAGGTCCAGAGGTGCTCGTGCGACTGTGGGTGAGGCAGGATGGGGCTGTTGGCGCAGTTTGCTCTTGGTGCAATCCAGGCACGTGGGAGCGGGTGAGTCAGGTGGTGGAGGAAGCGCTGCTGGCAGGCCGAGAAGGAGTTTCTTGGAGGCCATGTCAGCAAGTGTGCGGAAGTTCGGGTGCCCGAGCCGATGGTGGTAAAGGATGGTCGGGTCGGAGAGGCTGCGACATGAGCATGGTGGGACAGTAGCCTGTGCTTGGGTGGTTGACACCTGCGGGAGAGGTACGCGTAGCGTGTAGAGGCCGCTGCTATTGAGGGTGAAGCGGGCCAAGATTTTGTTGGTGAGTGGATCGATGATGTCGCAATGGTCCTCGTTCTCCGAGAAGATGGTGCGTAGTCCTGCATCCTGAATTTCCGTTTGAGCCACTAGATTGTGGCGTAGTGAAGGCACGCACATGCCAGTGACAGTGCCAGATGGGAAGGCGGGGCACGGGACTGTAGATGTACCCTTGGCAAGGGTGGTGAAGCTTGAGTCAGCTCCCAAGAGAGGAATGGGTGTTGCGTAGGGTTTGAAGGAGAGTGTCTTCTTGAGCACAGTGTGGGTGGCCTCGCTGTCGAGTGTGAACTCGATGTATTGTGGTGCCTGTGATGAGCCGATGTACTGGTAGGTAGCTTCATTAATCATGGCAGTGCCAGGGAACAACAGGTTGATACGCACATCAGCAGGAGCACTATCACTAGCACTAGCCGAAGCGGGGTCCTGGACCTCAACTAGGTTGGTCTTACGAGGACGCATTCAGTTTGGCGGCTTTTTGCCCACTCCGTGAATGGCATACCATTCGTCGTCCTTCTTCTTGAAGCACGTCGCAAGGGGGTGGTTAGTGCCACCACACACTTGTCCCTTGCGGTTGCCATACTTGACGACGTAGGTGCACGGAGGGAAGCGGTTGCCCTGGAAGGGCGCCGAGGCGAGGGCCGATGCGATACTTGCTTGCAGCATGGGAGCGCGGATGGCGTAAGCCTTGGCCTGAGCCGTGGAGTCTTTCTCGGCAGAGAGGAGTGCGGTGGAGACCTTAGCAAAGGTGAGGTCTTCCGCTGAGAGCGTGAGGAGCATCTTCCTCGTTACTTCATATGCCGAGGTGAGACCATCTAGAAGGGCGGCTGCAGGGGCTTGTTCGGGGAATACTATACTCAGCTCCTTAAGTTCGCCATGAATAGTTTGCACCTTGGCGATGTAGTCAGCCATTCCCGAGCAATCCTCAAGGCGGACCTGGAACATGCTGGGGATGAGGATGGCAACTCCGACCACCGTTTTGTTCATGAACCGATCCTGGAGGTACTTCCAGATGGCGTTGGAGGTAGGGTAGTTGTGGAACGTGTTGACAAGTTCGGGAGGGGTGGAGGCAATGAAGACGCTGATGATAGCAGCATCGGCCTTCTCCCATTTCCGGTACTTTTCAACAGCTTCCTCGTACGCCCTCATGTCAGTATCACTAGCGGATTCGGTCGGCTCACGAGGGGTTGGGGGCTGTTTTCCCTTGCCACGATTGAGGAGGACGTCCTTGAGGTCCAATCTTTGCACGTCACGACTCAAGAGGTGCTTGTCAACCCCATAGCTCCATGCCTTGAAGTTGGAGCTAGAGCCATCGGCTTCAAGGCGGAGTGGAGTGATGGGGTTGGCCATGGTGGATGAGGCAAATGCCATGATGAGGAGCTCTTAGTGTCTCGCGCGGAGCGCCGCTCTTAAGTCACCGATAGGAACTTGAGGTTTGGGGTTTCCAAAGGAGATTTTGAAGAACCCAAGGTTTAGGGTTTACGAAAGAGAATTTTGAGGTTTAGGGTTTCTGAAGGAGAATTTGATGGAAACGCCAATTTAGTGTCAACTACCTGCTAATCCTATTCCCACACACCCCCCCACACACCACCCTCAGCTTCGCGGCTACGCTGCTGCTCGGCTGCGCTGCTGCACCTGTTCAGCTGCGGGAAGGGGGGATGGGGGTAGGAGTGCAGATGCGGAGCGACGGGCAGCAGCCCGAAGGTGACGCTGCAGGGCGACGGGCGGCGGCCCGACGAGAAGCTACGGGGCGACGGGCGGCGGCCCGACGAGAAGCTGCGGGGCGACGGGCGGCGGCCCGACGAGAAGCTGCGGGGCGACGGGCGGCGGCCCAACGAGAAGCAGTGAAAATGGAAGATGTCGTCGAAAGTGACGGGAAAGTGGTGCGGGAGAATTTCCGCCCACGAATGTCGCGAATCACCGACGACGAGATTGAAGGTGGCTACGCCGAGGTTTGCGGGACGAGCATCCGCAGAGTTAGGAGGATCATGATCCGCGTGTGCGGTTGAAGAGCTCTGATACCATGTCAGAACTTAGGCTTAGAAGCGATGCATTAGTAATGAGCTTGAAGCTCTTTAAGTACATCCAAGAAGGGTAAGGAATGGATGGGGAAGGGAATCGGGGGCAATCCCCAGGGATTGGGGGTAATCCCAAGGCAATCTCCAATTGGTGGGTTGGAGATTGCTTGGAGATTACATTTGGGTTTGGTTGGGATGTAGGTGTACACCCAACCAAACACAAAGTGCAAACTACACTACTCTAGGATATAGAAAATACAAAGTACAAAGTGTGAGATTGAGGGCTAACACTAACAGTAGGAACCAAGCAGCAACGCATTCGTTCACTCACAAGCTGAGTGAGTCATTACGCAACAACCAAAAACTCCACTTGCCGTGCTGCCATGCCACTGCTTCAATGTGTGTTCCCACGATCCTACATTCTCGTCATTTCCCACCAACCAATCAGAGTGTCCCAGGCAAAACGAAGGATCCATTCCAGAAACCCCACTTGCCTCGCTGCCACGCTTTCCTGGTTCAAGCAATCGCTTCTCTCCCATTGTCGAGTCGACTCAAATATCCACTGGCCAGCAAACAATGTGGCAACGTGTTTACATACTGCCTCATTAGCCTCATTCTCACCACTCACACTCGCATGGCTCACCACACCCACTTACAGGGTGTCAGCAGCAAACCGACTGAGGATCCGTCCAAAGACCACACCTGCCTCACTATCTTCAGGCATGCTTTTGAGTCGACTCAAAAACTAGCTACCACTCCTTCGGCATGTTCACCATCTTCAGCACGTCGCCCCATCCCCATTCACCTCGTTCCCAGCACCAACAGAGTGACTCACCACTCGCACTCACAGAAAGTCACCGGCGGAGCGCAGAAATTGTTCAGAAGCCTCCACCTGCCTGCCTAACTGCCACTGCTTCAGCCTGTTCCTATGCTGACCTTGGTTGGAGTCGACTAAAAAGCAGCCCATTCACCTCGTTCCCAGCACTCACACTCACAGAGTGTCAGAAGCAGAGCGCAGGATCCGTTCCAAAGACTCCACCTGTATCACTGTCACTGCTGAGGCCATCCCCCTCGCATGCTCCTCTGACTTCCTGCTACTAGTACTGCTGCTGCTGATGGTGCTGCTGGTGGCAGTGCCGCTGCTGCTGATGGTGCTGCTGGTGGCAGTGCCGCTGCTGCTGATGGTGGTGGCGGCAGTGGTGGCGGCAGTTGCGCCGGTGGTTGCAAGAGGTGCGTCAACAGGGGCATCAGAAGGAGCGGAGGCATCAGAGGCAGCAGAGGCAGCGGAGAGGGGTGGTATGGGCGGGGGGAGGTGTAGAAGTGGAGGAGGGATGGAGGAGGAGGGTTCCATGGGAGGGACCAGCTGCAACACTCCGTAGTTTGTCGGACTGAGAAGCACCTGGAAGCGAAAGGGAGGAGAGAGGGGAGCAGGAGGAGAGGTTATGTATGGGGATGCTGGATAAGAGATGGAGGAGGGTAGCATGGGAGGAGCTAGCTGCAACACTCCGTAGTTGGATAGATTGAGAAGCACCCAACGGAAGCGAAAGGGAGGAGAGAGGGGAGCAGGGGAGAGTTTTTGGGGATGCTGGAGAAGAGATGGAGGAGGGTTGCCGGACAGTTGCAACACTCCGTTCCGTAGCTGGTTAAATTAAGAAGCACCTGCTATCCAACTGAAGCGAAAGTGAGGAGCGGGAGGAGAGGTTATGTATGGGGATGTTGGAGAAGAGATGGAGGAGGGGATAAATTGAGAAGCACCTGCAATCCAAGAGAAGCGAACGGGAGGAGAAGGGGGGAGGGAAAGCGGATGGTGTGTATGGGGAGACCTGTAGAGACGTGTGAGTGGGAACAGAGCAAGGAGAGGGACAGGGGCTGGTATGGATGGAGGTAGGTGGTAGGGTGAGTCATATGCGTGGAGTAGCAGGAGCGGAGGGGGGAGATGTGAAGGAGCAGAGAGAGCGGAAGCAGCAGAGAGGGCAGTAGAGGGAGCAGAGGAGGCAGAGGGTGCAGGGAGCAGAGGAATCAGAGGAGAAAAGGGAGCAAAGGGATGAGTGGATGTTGGGAAACACGGGGAGAATGAGCGGCTGTGGAGATAGGAAGCATGGGTCGATGATCTGCCCTTCCCGTCACACATGGCACCACGGGGACAGAGATGGTCGCAGCAGGGCGGGGGGGTGGTGGGGAGCAGGGTAAAGGAGGAGAGGACGCAGAGGGGGCAGGGCGGGGAGGAGAGGGAGCAGAGGGGGCAGGGCGGGGAGGGAGGCGAGGGAGCGGAGGAGAAAGGGGAGATGTGAAGCATGGGTCGATGATCTGCTCTTCCTGTCACACATGAAGAGCATGCCTCGTTCACACATGGCACCACGGGGACAGAGATGGTAGCAGCAGGGCAGCTGAGGGAGCAGAGAAAATGGAGAAGAGGGAGAGGAAGCAGAGGGAGCAAGGCAGAGAGGGTGGAGAGGGAGCAGAGGGAGCAGAGGGAGGAGGAGCAGGGCAGAGGGAGGAGAGGGAGCAGAGGGAGGAGGAGCAGGGCAGAGAGGGTGGAGAGGGAGCAGAGGGAGGAGGAGCAGGGCAGAGGGAGGAGAGGGAGCAGAGGGAGCAGAGGGAGCAGAGGGAGGAGGAGCAGGGCAGAGGGAGGAGAGGGAGCAGAGGGAGGTTATGGAAAAACTAGACAGCTGAAAGGGTAGCATAGCATATGGACTGACTACCACAGTGAAGTTACTGAGTATGCCTATACCGAAGATAGTAATCAAAGAGGGAGAAAAGACGTGGCAAGAGGGAGCAGCTGCTTACAGTGATGCATGATAGGAGAATACATTATATCGGAACAGCTTACAGGGAGTCTATCAAGAATGGCAGAGGCCGAGGAGAGCAGGGCGAGAAGGTCCGGAAGCGTTGACTAGCGAGTGTACAATAACGTTGACCGGCGTTGACTCAAAAGTCAGTGGGTGTTCGCCTCGGCAGCGATCGTCAGCTTACCCAAACCCTGTAATGCGCGCTCCGTCGCTGGGTGAGAGAATCAAGATGACTTCAGCGAATAGACCGATGGGGGTTGGCTTAAAAGTCAGTAGCTGTTCGCCTCGGCAGCAATCGTCAGCTTATCCAAACCCTTCAATGTGCGGTCCATTGCAGGGTGGGACAATCAAGGCGGCTTTTGCACTCGCCGCCCCTACAATCTCGGGTCCCCGACAATCACGGCTCCCCTACAGTCACGGCTCCTACTAGAGCGGCAGATGGCGACGCGCAGCTGCTGCGAGCATCGGTGAGTGTCGATTGCTGGCGACGCGTAGTTGCTGCTGGACCTGCTTGCTCTGCTGCGAGCATCGGTGAGTGTGCGCCTCTGCAGCAATCGTCACCTTGTCTAAAGGTTGAAACATGCGCGGTCTATTGCTGATACCTGGAGCATTTACAGTCACGGCTCGGCTAGTCGGCTCGTTTTTTCATGGGCTCGTTTAGTCACAGCTCGTCTAGTCACGGTTGTTGAATCACATGGTTCTCGTCGAATCGCCCACGCTTCTTCGCGACCCAGGCTGACCGAATTCCTCTGAAACTGAGTCTGCTAAGCTGTGCGCGGCGCCAATTGATTTCTACTTCTCGACTAGCTTAGCAGGCTCATCACTGTGCAATGCAACCAGCCCAAGGCATGGGGACGGGCATGGATAGCGAAGCGAGCCGCCAAAGAGCCAACAAAGTCGTGCTGTTCTGCCAGGAGAAACGTGCTGTGGTGTTACTGTGTTAGGTGAGCACATGTGGCGAATATATGTAATTGAGAATGCGTAGGTTGATTTGTGCTTCTTATTTTCTGTTCAAAGAGCCTCCGTACCCAGCTAGCTAGCTTGACCACAGAATCGTGCTAATGATTGCTTTCCTTTACATTACAAACATGATTCCTGAAGGTTTTATTGCGCTCAATGTTTCTGTGCAGAATATGTATCCATTCAGACACTCTACGTGATATAGTGGGCTGAGATTTTGGTTGAAACTGGTATGTTGGAAGGAGAAAGGGTAGAGGGAAAGGGTGATAAGGGAAACCCACATCAAAGGAGAACGCATGCTTTGACTTCCTAAGACTGGTATAAGGAGAAAGGGTAGAGGGGAAGGTTGAGAAACGGTTCAACACAACACATCAGCGTAAGGTGGGGAGAACCGAGTACATGTGGGTTCCTGCATCAGAGAGATTCCCATTAATTCCGTATTTTGGATCGGTCACTACTCCCTTAGGAGTTCCGATGTCCCTACGGCATCATCACGTGCAGGAAAGTGGGTGTGACAGACAGAGGCGGGAAACAATGCCCAGATGCGCAAAATGGACACAAGCCAAGACGTCAAGTTCATTCTAACGCGGACTCTTAAAATCTGATAAATTAGAAACCTGCAGAAATTGCAAACTAAGAGAGGAAAATAAGCAAAAAGTTCCTGCATCAGAGAGATTCCCATTAATTCCGTGTATTGGATCGGTCAGTGCTCCTTGTGAGAGCTCCGATGTCCCTACGGGATCGTCACGCGCAGGAAGAAAAGGACTGAGAGCGTCCGTCACGGATGGACGAAGCAAAAACTGAAACGAAATGCACTGGGTTGGCGTAAAGAATGAGCGGAAACGAATGCAGTGACGGCTTATTACTTTGGCAGGATTCCAATGCAATGCGTGTCAGCTGGATCGAAATAACAGCATAAGCGCCAGCTGAAAGCAAGCACTTCTGGTCTTCCTATCATAATCTTTGTTGATCGTCACTCACGCAAGCGAAATCCAGTCAATATGCACTGAAACGAAAAGGCAAACATGCCTGTGAGGAAAGTTCATGCGCAAACCGAGCAGAACGTCGAAATAAAGCACACAAAAGGAAGTCACGATAGACGCTGGAGAGTTGGCTCACCAACGCAACCTGCAAGCACAAGCTTTCTACTGGTCCTCAAGCCAAGCACAAGCTACTTTGATCTGTTGGGACAGAAACGACTGTGAGAGAAGGGCCACTTCGGAACGGTGGAGGGGAGGAGGGGGAGGTATGGCAGAGCGAGCGTGGGCTCGGGTGGGTCCCTCCAGAACCTGAAACCCGTAGCAAAAATGGGCATCGCTGTTATGCATGTTCTGCGAGAATTTAGGGCTTGGAATTTTGCAGAACTCAACACTTTCAAAAAGGTGACTGAGTACAATTTTGTTTTAAACAACATCATGACGGGAAGATGCGCTGGTATTTAATACAAATCATATTTCATTTTCATCCTTGTTTCACCTGATTCAATAAATTTCTGCTAGAAAGCAAAACTTTATGCAAAACTTACATGGCATAATGATGCCGTCACATGCATAACACACCTAGATCGCCCACACATTCAATGACCAACATGGTACAAATAACTTTTACAAAAACGACTACTTATAAAGTTTATTAAAATACCCATAAACTTCTGTTACAGGGTGGCCATACATTTTTCAGACCAGTATAAGATTCGACACATACTATCCAGGTGGTGAGAGTATCCTCCCACCCACCCACCCACTCACGCACCCTCCCGCACACAGTGTAGCCATCCACCCATCTGTGTTTACTCAGCATCATTGAGCAGCACAATACGGAAGCGGACCTTTTTGGAGTCCACTTCATCCATCCAAATATCCATCCTCTTAGGATCGTAAACACCTTAGTCGGCAATAGTCTACTTGCTATTGCTTATCGTGTTCTCCACGATCTCCCAAATCCAACGATATGCGCAGCTCTGCTTGAAGTTGTCAATACACACTTCAGCAATTTTCAGAATCTCCAAGTTTCAATGTTGTCCAATGTTGTCTTTCCAGAATGAGTACAAACAGGTTTATAGTCAGGCAAGACACAAAATGCGATTCGTAACTTCACTTGTTTCCCAAGTAACCGCGTGCGCCTCGTTTCACCCCAAGTCGCACACGCAACCGAACCGAATTCACCGAACACTCCTTGAGCCCGAATCTGGAAATTTCACTTTTTGGAGTCCACTTCATCCATCCAAATATCCATCCACCCATCTGTATCTATTCAAGTGAGCCGCAACGGTCCATATCTATCCACACACACCCAAATCTACTCAGCATCGGTCAGCAGCACAACACGGTAGCGGACCTTGTTGGCCAAAACGTCGTCCATTGCCTCGTTCAGCTGCGACAGTGGACGCGTCTGTAACAAGTGGTAAGAGGGAGGGGAGAGGGAGAGAGATGAAAGGTAGGTGAGAGGCAATGATGGGAGGGATGGTGAGTTTGTGAGCGAGGAATAGCTTCCACCTCATCCATAGCCTCGTTCAGCTGCAACAGCGGGCGCGTCTGTAAGTGATACAGGGTGGTAAAGGGAGGTGAGAGGGTTGTGAAGGGAGTTGAGAGGGTTGTGAAGGGAGGTGAGAGGGTTGTGAAGGGAGGTGAGAGGGTTGTGAAGGGAGGTGAGAGGGTTGTGAAGGGAGGTGAGAGGGTGGTAACCAGGTAATGGCAGGGTGGTAACCAGGTTGTGATGTGCACAAAAATCACCATACCTGCACAAGCAGCTCTGTTCACACGAACAATGCTACTCACACCCACCAACACTCTCCCCCCCACACCCTTGAACACCACAATAACATTAGCCACACTCACACTCGTCATAGTCACACTCACCACAGTCACACTCGCCACAGTCACACTCACCACAGTCACGGGCTTGATGCTGTTAGCAGCGCAGAAGTCAAACATTTCTTTCAACAGCATCCGCCCGCCCACCACCGATCCTGCAAGTTTTTTCTGCCCGAAAATCAGATCCAGCAGGCCCACCTGCCCGACAGCATCTGGTGGAATCCCGGTCAGGACAAGTCTGAGAAGGGGGAAGGGGGAATGGGCAAGGGGAAAAGGGTACAGGGGAGAGAGGAGAGCAGGAAGGGGGGGGCAGGAGGGAACGGGTGAGGAGGGACAGGGGAAAGAGGGATGAGGAAAATCAGCACAGTTGCGTTAATCGTTGTTGCGGCAGCACAGGCGCGCACAGTTCACCAAAACATCCACATGTGCGCTCTTGGGCAGCATGCGTGTCATACACCACGGACTGCTGCGCGCCCATGCAGAGAAGGCCGGCCCATTACCGTACCCCTACCCCACTCCTACCCTTGCCTACAATCACGTGCCATCCGGGTTTAGCAAGCTCATGAAGTTGAGATAATCCCCATAGGGCGGCAGCACGGGAGCGCAGTTCACCAGCACATCCACATGCGCGCTCTTGGGCACTTCGGGATGCCCCTTTCCAGGCGCAGCGTTCGGATCATACACCACAAACTGCTGTGCGCCCATGCTCCTCGCTAATGCGGGGAAGGCTGCCCCATTCCCCTATCCCAGCCCTACCAACCCAACCCCTACCCAAGCCTTGACTCACGTGCCATCGGGCCTCAGGAGGCTCATGAAGTTCCTGTAATCGCCTTGAGGAGGCAGCACAGGCGCGCAGTTCACCAGCACATCCACGTGCGCGCTCTTGGGCACCTCCGGATGTCCCTTTCCTGGCGCAGCCTGGGCGTCATACACCACAAACTGCTGCGCGCCCATTCTCTTGGCCTCCTCCTCCTTGCTGGGCGAGGTGGAGAAGGCACTCACGTGTGCCCCCATGGCCCGCGCGATCTGTAAAGCGAGATGGCCCAGCCCGCCAATGCCGATGACGCCCACTTTCATGCCGGGGCGGGTGATGTGCGCACGCAGAGGGCTGTACACGGTGATGCCTGGAAGGGGAGGAGGGTAGGGGAGAGGGGAGAGGGGGAAAAGGACAAGGAATGGAGGAAGCGAGGGTGTGAGGAGGAGGAAAAGGACAAGGAAGGGAGGATGCGAGGGTGCGAGGGGGCGCGCAGGCACGCGACAGGGGCAAATGAATGCATGCAAGCAAGCAGTAACACGCGCCTCACTGGCGCACATAAGAGGAGCAGCGTCCACGGAACCCGCGCCATCTCGCAGCTTGATGGCGAAGTCAGCGGGGGCGCGCAGGCGCGGCTGGAAGCCGCCCTTGTTGTCCCCCAGGATGACCCATGAGCCCCCAATCCCAGCCCCCAGCCCCCAGCCCCCATGATCCGTGCATTACTAGACACTCACAGGCGCACATGAGAGGAGCGGCATCAATCGAGTCCAGCCCACCGGGGAGCATAACAGCAAAGTCAGCAGGGGCGCGCAGGCGCATCCCCAAGGGGGCGCACGAGAGGCGCTGAGACACACATCATTACAGGAGTTCGGTACTCACCAGCGCACATGAGAGGAGCGGCATCAACCGAATCCAACCCCTCGGGCAGCTTGATGGCGAAGTCAGCGGGGGCGCGCAGGCGCGGCTGGAAGCCGCCCTTGTTGCCGTTGAGGATGAGCCCCGTGTAGCCCTCCGCGCACAGGTTTTCCTCCCCGCGCACGCAGGAGAGGCACGAGCGGCAGGAATCGCGGAGCCAGCCGTAGGCCACGCGGTCGCCCTGTGGGTGCGGATGGGCAGAGAGAGATGGGAGGATGAGATGAGCCCCGTGTGCCCCTACCCTCCGCGCACAGGTTCTCCTCCCCGCGCACACACGAGAGGCACGAGCGGCAGGAATCGCGGAGCCAACCATAGGCCACATGGTCGCCCTATGAATGTGGATCGGTGCGGATGGGTGGGATGGGTAGAGAAGGATGGGTGCGGATGGGTGAAATGGGGCAAAAGGAGTTCCGGTAGGAGTCGCGGAGCCATGCGACGCGGTCCCCCTGCATTTGCACAAGGAGGAACGCGATTGGGCTTTAGCAGGGGGCGCGGAAGCTCAGCGCGGGGGGGGGATGAGCTCCGCGCGTTTCTTCCCTCAGCGCGCGGGAGTTCTCCACACCCCGCATTCATCCCTCGAACAGGCGCTTCTGCTCATACGGCGCATACACAAGTCTCTCAGCGCGCGGCAGGATCAGAAGTCACTCCGATTCGAGAGGAGGGTGAGACGGTGTTACTACAGACTTCGAATTACAGTTAAATTTGAAATTCCGTACCGCTCGGGCACTACTGAGTCGACGACTCGCTGAAAATCAAGAATTTCGTTCAATTTCACCCGTCTCCTCAGTTGAACGGATAGGAGCGAAGCGAGCAAATGATAAATAGTTACTTACGACTTTGTGCGTGGTGACGTTGGCGCCGACCTGCTCCACTATGCCCACCACCTCGTGGCCTGCTACTAACGGGTACGTCGCGTTGTTCCAGTCGTTGTCACGCATGTGCAGGTCCGTGTGGCACCTGCGCGAAACATCAAGACGACGGATGGCGTAAGCGGGACAAGCTTCTAACGGGTACGGAGCGACGACTTCCGAAAACCACCACATGATCTGTCATACAGAAACCAACAGCAACGAGCACAGCACGAACTACCGCCGACTTGACTGAGTGACGATGTCTTTTCTTTTGAGTCATCTCCAAATTATCAGCGGACGTCAAGAACACACGCAGAATAGCTCGACCACAATGACATGCCGTTCCTACGCACGTGAACGGGAAATTCAGGACAATCGTCTGAGTTATTTCATTTTGAACGCCATCGTAAAAGCGAGGGGAACTCGAATCGACTGACCTCGCAAGCAAGGGAGCTGAAAATCCTCGACTATAGCTGACTCACAGGCTGTTACGAGCGACTCACAGGCCGTTATGCGTGACTTTAATCTGCACGTCGTTGGGTCCCAGCGGGGCCGGCTCGTAGTGAAACGGCTCAAACTTCTGCTTGGGGCCCAGACACGCGTACGCGAAGAACTTGCCGTCCGCCATGATGAACTGTACAAAAGCGTGGATAATTACTACTTTCGAAATGAAAGTGTAAAATGGAAAAGGTTTTGAGATACGGAGTCTTCTGTGGATCAGGAGACCTGGAGGTGAATGAGAACTAGGTTCGTCAGCTAGTTGCTGGGTCCTTCTTGTCGAGATTTGCTCAGAAGTTGATCCAAAAACGTAGGAAAGCCAAATGAAGGCTAGCACTTCTTGATCTGCCTTGAGCCCGCTAGCCCGCTGAGCTGAATCGCTGATGGTTTCTTGGCTTGCCACACAAAAAAACCCAAGAAACGCGGCGCGAAACATGTCAGCGACAGCATTGTCCACGGGCACTCCAAAGTTCCTACAATCTCTGACTTGCTCACAACCCTACCGAACCAGTCTACAAAGCTATGTATAATGCTTCAAAAACATTCAACCGCACTGAAAATATTCAGGAACAGCTTGCTGGGATTTGGGGCGAAGGCAAGGGGTACTGGCTGAAAACAAGTCAGCTGGTGGCCCGTGCCGCCAATTCCCAGCGTCGAGAGTTCCGTCGAGTCGCGGATTTCTTGCCAAAGCTGCACTAGACACTAGATTGCATACCGAGAACGTGTTTCCCGAAATGGTACACAAGTCGAGTCGAGCATGAAAAACACCCACAAGCAAAGCGGGAGCAATAGGACTCTGACACGTAGCATGAAGGGTTTTAAGTGCGAGTGTGAATTACGGAGAGTGAGCAGCGACGTGGTGGGGGAGCTAGTATGCCTCCATTCCAAGTAGCAGACAATTGGAACTGTAATTCAAAACGCAAGTCCGGAGGGCAGTACAGTACAACAACCGATCACCACCTGCGAGCGGGTTGCAATTGGGGCATCGATCACCAGAATCCAGGCGACTCCCCATATCACCACGCACGCTGATCGCTTACTGTACAGAAAGTTGGTTGCCATACCGTCAAATCCGTTTCCAATGTCCACGTGGACAATTCGTGTGATGCCAGCCTGCCGGGTTATTCTAAGGCTATGCCCACCTGGCGTGCCAATTGGGACGTAAATTGAGGTTTACCCATGCTGGAAAGCTGAGGTGGAGTGCACAAGACAGCTCACTATGGGAGCAGTCAGTAAAATCCCCAGTTGGTTTAACAAAGCACTGTAGAAACGTTCTGCTTAAAACCGAAATGCAAAATAGTGAACCTGTCTCTAGCTTGAAAGAGAGCTTGTCGAGCGAAACAATTTTCAAAACCAAAATGACAAGTTTGCACTGTTTCATTGAGAGCGATTGAACAGATCGAACATATCTGATTGGTTCCCGCCAAAACCGAGAAAATGAAGACAGCACGTTAGGCGTCGCATCTCTGTTTGGGGAGCCGCATAGAAGAAGCACTGCGATCGTTTTGTCCCTGCGATTTTTTGCCCAGCTTGGGTTTCAAGTTGGGCATGGGTGAAGTACTACTAGTTCTTCCGTCCGTCCCAATGCCGTCTCGTCGCCCTTCCTACTCTCCCGTCGCCCTTCCTACTCTCCCGTCGCCTTTCTTTCTCGTCGCCCTTCCTACTATCCCGTCGCCCTTCATCTCTCCCGTCGCCCTTCATCTCTCCCGTCGCCCTTGTCAAACTTTATGTTTGTGTTCTCTCCAGGCTACAATGGGTTAGCCTACAAGGGTTACAACATTTTGGTGTTAGTACTTGTACCCAACTCATTCATAGTTCATTCATTCCTGCACAGTGATTCTGACATGGTATTCAGAGCAGGAAACCTGTTAAGTTTTTAGGGCCCACCGATTGTCTTGCTAAGTTCCTGTCTGAAGCGCCCTAGCGCTGTCCGGCCCTCTCGCGCAGTGTCACGCTGCCGTGCAGCTACTCGCACTGCCTTCCTAATGCACTGGCCTACTGTCACGCGCGCCCCTGCTGCACGAGAGCAGCCCCTGCCCCGCGTGCCCCTGCTGCGCGCGTGCAGCCCCTGCCCTGCGCGCCCCTGCTGCTTGCGAGCAGCCCCTGCCCCGCGCGCCACTACTACCTGTACGCAGCCCCTGCCCCGAGCGCCCCTGCTGCCCGCGAGCAGCCCCTGCCCCACGCGCCACTGCTGCCTGTGAGCAGCCCCTGCCCCGAGCGCCCCTACTGCCCGCGAGCAGCCCCTGCCCCGCGCGCCACTGCTGCCTGTGAGCAGCCCCTGCCCCGAGCGCCCCTGCTGCCCGCGAGCAGCCCCTGCCCTGCGCGCCCCTTCTGCTTGCGAGCAACTCCTGCCCCAGCGCGCCCCGTCTGCAGGGTTGCGTCTGCAGGGTTTGCGCCCTACTGCCCTGCGCGTCGCGCCCTGCTGCAGCCCGCACGTCGCGCTCTGCTGCTCCACGCGTCGCACCCTGCTGCAGCCCGCACGTCGAGCTCGGCTGCTTCGCGCGTCGCGCCCTACGGCAGCCCGCGCGTCGTGCTCTGCTGCCCCTCGCGTCGCGCCCTGCTGCAGCCCGCGCGTCGCGCCCTACTGCAGCCCGTGCGTCGCGCACTGCTGCCCCGCGCGTCGCGCCCTGCTGCTGCCCCGCGCGTCGCGCCCTGCTGCAGCCCGCGCGTCGCGCCCTGCTGCCCTGCACAGTGCGCGCCCCTCTGCCCGCGCCGCTCAGGCCGAGCCACGCCGCTCATCCCGAGCCACCCTGCACCACCCGATCCGCCCTGCTGCTCGTGCTACTGCTGCTGTTGGTGGAGGTGCTGCTGGGAGTGCTGGAGGTGCTGCCGCCTAGTCTCACTGAGCCGCCCTACTTCTACAACTACTGCTGCTGCTGCTTGTGGTACTGCTGCTGCTGGTGGAGGTGCTGCTAGGAGAGCTGGAGGTGCTGCTGGTGCTGGAGGTGCTGGAGGTACTGCTGCTGCTAGAGGTGCTAGCGCTGCTGGAGCTCGTGGTGCTGCTGGTGCTGGAGGTGCTACTGGAGCTGCTGGTGCTGGAGGTGCTGGAGGTGCTGGAGCTGCTGGTACTGCCCCACACCGACTGTTTTTCTACCCGCAGCCGTAGTCGTCCCTACCGCTGCCTGACTCGGTCCTTCACCAGGTTCTTAGTCTCCCGTCTTCCACTGGCCTCACTCCATCTCTCATGTGTCCACCGACAGACGAGTCTCAGCCACAGCTACTGCCTGTCTCCCCGCTGCCTGCTCCTTCTCCTCACACTGAGGTGACTGATTCCCTGACTGAGCGTCGTGAGCCTGAGACTCGTGCTTCCACACCTGATCGTGCTCGTCGTGTCGCCCGTCCTTGTCCTCTTGCTGTCCTAGGCACTCACGGTATGGCACTTTGTCCTTCCTCTGTTCCACAGCGTGTTGTCCTGCCTGAGCCTCCCGCGTCCTCTCTTCCGCACGTTCCTGACCCTGCGTCCGACCTTGCTCGTGCTGCCAGTCCTACTGTCACTCATCTCCTCGCTACTGTCGTCACTGGCCCTGACTTTGAGTCTACTGCTGCGTTTGCCCTAGCCACTGAGCTAGTCGACTTTGCAGCTAGGAGTCGTCTCGACTACGTCGCGAGTCTTGTTACTGAGTCAGAGTCTGTCTGTCCTCCGTCCGTCGGGGGTGAGCCTGCCCTTAGCAATGACGTCTTGGAGGATAGGCAGTTTGAGCTTGAGTGTCTTGCGGCCGCTTTACCCCGTTTCGCATCCATGCTATTTTGCCGTGAGAGAGACCCGTATGCACTTGACATTCCCACCCCGCGCTCTTACACAGAGGCGATCTCGAGCGAGTACTCCTCTCAGTGGCAGGCAGCCATGGACGCAGAGATGGCTTCCTGGAAGTCCGCATGCACCTACATCGCCGAGGTTCCCCCACCTGGAGCGAACATCGTCCGTGGCATGTGGATTTTCATGGTAAAGTGGCCGCCGGGTTGTCCGCCTGCCTTTAAGGCGCGTTACGTTGCTCGAGGCTTCAATCAGCGACAGGGGGTTGACTTCTTTCAGACCTTCTCCCCTACCTCGAAGATGACTACTCTTCGGGTGTTGCTACACGTTGCAGCACAGCGTGACTACAAGCTGCACTCCCTCGACTTCTTGACAGCTTTCTTGCAAGGTAGCCTTCACGAGGCCATTTGGCTGCGTCGACCAAAGGGCTTCACTGAGTCGTTTCTTGCGGGTACCCAGTGGAGCCTACGGTGACCAGTCTATGGTCTCCGCCAGGCGCCCCGCGGGTGGCATGACACACTGAGGACGACACTTGTGGCTCTTGGGTTTTCTCCTTTCCTCTGCTGACCCGTCGCTGTTTCTACGCACCGACACTACCCTGCCGCCGTTTTACGTTCTCGTGTACGGCGACGACTTAGTCTTTGCTACTGCTGACACTTAGGCGCTGGCCCTAGTGAAGGCGGAGCTGAAGGAGAGACACCCCTGCACTAACCTGGTTGAGTCGCGGAGCTATCTTGGCTTGCAGATCACCCGGGACAGAGCACGGCGCACCATCATCCTGACTCAGTCACACATGGTGTACCAGGTCCTCCAGCGCTTTGGCTTCCAGTTCTCCTCGTCACACCCCACTCCTCTGCCTACCGGTCACTCGCTCTCAGCTCCACCTTCGGACGAGTCCGTAGAGCCAAGTGGTCCATGCCCAGAGCTTGTGGGTTGCCTCATGTACCTGATGACATGCAAACAAACTGACCTTGCGTACCCTCTAAGCCTCCTGGCTAGCTACGTGGCTCCTGGTAGACATCGAAAAGTGCACTGGTATGCTGCGAAGAGGGTACTGCGTTACTTGTGCAGTACATCGGGCATAGGACTCGTGCTTGGAGGACAGGGTTCAGTGGTACTCACAGTGTCAAACTTATTTGCGATAGTCTGCTGTAGTGGGGTAGTTCATATGGGGCACAACACTTTAGGGTTTCCTACTTGTACTCCTCATGCTGGTCAATGCAATCATTCCTCGTTCTAATTTCACATGGTTTCAGAGCAGGTTCCCTAGTGGGAACGCTTTTTTTTTAGGGCCCACCACGAACTTTTTTTTTCCTGCCCTGCCCGAAGCGCGCTGCCGTGCCTGCCTGCCCCGTCGCGCGCCTCGCGCCTGCCTCACCTGCAGTCTGCTCCCAGTGGGAGGCACCGCAGCAGCAAGGGCAAGGGGGGCAAGGGTGGTGGAGGGGACGACGGGGGTGGCGGTGGTGGCGGTGGAGGAGGCGGAGGGGGTGGGGGTGGGGGCAAGGGTGGTGGCGGGAGTGGGGGCGTCGGTGGCGGCGGTGGAGGTGGTGGAGGCAGCGGCAGCGTTGGTGGAGGCAGCGGCAACGGCGGTGGAGGCAGCAACGGCGGCGGTGGAGGTGGCGGCGGTGGTGGTGCTGGTCAGGGTGGAGCTGCGCAGCGTGGAGGCTTTGGCGGTAGCCAGCGCCAGCAGCAGCAGCGTTCCCGCGAGACCCCGTCGCCCAAGCAGCTTCGTGAGTGGTACGCTGGGCGTGGGAGGTCTGGGGGTGCTGATCCCTGCACGAACGTTCTCCGCACCGGCGGGCGCCGTGGGGAGACGTGCGGCCTGCCACACTCGCCGCAGCGCTGTTTTGGTCGCCTGTCTGACGCTGTCACAGCATATGCACCTAATGCATATGCCATAACAGTAGGGTAAGGGTATTGGCAGGGCTCTAGGTTGCTAGCACAGGAAGAATAGCTGGATATAATAAGATAGAAGAGAAATAGCTGAAGGTGTAGAATGTGTAGAATGTAGCGAGGTGACTGTTTAGAATGGGGTGTAGAAGGGGGGAAACGAGATAAGAGCGGTTGGGATAAAAAGGGGGAAAAGACACCAAAGGGCGAAATGTGAAACCTGTCCATCCCAAACCCCGAGCCGCACATTTGGAAATGTGCAGCCTGGGGTTGGGTAAGGGCACTCACGTCCAACCCCTCGATGCTTTTGCGATTGTAATTCTCTCGAACTAGTGAAATCTGCTATCTTCGCTCTAGCATACTGAGGCACGTCACTAAGAGGGAACCTACGGGGTGAGGGACTAAGCACTTTCATTACAATCGCAAAAGCGGGCCTCGAGCAGTAACGAGTAGAGTAGATATGGATAAGTACGAATTGCGTTGGGGTAGGATGTTCAGCCGCCGGGAGGAGGAACGGCCGCGACGCGAGCCATCACGTGAACGAAGGCGGTCATTGGAGCGATCGCCGCGCCGCCCGGCCTTTCGCGCGGATCGAATCCCTCTCGCACGGGACCGTCGAGACGAAGGATCGACGGGTGTGGGAGCAGGCGACGACGGGCACGGCGGCGGCATGGATAGAGACGCGTGGGTGCGAGGGAGAGCACGTGGACCTGGCGAGGACCGTGGAACCCGCCGCGACGCAGGAGTGTTCCGCTCTCCGGAAGAGCGAGAGCGGCGCCGGGATGAGAGAGGCCGTTGGCGAGGTTTCGGGGAACGTCCCCGGGGACGGGGAGGAGACATGGGTGGCGACGACCAAGTGGGGATCCTGCAAGAGAATGCGGCACATGACGTGGCAGCGGAGCAAGGCGCGGAAGAAGAGAGGAGCACCCGGGGCTGCAGGTCGAGGAGGCCGATGAAGGAAATGACGGCGACGACCAGGCAGCGGGAACAGGTGAGGCTGAACCCGCGCAGGCAGACGAGAGCGCTGGCGTGAGCCAGGCGGCAGCCAAAGAATCGAGGGCCGCACTGTGGGAAGCGCGCGACCGAGACGTCAGCCGTGGGGAAGAGCAGCGCGCGGAAGGCTCACTGCGCCAGGAGCGAGTGACCACAGCCGACGGTGTTCGAGCTGCACTGGCGCAGAGGCTGCATCATGATGGCAAGGGGAGGGCAGAGCGGTCGCGCACGCCGGAGAAGGATCCGCACCATGGGGAATGGCGCGTAGGCAACTTTCGCCCGCATGGTAGGCGATAGGAGCAGGACGGCTGGAGCGGCGGCGGCGTGCGTTTGCCAGAACAGCAGCGAGCGCGCGGTGGCAAAAGGAAGGATGAGTCGCGCTCACCTGAGCCGCACGGGCGCCAGGAAGGAAGGCACGGGGAGGAGCGGGGGTCACAGGAGCGCCGCGGTCAGCAGCACGGGGAACGCAGTGGCATGGGGCGCTCGCCGGGTCGGCCGAGGCGGAGAGAAGAGAAGGATGGTAGCGGGTCCCGCTCGCCCGAGTGGCGCCGCCCGCGGAGGGAGAAGTACGGAAGAGAAAGGCACTCGCCAGAGCGCCACCAGCAGCGCAGCAGGAGGGAAGGCACCTGGTCACCGTCACCAGAGAGGCGACAGCAGCGCGACATCAGGAGGTGGGAAGGGCGGAGGACGCACGACCCGCCCACGCAGCAATGGGGACGGGCGGAAGAGTGGGTAGGGCCGAGGGAAAGGCGCCGCGGGGTGGAAGGGAGCCGCCAAGAGAGCAGAGCGGAGGGCGTAAGCCTGGTGTACGGCGCAGAACGGGCACGGGAGGCCAGAGAAGGCATGCAAAAGGCAAGGGAGAGAGGAGCTGAGAGACGCTGGCAGAGGGGAGCCAGTGAGGCATGGGGAGAGGGGCGAGGGGGTGCGGCCAGCACCCCGCGAATGGAGGTGCCCGCCAGGTTCTCGGGAGATCAGCGCGCGGGGCCTACCCTCAAGAATTACCTGATGCAGGTGGGGAATGTGCGGTACCGCTGCGACAGGCACGATATGGACCCGGTGGACTTCTTCTTGAGCCTACCGAACACATTGGAGGGAGAGGCCGAGACCCTGTACCGCATGAGGATGGAGGAACTACTCTGGAGGGCAGGGAGGTACGGAGAAGACCCCACCGAGGCATTTCTGGAGAGACTGCAGCGGCAATTCCCAGGGCACACGGCGGAGCGCATAAGGGAATTCCAGGAATTTAGGAGGGGCCGGACGGAGTCACTGCTGACCTACTACAATAGATTGATTAACGTGGCGGAAGACGTGAGATGCACGGACAACAGCCTTCTCATCAGCAAGTTCCTAGGGGGCCTAGACGAGGCTCTTGGGGGGGGGTTGAGGATGAGAGTGTATGAGCTGGGCGTGGAGGCAAGCCTAGAAGAGGTGTTTGATCTGGCAGAAAGGGTGGAGCTCGCACAGAGGAAGTACGAGGCTTATCTGCCCAGGCCAACAGAGAGAAGCAGGAGGCCGACGTGGGCAGCGGCCATCATACCAGAGGGGGGAGGAAGAATAGAGGGGCGAGGGGAGACAGGACCTGACACCAGGACATGTCACAGGTGTGGGCAGCCAGGACATCTACGCAGGGACTGCAAGAACTGTGACGGTTGCGGGAAGCCAGGGCATAGGAAACGGGAATGCCCAGATGCAGCCAGGTGTGAGATTTGCAAGAAACGAGGACACGAGGCAAAGGACTGCTACCAGAGAGAGGGAGGGCCTAAGAGGCACCCAGAGGAGCTGCAACGGCAGATCAGCAAGCTACAGGCACAGCTGAGGGCAACAGGGCTAAGAGGGGAGGCCGAGGCAGGGATGTATGCCAGAGACGAAGAGGAGGAGGTGGAGCAAGATGTGCAGTGTGCGCTCATGGCATGGAGAGGAAGAGAAGAAATGGGGCTGAGGAGCGGAGGGAAGGACGGCAGGCGGGAGCAGGGAAGGAAGGAACAAGCGAAGGGAGAGAAGCCAGCTGAGCCGGCCCTGGAACGAGCCCCAGCACGCCATCCCCAAGAAAGACTAGCATGCCAGTCCTCAGTGCTGTTGCTAGAAAAGGGAGCAATGGAAGTGGAGGGAGAGAAGGTGAAGACTGCAATCATAGACACAGGAGCACAGAGTGTGATGCTAGGAAGGGGGATGGCTGAGAGGCTGGGGTTGCTAGCGCCAGAGAGGCATGTGGCCAAGGGGATGCTGGTAATGACGGCGGAGGGAGGGGAACCAAAGTGGATGCCATGCACCCGAACGCCCATAGAAGTGACGCTGCTGCCGGGGGGGGGAGCATGAGACCAAGATCCGCATGAGGTGTGGGATTTCAGAGTCAGAGGACTTCGATGTGTTGGTGGGCACTGAGCTAGTGTTCGCGGTGGGAATGACCATATGCACTTGGACCGAGAAGGTCGAGTTTCGAACACGGTACTGGAAGAAGGAAGGGCCTTTGGGCGAGCTGCCGGTGCGATTTGTGAAGGTGGAGCCCAAGAGAGCATACCAGGCCGTGGGTGAACAGCTGCCTGGAGAGCAGCAAGCAGAGGAGCAGGGAAGAACAGCAGGGTCAGCAGCAGGACCCAGAATGAAGTGGTTGAACGAGCCAAGGCAGCAGAGTGATTGGCAGCAGCCCATCCACCTGGTGGAGCTATTCGGGGGGATAGGGGCAGGTCTGTCAGCAGTGGTAAGGAGTGGAATAGCAGTGAAGAAGTGGACTTACATGGAGAAGGAGCCGCAAGTGAGGAGGATGGCGGAGCATCATGCGAGGCAGCTACAAGAAGGTGATTCAAGAAGCCATGGGTGGGAGCATCCATGACGTGCAGGAGATAGGAGAGGCAGAGGTGGCGAGCTGGGGGCAGGTGGATCTGCTGGTGGCAGGGTGGGAATGCCAAGGAGTGTCTTGGGCAGGCAAGGGGAGGGGAGGAGAGGATCCTAGGACAAGGTTGATGGAAGACCTGTTCCGCATCATGGAGTGGCTGCAGGAGAGGCAGGGCAGGGTGGCATACTTGCTAAAAAACCTGGATCTGGAAGGAGACAGCAGGGAGCCAATCCGATTGGTGAAAGAGAGAATCAAGGGGCAGTTGGGGAAAGGGGTGAGCTGTGATGCGGCCAGGACCGGGTCCTATGCACACCGGCTCAGGATGTATTGGCAGAATGTGGTCCCGGCCATGAAACTGCAGGAAGAGATGAATGGGGTGCAGCGAGCAATGGAACGGAAGGTGCAGGACATCCTGGCACCAGGGCGGACCCCAGCACCGGTGTGTCGCAAGAGCTACCACAGGCACTATCCTTGCAACCAAATAGGGCAGGAGAGACGAGCCCTGCCTACCCTGGTGGCGTACACGGGAGCGGCAGGGTACAAGTGGGAAGCAGGGCAGCCGGGGCCGGGCATGGTGTATGATCACAGGAGACGGAAATGGGAGGAACCTACGGCACTAGAGCGGGAGCTGGCTATGGGGTACAGGGAAGATGCAACAGCAGCCCCAGGGGTGAGCGAGGCGGACAGAAGGAGGGCTTTGGGAAATGCAATGGATGGCCACGCGCTGAGGTGGCTGATCCAGCGGATGTGGCGAGAGACGGTCGTAAGCTGGGGGCACGAGGAAGGGGAGGGAGAGGTAGAGGCAGTGCCTCGGGGAGCGTGGAGCTGCCAAGAGAAGGAGAAGGAAAAATGGGTGGTGGGAGAGGCGATGAGCAAGGAGGGGAAAGAGGCCATGCAGCAGCTGTTGGCCAGGCACAGGAAGTGCTTCGCCTTCACCATGCAAGAACTAGGGAGATGCAAGGTGAAAGAGATGGAGCTGAAGTTGAGCAGCACGGAACCAGTATTTCACCGCCGAAGAAAGATGCCACACGGAGATGAGGAAATCTGCAAAGAAAAGATTAAGGAGCTGCTGGAAGCGGGACTGGTTAGGAGGTCAGAATCAGAATATGCTACGCCCACGGTGGTAGCTGCCAGGCGGGACCTAACAGGGGAGGTGTTGAGTAGGAGGATGTGTGGGGACTACAGGGCACTCAACAAGATCACCATAGCGGACAGGTACCCGATGCCCATGGCGGAAGAGATATTTGACAAGCTAGCAGAGGGAGTGTTCTTCACGACGCTGGACCTGCGGCAAGGGTTCAACCAGATCAAGATAAGGGAGGAGGACATCAAGAAGACAACCTTTCATGGGCCGGACGGGCTCTATGAGTGGCTGTACATGCCGTTTGGGCTGAGGAACGCCTCAGCCGTGTTCCAGAGGGTCATGGACAGTGTGCTGCGGGGAGTGGAATGCGCGGCCTGCTATATCGATGATGTGGTGATCTTCAGCACAACCGAGCAGCAGCACCTGCAGGATGTGGAAAGGACACTGGCAGCAATAGAGGCGGCGGGGCTCACCTGCCACCCGAAGAAATGCAGATGGGGGGAACAGACAGTGCAATACCTGGGTTACGAGGTGAAAGGGGGGCAGATAGGGATACAACAGGCCAAGGTAGAGGTCCTGGATAGGCTGAGAAAGCCTAAGGACAGGTCAGGACTGAGAGCGGTGCTGGGATTCTTGAGCTACTATAGGCGGTTTGTGCCGAATTTCAGCAAGAGAGCGGCGGTCCTAAATGGGCTACTGCGGGAAGACAAGGCGTGGGAATGGGGAGAAGCACAGAAGGGGGCACTGCAGGACTTAATGACCGCAGTAAAGACAGCAACGGTGCTTAAGTTGCCTGCCGCTGATCACCCGTTCACACTCTACACTGACTGGAGCAGCCAAGGGATGGGAGGGATACTCTGCCAGGAGGTGAAGGGAGAGGAGAAGGTGGTGGCATATGCGAGTAGGAGCTGTAACTCGGCAGAGGCACAGTACAGCTCCTACATAGGAGAAGGATTGGCAGCTTTATGGGCTGTGGGGCACTTCAGGGTGTACCTGCAGGGGAGAGAGTTCACCTTGGTGACGGATCACCAGCCCCTGACGTGGCTGATGACAACACCGGGGTTGACGGGCAGGAATGCACGGTGGGCCATGAAGCTGCAGGAGTATGACTTCAAAATCAAGCACAGGCCGGGAAAGACATTGCAGCATGTGGATGGTCTCTCCCGGAACCCCCCACTGCAGGAGCCCACCGTGACCCTGACACTGCTGGCCAGGCTGGTGGAGATGAATGGGGCCAAGGGACAGAAGGGGCCAGCAGATATTTGGGAGGATGGACCAGCCATGCGGTGGGTGAAAGGAGAGACAGGAGAGGACGAGGAGCTGACAGCGCGGGTGAGGGCAAGGGGACAGCACTACAGGTGGTATCAGCAGCAGTTGCAGGTGCAGACAGAGGACGGATGGAAGCTGGTACCAGCGCCAAGCGAGAGGGAGGCAGTGATCAAGGAGGTACACACAAAGCTGGGACACTTTGGGCACGAGAGAACGGTGCAGCTGTTGAAAACAGGATGGTGGTGGGAAGGGATGCGGAAGCAAGTAAAGGGGTGGGTGGAAGGCTGTGAGGCATGCCAGAGGAGCAGGGCAAACCTCACACAAGCCAAGGCTGAGTTGCAGTCTCTTCCCATCCGAGGCCTAGGGTTCAGATGGTCCTTGGATCTGGCGGGGGAGCTGCCGCTAAGCCGGGGGGGAAAGCAGTATATTGTGCTTATGGTGGAGCACGTGAGCAAGTGGCTAGAGGTGAGGGCTATTCCGAGCAAGAGCTCTAGGCACGTGGCAGCAGCGTTCAAGGAGCAGGTGATATGCAGGTTCGGGGCATGTGCCGAGGTCCTCACAGACCAGGGAACCGAGTTCCAAGGGGAGTTCAAGAAGCTGCTGGAGGAGACAGGGATCACCCACAGGCGCACTTCGCGGTACCACCCACAGAGTGATGGGCTGACCGAGCGCCTGGTGCAAACCCTGAAGCGGGGACTGCGAGCATAAGGGGAGAAGAGGAAGCGCGATTGGGATGAGGAGCTGCACTGGATTGCAGCAGGGTACAGGTTTGGGAAACAGGCGGCCCTAAGAGATCACTCTCCATATAGTCTCTTATATGGATGTGAACCGCTGCTGCCGGTGGGAGCAACCCGGGTCCTCACAGACACAGTGACGGCAGGCACCATAGAGAACTGGGTGGCTTTGTCAGAGGCCAGGGCAAGGTACCTGCGAGTCATGATGCCGGCTGCCTTGGAAAACCTCCACACCGCACAACTAAGAGATGCTCGGCGCTACGAGCAGCGACAGCAGCAAGGGGCGGGGGAAAGAGCAAAGAAAGGAGTGAGTCAGGGGCAGGAGGTGTACCTGAAACGGGCAAAGCAAGACACCCTGGATGTCGGGGTGGGCTCTGAGCGGTGGAGAGTGAAGGAGGTCCGTCCCTCGGGGGTACTGGTGTTGGAAAATGAGAAGGGGGCAGTTCTGAAGGAGCACCAGAGTAACACAGCCATGGTAAAAGGGGGTCAGCCTCAACAGGTTGGTCCTGTGACACGAGCCCAAGCAGCTCGAGCACGAGCACAGGAGGGGGCAGTGGGTGAGTGAGGCTAGACCACACGGAGAACGGGGAAACAAGGGAGACAGAAGGAGAAGAGCAGGTGCAGGAGAAGACTAAGGGGTAGGAAGAAGGTTCTCCGACAGCTGTCACAGCATATGCACCTAATGCATATGCCATAATAGTAGGGTAAGGGTATTGGCAGGGCTCTAGGTTGCTAGCACAGGAAGAATAGCTGGATATAATAAGATAGAAGAGAAATAGCTGAAGGTGTAGAATGTGTAGAATGTAGCGAGGTGACTGTTTAGAATGGGGTGTAGAAGGGGGAAAACGGGATAAGAGCGGTTGGGATAAAAAGGGGGAAAAGACACCAAAGGGCGAAATGTGAAACCAGTCCATCCCAAACCCCGAGCCGCACATTTGGAAATATGCAGCATGGGGTTGGGTAAGGGCACTCACGTCCAACCCCTCGATGCTTTTGCGATTGTAATTCTCTCGAACTAGTGAAATCTGCTATCTTCGCTCTAGCATACTGAGGCACGTCACTAAGAGGGAACCTACGGGGTGAGGGACTAAGCACTTTCATTATGGGTGAGTGAGGCTAGACCACACGGAGAACGGAGAAACAAGGGAGACAGAAGGAGAAGAGCAGGTGCAGGAGAAGACTAAGGGGTAGGAAGAAGGTTCTCCGACAACGCCTGGCGCGAACAGTTTCCTGACGCCACTGAGCTCCCTAGCTGGGCTGATCTGCTTAGGCAGAATGTTGATATCTTTGCTCTTGACTATGATGCTATGCTTGCTGCCATGTATGCTGTGACTATTAGTGCTGAGGGTGACTGTTACCTGTGTGTGCCGCCTGACCCAGGTATAGAGTCTGCTGCTCTAGGTGCTGGTGAGGCTGCTGCTCTAGGTGCTGAAGAGTCTGCTCTCTCTGATACTGCGCCTTCTGAGGCCTTGCACACCTTCACACTTGACTCAGGTGCTTCTCGCTCCTTCTTTCGCGACAGCACCACACTCACGCCGCTCAATCGGCCGGTTGCGGTCTCCCTGGTGGACCCCTCTGGGGGCCCAGTCCTTGCGCACTCCTCCACGGTCCTGCCGTGTCCGGCGGTCCCGTCTGGCTCACTGTCGGGTCTTCACCTCCCCTCGTTCTCTACGAACTTGGTGAGTGGAGCTGACCTCCAGGATAGGTGGGTTGACCAGTTCACTTCTGGAGGTCAGCGGGTGACCAACTGTACGTGCTCCCGGACGGGCTGACACCTAGCCACGTTTACCAGTGCGCCTGGTTCGAGTCTATACACACTGACTACTGTGTCCCCCCAGGTCGCTGCGTCCACGTCTGCGTCAGGTCAGCTAGCGCCCCCCTGCTCGTGTCGCACTTTGTCGCACCAGACCGTCCTTTGGCACCACCGTCTTGGTCACCCCTCGGTGCAGCGCCTTCGTGGCATGCACCGCCGTGTCCTTGTCTCTGGTCTTCCCAGGGTTCTCCCTCCCCTCCCACCCTCGCCTGCTCCTCCCGGTCTTCCCTGTGTCGAGGGGCGGCAGCGCGCCGCTCCTCACTCCTCCTCGTTTCCCCCGACGACTGCTCCCCTGCAGACCCTCCACATGGACGTGTGGGGCCCAGCCCGCGTTCGTGGACACGACCGCGAGCGGTACTTTTTGCTGGTCGTTAACGACTACACGCGTTACACCATGGTCTTCCCCTTGTGCACCAAGGGTGAGGTCCCTGATGTTTTGATCCCTTGGATCCGCGCTGCCCGTCTCCAGCTCCGCGAGCGGTTTGGGACGGACTTTCCCGTCCTGCGTCTGCACTCTGACAGAGGTGGTGAGTTTGCCTCTGACTTTCAGTGGGACTTTTGTCGTGGGGAGGGCATTCGCCAGACGTTCACGCTCCCGGCCTCACCACACCAGAATGGGATTGCTGAGCGTCGCATTGGCTTAGTCATGGAGGTCGCTCGTACGTCCATGGTCCATGTGGCTGCCCCCCATTTTCTGTGGCCGTTTGCGGTCCGCTACGCTGCGCATCAGCTCAATCTCTGGCCCCGTGTCTCCTTGCTGGAGACCTCGCCCACACTGCGTTGGACAGGGAAGGTCGGCGACGCGTCGGTGTTTCGGGTCTAGGGTTCTCGTGCCTTTGTCCGCGATACTACCGCGGACAAGCTTTCCGCCCGTACTATTCCCTGCGTCTTCCTTGGCTTTGTCCCTGACGCGCCTAGCTGGCAGTTCTACCACCCCACCTCGCGCCGTGTCCTGCCCTCTCAGGCCGTCACGTTCTACGAGCCGGTTCCCTCTTACCGTCTCTTCCCCTACCGCACTGCCTCTCTCCCCCCCCGCCGCTCTTCCTTGCCCTAGGTCCTCCTCTGGTAGACCCCCTCCCCCTTCAGGGTCCTGCTCCCTCAGGTGTCAGGTAGACGCTGTCGAGCCTGTCAAGGTAGCGGTTGACTCTGGTCTTGACACTGCGTCTGCTGTTGTTGCTGAGCTTGTTGACTTTGCTGCCGCCTATCGTCTAGACTACGCCGCTAGTCTTGTTGCTGAGTCTGAGTCTGTCTGTCCTCCGTCCATCGGGGGTGAGTGTGCTCTTGGCACGGACGTCCTCGAGGATAGGCAGGAGGACTTTCAGTGCTTTGCCGCTGCTTTACCTCATCTCGTGTCCATGCTACTTGCACCTGAGGGAGACCCGGATGCTCCAGACATCCCGACCCCGCGCTCTTACACAGAGGCGATAGAGGGTCCCTACTCCTCTTAGTGGCAGACAGCTATGGATGTAGAGATGGCTTCTTGGAAGTCCACGGGCACCTACGTCGACGAGGTTCCCCCGCCTGGGGCGAACATCGTCAGGCATGTGGATTTTCAGGGTGAAGCGGCCGCCAGATTCTCCGCCTATCTTCAAGGCGCGTTACGTTGCACGAGGCTTCAGTCAGGGAGAGGGAGTTGACTTCTTCCAGACCTTCTCCCCCACCCTGAAGATGACCACTCTTTGGGTTCTGCTGCACGTCGCCGCTCAGCGTGACTACGAGCTGCACTATCTTGACTTCAGCATTGCTTTCCTACAGGGCAGCCTGCACGGGGAGATATGGCTGCGCCGCCCACCTGGCTTCACTGGGTCGTTTCCTGCTGGTACCCAGTGGAGCCTCCGGCGGCTAGTCTCCGGTCTCCGCCAGGCGCCCCGTGAGTGGCACGACACACTGAGGACTACCCTTGCGGCTCTTGGCTTTGCTCCTTCCACTACTGACCCGTCGCTGTTTCTACGCACCGACACCTCTCTGCCGCCGTTCTACGTCCTCGTGTACGTTGACGACTTGGTCTTTGCTACTTCTGACACTGAGGGACTCGCCCACGTGAAGTCGAACCTGCAGAAGAGACACAAGTGCACAGACCTGGGTGAGCTGCGTAGCTATCTTGGCTTGCGGATCACCCGGGACAGAGCACAACGCACCATTACTTGATTCAATCACACATGGTGCAGCAGGTCCTTCAGCGCTTCAACTTCACGTACTCCTCGCCACAGCCCACTCCTCTGCCTACTCGCTCGCTCTCAGCTCTGCCTTCGGATGAGTCCGTAGAGCCGAGTGGCCCGTATCCAGAGCTTGTGGGCTACCTCATGTACCTGATGACCTGCACTCGACCTGACCTGGCATACCCTCTTAGCATCCTGGCACGCTATGTTGCTCCCGGGAGACACCGGAAGGAGCACATAGATGCCGCTAAGAGGGTGTTGCGCTACTTGTGCAGTACGTCGGGCATGGGGCTCGTGCTTGGAGGACGGGCTCGAGTTGTCCTCACTGGTCACGCAGACGCTTCCTGGGCTGACGACTTGGCTACGCAGCGGTCGTCACAGGGTCACACTTTCAGCCTTGGCTCCAGCTCTATTTCGTGGCTGTCTACCCGCTCGTCCTCTGTTCTCAGCTCCAGCTATGAGGCTGAGATCTACGCAGGGGCCATGGCTGCTCAGGAGTTACGCTGGCTCACCTACCTGCTAACCGACCTAGGAGAGGCGCCTCGTTCTCCTCCAGTGCTGTACGTCGACAACAAGGCCATGATTGCCTTGTGTCGGGAGCACAGACTGGAGCACAGAACGAAGCACATCGCTCTGCGTTACTTCCTTGCTCGAGAGTTGCAGCAGCGTGGTCAGCTTCGTCTTGCTTACGTGGCCACTCGGGCCAACACTGCTGATGTCTTCACCAAGGCACTTCAGCCTTGTGATCATCAGCATTTCTGTACTGTTCTAGGCCTTGTGCCCACTGGGCCTCACTTGCTTACCTCTTGACTTTGCTTGTACAGTGATCTTTGTACATATACCTGCATGCTTACACTTGCTAGGTTGTAATCACTGTATTGTTTGTTCGCCTCTATATAACTCTGCATGTGAACTGGCCTTGTGGCCATTTGCTTGTGCTCAGAATGCGTGGTGACTTCGTGATCCACCCTGAGCTTGCTTTCCTTCTCTTGACTGGTCTTGTGACCTCTTGTTCTCCCCCACTTTGCCTATGGGGGTTTGTCAAACTTATATGCTATAGTCTGTGTAGGCTGTAGTGGGGTAGTTCATATGGGGTACAACACTTTAGGGTTTCCTACTTGTACTCCTCATGCTGGTCAATGCAATCATTCCTCGTTCTAATTTCACACACAGGACACTCCAACGTCTTGGGCCGACGACCAGGCGACTCAGCGTTCGTCACAGGGTTACACCTCCAGTCTTGGCTCTGGTTCTGTCTAGTGGAGGTCCAATCGTTCTTCTTCTCTGCTTGGTTCCAGCTGTGAGGCCGAGATCTACCTGCTGACCGACTTGGGGGAGCGGCCTCGTTCTCCTCCTGTTTTGTACGTCGACAACAAGGCCATGCTTGCCTTGTGTCGCGAGCAGAGACTGGAGCACGGAACAAAGCATATTGCTCTTCGTTACTTTCTTGCTTGGGAGCTGCAGCAGCGTGGTCAGCTGTGCCTTGCTTTCATGGCCTCTCGGGCCAACACTGCTGATGTGTTCACCAATGACCTTGAATCTGGTGATCATCAGTGTTTCTGCACTACTCTTGGGCTAGTGCCCACTCTGTCTCACCTGCTGGTTGCTTGACTTGTCCTTGTTGTACACTGCTATATATTTTTATACCTGCATGTTTACACTTGCTAGGTTGTGATCAGTGTACAACCTTGCTATTATAACTCTGCATGTGAACTGGCCTTGTGGCCGCTTGCTTGTGCTCAGATTGTGTGGTGTCCTTAAGATCCACCTTGAGCTTTGCTTTGCTTGTTCTCTTGCTTGACTGGTCTTGTGACCGTCTGTTGTGTTTGCTCTCTCCGACTTAGCCTATGGGGGTGTGTCAAACTGTTGTCTGTGTTCTCTCTAGGCTATAGTGGGTTAGCCTACAAGGGGTACAACACTTTACGGTTAGTACTTGTACCCAACTCATTCATAGTTCAGCCATTCCTGCACAGTTATTATGACAGCCCTTCCTCTCTCCCGTCGCCTATTCTTTCTCCCGCCGCCCTTCCTCCCTCCCGTCGCCCTTCCTCTCTCCCGTTGCCCTTTCTTTCTCCCGTCTCCTATCCTCTCTCCCGTCACCCGTCTTCTCTCCTGTCGCCCCTTCCCTCCCGTCGCTCTTCCTCTCTTCCGTCTCCCTTCATCTCTCCCGCCTCATCACCCACCTCGTCCGTCACCATCGCGTCACCCTTTATCTCCCCCCTCACATCACCCTCCTCGCCGCCGTCGCCCTCGCCTCATATCGCCGTTCTTCTCTCCCTTTGCATCACCCACGTCGTAGCCCTGTCGCCCCCCAAATCGTCCCGTCTCCCTCTCGTTCTCCTCTCCCATTTCGTTTTTTATTTATTTATTTACTTATTTATTATTATTATTTTTTTTATTTTTTTTTTTCTGTGCGTGATTTTTGTCCCTCCCTTATTGAAACAACCTCTCGTCCTCCACCCAGTTTCTCCTCCCATCACCCACCTCGTCGCCTTTGCGCTCACTTTCGAACGCCCTCCCCGCGCCCTTCCTCTCTCCCTTCCCATCACCCACCTCGTCGCCCTCGTGCTCGCCGCGAAATGCCCGCCCGTCGCCTTTCGTTTCTCCCCCCCATCACCCATTTCTGAAATGCCCTCCAGTCGCCCTATGTCTTTCTTCTCTCGTCTCTTTGAAACTCTCTGTTTTTCCCCTTCTTCCATTGCTGTTTTTGCCACCATAGCAAGTTCTTGTTTATGGCGTTTGCTGTGCGTGAATTGCACATGCCTCAATCTGTGAAATTGACTGTGGAATGGGAATAGGACTTGCACGTCGCAAACTTGCGGCACATTGCACATGTGCGTAAATTGCACATTCTTGCGACGTTTTTTGTTTGACAAAATCAGTGACGACCCGATCAATGTCAAACGCGTTTCAAAAGGAAAAAAAACATAACACTTCCAACTTTCCAAAACGTTAAAACTTCAAGTGGACCCAACTAGGAGGGGGGGGGGGGGGGGTAACTATTATACAATAATTCTATTATTATGAAGCCAAGAACTACAATTTCTATAGTTTTTATTGTCCTAGAACTACCGTCATCGCCCGGATAGTAGACAGTGTTGAATAGTAGACAGGGGTTGTCTATTATCCGAGTGTCTCTTATAAACAGGCTAGCCTTATTATAAGACATCTATTTGTGTGTACGAGATAAGACATGTGTCTTATAATCGAAACTGCAATATTTTATAGTGAAACTTGAAATACCGCGTACATTTTTTACCTTTGCGATTCGCGAATTCTTCCACGTGATGACTCAGGTACTACCAAATTTGCCTCTGCAAGTATATTCCATGACGTGGCTTCCTGAACAATGGTTGCCAAAGTGGCACCTTCGCAACATCCACAGTCATTATGAAAAACTCTTTTCAAGATGTGTGAAAAATATTCCAAGTAGTTTACAAAGTTTCCATTTATAAGACTTATAAGACACCCTAAACCATCTCAAATACAAGATAACCCAAGCATTTTTTCCAGTGTACAAGATAAGACATATATGTCTACTATTCGGGCGATGATGGTACCAGTAAGTCCACTATAGCCCTTCTATTGGTCCACTAGTGACCCCCCCCCTCTAGTTGGGGTCCAGGGCTAATTTTATCAATGTAAATCACCCTGATATACTGATAATCAGGGTGGTTTTTGGTTGTCACACTGATGCCTTAGGGTAATTTTTTATGGAGCTTAGATTTTCCTGATATGCCAGGGTTTACGCTTAAGGCACACTGTCGCCCCAGGGTTTCCATTCTTCTTAGTGAGTTTTACCCTGAAGCGAATACCAGACCCCCCCCCCCCCCCCCCCCCCCCCTCACTAACCCCCCCTCAACTTGCCCTCGCATCTCTCTCCCCTTAAAGGCCAAGATGAAGAAAACTTATGTTATTAGAAACTCACGTTGAAGCGTCCCGGTCAGTAGATTGGTCTTCGGTAGGATGAAGACCCGAGATTGAATCTTGTTACTGGTCTCTTTGTTCAGAACCATGGAAAACCCTGATGGATTTTTTTTTTCCCACGGGGTCACATTGATAATCATGGTTTTGCAAAGATGTAGGACTGATGATAAGGGTTGCTTAAAACAAAAAATTAGCCCTGGTTGGGTCCAATTATTTTACAATAATCCCAATAATTCCAATAATATGAAGTGAGGCTTTATAAAATCGGCTCATCTTGGTCGCACAGAGTGAGGCAATAGAAGGTTGCTTGTGATTGGGTATGGGCTCTATCTGTAGAATAGTTTTTGAATCGCGACTTAATTGACAGTAATGGTGCAAGGGAGTTCCTGAAAATTGGTCTGGTGAGCTTGAGGCGAAACAGGAAACCAGTTCGTAACCGTCGATAACCAGGGTATGCTGCATGATCGGCATCTATAAAACCGACAAGGCTGAATGTGCGGGTCGTGATTGTGGAGTAGGTGAGGCCAATGTGCGACATCTATATAACCGCTCGCCCCCTGCCCTGCGCACCCCTGCTGCCCGCGAGGAGCCCCTACCCCGCGCGCCCCTGCTGCCCACGAGCAGCCCTTGCCCTGCGTGTGAAGAGTGAGGAATGAGTTGACTAGGCAGAATGTGGGTACAAGTAGGAAACCTAGAAATGTTGTACCCTATAGTGTCTACCCCACTACAGCCTAGATAGACCATAGCATATATGTTTGACACACCCCCATAGGCAAAGTGGGGGAGAACAAGAGGTCACAAGACCAGTCAAGCAAAGCAAAGCAAGCTCAGGGTGGATCACAACGTCACCACACAATCCGAGCACAAGAGCAAGGCCACAAGGCCAGTTCACATGCAAGATCATATATAAAGGTAAACAGGCAAGTGCAGGTATAGAAAGATCACAGTACAAGTAAGGTCAAGAAGTGAGCAAGTGAGGCCAAGTAGGCACAAGACCTAGCATAGTACAAAAGCGCTGATGATCACCAGGCAGAAGTGCCTTGGTAAAGATATCAGCAGTGTTGGCCTCAGAGGCCACGTAAGCAAGGCGCAGCTGACCACGCTGCTGCAGCTCACGAGCAAGGAAGTAGCGGAGAGCAATGTGCTTCGTTCTGTGCTCCAGTCTGTGCTCCCGACACAAGGCCAGCATGGCCTTGTTGTCTACGTACAGAACTGGAGGAGAACGAGGCGGCTCTCCTAGGTCAGTCAGCAGGTAGGTGAGCCAGCGTAGCTCCTGTGCAGCCATGGCCCCCGCGTAGATCTCAGCCTCACAGCTGGAGCCGAGAACAGAAGACGAGCGGGTAGACCGCCACGAAACAGAGCCGGAGCCAAGGCTGAAGGTGTAACCCTGTGACGACCGCTGTGTAGCCTGGTCGTCAGCCCAAGAAGCGTCTGCGTGACCTGTGAGGACCACTCGACGTCGCCCTCCAAGCACTAGCCCCATGCCCGACGTACTGCACAAGTAGCGCAACACCCTCTTCGCTGCAGCCATGTGCTCTGGTCGGTGTCTCCCAGGAGCAATATAGCGTGCCAAGATGCTAAGAGGGTATGCAAGGTCAGGTCGTGTGCAGGTCATCAGGTACATGAGGCAGCCAACAAGCTCTGGGTACGGGCCACTCGGCTCTACGGACTCATCCGAAGGCAGAGCTGAGAGCGAGTGGCGAGTAGACAGAGGAGTGGCCTGAGGCGAGGAGTACGTGAAGTCGAAGCGCTGAAGGACCTGCTGCACCATGTGTGACTGAGTCAGGGTAATGGTGCGCTGTGCTCTGTCCCGGGTGATCTGCAAGCCAAGGTAGCTGCGCAGTTCACCCAGGTCTGTGCACGTGTGTCTCTTCTGCAGCTCGGACTTCACGTGGGCGAGTCCAGCAGTGTCAGCAGTGGCAAAGACCAAGTCGTCGACGTACACGAGGATGTAGAACGGCGGCAAAGAAGTGTCGGTGCGCAGAAACAGCGACGGGTCGGCTGTAGAAGGAGCAAAGCCAAGAGCCGCAAGTGTAGTCCTCAGTGTGTCGTGCCACTCACGGGGCGCCTCGCGGAGACCGTAGACTGGCCACCGGAGGCTCCACTGTGTACCAGGAGGAAACGACCCAGTGAAGCCAGGTGGGCGGCGCAGCCAGATCTCCTCGTGCAGGCTGCCCTGCAGGAAAGCTGTGCTGAAGTCAAGAGAGTGGAGCTCGTAGTCGCGCTGAGCGGCTATGTGCAGCAGCACCCGAAGAGTGGTCATCTTCGGGGTGGGAGAGAAGGTCTGAAAGTAGTCAACTCCCTGCCGCTGACTGAAGCCTCGAGCCACGTAACGCGCCTTGAAGACAGGCGGAGAACCCGGCGGCCCCTTCACCCTGAAAATCCACATGCCACTGACGATGTTCGCCCCAGGTGGGGGAACCTCGTCGACGTAGGTGCCTGTGGACTTCTAGGAAGCCATCTCTGCGTCCATGGCTGACTGCCACTGAGAGGAGTAGGGACCCTCGATCGCCTCAGCGTACGATCGAGGAGTCGGGATGTCTGGTGCATCCGGGTCTCCCTCAGGGGCAATCAGCGTGGACACGAGATGAGGCAAAGCAGCAGCAAAACACTGGAACTCCTCCTGCCTGTCCTCAAGGACGTCCGTGCTAAGAGCACACTCACCCCCGACGGACAGAGGACAGACAGACTCAGACTCAGCAACAAGACTAGTAGCGTAGTCTAGACGACAGCGAGCAGCAAAGTCGACAAGCTCAGCAACTAAGGCAGACACAGCAGTGGACTCAAAAGAAGGGTCAGTGACAACAGTAGCCAGGAGACGCGTGACAGTAGGACTGGCAGCACGAAGAGAGTCAGACTCCGGGTCAGCAAGAGTAGGAAGAGAGGACTCTGGAGGAGACGGCAACGGGACACGCAGAGGAGCAGTGGAAGGACGCAGTGCCATCTGGTGTGTGCCGGGGACCGCAGGAGGACGCGGACGCGGAGCACGACCACTAGTGCAAGCAGCACGAACAGGCGACGCAGGACGAGACGCAGGCTCACGACGCTCAGCAAGACCTCCAGTAGGACTAGTGTAGGGAGAAGGAGCAGGTAGGGGGGAGGCGGGCTGTAACTGTGACCGCGACTGGACAGGCTGTGGACACTCTAAGGGAGGAGCAGGACCAGTAGAGGGCGAGAGACCAAGAACCTGCTCAAGGAGCGGAACGAAGTACGGCCTCGGCCGCGCAGCGCCTCCAGAACCAGCAGGGACAGCACCAGTACCCCCAGCGGCAGCACCAGCGCCAGCAGAACCACCAGCGCCAACACCCCCAGCAGCTCCAGCTCCAGCAGCTCCAGCTCCAGCAGGACCGGCAGCTCCAGTACCGCCAGCAGCTCCAGCAGTACCTCCAGCAGGACCAACTCCAGCAGCTCCAGCAGCACCCCCAGTCCCAGCAGCTCCAGCACCGCCAGTACGAGTACCTCCGGCTCCAGCAGCACGGCTCCAGCGCCGGGCAAACCACTCGCGCAGCTCCTGCGGAGAGAGTGGCTCCCGTCTCGACGAAGCACCGCGAGAGGCCACACGAGCAGACCCAGCACCCCCAGGCTCCGCACCCCCAGGCTCCGCACCCCCAGGCTCAGCACCCCCAGACTCAGCACCCCCAGACTCAGCACCCCCAGACTCAGCACCCCTAGGCTCAGCACCCCCAGGCTCCGCGCCCCTGGACTCAGCACCCCCAGGCTCCTCACCCCTAGGCTCAGCACCTCCAGACCCGGCACTCGCAGGCTCAGCACCTCTAGCAGCACCAGAGTCAACAGCTACCTCGACAGGCTCGACTGCATCTACCTGGGACACACCTGACGGGGCAGGACCCTGAGGGGGGAGGGGGTCTACCGGGGGAGGACCTGGCGCAAGGAAGAGCGGCGGCGGGGGGAGGGGCGCAGTGCGGTAGGGGAAGAGACGGTAGTAAGGCACCGACTCGTCAAAGGTGACGTCCTGGGAGGATAGAACACGGCGCGAGGTGGGGTGGTAAAACTGCCACCCAGGCGCGTCAGGGGGGAAGCCAAGGAAGACGCAGGGAACAGCACGGGGGGACAGCTTGTCCGCAGACAAGTCGCGGACAAACGCCCGAGATCCCCAGACCCGAAACGCAGACGCATCACCAACCTTCCCCGTCCACCGCAAGGTGGGGGAGGTCTCTGGCAAGGAGACCCGGGGCTGGAGGTTGAGCTGATGCGCTGCGTACTGAACCGCAAACGGCCACAGAAAATGGGGGGCAGCCGCATGGATCATGGACGTACGAGCGACGTCCATGACCATGCCAATGCGGCGCTCAGCAATCCCATTTTGCTGTGGAGAGGCCGGAAGCGTGAAGGTCTGGCGGATGCCCTGTGCTCGACAGAAGGCTCCCAGACGGGCAGAGGGAAACTCCCCGCCTCTGTCAGAGTGCAGACGCAGAACAGGAAAGTCCGAGCCGAAACTCTCTCTGAGCTGGAGACGAGCTGCGCGGATCCAGTCGATCAACACCTCAGTGACGTCACCCTTGCTGCGCAAGGGGAAGACTGTGGTGTAACGCGAGTAGTTGTCAACCACCAACAGGAAGTAACGCTCGTGCCCCTGGCCACGGACGCGGGCGGGGCCCCACACGTCCATGTGAAGAGTCTGCAACGGAGCCTCTGTCGGAGGAAACTCGGAGGAGTGAGGGGCGGCGCGCTGTCGCCCCTCGATGCAGGGGACGCAGGTAGGGGCAGGCCCCGGAGGTAGGGGAGGGAGAGACCGGGGGAGACCAGAGACAAGGACACGGGAGGCCATGCCTCGAAGACGAGGCAGGGAGGGGTGACCAAGGCGGTGGTGCCAAAGGAGAGTCTGGTGGGACAGGAGACGACACGAGCAGGGAGCAGACTCAGGACCAGACCTGGACGCTGCAGCAAACACCTGACTCGACGCAGCTACCTGACCAGACTCAGCAGCCGGAGGAGACTCAGTAGTAAGTGTGTACAGGCTCGACCCCGGCCGACGGGTGAACGTGGCCAAGTGTCGGCCTGTCCGAGCACACGTGCAGTGGGTCACCCGCTGACTCGCATGAGTGAACTGGTCAACCCCCCTATCCTGTAGATCAGCTCCACTCACCAAGTTCGTAGAGAACGAGGGGAGGTAGAGACCTGACAGGGTGCCAGAGGGGGCTGCCGGGCACGGTAAGACAGTGGAGAAGCTAGCAAGGACAGGACCCCCAGAGGGGTCCGCCAGGGAGACTGCAACCGGCCGACTAAGCGGCGTAAGCGTGGTGCGGTCTCGAAAGAAGGAGCGGGAAGCACCCGAGTCAAGGGTGAAGGTGTGTAAGGCCTGAGCCGACGTAGTACCTGAGAGAGCAGACTCACCAGCACCTGGGGCAGCAGACGCACTAGCACCTAGAGCAGCAGCCTCACCAGCACCTAGAGCAGCAGCCTCAATGCCCGGGTCAGGCGGAACACACAGGTAACAGTCACCCTCATCACTAGTAGACACAGCATACATGGCAGCAAGAATAGCATCATAATCAAGATCAAAGATAGCAACCCCCGCCCTAGACAGCTCTCCCCAGCGAGGGATCTCAGTGGCGTCAGGGAACTGGTGACGCCACGCGTCCGTCAGGCGGCCGAAGCAGCGCTGGGTGGAGTGCGAGCCCCCGCACTGCTCACCAGCGCGGTCGCCTGTACGGAGGACGTAGGTGCAGGGACCAGTACCCCCACCTCGCTGACGCCCAGCGTACCACTCACGAAGCTGCTGGGGGGACGGGGTCTCACGACTGCGCTGCTGCTGCTGGCGCAAACCACCACCGGAGCCACTCCTCTGCGCAGAGCCGCGACCAGCTCCACCGCTGCCTCCGCCGCCTCCGCCACCTCCGCCGCCTCCGCCACCTCCGCCGCCTCCGCTCCCTCCGCCACCGCCGCCGCCTCCTCCGCCTCCACTGCTGCCACCGACACCTCCACCCCCGCCACCACTCCCACCACCACCCCCACCCCCTCCACTGCCTCCACCACCACCTCCACCGCCCCCGCCAGCCCCTCCAGCGCCCTTGCCCCCCTTGCCCTTGCCGGTGCGGCGTCTCCCGCTAGGGGCAGACGCAGCGCCGACCGACTCGAAACCAACGAGGTCGGCCGCAGCAGCAGAAGCAACAGAGGGCAAGAGGGGGGAGGGGGAACACCCCTCAAAGACGGGGGTGCGAGGGTCACCACGAGAGGCTCCTACAGCGACTATGCTCTTCTCTGCTGCTAGGAGGCGCTCCTCGAGGAGGTCAACGGTGAGTGTGGTGGGGCAAACTGAGAGGAAGTGGTCCCTGACTAAGCGAAGGGAGTCAGGGAGCCGGGTGACTATGTAGTAGAGGGTGATGTACATGGGGGGGGGGTTCTTGGCACAGAACTCAGCAGGAAGCGCAGCGCGGTAGCGAGTGTCACTAGTGCGAAGGTGCGTAATGAGGTCAGCGACTGTGGAAAAGGCAGCAAGGTCAGGGAACAGGTACGGCAGCATGAGGCGGCTAAGCGCAGCAGTGGCAGGGGAGGAGTAGCGTGCAACTACAGCGTCGTACAAGGTCTTAGCACTCTTGTACTGGCTAAAGTGCGCACGCTCAGTGGTCGGTAAGTGGCGACGCACAGCAAGACGGGCAGCAGCATCGCGTGTGGCCCACTGTGAGCGAACAGTGCTGTCAGCAGTAGCAGGCGGGGCAGGAGAGGCACCAGAGGTGAGATCGAACAGTGAGAGTCCGTCTGCCCTATCACACTGTAGGAACAGCTGGAGGTCATCGACCCAGACCTCAAAGTCAACAGCACGACCCTCAGCATCAAAGGTAAGGACACTGGGGGTAGCCATGACTGTAGTGGCCTAGCAGGGAGTGATCTCACCAGTCCGAGTAAGTAGGGCCGGGGCGCGCCGGTAGGAACAGTAGCGGCTCGACGGCAGGGCGGCTCGGCGGCTCGGCTGCTGGGCGGCTCGGCGGCTCGGTTGCTGGGCAGCTCGGCGGCTCGGCTGCTAGGCGGCTCGGCGGCTCGGCTGTTGGGCGGCTCGGCTGCTGGGCGGCTCGGTGGCTCGGTTGCTGGGCGGCTCGGCGGCTCGGCTGCTGGGCGGCTCGGCGGCTCGGCTTCTGGGTGGTTCGGCTGCTCAGCTGCTGGGCTGCTCAGCGGTGAAGGGGCCGGTAGAGGCGGCGACGGGGCCGGTAGAGGCGGCGACGGGGCCGGTAGAGGCGGCGATGGGGCCGTTAGGGGCGGCGACGGGGCCGCTAAGGGCGGCGAGGTGGCCGCGAAGGGCGGCGACGGGGCCTCCAGGGGCGGCGACGGGGCCGCTAGGGGCGGCGAAGAGGCCGCGAAGGTGCCGTAAGGGGCCTAGAGGGGGCGGCGACGGGGCCGCAAGTGGCGGCGACGGGGCCGCGAAGGGGCCGCGAGGGGCCTAGAGGGGCGGCGACGGGGCCGCTAGGGGCGGCGACTGGGCCGTGAAGGGGCCGCGAGGGGCCTATAGGGGCGGCGACGGGGCCTAGAGCGGCGGCGACGGGGCCGTGAAGGGGCCGCGAGGGGCCTAGAGCGGCGGCGACGGGGCCTAGAGCGGCGGCGACGGGGCCGTGAAGGGGCCGCGAGGGGCCTAGAGGGGCGGCGACGGGGTCGCTAAGGACGGCGACGGGGCCGCTAAGGGTGGCACGAGGGGCCTCTAGGAGGGCGCGACGTGAGGGCGGCCTACGGGGCACGCCTCGGGCAGGAAAAAAAGATCGAGTTAGGTGGTGGGCCCTGAGAAGCGTTCCCACGAGGGAACCTGCTCTATACCATGTGAAGAGTGAGGAATGAGTTGACTAGGCAGAATGTGGGTACAAGTAGGAAACCTAGAAATGTTGTACCCTATAGTGTCTACCCCACTACAGCCTAGATAGACCATAGCATATATGTTTGACACTGCGCGCCCCCTGATGCCCGCGAGCAGCCCCTGCCCCGCGCGCCCCCTGCAGCCCGCGAGCAGCCCTTGCCCCGCGCGTCCCTGCTGCCCTCCAACAGCCCCTGCCCCGCTCGCCCCCTTCTGCCCGCGAGCAGCCCCTGCCTCGCGCGCCCCTGCTACCCGCGAGCAACCTGCTGGCCGCGCGCAGCCCTTGCCCCAGCGCGCCCCGCAGCCCACAGCGCCAGCGCGCCCTGCTGCCCAGCGCGCCAGCGAGCCCCGCAGCCCACAGCGCCAGCGCGTCAGCGCGCCCCACAGCCCAACGCGTCCTGCCTCGCCCAGCCGCGCCGCCCAGCCCTGCCGAGCCGCGCCGCCCAGGCCGAGCCGCGCCGCCCAGGCCGAGCCGCGCTGCCCATCCCGAGCTGCACCGCCCTGCTTCATTCGCCAGCCCCACCGAGCCGCCCTGCTGATGCTATTGCTGTTGCTGGGAGTGCTGGAGGTGCTCGAGGTGCTGCCGGGAGTGTTGGAGGTGCTACTGGGAGTGCTGGAGGTGCTAGAGGTGCTGCCGGGAGTGCTGGAGGTGCGGCTACTGACTGTCACTGCCTGTCATGACCACTATCACGGTAGTCGCAGTGGCTAGCGGTGGACAGCAGCAGTCACTGCCTCTCCCGGACGACCCCACCCCCATCAGCAGCTTTGTGAGTCGGTTATTCAGCAAGGCAGTCCTGGTGGTGGAGATTTTGGTTTTATGGGTACTGCATAGCGGCGGCAGCAGCGGCCGCGGGGCACCTTCTCCCTTCAGCGGCTTCGCGACTGTGCTTCTCAGCGATGCGTCCCTGGTTGTGTAGAGGCTGCAGTTCTAGGTGCTAGTGCGTCTGCTGCAGCTCTAGGTGCTCGTGAGTCTGCCTCTGCTCTAGGTGCTAGTGCGTCTACAGCCAGAGTCCTGCCTCAATTGAGGCCTTGCACACTTTCTCACTTGACTCAGGCGCGTCACGCTGCTTGTTTCGTGATTGCATCACAATCACACCACTCGGAGCACCTGTCCAAGTCTCACTAGCTGACCCCACTGGGGGCCCAGTAATCGCGCGAGCCTGCACTGTCCTCCCGTGTCTGGCGGTCCCCTCTGGGTCTCTCTCAGGTCTCCACCTCCCGGCGTTCTCGACGAACTTGTTGAGCAACGCAGTTCTCCAGGATGTATGGGTTGATACCTTTATTCCTAGAGGACAGCGTGTGGCGATCTGTACGTGCTCACGGACTGGCCGTCAACTTGCTACGTTTACTCGTCAGCTTGGGTCCGGTCTGTAGACACTGACCACTGAGTCTGCACAGGCGGCTGCGTCAGGTCAGGCGACTGCGTCGAGTCAAGTGTCTGCGTCTTGCTCGTGTCGGTTACTCTCCCACCAGACTCTTCTCTGCCACCACCGCCTCAGTCACCCCTCACTGCCGCGTCTCCGCAGCATGCACTCCCGTCTCCTTGTCTCTGGCCTTCCCAGGTCCCTGCCCCCCCTCCCACGCTCGCATGCCCCGCCGTGCCTTCCTTGCATTGAGGGGCGGCAGCGTGCCGCTCCTCACTCCTCCGAGTTTCCTCCGACCACTGCTCCTCCGCAGACTCTCCACATGGACGTGTGGGGCCCTGCCCCCGTCAGTGGAACGGACCAGGAGCGCTACTCCCCGCTGGTTGTTGACGACTACACACGCTACACCACCGTCTTCCCCTTGCGGCGCAAGGCAGACATCAGCGCTGTTTTGATCCCCTGGATCCGTACTACTCGACGCCAGCTGCGCGAGCGGCTTCGGCGGGACTTGCCAGTCCTACGTATGCACTCTGACAGGGGCGCTGAGTTTTCTTCTGGCCTCCTTGAGGAGTTCTGTCAAGATGAGGGCATCCACCAGACGGTCACGCTTCTTGCCTATCCTCAGCAAAATGGGATTGCTGAGCGTTGCATTGGCTTGATCATGGAGGTTGCTCGTACCTCCATGATCCATGCGGCTGCTCCCCATTTTCTGTGGCCGTTTGCGGTCCGATACGCTGCGCATCAGCTCAACCTCTGGCCCCGTGTCTCTGAGCCAGAGACCTCGCCCACACTCCGGTGGAGAGAGAAGGTTGGCGATGCGTCGTTGTTTCGGGTCTGGGGCGCGCTCTCCCTTGTTCGCGATGCCAAAGCGAACAAGCTCTCCTCTCGCACTCTCCGCTGCGCCTTCCTTGGCTTCCCCACCGACGCCCCGCCATGACAGTTCTACCACCCGCGCTCGCGTCGAGTCTTTTCCTCCCAGGACGTCACCTTTGACGAGTCTGGCTGTTTGTATAGGCTACACCCGCACGCGTCCGACCCGGTCCCCCTAGCGCCTCTCTTCCTGGTACTAGTCCCCCCCCCGGTAGACCCCCTCCCCCCACAGGGTCCTGCTCCCTCACGTGTGTCTCAGGTAGACCCACCCCCCTTGGTCAAGCCTTTGGAGATCTCTTTTGACTCCTCTGGCCCAGCTGAGGGGGGTGACCCCGGCGCTGACGACACGGCGGCCACTCGCTGCTCTCCACGCTTGGAGACCCCCCCTGGTTTTCCGCCCCGGCCGTCTTCGCCGCCTCTGCAGCCTGCTGCTGTGGACTCTGGAGCTGAGACTGCTGGCGCTGAGCCTAGGGGTGCTGAGACAGAGGGTGAGGGCTCTGGGGGTGCTGCGACTGGGGGTGCTGCGAGTCCTAGTGGCGGTGGAGCTGTGGGTGACCCTGCTGGAGGTCCTGGAGCTGGACATCCACCGCAGCCTGATCTACTTGAGACGCTCTCGCCGCAGGCGATTCGTGCGTGGATCGTTCGGCGAGGTAGTCCTAGTGGTAGAGGGTACGGTCCTGCTGGTGCTGGAGCTACTAGTCCTGGAGGTGCTGTTGGTGCTGGAGGTGCTGGAGGTACTACTAGAGGTGCTGGAGGTGCTGCAGGTGATGGAGGTACTAGAGGTGCTGCTTGTGCTAGAGGTACTAGAGCTGCTAGTCCTGGAGGTGCTGCTCGTGCTGGAGGTGCCGGAGCTACCAGTCCTAGAGGTGCTACTGGTGCTGGAGGTGCTGGAGGTGCTGGAGCTGGCACTCGAGGTGCTGGTGCTGCTGGTGTTGGAGGTGCTGGAGGTCCTGCCGGTGCTGGAGGCGCTGGAGCTAGAGGTTCTGGAGGTACTGGAGCTGCTAGTCCTTGAGGTGTTCGTACTGGAGGTGCTGGAGCTGCCGGAGCTGGTGGTGCTGCTGGTGCTGGAGGTACTGGAGGTGCTGCTGGAGGTATAGGAGGCGCTGGAGGTGCTAGAGCTGCTGGTCCTGGAGGTGCGCGTACTAGACGTGCTGGAGTTGCCGGAGCAGGTGGTGCTGCTGGTGCTGGAGGTGCTGCTGGAGCTGCTGGCGCTGAAGGTGCTGGAGGTACTGCTGGTGCTAGAGGTGCTGGCGCTGCCGGAGCTCGTGGTGCTGCTGGTGCTGGAGGTGCTACTGGAGCTGCTTGTGCTGGAGGTGGTAGTGCTGCTGGTGCTGGAGGAGCTCGAGCTACTGGTACTGCCCCGCGCCGACCGGTTTTCTACCCGCAGCCGCAGTCGTCCCTGCTGCCGCCGGACTTGGTCCTTCGCTAGGCTCTTAGTCTCCCGTCTTCCACTGGCCTCACTCCACCTCTCCTGTGTCCACCGATAGACTACTCTCAGCCACAGCTACTGCCTAGCTCCCCACTGCCTGCTCCTGCTCCTCACACTGAGGTGACTGAGTCCCTGACTGAGCGTCGTAAGCCTGAGACTCGTGCTTCCACACCTGTTTGTGCTCATCGTGTCGCCCGTCCTCGTCCTCCTACTGTCCTAGGCACTCACAGTATGGCAATTCGTCCTTCCTCTGTTCCACAGCACGTTGCCCTGCCTGAGCCTCCCGCGTCCTCTCTTCCGCACGTTCCTGACCCTGAGTCCGACCTTGCTTGTGCTGCAAGTCCTACTATCACCCGTCTCCTCGCTACTGTCGTCACTGACCCTGACTTTGAGTCTACTGCTGCGTTTTCCCTAGTCACTGAGCTAGTCGACTTTGCAGCTCGAAGTCGTCTCGACTACGTCGCGAGTCTTGTTACTGAGTCAGAGTCTGTCTGTCCTCCGGCCGTCGGGGGTGAGCCTGCCCTTAGCAATGCCGTCCTTGAGGACATGCACTTTGAGCTTGAGTGTCTTGCGGCCGCTTTATCTCGTTTCGCATCCATGTTGCTTCGCCCTGAGGGAGACCCGGATGCACTTGACACCCCTACCCCGCGCTCTTACGCTGAGGCGATCTCGGGTGGCAGGCAGCCATGGACGCAGAGATGGCTTCCTGGAAGTCCACAGGCACCTACGTCGACGAGGTTCCTCCTTCTGGGGCGAACATAGTCGATGGCATGTGGATTTTCATGGTGAAGCGGCCGCCGGGTTCTCCGCCTGCCTTCAAGGCGCGTTACGTTGCTCGAGGCTTCAGTCAGCGACAGGGGGTCGACTTCTTCGAGACCTTCTCCCCCACCCCGAAGATGACTACTCTTCGGGTGTTGCTGCATGTTGCAGCACAGCGTGACTACGAGCTGCACTCCCTTGACTTCTCCACTGCTTTGTTGCAGGGCAGCCTTCACGAAGAGATGCGGCTGCGCCGTCCACGTGGCTTCACTGGGTCGTTTCCTGCGGGTACACAGTGGAGCCTCCGGCAGCCAGTCAATCATTCCTGCACAGTTATTATGACAATCACATAACAGAAAGTACACCAACAGGCACTTACTCTGTGTAATGCGCGCCATAGCCGCCCTCAGGTGGAAGGTCACATATACGCTCCTTAGCCAAGAGCCAGTAGAGCAGCACGAACATTGTGATTGGTGCCTCTTCCTTCCAGACGAAGAGCAAAATGTGCAGACAACGATTTATGTGACGCGTAGACGCATCCGTCGTCTGCCACCGCTAAAGCGTTACCTGCTTCGCCTTGGCCGCCTCCTCATCAGCCTCGACCTTTAGTGTCCTCTTGTATGTTTTGTTGATTGTGTAGGTGGTTGTGGTATTTTGCTCTAGCTGGTTGTGGGCTAAGGGTTTGGGCAAAATGTGGTGGTTAGACTTGTTGCAGGCTGGAATTGATCTCGCACCCAACAAGCACCAACAAAGCTTTGCTATTCACTACAACACCATTGGTGTTGCTAGTTTAGCACTTTGGGTTGTTGGGGATTGTTGTAGGGTGAGGGTTGGGTTGGTAGGGCTTGAACAAATCGTCACTTTGCAGATCTGAACTCTTGCTAAAGCTACTTTCTTGAACTAATCCATGGCTGCCTAGTAATTCCGCCAGGATACCCCGTCGCACATAAATCGCGATAGCGATCGGCCTAGATCTTGGTTGAAGACGTGCTTTATCATTCTGGAAATTAGAGATTAAGATCTTTCCAACGCGTACCTGCTCATATTTATAGGTTACGTGAGCTGCACGCAATGGCTCGCCGAAGTCGGCGGACTTAATCTCTTGTTACGCTCTCCAGATTCGCGCGCTTTCCATCAGTGGTATCAGAGCTGGTTAGGCCTGCGACATTCCCTCCTATTATCATATTACGAATTGGCTTAAGAACCTCCAGATCTAGGGTTGGTTATGGCCCAGAAATTAGATGGCCCTCCTAGGTTCACCGGCTCGGATTTTTCGCTATGGCGGTTCCAGTTTACGCTCTGGCTAGGTATTAAAGACCTAGAGGGTGTTTTGGAGGGATCGGAGCGAAGACCTGAAGCTGATGAAGGAAAGGCATCTACTGGAGTCTCTAGCTAAGTGGGAGAAGGGGCTGGGGGAGCCTCTAGCTCATCCATAACTGAGGGAAGTGGAGGTGGATCAGCAGCACCGCGAACCGGAAGGCAACGGCTTAGTGCGGAGGAGCTTATCAAGGCACAGGAAGCATGGGACCGCAAGGACAAGCAAGCGTTCCAGTACCTGTGTTGGGCCTTGGAAGGCCAAATAGAGCTCCTAAAGATGCTGATTGACCTGAATGGGAAGCAAGGAGCAGCTGCCCAAGCATGGAAGAGAGTTCAAGATCGCCATTTGCAAAAGGGACTGCTAAGCATACTCACATGGAGGAAGCGGTTTTACACCATGGAACGCAACTATGGTGATGGTGAGACCATGGTGCAGTATCTCCAGAGGGTAGATGAGTATGTGAGAGCCTTAGAGGAGTTGAAATACACTGTAGATGAGAAGGAGATCATCTACACCGCACTCCAGGGGCTGGACCAAGAGGCGAACGAGGCCCTACTGCAGTACCTTCACCTTGAGCAACAGAAATGGACCAAGGCCTGGATATGGGAGGTGTTGGTCTCTGATGAGGCTCGCAAACGGGATGCTGGTAGAGGAGTTGAAGGGGGAATGGGGGCAGGTGATAGGGCTGCCTCCAAGAAATACCAGCAGCGGCACGGAGGTGGGGGGAAGAAGAAGGAGCTCGACAAGTGCCTCGTCCCTGGATGCAACCGGAAGCACTCTTGGAAGGAGTGCTGGAGCCGACCAGACGGGTGGAAACCTCAAGGGTACCCAGGAGAGGCTCCACCTATCACTAGGCATGAGTGGGTGGAGAGGAGGATGAAGAATGGAACATGGAACAAGAAGGGCAGCAAAGAGAAAGCGGCAGCAGCGGCGGCAAACGAGGATAAGAAGGGAAAGGAGGACTCATCGGATGATGGATTCTCCTTCTTATCCTTGGAGAAAGAGACGGCGCTTGCTGGTCGTACGTTGGCTGACCCCAATCAGCTCATTCTAGACTCTGGAGCAACCTGTGGAATGGTACCTCGGCGCGACCTCTTCACCACCTATCACTCCCTCCCACCTAACTCCAGAAATGTGATTGTGGGGAGCGGAGATGCACTACAAGCAATCGGCATCGGCACCATCACCGTCAAGGGGAAGGAGGGGGGGGTGCTGAATGTGAAGGGTGTGCTTCATGTTCCTGAATTGGCAGCCAACCTTCTCTCATGCTCTCAGCTTGCGAAGCAAGAATACATATGCACCTTCACCATGGAAGGTGGCACGGTTCGCAAGGGCGGAGCTGTGGTGGTGGAGGCAAAGTTAGAGAAGGGTCTATACCTTGTTCCAGTTTGTGTGCCTTAGGTGGAGAAGGCACATGGTGTTGAAGCGGAGGAAGCCGCTTGTAGCACCCGTTGGAAGGACATGGAGCAGTTGACGGCAGATTTGCTGCACCTACGCATGGGGCATGCGGGGAAGCAACAGCTTGTGGAATGTGTGAAGAAGGGGGAGCTGAAGGGTGTGGAGATTAAGGAGGGTGGTGGGCAGCCAAGCAAGTGCCCTGATTGCACTACCGGGAAGCTGCCAAGGACCTCCTTTCCAACCTCCACCTCTCGGGCCACCGCACCTCTTGAGTTGGTGCACACGGATGTGTGTGGCCCCATGCAAACTCCTGACAGAGAGAAGGGCAGCAGGTACTTCATCACTTTTTTGGATGACTACAGCCGCCTCAGTTGGGTCACCTTGGTGAAAACCAAGGATGAGGTGGCCAAGGTGTTCAAGCGTTGGATACGTTATGCGGAGAGGGAAGCCGGGGCCAAGGTGAAAATACTTAGGTCCGATCGGGGTGGGGAGTACACGGGGAAGGATCTGGCGTCTTTCCTTGAAGACAAGGGCATCACCCACCAGCTTTCAGTCGCCTACACGCCGCAGCAAAATGGGGCAGCGGAGCGGCTAAACCGGACCCTCATTGACCTTGCCCGAGCCATGCTTGCTCATGCGCAGCTGGACCATACTTGGTGGGGGGCAGCAGTGCAATATGCCAACTGGGTTAGAACAGAATGGGCAGCAAGGGGCTAGGGGGCAAGAGCCCGTACTTCATGTGGACCAGGAAGGTGCCTAGTGTGTCCATGGCACGAGTGTGGGGGTGCATGACGCAGTACAAAGTGCCCGACCAGCAACGGAGGAAGCTAGACCCTAAGGCACAATGGGGCATTTTCCTTGGGGTGTCGGAGAGGAGCAAAGCTTGGATGTTGTGGAGTGTGGCGGATCAGCGGGTGGTGGAAAGCAGGGATGTGGTTTTCCACGAGGGGCTGAGCTACAAGGGGTGGAAGGAGCATGGTGCTAGTACAGTTGGGAGCTCCCTCCAGGATCCCTACACCTCTTCCATCTTTGAGGGGGCATGGGAGGACCCTGGAGAGGAGGTAGAGGAGCAGCAAGAGGAACAAAAGGCAGCTGCACCTCACCATGAGGAGTCACCAACTGCTGGTTCTACACCTGATCCTAACGCACCAGCCCATGACCCGGAGCAGCCACAGGGGCAGCAGCAGCAACAAGAGAAGCCGCAGCAGCCACCACAGCAGCATACATCGCCTGTTCCTGTGGGTAGGTGGCAGCAACTACTGCAGCAGCAGCTATCCAAGTCACCACGGTCCCCCATGAAGAGAGTAACTTGGAAGGAGAAGCTGCAAAGTTTGGAGCAGGGGGAGGCATCACCTCTGCGCCGCACCACACGCATCTCCCGGCCACCTGAAAGGTTCACACCAAGTGCACAGTATGCTTGCATGCATGATCATGAGGTGCATGATTTGGAGGAGTGCATGCTTGTGGATGCTGAGGGGGGTGAGCTTGGGCTTGATTTCTGTCTCATGGGTCAGGTGCATGAGCCTAAGTCGGTCAAGGAGGCCTTGTCCCGTCCTGAGTGGGTCGAGTCCATGCGTGAGGAGCTTGAGTCTCATAGAGTGAACGGGTCTTTTGAGCTGGTTGATCCAGCTTGTGTGCCACCTGGAATGGAGGTCTTGAGGTGTCAGTGGGTGTGGAAGTATAAGCACATGGCTGATGGAAGTATTGAGAGGCCTAAGTCCAGGTTGGTGGCCATGGGGAACACTCAAACACGAGGCGTTCACTTTGACCAGGTATATACCCCGGTGGGTAAACCGACCACCCTGAGAGGTTCCTTTGGGATGGCAGCATCCTCGGGGTCTCACATCCATCACATGGATGTGACCACTGCCTATCTTCATGGGGTCTTGAAGGAGGAGCTTTACATGAGGCAGCCACCTGGTTTTGATGATGGGTCCGGCAGAGTTTGCCGACTCAGGAAATCAATCTATGGGCTAAAGCAAGCTCCAAGGCAGTGGTACCTCAAGTTTGATGAGGCGCTGATGGATTTTGGGTTTGAGAGGTCGGAGTGTGACCCCGCCTTGTACCACTTGGTGAGGCGTGAGGGCAGGATGTCCCGCTACCTCTATGTGGATGACATTCTGCTCATGTCTTCGAGCATGGTCTTGCTAGACGAGGTGAAGGGCCTCTTGTCCTCTCGTTTCCGCATGAAGGACTTGGGGGAGGCTAAGTACTATTTGGGGGTGCAGATTGAGCGTGATGAGAGTGGCATCTTGATTCATCAGGAGAGGTACATTCTCAACATGCTTGAGTCATTTGGCCTTTCTGAGGCTAACCCCGTGCGTACCCCTCTCCCTACAGGGTTCGACGTGCATGCACATTCTGAGGAGCCCTCGCTGAGAGATGAGCTGGTCCAGCTCTATCAAAGCATTGTGGGATCTCTCATGTATGCAAGCACGACCACACAGCCCCAGATTGCTTCTGCAGTGTCACAGCTGTCCAAGGTGGTGTCTTGTCCCAAGGCATTTCACCTGCAGGCTGCTAAGAGAGTGCTAAGGTACCTGAAAGGTTGTGTCAAGTCAGGTATATTCTACCCCGCACACAGCAAGCCTCAGGTTGAGTTGGTGGGCTTTAGTGATGCTGATTATGCTGGAGATTCAGCTGATCGCAAGAGTCACACCGGCTATGTCTATTGCCTTAATGGTGCAGCCATCTCTTGGCAGAGCAAGAGGCAGCCGTTGGTTGCATTGTCTACAACTGAGAGTGAGTACATCAGTCTGTGTCAGTGCATTCAGGAGGGTGTGTGGCTGAAGCGTTTGTTTGGGGAGTTTGGGCATGAGTTTGCTGGTGGTGTGCCTGTGTTTGTGGACAACCAGTCTGCCATTGCCCTTGCACAGAATGCATGCTTGCATGGCCGCACCAAGCACATGCAGGTTCGGTGGCATTTCATCAGGGAGATGGTGGCAAGCGGCGAGGTGATCCTCCGGTGGTGCCCAACCAACCGTCAAGCAGCAGACATACTCACCAAACCCCTTCCTTTTGAGCGGCATGGTGTGTGCATGTCCTTGATGGGGATGCAGCCCCATGTTAGCATGGTGCCTGGGCAGGATGTGGGAGGACTGGTGCTTCTCTGCCTTGACGACCTCATGCTGTGGATGGCGCCCCTCCCTGGGCAAGGGGGAGTGAAGTGAAGGATTTTGCCCAGTGGTGTTCAGCCACCTCCAGCACGAGCAAGGGGGAGTGTTGATTGTGTAGGTGGTTGTGGTATTTTGCTCTAGCTGGTTGTGGGCTAAGGGTTTGGGCACAATGTGGTGGTTAGACTTGTTGCGGGCTGGAATTGTTCTCGCACCCAACAAGCACCAACAAAGCTTTGCTATTCACTACAACACCATTAGTGTTGCTAGTTTAGCACTTTGGGTTGTTGGGGATTGTTGTAGGGCGAGGGTTGGGTTGGTAGGGCTTGAACAATTCGTCACTTTGCAGATCTGAACTCTTGCTAAAGCTACTTTATTGAACTAATCCATGGCTGCCTAGTAATTCCGCCAGGATACCCCGTCGCACATAAATCGCGATAGCGATCGGCATAGATCTTGGTTGAAGACGTGCTTTATCATTCTGGAAATTAGAGATTAAGATCTTTCCAACGCGTACCTGCTCATATTTATAGGTTACGTGAGCTGCACGCAATGGCTCGCTGAAGTCGGCGGACTTAAACTCTTGTTACGCTCTCCAGATTCGCGCGCTTTCCATCATGTTCGAGTAGAGGCGTGAGCTCGGATGCTTTCAATCTGCAGGTCTCGCCCCCCTTCACCCCTCACACTGTTGTTTGTGTGTGTTTTTGGATCGCCAAATTTGACACACAGCGCACATTTGAACAAAGGCCTACCATTGGTCACGCAATGAAGAAGCAACCACTTGAATTTCCCAGACCACTCCGTTGTCGAAGCGATGCTTCACAACATCGTACTTAGCCTCTGCCGTTGTCTTTGCAGACCCTTCTTTGCAAGGAGCTACCATGCGTTGCGGTAATGCCTCTTTAGGGGGTGGTGGGGCGCCCCATAGCCTCTACTGCACGTACTTGACACTGACCCGCTGTCGTTTCACGGGATCGCTGTTTACAGTTGACGGTGTTGCCGTTCTTGGCTTGGACGATCATTCCCCACCGTTAGGAACAAGCAGGCGTGAGGGGTTTGGCTCAAGCGTAGTTGGTGAATTTTGTGGATCAAACGGGTACACTATGCCGACGTGCCGCACAGGAGAGGTTTTACGATGCACTTGGGCAACGGGATTGCTATAGTATCGAGACAAATTGGGTAAGACACCGAGAATGGTCAGAATCTTGCTTAGCAGGCATGATTGAAAAATGCCTGCAAACACAACTCATCGAGGAGGAAAGACCCTCGCGCACAGGAACACAAGGCTGAACAACATGGGGTCTTCCTAAGATCCACCCCAAACACACTCGACTGGATTGATGCCCTAGAAGCGCGGCGCTTGCGTGGTTGTGAATTTGCAAGCTGGATTGCAACGTGCAGTAGTGGACAGCACAACACGTTTCACGCCATTCATATGTTGGCTTGGCACGCTTCCAGGCACGGTTGGCAACAAGGCGATTTTTATCAGATGCGTTGGCAGGTATCTTGGGTGCATTGGCAGGAATGATGCCAAAGCCACCAATGCGAGGATTTCGCGTCATGACGGTGGTTTTTTTTTACTCCCAACTAAGGACGATAGAGACTACACGTGGGGGTCCGTAGCGTAACGTGTTAAATGCACACGATTCTCGAGAAGATCCTTGTGAGAATAAGAACGAGGAATGACTAGAAACAGGGCAGTACAAGGTTTGTATAGGCAAAACCTAACAATACTATACCCCATAAGGATTGCCCCAGTACAGCCTACAATATGGTTCTGACATACCCCCATAGGCAAAGAGGGGGACAAGCAAGAGAACAAGGCAAGGTCAAGCTCAGGGTGGATCACAACGTCACCACACATTCTGAGCACAAGTTCAAGGCCACAAGGCCAGTTCACAAGCAGGATTATAAATCAAGGTGAACAAGCAAGACATTGATCTCAACCTAGCAAGGGTAAGCATGCAAGTGCAGGTATATATAGATCACAGTACAAGCAAAGTCAAGAGGTAAGCAAGTGAGGCCCGGTAGGCACAAGACCTAGCATAGTACAGAAACGCTGATGATCACAAGGCTGAAGTGCCTTGGTAAAGATATCAGTAGTGTTGGCCCGAGAGGCCACGTAAGCAAGACGAAGCTGACCACGCTTCTGCAACTCTCGAGCAAGGAAGTAGCGCAGAGCAATTTGCTTCGTTCTGTGCTCTAGTCTGTGCTCCTGACACAAGGCCAGCATGGCCTTGTTGTCGACGTACAGAACTGGAGGAGAACGAGGCGCCTCTCCCAAGTCGATCAGCAGGTAGGTGAGCCAGCGTAACTCCTGTGCAGCCATGGCCCCAGCGTAGATCTCAGCCTCACAGCTGGAGCTGAGAACAGAGGACGAGCGGGTAGACCGTCACGAAACAGAGCCGGAACCAAGGCTGAAGGTGTAACCCTGTTACGACCGCTGCGTAGCCAAGTCATCAACCCAAGAAGCGTCTACGTGACCAGTTAGGACAACTCGAGCCCGTCCTCCATGCACGAGCCCCATGCCCGACGTACTGCACAGGTAGCGCAACACCATATTAGCTGCAGCCATGTGCTCTGGTCGGTGTCTCCCAGGAGCAACATAGTGAGCCAAGATGCTAAGAGGGAATGCCAAGTCAGGTCGAGTGAAGGTCATCAGGTACATGAGGGAGCCAACAAGCTCTGGGTACGGGCCACTCGGCTCTACGGACTCATCCGAAGGCAGAGCTGAGAGCGAGTGGCGAGTAGATAGAGGAGTGGCCTGAGGCGAGGAGTACGTGAAGTTGAAGCGCTGAAGGACCTGCTGCACCATGTGTGACTGAGTCAAGGTAATGGTGCGCCGTGCTCTGTCCCGGGTGATCTGCAAGCCGAGATAGCTGCGCAGCTCACCCAGGTCTGTGCACGTGTGTCTCTTCTGCAGCTCCGACTTCACGTGGGCCAGTCCAGCAGTGTCAGCAGTAGCAAAAACCAAGTCGTCGACGTACACGAGGATGTAGAACGGCGGCAGAGTAGTGTCGGTGCGGAGAAACAACGACGGGTCAGCAGTAGAAGGAGCAAACCCAAGAGCCGCAAGCGTAGTCCTCAGTGTGTCGTGCCACTCGCGGGGCGCCTGGCGGAGACCGTAGACTGGCCGCCGGAGGCTCCACTGGGTACCAGGAGGGAACGACCCAGTGAAGCCAAGTGGGCGGCGCAGCCAGATCTCCTCGTGCAGGCTGCCCTGTAGGAAAGCAATGCTGAAGTCAAGAGAGTGAAGCTCGTAGTCACGCTGAGCAGCGACGTGTAGCAGAACCTGAAGAGTGGTCATCTTCGGGGTCGGGGAGAAGGTCTGAAAGAAGTCAACTCCCTGTCTCTGTCTGAAGCCTCAAGCAACGTAACGCGCCTTGAAGACAGGCGGAGAACCCGGCGGCCGCTTCACCCTGAAAATCCACATGCCACTGACGATGTTCGCCCCAGGAGGGGGAACCTCGTCGACGTAGGTGCCTGTGGACTTCCAGGATGCCATCTTTGCGTCCATGGCTGACTGGCACTGAGAGGAGTAGGGACCATCTATCACCTCTGCGTAAGAGCGCGGGGTCGGGATGTCTGGTACATCCGGGTCTCCCTCAGGTGCAATCAGCATAGACACAAGATGAGGTACAGCGGCTGCAAAGCACTCAAAGTCCTCCTGCCTGTCCTCAAGGACGTCCGTGCCAAGAGCAGACTCACCCCCGACGGACGGAGGACAGACAGAGGACAGACAGACTCAGACTCAGCAATAAGACTCGCGGCGTAGTCTAGACGACATTGAGCAGCAAAGTCGACAAGCTCAGCAACTAAGGCAGACGCAGCAGTGGACTCAAAGGAAGGGTCAGTAACAACAGTGGCCAGGAGACGTGTGACAGTAGGACTAGCAGCACGAAGGGAGTCAGACTCCGGGTCAGAAAGGGCAGGAAGAGAGGATGCAGGAGGAGATGGCAGAGGGACACGCTGCGGAGTAGTGGAAGGGCGCAGAGCCATCCGATGCGTGCCAGGCACAGGAGGAGGACGCTGACTCGAACCATGACGACTAGTGCTAGCAGCACGAACACGCGACGCAGGACGAGACGTAGGCTCACGACGCTCAGCAAGACCTCCAGTCAGATCAGTGTAAGGAGAAGGAGCAGGCAGTGGGGAGGCGGGCTGCAACTGTGACTGCGACTGGACAGGCGGTGGACACTCTAAGGAAGGAGCAGGACCAGTAGAAGGCGGAAGACCAAGAACCTGCTGAAGGAGCGGAACGTAGTACGGCCGCGGCCGCACAGCGCCTCCAGAACCAGTAGGGACAGCGCCAGCACCCCCAGCGGGAGCTCCAACTCCAGCAGCACCACCAGCTCCAGCAGCACCTCCAGCTGCTCCAGTAGCGCCAGCAGGACCACCAGAAGACCCAGCAGCTCCAGCAGCTCCAGCTCCAGTACCTCCAGCAGCACCTGCTCCAGCAGCACCGCCAGCTCCAGCACCGCCAGCAGCTCCAGCTTCAGCAGCACCACCAGGCCCAGCAGCGCCAGTACCTCCAGTACGAGCACCTCCGGGACCCGTGGCTCCAGAACCCCCAGTAGCTCCAGCAGCAGCAGGACCTCCAGCAGCAGCAGGACCTCCAGCAGCAGCAGGACCTCCAGCAGCAGCCGGACCTCCAGCGCCCGTAGCACCACCAGCTCCAGCAGCACGGCTCCAGCGCCGAGCAAACCACTCGCGCAGCTGCTGTGGAGAGAGTGGCTCCCGACGGGACGAAGCACCCGAAGGACCGCCAGGCTCAGCACCTCCAGACTCCACACGCGCAGGCTCAACACCCTCAGGCTCTGCACCCCCAGATTCAGCAACCCCAGGCTCAGCACCTGCAGTCTCAGCACCCCCAGACTCAGTAACCCCAGGCTCAGCACCCGCAGGCTCCGCACCCCCAGGATCAGCACCCGCAGGCTCCGCACCCCCAGGCTCCGCACCCCCAGGCTCAGCACCCGCAGGCTCCGCACCCCCAGGCTCAGCACCCCCAGACCCGACACCCGCAGGCTCAGCACCCCTAGCAGCAACAGAGTCAACAGCTACCTCGACAGGCTCGACTGCGTCTACCTAGGACACACCTGAGGGGGCAGGACCCTGAGGGGGGAGGGGGTCTACCGGGGGGGGACCTGGCGCAAGGAAGAGCGGCGGGGGGGGGAGGGGGGCAGTGCGGTAGGGGAAGAGACGGTAGTAAGGAACCAACTCGTCAAACGTGACGTCCTGAGAGGACAGAACACGGCGCAAGGTGGGGTGGTAAAACTGCCAACCAGGCGCGTCAGGGGGGAAGTCAAGGAAGACGCAGGGAACAGCACGGGAGGACAGCTTGTCCACAGGAAAGTCGCGGACGAAAGCTCGAGATCCCCAGACACGGAACGCAGACGCATCGCCAACCTTCCCCGTCCACCGCAGAGTAGGTGTGGTCTCCGGCATGGAGACCCAAGGCTGGAGGTTAATCTGATGCGCCGCGTACTGGACCGCGAACATCCACAGAAAATGGGGAGCAGCCGCATGGATCATGGACGTACGAGCGACGTCCATGACCATGCCAATGCGGCGCTCAGCAATCCCATTTTGCTGTGGAGAGGCCGGAAGCGTGAACATCTGGCGGATGCCCTGTGCACGACAGAAGGCTCGCAGAAGGTCGGAGGAAAACTCTCCACCTTTGTCGGAGTGCAGACGCAGAACAGGAAGGTCCGAGCAGAAACTCTCGCTGAGCTGGCGTCGGGCTGCGCGGATCCAGTCGATCAGCACCTCAGCGACCTCACCCTTGCGGCGCAAGGGGAAGACTGTGGTGTAACGCGAGTAGTCGTGAACGACGAGCAGAAAGTAGCGCTCGTGACCCTGTCCACGGACGCGGGCTGGGCCCCACACGTCCATGTGAAGAGTCTCCAAGGGAGCCTCCATCAGAGGGAACTCGGAGGAGTGAGGAACAGCGCGCTGCCGCCCCTCGACGCAAGGAACGCAGGTAGGGGCAGGCCCCGGGGGGAGTGGAGGGAGAGACCGGGGAAGACCAGTGACAAGGACACGGGAGGCCATGCCTCGGAGACGAGGCAGGGAGGGTTGACCAAGGCGGTGGTGCCAGAGAAGAGTCTGGTGAGACAGGTGTCAGAAGTACAGGCAGGAATGGAATCAACTATGGAAGAGTTGGGTACAAATATCAAACCCTAGAAGGGGTTGTACCCCATATTGGCTACCCCACTACAGCCTAAACATATATAGCATACATAGTCTGACACACCCCCATAGGCAAAGTGGGGGAGAGCAAGGGGTCACAAGACCAGTCAAGAGAGGCAAAGCAAGCTCAGGGTGGATCACAACGTCACCACACATTCTGAGCACAAGCAAAGGGCCACAAGGCCAGTTCGCATGCAGAGATATATATGCAACAACAGCAGTACAGTGATCTCTACCTAGTAGAGCAAGCAAACAGATATATGATATATAGATCACAGTACAAGCAGAGTCTACAGCAAGTGAGGAAACGTGGGCACAAGGCCCAGTAAGGTACAAAAGCGCTGATGATCACCAGGCGAAAGTGCCTTGGTGAATATATCAGCAGTGTTGGCCCGAGTGGCCACGTAACGCAGACGAAGCTGACCACGCTGCTGCAACTCTCGAGCCAGGAAGTAACGTAGAGCGATGTGCTTCGTTCTGTGCTCCAGTCTGTGCTCCTCACACAAGGCAATGGCAGCCTTGTTGTCGACGTACAGCACTGGAGGAGAACGAGGCCGCTCTCCCAGGTCGGTCAGCAGGTAGGTGAGCCAGCGTAACTCCTGTGCAGCCATGGCTGTGGCGTAGATCTCAGCCTCACAACTGGAGCTGAGAACTGAAGACGAGCGTGTAGAACGCCAAGAAACTGAACCAGAGCCAAGGCTCAAGGTGTAACCCTGTGACGACCGCTGAGTAGCCTGGTCGTCAACCCAAGAAGCGTCTGAGTGCCCAGTGAGGACAACTGGGCTCTTCCCTCCAAGCACTAGCCCCATGCCTGATGTGCTGCACAAGTAGCGCAGTACCCTCTTAGCAGCAGCCATGTGCTCAGGTCGGTGCCGACCAGGAGCCACGTAGCGAGCCAGCAGACCAAGAGGGTACGCGAGGTCAGGACGAGTGCAAGTCATCAGCTACATGAGGCAGCCAACTAGCTCTGGGTAAGGACCACTCGGCTCTACGGACTCATCCGAAGGCAGAGCTGAGAGCGAGTGACCTATAGCCAGAGGAGTGGCCTGTGCCGAGGACCAGGTGAAGCCGAAGCGCTGAAGGTCCTGCTGCACCATGTGTGACTGATTCAGTGTGATGGTGCGGCGTGCTCTGTCCCGGGTGATCTGCAAGCCAAGGTAGCTGCGCAGTTCACCCAGGTCTGTACACGTGTGTCTCTTCTGCAGCTCCGACTTCACGTGGGCGAGAGCCTCAGTGTCATCAGTGGCAAAGACCAAGTCGTCGACGTACACGAGGATGTAGAACGGCGGCAGCGAAGTGTCGGTACGCAGAAACAGCGACGGGTCAGCAGTAGAAGGCGCGAACCCAAGAGCCGCAAGTGTAGTCCTCAGTGTGTCGTGCCACTCACGTGGCGCCTGGCGGAGACCGTAGACCGGCCGCCGGAGGCTCCACTGGGTACCAGGAGGGAACGACCCAGTGAAGCCTGGAGGGCGGCGCAGCCAGATCTCCTCGTGCAGGCTGCCCTGCAAGAAAGCTATGCTGAAGTCAAGAGAGTGAAGCTCGTAGTCACGCTGAGCTGCAACGTGCAGCAGCACCCGAAGAGTGGTCATCTTCGGGGTGGGGGAGAAGGTCTGGAAGAAGTCTACTCCCTCTCGCTGACTGAAGCCTCGAGCAACGTAACGAGCCTTGAAGACAGGCGGAGAACCTGGCGGTCGCTTCACCCTGAAAATCCACATGCCACTGACGATGTTCGCCCAAGGAGGGGGAACCTCGTCGACGTACGTGCCAGTGGACTTCCAGGATGCCATCTCTACGTCCATGGCTGACTGCCACTGAGAGGAGTACTCACCCGCGATCGCCTCAGCGTAAGAGCGCGGGGTCGGGATGTCTGGTGCATCCGGGTCTCCCTCAGGTGCAATCAGCATGGACACGAGATGAGGTACAGCGGCAGCAAAGCACTCAAACTCCTCCTGCCTGTCCTCAAGGACGTCCGTGCCAAGAGCACACTCACCCCCGACGGACGGAGGACAGACAGACCCAGACTCAGCAACAAGACTAGCAGCGTAGTCTAGACGACAGGCAGCAGCAAAGTCAACCAGCTCAGCGACCAAGGCAGAAGCAGCAGCAGACTCAAACGACGGGTCAGTGACAACCGTGGCTAGCAGACGCGTGACAGTAGAGTGAGCAACACGGGTGCGGTCAGACTCAGGCTCAGGAATGGTAGGCAGAGAAGACGCAGGAGGGGACGGCAGGGGAACTCGATGCGGAGGAGAGGAAGGACGACGGACAACGAGGTGGGTGCCGGTGACAGCCGGCTGACGCAAACGAGGAACACGACGAACAGGACGACCAGAACGGACAGGTGAGATAGGACGCGACGCAGGCTCACGACGCTCAGTAAGACCCCCTGACTGCTCAGTGTAAGGAGAAGGAGCAGGCAGCGGTGAGCCAGGCTGTAACGGAAGACCAGTAGACGAAGGGAGACTAAGAACCTGGCGAAGCACAGAGTCACGCGGTGGGGGAGACGACGGAGCAAAGAACCGGCGCGGCTGGGCAGTGTCACCAGCTCCAGCAGCTCCAGTACCTCCAGCAGCTCCAGAACCCTCAGCTCCCGCTCCTCCAGGACCAGCTCCACCAGCAGTAGCACCCCCAGAACCGGCACCTCCAGCCCCAGGGTCCCCAGCCTCAGTGTCTCCAGCAGCAGCACCCCCAGCCCCAGGGTCACCAGTAGTAGTAGCCTCCGGCTCAGCAGCACCTCCAGCCCCAGCAGCTCCAGTACCTCCAGTACGAGCACCTCCGGGACCAGCACCACTCCCAGCTCCAGTGACAGCAGTAGAAGTACCTCCAGCGGCAGAGCCCCGAGCTCCAGAAGCGCGACCCTGACGGCGACCGTACCAGTCGTGTAGCTGCTGTGAGGTGAGAGGCACACGCGAACGAAGGCGGCCACTCCACGGAGACCGCACAGCAGCAGACTCAGAACCCTCAGCGCCAGCACCCGCAGGAGCTCCAGAACCTCCAGCAGCAGCACCCTCAGCAGCGCCAGAACCTCCAGTGCCAGAACCCTCAGCAGCGCCAGAACCTCCAGCGCCAGCACCCTCAGCAGCTCCAGAACCTCCAGCGCGAGCACCCTCAGCAACTCCAGAACCTCCAGTAGAAACGACTCCAGTAGTAGAAGCACCAGCGCCAGCGCCTCCCGCAGCAGGGCCCCTAGCTCCAGCAGTGCGACCCTGACGACCAGCGTACCACTCACGCAGCTGCTGTGGGGAGAGAGGGGGTCGACGACTAGGGTGCAGCGGCGAAGCACCAGCGGAGCGACTGCGGAGACGGCCGCTCCAGGGAGACTGCTCACCAGACCCCACAGTGCCCCCAGGCGCAGCACCCCCAGACTCAGAACCTCCAGGCTTAGCACCCCCAGACTCCTCACACTCAGTCCCAGCACCTCCAGGCTCCGCACCCCCAGGCTCCGCACCCCCAGGCTCCGCACCCCCAGAAGCAGCACCCCAAGCAGGACCGGAGTCACCAGTGACCTCAACCGGCGGAGGCAAGGGAGGAGGGTCTACCTGAGACACACCTGAGGGAGCAGGACCGGGAGCGGGGAGGGGGTCTACCTGGGTAGCACCTGGAGCGAGGAAGAGTGGCGGGGGGGGGAGAGGGGCACTGCGGTAGGGGAAGAGACGGTAAAAGGGAACCGACTCGTCAAACGTGACGTCCTGAGAGGGGAAGACACGGCGCGAGGTGGGGTGGTAAAACTGCCAACCAGGCGCGTCAGGGACAAAGCCAAGGAAGACACAGGGAACAGCGCGGGCGGAGAGCTTGTCCGTGGTGGTATCGCTGACAAAGGCACGAGAACCCCAGACCCGGAAACGCGACGCATCGCCAACCTCCCCCGTCCACAGCAGTGTGGGCGAGGTCTCCGGCAAGGAGACACGGGGCCAGAGGTTGAGCTGATGCGCGGCGTACCGGACCGCAAACGGCCACAAAAAATGGGGGGCAGCCGCATGGACCATGGAGGTACGAGCGACCTCCATGACCAAGCCAATGCGGCGCTCAGCAACCCCATTCTGCTGCGGAGAGGCCGGAAGCGTGAACGACTGGGTGATGCCGTGCTCCTCACAGAAGGCTGCCAAGAGGTCGGAGGAAAACTCACCACCTCTGTCAGAGTGCAGACGCAGGACGGGAAACTCCGTCCCGAACCGCCGGCGGAGCTGGAGACGAGCAGCGCGGATCCAAGGGATCAAAACATCAGGGACCTCAACCTTGGTGCGCAAGGGGAAGACCGTGGTGTAACGCGTGTAGTCGTCGACGACCAGCAGGAAGTACCGCTCGTGGCCCTGTCCACTGACGCGGGCTGGGCCCCACACGTCCAGGTGGAGAGTCTGCAGGGGAGCCTCTGTGGGAGGGAACGAGGAGGAGTGAGGAGCGGCGCGCTGCCGCCCCTCGACACAGGGAAGACAGGGAGGAGCAGGCGAGGGTGGGAGGGGAGGGAGAACCCTGGGAAGACCAGAGACAAGGACACGGCGGTGCATGCTGCGAAGGCGCTGCACCGAGGGGTGACCAAGGCGGTGGTGCCAGAGGAGGGTCTGGTGCGACAAGGCGCGACACGAGCAGGGGGCGGACAGCTGACCTGACGCAGACGCAGACGCAGCTACCTGAGGGGACTCAGTGGTCAGGGTGTACAGGCTCGAGCCAGGCTCACGGGTAAACGTGGCCAGGAGTCGGCCCGTCCGAGCACACGTACAGTGAGTCACTCGCTGACGCGCAGGAGTGAACTGGTCAACCCCCCCATCCTGTAGGTCAGCTCCACTCACCAGGTTCGTAGAGAACGAGGGGAGGTAGAGACCGGACAGCAAGCCAGACAGGGCGGCTGGACATGGCAAAACCGTGGAGTAGTGGGCAAGGACTGGACCCCCAGAGGGGTCTTCCAGGGAGACTGCAACTGGCCGACTAAGCGGCGTGAGTGTGGTGCAGTCGCGAAAGAAGGAGCGGGAAGCTCCTGAGTCAAGGGTGAAGGTGCGAAGGATCGCAGCAGGCGAAGTACCAGAGAGGGCAGACTCACCAGCACCTGGAGCAGCAGACGCACGAGCACCTAGAGCAGCAGCCTCACCGGTACCTGGAGCAGGAGACGCACTAGCACCTAGAGCAGCAGCCGCACCAGTACCTGGAGCAGGAGACGCACTAGCACCTAGAGCAGCAGCGTCACCAGCACCGAGAGCAGCAGGCTCTATACCTGGGTCAGGCGGTACGCACAGGTAACAGGCACGGTCAGCACTAGTAGGCAATGCATACATGGTAGTGAGAATAGCATCATAGTCAAGAGCAAATATATCTACTCTCTGCCTAAGCAGCTCCACCCAGCCTCGGATCTTAATGCTGTTGTAAATCCACTCGAGCGCCGAGCCTCGTAACAGTGTCGCTGCGAGCCGAATCCGCATTGCATCGTGTGTCGGGGTCGTACAGCCAACGGCCTCGAAGTAAATTTCGAGAGTCGCAATGAATCGACGAACGTCAGTGTCTCTCGCATTCGGATTGAACGTCTCCGGTAGCCTCGGACGTGCCGCCTCAAGATTCATTGTAGCTGCTGCCGCTGCTGCTGGGTGAAGTGTCGGTGTCGCCGCTGCTGCTGCTGACGTCGCTGCTGCATTCGCCGCTGCGTTCGTTGCTGCTATGGCGGCTGCCGACTGGTTCGCGAGAAGCTGCTCTATTCGCTGGAGTGCCGCTCGCGTCTGGTCCAGGCCGGTGTGTAACTCCGTAATTTTCCGTACGGAATTATCACCGTTTTCCTCCATTTGGCGATTTATAAGAAGATTTGCGACGAAAATAATTGAATTCTAGGCACTGGTCATCTTACTGTGAGTCGAGTTGACTGCAGAAATGACGAGGGCTGATTCTGTAGGTCGCGTAGTTCTCCCTTAGTCGAAATTCGCGTCTGATCTCGGCCGTTGAGAAGAAATTCGATCCGACGCTCCAAATTCCAACTTTTTTGGGCGAAATTCTCGAGGCCGTTGAGATTCGAATCGATCCGACGGTCGAAATTCCAACTTTTTCGCCACTGGGCCTGAGGAGTGTTCGAAAACCGGTTCGAGGGGGACGTTAGAAAATAGCGCGGAATTGGTTTACGTACCCGAAATCGGCGCTTTCCGTCGTCGCCCCCGCGCTTTTAAAAGCTAGGTTTTAGCGGTCGAAAAACTTCGCGTCTAAACAGGCTCTGATACCAAGTGTGAGGATCTAGGATCGAGCTCAGAAAAGAGAACTGTAATTGAATTGAATTGAATGATCACCTGGGTACAACACGAGGCTATATATAGGCTCGACACAAGGCCCCGTAACCAGGTGTTACGCGAAGGTTCCGCGGGTCGCGAAGCGTCCCGAATAGATCCTTCCCGAATTCGGTAGAAGGCAATTCGGTGGCAACCGAAAATCCAGAATTCGGTGCACGCAACCTAGCTCGGTGCTATAACTATAACAAAATATAGGAAAGCACCTAGCCTAGGAAATCAAGCAATTCATGCATGCATATAATTATCCTATGCTAGAAATAGCATGATAAAGTAAAGGCAAGCAAGCATAGCTGGCATAAGCCGTCGTGCTCTCACACTGACGATCTGCTGCGCGCCTACTGCATCATTTGCCTGTCCGCGCCTGCTGCATCTTCGTAAGCCTTTCTCCCCATGCTTTGGCAATCTTGCCAAGTTTGCTCAAACTTCACCCATGTTGCCCTGTGATGCTCCCCATACACTCCAGCAGACACACGGTAGCAGCCGGAGTTGCCGAACTCCATCAGCTGGAGGGTTGCGCATGCCGACAAACTCCAAGTATCCCAGAAATCTGCACTCCATATATGCAGAAATGTCCACTCCATGTGTGCAGTGCACACCAAGTATGCCGAGATGTGCATACCAAGTATGGAGAAACGTGCACACTAGGTATGCAGTAATGCGTGTTCCCATGTATGTTCTCCATCATTCCCTCAGATGGTGCCGTTCATCTGCAGCAACCAATCGCACGATACCGCTTCATCACGACGGATGACGCCGATCGGCTGCATCCTTTCTGCCTTCTCCCCCTGCCTATTGGCAACCCTTGGTGAGTAGGTCTTCCCCTTATGCTCCTTGACTCCATATCCCACTCATGTGCCACCAGATACACTCCACACCCCAACTCCCCCCACACATGTGCTTGTAGACATCCGCATACACAGCTACAAGCACATGCGTGAGAGTGCAGTTAGGTGGTGCCATGTTGTGCAGCACAGCTCGAGGAGGCCGCACACGTGAGTACAACTCCAGACTCCTTGACTTGGCGATCATCAGCAGATGGTACGCCCGTTGTTCCACATCCCACGGCGTTTTCCGCATCATTGTCTTCAACCTCCTCTGGTACAATCACTCCTGCTGCAGGTAAGTCATCTGCTGCAGCATCTCCACTTCCTTGGATTGCATCAGCTTCATCAGCTCCAGATGAGTCATGTTCTACAAGGTCTGCTCCATCTCCTCCCGAATCCACCGCGGACCTTTGTCCTTCTCCCCCTGAAGTCCACACCACACTGTGGGGTGAGACTTCATCCGTGGTATCATCATGTGCCTGCTTCCGCACGATGCAGGCATTGTGTGCCATGCGGTATGTGACAGACGCATGTGCAGACTGGCCAGTCAAGTGCATCCCAGGTGTGCGGAAAACCGTGCTCCCATGTGCTTCCAAGTGCACACCAGGTGTGCGGGAAAGTGTAACCCCTTCACGACCATGCTTCTTTGATGACGCATCATTACGGGACTGACCAAGATCACATGCAGATGTAAGTGCATGCTCATGTTGCACCACGAGCACTCCATCCACGTTCTTGCCAAGTCCAATCCGCACATACTCCTCTCCATCAGTCATGGTGACCTTCGTGTCTCCATTGGCAATAGTATTGAAATGCGCTCCCTTTTTCAGCAGCTGACAATTGGAGAGCAGGTTACTCTTCAAGCCAGGTACGTAGAGGACGTCAGTGTACCGAACTGTTGTCCCATCAGGTGCCGTTGCTCTGGTCGTTCCCGTCATCGTGCTGCTCAGCTCGCTCCCATCAGCGAGCTCCACATAAACAAGTTCGTCCAGCTCGTGTAACTCCTCAAACCAGCAAGTATTCGAAGTCATGTGCTGGCTACATCCACTGTCCAGCATCCAAAATGACGCTTTAGTTGGTGGCAAGGTAGCTTGTGACGATCGCACCGCCGCTATGCATGTGACGGTATATTTGCTTGTTGGGTACAATAAAGAATTCATATATTCTTTTTTGTACTTGTCAACCTGCTGGCTTTTATCAAGAAATATAAATGGCAGCTGAGGCAAAAGGCGAATCTCTAAAAGCTGGGTGTGGAATCGACCAATCGGAGTGAAGCACGGAGGAGAATGTGGTGTTATGAGCAGGAGAGGCGAAATTCGGTTCAGCCTCTTGATTTCGACCAATGGGAGCAAGGCGCGGATAAAAAACGTGGTGTTTTGAGTTGGAGGGGCGAAATGAACATTGACCAATGGGAGGGGTTGCTGTTCAAAACGGAAGTTTGACTTTGAGTCAGCAGCAAACTGATCGAGAGGAGTCAGAAGCTGTTTCCGCTGCATTATTGTTTCTGCAGCTGTGATTGGCTGCTGTTCATGCGAAGCGTTCATCGCTTAGAGAGCAGCTACTCGCGCTGCTACATTTCAGGTGTTCGGATTGGCTGGTGATCGAGTTGGCAGTTGCTCAAGTGTTCGAGCGGGCAACTGCTCGTGCCACGTGGAGAGTAGCGCGAGTGTTACCCGCTCGCGAATCGTTTTTAGTGCTGGTGGCGAAACCAGCGAGATGCTCGAATAAGTTCTGTTCTGAACAGCACTGACAGTTCGGATCAAAAGGACATTCACGCCTCGAGACCGAGAGGCACATGTGGCGAGTCACAGTTCGTTGAAAGCGTGAGCTCGCGACCAACTTTCGAACGGGCCTCATCGCAACCGTTCGGATTGAGCGCGAAGAATATTTCTCGGATCGCCATCGTCGAGTTTGTTGACGCGCGAACTTCAAAATGTTCCGTCGACGCGCTTGCCAGGTCAGGAAAGAAATTAGAGGGAAATTCAATATGTGCTCGCGCTGCGTAAACTGAAACAGGAAAAGTAGAACAGGATAGGAAAGGTTAGAATAGACTAGGCATAAAACAGTTTGTGTTTGCTTGTTCAAAACATAACTTGAGTTGATTCTTCCTCCCACGCCTGCTGCAACAACGCTACCAGTCTTCAAAGTTTTTGACAATCTGCAAGTTACTCTCTCTACACGCTCGGACCCTTGGATAGGGGCTAACGTTAGTCAGGCACCCAAGGACCCTTTGAGGTGACCCCAAGGAGAGTGCTGGCAGTGTTGAAAGAGGCGATTAGTAGCTAGGCTAGTGCGTTCTAAGACTAACAAGTGGTATCAGAGCTCGGGTTACTGCGTTGTGCCGCTAGTACGCTATGGCTAAGAATGGATCTGAAGGGTCCTCGAGCCAAGGAAGCAGCGGAGGCCAAGTAACTGGGGGTTCGGCGCCTAGGACGGTGCAAACCAGCCAGGGATCCCTGCTAAAGGAGGTCTTGAGGAACTTCACGGTTGAAAAGTTCAACGGCACGGGGTATGACGATTGGGCATGGAAGATGCAGTTGTACTTAAGGCAGGTGGGACTACTCAAGGTGATGATCGGGAAGGAAGAAAGGCCAAGCGATCCTGCTATGCAGGAGGAATGGGATGAGAAAGCGTCCGTGGGGTACTACCTCTTGTCGCAAAGTTTGGAGCTGAATCAGCGAGCGCACATCATGCATCTGCTGGAGGAAGCAGATTGTGGACCGAAGGCATGGACCACGCTCAAGGACTTACATGCGCCGACACCGGTTGCAGCCACATTAATGTTGGAACGGGAGCTGTCTTCATTGCGAGTGAGTGCAGGAGAGTCGCTGCAACCTGTGCTTGATAAAATACGAGACACATATGCGAAGCTGACGATGGCCGGAATCGTGTATCCCGAACAGTCGAAGTGTTTGAAGATGCTATCATTACTACCTGAATCATGGCTGCAGTTCACCAGTGGATTGAGTCTCCCACAGAACCAAGGGTTATGGACCTTCGAATGGGTGAGAAGTAAGATTCTGGAGGAGGAATTCAGGAGGCGCCAAATGAGTAGTGAAGCCGACGGCAATGGTGGCTACAGTGTGCAAGGAGGCAGCTGGAGGAGCAGGCAGAACCGAGGTGATAAAACGGGTGGCCGGCAGCAAAGAGATGCAACCAGATACCAAGAAGCTGGGGGCGAAGGCTATGGGAGGCGGAATGTTGATTTTAGAGGAAGAGGCGATAATACGCGCGACTGCGAACGCAGGAACAACGTTCCCTTGAGGAGTGACTACGGAAGCGGATTTGGTGGCTTTAGGGGAAACTGTTGGTATTGTCGAAAGCCAGGGCACACGTGGGTGAATTGTCACGAACGACCAGATTGGTGGGACCCAAGCTACTTGAACTCAGATGGGAAAGAAGGTGAGAAACATGATGTCAACGTGGTAGCGGAACATGCATGGAACTCGGAACAATTTGATGGAAGAGGAGCAGGGCAATTCTTCCACGTAGCAACGGGAGAAAGACCTCGGGCAACGACTGCAAAGGGAGAAGCGGGTCGGCACACATGGATTCTGGATACAGGAGCAGCTTGGTCAATGACACCACGTGCAGAGCTGCTGGAAAGTATTGGTACAGCACCCATCTTGGAAGTTAAGTCCGGATCCGGGCATGCAATGAGGGTGATGGGTGCAGGAAGGGCGGTTTTTTTGGGAGCCGACGGAAAGCCGATCGTGATTGAGAAGGTGCTGTTTGTACCGGAAATGACAGCGAACCTGATATCGCTAAGGAATTTGGCTATTGCTGGAGTGAACACTGAAAGCAGAGGCGGACGGTTCAAGGGAACGTTTGGAAGCAGGGTGCTTTGGGAGCTGTGCGATGAACGGAGCCGTGATAATGAGCTGTGGCGAGTACCTGCTGTGCCATGGAAGAAAGTTGCAGCACAAACTGCTGAGAAGGGGAGCATCATTGAGGGGGAGTCAATGACAGTTAGCATGGATGAGATAAACGAGCTGAAGCAGATAGGGGTGCAGCTGGTTGAGCAGCTGAAGGCCATCGCCTCCTGCTTGAAGAAAACCAAATCTAAGGGAAGAGTTGCTTTTAGGGGGAATAAGGCTACTACTCGGGTGAAGGTGTGCGGGGCAACTCCAAAGCGACTATTGGAAGTTGCCAAAGGACTACGCAAAACCATGCGTAACAAGGCCTCCAAGGATCAACAGCGCTGTAGTAAGAGAAAGGGAGACATTGAGGATGGTGGTGCAGGCGCAACTAGCTCAATGAAGAAAGATGCGCCGCCAAATGCTACATTCAGAAATGAAAAGCATGGACGCATTGGAATGGGAGCGAAGTTGAACAAGACTGCGCATGAAGGTCCAACCAAATGTTTTGTGCAGCGGCATGGGGTTGAGAAAGAGCAGAGTGCTCAGAAGACATCTGGGGACACTGTCACTGGTTTTGGCAATGCTGTGAAGAATCAAGATGCATCGGCATTCACCACCATTTTGAAGCAGCTCGAGCAATGGGTGCATAACATAATGGGAGCGATTGCTACATTCTCAACGGCAATAAATGAGGAGGAAAGCGGGGAGCAGCGATGCCATTAGGTTTGGACCAAGTGAGAACGATGCAGCAGTCGAAGGGACAACACTGGAAGTTTGGAACTTTTGATTGGGGGTGAAGCTGATTGCGATTCCTCCCAGGGGTGAAGCAGATAATTGAGGAAGCTGATTGGGGCCAGCCAAGGTTGATGAGCGGCAACAATTCTTCAGGATGCCACCGTTTATCAAAGATATGAGGGAGCCGGAGCAGCGTGCACGAAAGTAATAGAAGACAACGCAAATATATCCGCAGTGACTAAAAGGTTGGGGAATGGAGAAGTGAGCAGCGGAGGGGTCTTGACATAAAGCCAACAAGTTGAGGGGGAGTTTTGTTGGGTACAGTAAAGAATTCATATATTCTTTATTGTACTTGTCAACCTGCTGGCTTTTATCAAGAAATATAAATGGCAGCTGAGGCAAAAGGCGAATCTCTAAAAGCTGGGTGTGGAATCGACCAATCGGAGTGAAGCACGGAGGAGAATGTGGTATTATGAGCAGGAGAGGCGAAATTCGGTTCAGCCTCTTGATTTCGACCAATGGGAGCAAGGCGCGGATAAAAAACGTGGTGTTTTGAGTTGGAGGGGCGAAATGAACATTGACCAATGGGAGGGGTTGCTGTTCAAAACGGAAGTTTGACTTTGAGTCAGCAGCAAACTGATCGAGAGGAGTCAGAAGCTGTTTCCGCTGCATTATTGTTTCTGTAGCTGTGATTGGCTGCTGTTCATGCGAAGCGTTCATCGCTTAGAGAGCAGCTACTCGCGCTGCTACATTTCGGGTGTTCGGATTGGCTGGTGATCGAGTTGGCAGTTGCTCAAGTGTTCGAGCGGGCAACTGCTCGTGCCACGTGGAGAGTAGCGCGAGTGTTACCCGCTCGCGAATCATTTTTAGTGCTGGTGGCGAAACCAGCGAGATGCTCGAATAAGTTCTGTTCTGAATAGCACTGACAGTTCGGATCAAAAGGACGTTCACGCCTCGAGACCGAGAGGCACATGTGGCGAGTCACGGTTCGTTGAAAGCGTGAGCTCGCGACCAACTTTCGAACGGGCCTCATCGCAACCGTTCGGATTGAGCGCGAAGAATATTTCTCGGATCGCCATCGTCGAGTTTGTTGACGCGCGAACTTCAAAATGTTCCGTCGACGCGCTTGCCAGGTCAGGAAAGAAATTAGAGGGAAATTCAATATGTGCTCGCGCTGCGTAAACTGAAACAGGAAAACTAGAACAGGATAGGAAGGGTTAGAATAGACTAGGCATAAAACAGTTTGTGTTTGCTTGTTCAAAACATAACTTGAGTTGATTCTTCCTCCCACGCCTGCTGCAACAACGCTACCAGTCTTCAAAGTTTTTGACAATCTGCAAGTTACTCTCTCTACACGCTCGGACCCTTGGATAGGGGCTAACGTTAGTCAGGCACCCAAGGACCCTTGGAGGTGACCCCGAGGAGAGTGCTGGCAGTGTTGAAAGAGGCGATTAGTAGCTAGGCTAGTGCGTTCTAAGACTAACATTGCTGTCCCCTTCACTTGCCCCTTGCTGTTTTGACACATCGTTGTCACGCTTGGGGCTGCAACCCCTTCGTGGAGAGAACGAACGGTTGTTGCTGGTGTGCAGTTTTGTCCTCCCGCGGGTATGCGGTTTCCACCCTGGTGGTGACCAGCCAGGCGGTGCCTTGGTACACTTGAAAAAGGGATGGTCTGGCTCCTTGCAGTACCAATACACGAGAGATGAGCGACTTGCATCTCCATCCTTGCCATGCGTTTTCTCCCCAATGGACCCGTCCTTCCTGCGATTGCCCTTAGCACTTGGAGAAGGTGAGCGGTCTCCACGTGCTTGTCCAGCCATGCGAGGTGGACGCCGGTCACGATTATCCTTCGTGATGAGGTCGTGATATCTCTGCTCCTGAATCATCATCCGCTGCAAAGTGAAGCTGTCCGTCACGTTGTGTAGCATTGCCGAGTGCCTCATCTCCTCCCAATATGCCGGTAGTCCGGTAAGCAGGTTCAATGTGAATGTGTCCTCATCCACCATCTTCCCCGTTAGTGCCAACTTTTCCCGGATTGCCGTTGCGCGGTTCACGTACTCTTCCACCCTCTCTTGACTCCCCATTTTCATGTTGTCCAACTACTTCAAGTGAGCGACCTTCGCCACCGAATCTTTGGCCTGGTAAGTATGCATCAAGTACTCCCAAGCTTCATATGCCGGGCTGTAGGATTCCTGGAACATGTCCAGCTCTAGCTGAATCGTGGCGCTCACGCTGTGCAGTAGGACCCAAAAAGCGAGCACCGCACGCTGTGAATTATCCGCTTGTAGCATTTCCAGCCGCTCCATAGCGTCGTTAATGTCACCATCTCCCATGGTAACCGGATATTGCAGGGTCACAAAGAACTCCCACAGATTCGTGACGCGAGCGTTCATACGAAACCGTAGTGCCCACTCCCGGAAGTTGGAGCCATCAAACGGAGTGGTGGTGAACGCCTTGTCCACGGTTGCTCCAATCATTTTGCGTGACAGTAGTTCCTTGTCTTCTTCCGTATATTCACGTGGAGCGGGGTCGAAGAGAGTAGGCACGGTTGACGGTCGAGGTAGCTGCATCGTGTGCCGCATATTCCCATTCTGTCTTCCAAGTTGACGTTCCAGCACTTCCACTTGATCACGTCGCATGGCGCCACTTGACTGCATTCCGTATCCCATCCGCCCCATGCTGTCCACATAGTGTGCGCCTATCGGTGGACGTGGTGCACGCGGAGGTACGTCATAGCCGCCATGAAGGTGAGACCTGGCCATGGGAGGAACTCCAATGGGATGGGAGTTGGTCGCAAGTCGTCGTAGTGGGGGAGCACCAATAGTGTAGGAGGCGAATCCCACACCTTCCACGCCCACTTCACCATTTCCGTCACCCTGATGCCCAATCTGTCCACTTCTCATTCCACCATGCACTGCACTCCCATACTCATCATTCCTCCCCCGTGTTTCCGTTTGCATGGATGATTGAGGTTCGGGATTGGCGCTCTCCTCTCCTTGGACAGATGCATCCCTCCATTGGGATGACTCTCCTCATTGAGGTATGCCCATTTCCCCTTCACCATCAATTCCTGCATGAACATTTGCACGAGTTTGGTTAGTACGTGGAGTGCTTGAATGAGAGTGTCCACGTGTGGACGGATTGTTGGACTCATGAGAGAACGTTGTCCTTGGCTGGATTGTCATTCCAAACTTGTCCCTTAACGAAGCTTGGAGTGCTGGTGGTGCCTTTGCAATCATGCTTTCCATGTGCTCATGCTGAGCCATGATGTCTTCTTCAAAAGCCGCATATCCAGGATCCACTTCGCCATCGAAGTGCGCCATGACCTTGACAAAACCGTCCACCAAGTGTGCGGTAAACGCGCGGTTGTAACGAACAGCGAACACCAGGTGTACGAAAGCGTAGACCGGGTGTGCGGTACTCTGACTGTATGCAGGTACCTATCCGAAGTGAATGCCAGTAAATTCCTAAACCAATTTTGGCAGCATGCCCCTTAGAGTAGCTCTGATACCATGCTAGAAAGGCATAGTGCCAGCGTAGCGGAAATGTGTTTGTAGAAAAGAACAAGATAGAAATCTTGCATTGATCATTGAAAAGTAGAATGATAACACAATGATTACTCAATGATGATGAAGAAGTGACACAGCAAGGTATATATGCATCCAGCTACCCCTCCAGAATGACCCATTCACACCAATAATAGTGTACCAATAATTGTACCCTCTACCCTCCAATAATACTGACCTCCAATAATTCTGGCCCTACAATAATTGTGACAATTATTGTAGGCCTTGGAGGCTTATAAAGGGGACTACACTAAAACCAAACAGCACACCAGTATACAGTATTTGCTATATTGTATTCGGATTTCCAACATAGAACCCCAAATTGGAAAAAAAAACACACACACATACGCACGCACGCACATATATGTACATATCATTTATATATACCTCATAAGACCCTAGAGTACTTTTTCCGGTAAAATACAATATTGGTATGGTAGCGTTTCTCGACATTCACACTCAGCTGTCGAATGGAAATTGCTACTTGTCAATGTTGAAACATACCTTATCCTTCAGCCAAGTTGTCTTCAATAATCTGAAGCTGCTCGTCAAAGCTTAACACATTGGCAACCACCTCCTTTTCTTGGACCTGTGCATCCACTTTGACAGCCGCGCTCAGCTCCTCTTTCCCCACCACCTCCTCCCGGATGGCCTGCAGCTCGTTGGCGACGTGTGCCATGCTTGGGCGGGTTGCAGAGCGATCTGCAGTGCAGGAGAGGGCGAGCCGTGCCACACGCAGCACAGCGTCTGCAGGGGCGTCCATGGTGGGGTGGTTGAGGCTGCCCAAGTCCTCCGAGGAGAGGCAGTTGGATGCCTGAGGGAGTGGAGCGGGCGGGAGAAATAAAAATCAGAGTAAGGTGAGCAAGGTCAACAAGGTGTGGACAGAACACCGGTTGGCATCATTGAGAAAGTGCTACCTGAGTTCTTTTGTACATTCTAGCTGTGAGGCGTCTTCGTTTTTGGACCCAGAGCACGCACAAGCCGCGCAATTACGGGGATTTATTTTGCTGCCCGGGTGGTAACCACAGAATTCACCTGCCCAGACTGTAGCAAAGTGTTTTCCCGCCAAATATTTCCAGGTGGCGATGCGTAAGACTTAACAACAACCAACCACTAGGCAGCGGACACGGTTGTTCCCTTCTGTTATTGAGAGGACACCATCACAGAAAACCTGGTCTCTTGGATAGGATGCTTACCCATCTTTACTTTTGAGTCCACTCAGAACTCAACTTGGTGTTCCCTTCTGCTATAGAGAGGACACCATCACAGAACACCTGGTCTCTTGGATAGAATGCTTACCCATTTTGAGGTGCCTCAAACCTTTGTTCCCTTCTGCTATTGAGAGGACATCATCACAAATACCTGGTCTCTATTTTATATAGAGGATGCTTACCCATTTTGTGATCAGCTGGCCCTCTCCATCAGCCTCCACGAATGGTGGGCGTCCCGTAAACACGACCAGCATGAGCACTCCAAAGCTGAGAAGAAGAGTTAAAATGCACATGATGATCAAAGCACACGATGCAGAGGAAGATCCAGAGATGGAGGCACTTCACATGAATCTTGCCACCTAGATGCAGTGTGCACAGGTTCATGGATTGCACAGGTTCGTGGATTGCACTTGATCATGGATTGCACTTGTTCATGGATTGCACTTGATCATGGATTGCACTTGTTCATAGATTGCACAGGTTCATGGATTGCACTGGTTCATGGATTGCACTTGATCATGGATTGCACTTGATCATGGATTGCACTTGTTCATGGATTGCACAGGTTCATGGATTGCACTGGTTCATGGATTGCACTTGATCATGGATTGCACTTGTTCATAGATTGCACAGGTTCATGGATTGCACTGGTTCATGGATTGCACTTGATCATGGATTGCACTTGATCATGGATTGCACTTGTTCATGGATTGCACAGGTTCATGGATTGCACTGGTTCATGGATTGCACTTGATCATGGATTGCACTTGTTCATGGATTGCACTTGATCATGGATTGCACTTGTTCATAGATTGCACAGGTTCATAGATTGCACTTGTTCATGGATTGCACTTGTTCATGGATTTCACTCGTTCATGGATTGCACTTGTTCATGGATTGCACATGTTCATAAATTGCAAATGTTAATGGATTGCACATGTGCACACATAGCACTTGAAGCCTCCTCAAATGCTTTTATAGGACATCCTGTTAAGATTTCTAAGGGTCTCCAGCCTCACCTGTACACATCCCTGCCTCACCTGTACACATCACTGGCAGTGGTAGCCTTGCATGTGCTGAAGTAGGCCGGATCCACATAGCCCGGTGTGCCCATGACACGCGTCGTGCTTACAGAAGTGCCCTTTTCCATCCTCACCAGCCCAAAGTCTGCAATCTTTGCCTGGTTATGAGAGACATTGTAGCATGAGGGATGAAGAGCAGAGCATGATAGATGGTTGCATGTGTTAAAATTCACAACAGAACATGACTTCATGCTCGGGGCAAACATGAAGGTGTTCGCTCCCAAAACACCACTTTTCCTGAAAGTGTTCGTGTTCACATCTTACCCATACCTACTTGTAACCTCGAACACATAAACACTTTATTCTGAGAAGAATTGTTCGTGGCGAAACTGAATTCGAATGCGTTCAGTTTGAATTCGTAAGTGTTCGTAAGGGTTCGAGGCAAACACGCTTGAGTTTGGATTATGCTCAACTTCGCTGTGCCACTCAGGATTTGGTCCCGTTCTCATTAGGTACCTTTTCCAGACTCGAATGCATATGCTGGCAAATTAAAAAAACCGGGGTACTCATTCAACATGCCTCGGAAAGAGATTTAAGTGGTGGCAACTCTTGCAGTTTTGCCCTGTGAACGCACAAGTGCTAAAGAACACACGGAACGCTACGATAGTCGAAGTGGAGTGACTCTCCCCACAAAGCACACCACGTAACTGGGCCATCAAAGGTTAACCCGTGATGCCCATTAGGTTGAACGGGCACCCCATTTTGAAACAACTATGCCTTCGCCAAAAAAAATATTATGGTATTCAAACGATCGTCCGCAACCAAGCTTGCCTGCATGTCGTCGGTGATGAGGACATTGCCAGGATTGATGTCGCGATGCACGATGCCAAAGCTGTGGAGGTACTCCAAGCCCCGTCCCAAGCCGATCAGAATGTCCAGCCGCTGCTTCAGAGTCAGCGGGCGCTCGGCATCTGCAAGGAATAAATGGCAGCATGAGTGGCAAAGAAGATGAGTGGCAGAGGATGAGTGGCAGAGGGCAGGCTACATCTCAAGGATGTGTGGTACAACATCTTTGTGACACAGCGTATTTGTGGCAAGCTGCTTCACAGTCAGAGGGACACACTGCTTGTGCAAGGATGCACAACATATTTGGAACAGCATATGAGAGGCACAGGAAATGAGCGGATGGCATATCAGTGGCACAGCATGAGTGGCACAGCATATGACAGGCACATCAAAACATGCGAGGCACAAAAAGAGATCACAATGGAGTGGAGTGGCCCCCTTACTTGGATCAATCCATTCGCGAAGGTCGCCATTGGGCACGTATTCATAGATGAGAACTTGCTCCGGCCGTGACCTCAAGTCGCCTCCGATCGCAAACCCAAGAAGCCTCACAATGCTGGGATGGTTCTTGTCGGCCATCTGCTGGATCTGACCCACACAGCCAGAGAGGAAGGGTGAGATGCAGGGAAGAGGAACAGATTGAAAAATGGGACCAACAAACACATTCAACCAAGGATGCAAATGCAAAGCGAAGAAGGAAAGACACAATTTATATATAGACTAGAAACCGATGCATTGTGAGTATACAAAAATATCTAGGCAAGGAATGGGAAATGTCACTTAGGCCACAGAGACACGCCATTGTATTATGGTTCACCGTGGCTCACCACAGATCACTGAGCACCATATCCGCGCCTCACTTACCTCCCTTTGGAAGTCCACATCGATCAGCCTGGCGCGCTTCACAGCCCACAAGGTGGTGCCATCGCGGGGAGACACGCCCTTGTACACATCGCCAAAGGCACCCGAGCCCAGCTGGTTGTCTTTTGCCCAGTCATTGGTGGCCTTGACGACCTCCTCTATTGAGAACTCCGTACAGTGCGAGGCTGCCAGGCTGCCATCCGCGCCTGCTCAAGGTGTCAGAGGTGATAGGAGGCACATGAGACCAGCTGGTGGTCATGGGACCAGTCACTGGTGGCCTTGACGACCTCTTCTATTGACAAATCCGTGCAATGCGAGGCTGCCAGGCTGCTGCCAGTGCCTGCTCATGGTGTCAGAGGTGAAAGAAGGGCAGAGGGGTGCAGGGAGATAGGCTTGAGCACGAATTGGATTGAGTAGTTGTGAGTCGAGCATGATTATACTAGCAGACCTGCATGGTCATGTCACCGCTTATGTAGTGAAAACATTGTACTCCTCTTAACGCTATGTTGCAAACAGCCACACACAACTGCATCATCAACAGAGTTTGGTTAATCAGAGTATACCCTTCCTGCGCCGGACGTAAAGCAGAGTGGCGCCCAGAAGCAGGAGAAGGACCACAGCAGCAACAACAATGCCAATAATGACTCCCACTGACATTCCACCTCCATCCCCTGTTGAAGGAGAATCGCTGTTGCTGAAACTGGTGGTGCTGCTGCCGCTGCTGCCTTTGCTGATTTCTGCGAATGACATGAGCATGGGTCCACGCACGCAGTGGGGATTGCTGCAAGCTGATCATTAACAGAGATAGCAAGCGAAAGGTTCCATTCTCAACATGCCTTGTACTGTACAGCACCGTGCAATCCCATGCGTTGCCAAGCAATCCCATGCATTGCAATGCATCTCTTGCTACATACCCTGGGATAGCCTAGCACTGATACCTCTGGTGTGTATTGACTTGCCTGCGGATTGGTTGGTGCAAGTATTGCAGAAGGGTCTACACGTGCGGCAAAATGAAGTTTTGGGAGATTGTTTTACGCCACAGGTGGAGTTGTCGGGTGGGCATGTGAGGTTGGTGCCAGAGATGTTTCTGCGGAGGAAAGGGGAGATGAAAAGGCGGAAGTATGGGCAAAGCTGCACAGACATTCAGTTCAGGTTCAACCAAAATAGTGGTAGGCTATTTGGGGTAGGCATGTTAACCACGGTAGGCGTTCTCAAGGTGGGAACGGCATGGGGATGGTGTCTAGGTTGGCCATGGAGACATTACCTTGCCTGCACCCCGACAAAAACTCCAAGTCACTGTAACTCCTGAAACATTGCTCTCCTTAAGCCAACCATGAGCCTTCATTGCAGCATTAGATCAGCCTCCCTCGCTCTGCTTACAAGTCCATTTCGGATCCGGTACAGGCTCAAGTTGTTTGAAGAGTTCCAGGTCCGATTCAGGTTCAGGGCTTGCTCAAGCGTACTCACAAGTTGAAAGTCTGGCTTGGGGTGCTACTTGCTCAAGTCTACTCACAAGTACTTCAATTTAGTGAGGCCTCCCATCTCAGACGAAATCTCCCCACTAAGGTTGTTATCAAAGAGGTTTCTGTTCACATGGGTCGGACGGAAAGTGTCAGTGTAAGCCCTGGTAGGAATGCAGGAACGCAGCGACATGCATCCACCGATTTACATGAAGGCATGAATTCATCCATCCACATGAAGGCATGAATTCATCCATCCACATGAAGGCATGAATTCATCCATCCACATGAAGGCATGAATTCATCCATCCACATGAAGGCATGAATTCATCCATCCACATGAAGGCATGAATTCATCCATCCACATGAAGGCATGAATTCATCCATCCACATGAAGGCATGAATTCATCCATCCACATGAAGGCATGAATTCATCCATCCACATGAAGGCATGACATGAATTCATCCATCCACATGAAGGCATGAATTCATCCATCCACATGAAGGCATGAATTCATCCATCCACATGAAGGCATGAATTCATCCATCCACATGAAGGCATGAATTCATCCATCCACATGAAGGCATGAATTCATCCATCCACATGAAGGCATGAATTCATCCATCCACATGAAGGCATGAATTCATCCATCCACATGAAGGCATGAATTCATCCATCCACATGAAGGCATGAATTCATCCATCCACATGAAGGCATGAATTCATCCATCCACATGAAGGCATGAATTCATCCATCCACATGAAGGCATGAATTCATCCATCCACATGAAGGCATGAATTCATCCATCCACATGAAGGCATGAATTCATCCATCCACATGAAGGCATGAATTCATCCATCCACATGAAGGCATGAATTCATCCATCCACATGAAGGCATGAATTCATCCATCCACATGAAGGCATGAATTCATCCATCCACATGAAGGCATGAATTCATCCATCCACATGAAGGCATGAATTCATCCATCCACATGAAGGCATGAATTCATCCATCCACATGAAGGCATGAATTCATCCATCCACATGAAGGCATGAATTCATCCATCCACATGAAGGCATGAATTCATCCATCCACATGAAGGCATGAATTCATCCATCCACATGAAGGCATGAATTCATCCATCCACATGAAGGCATGAATTCATCCATCCACATGAAGGCATGAATTCATCCATCCACATGAAGGCATGAATTCATCCATCCACATGAAGGCATGAATTCATCCATCCACATGAAGGCATGAATTCATCCATCCACATGAAGGCATGAATTCATCCATCCACATGAAGGCATGAATTCATCCATCCACATGAAGGCATGAATTCATCCATCCACATGAAGGCATGAATTCATCCATCCACATGAAGGCATGAATTCATCCATCCACATGAAGGCATGAATTCATCCATCCACATGAAGGCATGAATTCATCCATCCACATGAAGGCATGAATTCATCCATCCACATGAAGGCATGAATTCATCCATCCACATGAAGGCATGAATTCATCCATCCACATGAAGGCATGAATTCATCCATCCACATGAAGGCATGAATTCATCCATCCACATGAAGGCATGAATTCATCCATCCACATGAAGGCATGAATTCATCCATCCACATGAAGGCATGAATTCATCCATCCACATGAAGGCATGAATTCATCCATCCACATGAAGGCATGAATTCATCCATCCACATGAAGGCATGAATTCATCCATCCACATGAAGGCATGAATTCATCCATCCACATGAAGGCATGAATTCATCCATCCACATGAAGGCATGAATTCATCCATCCACATGAAGGCATGAATTCATCCATCCACATGAAGGCATGAATTCATCCATCCACATGAAGGCATGAATTCATCCATCCACATGAAGGCATGAATTCATCCATCCACATGAAGGCATGAATTCATCCATCCACATGAAGGCATGAATTCATCCATCCACATGAAGGCATGAATTCATCCATCCACATGAAGGCATGAATTCATCCATCCACATGAAGGCATGAATTCATCCATCCACATGAAGGCATGAATTCATCCATCCACATGAAGGCATGAATTCATCCATCCACATGAAGGCATGAATTCATCCATCCACATGAAGGCATGAATTCATCCATCCACATGAAGGCATGAATTCATCCATCCACATGAAGGCATGAATTCATCCATCCACATGAAGGCATGAATTCATCCATCCACATGAAGGCATGAATTCATCCATCCACATGAAGGCATGAATTCATCCATCCACATGAAGGCATGAATTCATCCATCCACATGAAGGCATGAATTCATCCATCCACATGAAGGCATGAATTCATCCATCCACATGAAGGCATGAATTCATCCATCCACATGAAGGCATGAATTCATCCATCCACATGAAGGCATGAATTCATCCATCCACATGAAGGCATGAATTCATCCATCCACATGAAGGCATGAATTCATCCATCCACATGAAGGCATGAATTCATCCATCCACATGAAGGCATGAATTCATCCATCCACATGAAGGCATGAATTCATCCATCCACATGAAGGCATGAATTCATCCATCCACATGAAGGCATGAATTCATCCATCCACATGAAGGCATGAATTCATCCATCCACATGAAGGCATGAATTCATCCATCCACATGAAGGCATGAATTCATCCATCCACATGAAGGCATGAATTCATCCATCCACATGAAGGCATGAATTCATCCATCCACATGAAGGCATGAATTCATCCATCCACATGAAGGCATGAATTCATCCATCCACATGAAGGCATGAATTCATCCATCCACATGAAGGCATGAATTCATCCATCCACATGAAGGCATGAATTCATCCATCCACATGAAGGCATGAATTCATCCATCCACATGAAGGCATGAATTCATCCATCCACATGAAGGCATGAATTCATCCATCCACATGAAGGCATGAATTCATCCATCCACATGAAGGCATGAATTCATCCATCCACATGAAGGCATGAATTCATCCATCCACATGAAGGCATGAATTCATCCATCCACATGAAGGCATGAATTCATCCATCCACATGAAGGCATGAATTCATCCATCCACATGAAGGCATGAATTCATCCATCCACATGAAGGCATGAATTCATCCATCCACATGAAGGCATGAATTCATCCATCCACATGAAGGCATGAATTCATCCATCCACATGAAGGCATGAATTCATCCATCCACATGAAGGCATGAATTCATCCATCCACATGAAGGCATGAATTCATCCATCCACATGAAGGCATGAATTCATCCATCCACATGAAGGCATACAAGACTATTAATGGCATGTTGGTTGATACAACGGGATGGGAAAAGTATGTAAAGAGGCAATATATAGAGAAACGATGCATGCATGGCAGCAAGTAAAAGGAGCAGCGCACCATTGAATTGGTCACAGCAGCAGCGTGCATCCAACCACAAGTGACTATAGATGGCAGGTTGGTACGATACGATGGAGATAATATTTACACCCTAGAATATAATGTGCAGTGCACCTTTGATCTGGTCACAGCACATCTCAGCATGCTTTGGAACAGCAGATGGGGTGAGAAGCATGGGGAGGGCCACACAGCAATGATGAAAGGGAGTTGATGGCTGAGAGCGCAGTGCAGGCAGGGAACATGCCAGTGCGGTGCAGGCTTGGCCCATGAGAGTGCGGTGCAGGCTTGGCCCATGAGAGTGCGGTGCAGCCCTGGCCCGGCACATACAACAGTGATTCTAGTGAGCTTCGTACAGAGAGGTGAGGCCATCAAGGAAGGCGAAGTTGGTGAACATGGGGCCACTCAGGGCATTGGATGAGAGATCCCTGTGCATTGTGTTGTGTGGGTTGAACGGAATTGAAGAAATTTGAATAGCAGGCATGGCAGGACAGTTAGGAAGCACATGCAAGCGGGCAAAGGAAATGTGACGAGTCTTGTTGGGGAGCAAAGGTGAGGAGAGGGAACAGCATTGGACTGAGAACAAGGGGAAGAAAGCATTAGTAAATGAAAGGAGGGAGGGTGGAGGGCAAGAAAGGGAAATTGAAATAGCTGTTAAAAGGTGGGGCTATGTCAACGGAGCATGGAGGTTGAGAGGAGGATCAATCTGGAAATGGGCATGGCATGCGGATGGATGGCCGCACAGCACACAAGTCGTGAGTTTTAAGATTGTATAAACATGGCAACGGAGTGATACTAATGATGTACAGCCACTTAGTCAGTTCTCCCAGTGCTGTCAACAAGCCAATGGTAGTAGCTGGGATAGCCTAGTACTGGAATCATGGTACTTACAGGTAGATATGAGCACAAACCGAACTCAAACATGTTTGTGCAAACCTTTTCGAACCTTGCATGTTGCTCGAACCGAACCGAACAGGTTTGCTCAAACTTTTTTCAAAACTTTAAGGTTTGACGTTTGAGAATACAATGGCGAACCCTAAAGGTTTGCTCAAACCTTTAAGGTTTGAGCGAACTCAAACCTTAGCAGGTTTGAGGTTTAAAATGATGCACATGTTATTATTCTACAACACATGCATGTCTAATGGTTTAAGAAACCCTTAATCTCTGGAAATTGAAGAAGGCGCACTGATCTGTCTTATGTAATTGACGGAATGCTTGAAAGGATCTAGAAAAATCATGGTTGTGTGCTTAGAGCCTAGAGTAGGAGTAGATCTAGATCTAGTCCACTAACTCAGCGAGACTAGGGTTGGCTGCCATGAAATGGCAGCCAACACTAGGACTTTCCCGATTTTGACAGGAAAGTCGCAAGTGTTTCCGTGGCGCGGGAGGAGGTTATCTCGAACCCCTTTCGGTTCGAAATAACAAGATTCGAACCTCGAACCTGTTTGGTTCGAGGTTCTTATCTCGAACCCAAAATGTTCGCACGAACAGTTCGCGCGAACTTCAGAGAAGTTTGCGCGAACGTTTTTCACGAAAAAAAAAGTTCGGTTCGAGCTATCTCGAACCGAAGTTCGGTTCGATGCTCATATCTACTTACAGGTTAACCAGGTTGATCAAGCGGCTGAGAGATGATGGAATAGATCCATTCAGGCGATTTCCTTGTATACGCCTGTCGACCATGAAAAGGAGGCCATGCAAGATGAAGGAGAGGGAGATGACGGGGGGAAGAGCAAGGCGACCTGGCAGGCGATTTGCTTCAGTGAAGCGAGAAAGGAGTGTTTTTGAAAACATCTCAAAAACACTCTAATTTCAATGCTACAACTGAGTGGAAGCAATCATCGATTGCATCAGATCCAAGGTTACAGAGAATGTCACAAGGGGGGTTACAGAGAATGTCACAAGGGGAGAATGCCCGCGACGCAAGTAGCCGTTCACGGTATGAATGGAAACAAGATGGGTGGGGTTTGGGTTCAAAGTTTGACCTCGAACCTTCTACCTGGAGTCAAATTGGCAGTGGATAAACGACTACATGTAAAACAAGCAGCTCATAATATTTTTTTGGCTTGCCGTGGCTCAGCACTCATAGTCAAAATGAACTGAATGGTCAAACCCAACATGTATAGGTTTGAGTCGAACCCTTTTTGAGAAAAAAACTAAATGCAGCTCGGGACATTGCACAAACCTACCTGTGAGTGTGTGCTCTGGGTTATGGAACAAGTTGGAGATGAGAATAGTGGTCATGGATGGAAGGACAGCAGGCACACATGATCGAACCGATTGAGGGATGAGATGAGACCGTCATGGTCGAAGGCAGCATGGTTGGAGGCAAACAGCTTCATGTTCGACTCTAATTGGCGAACAGCTTCATGTTCGACTCTAATTGGCAAACCCGGTCCCGAACCATTTCAAGTCGCACCCCCAGTTCGTCGAGTTTTCGGCTCTTGTCGAGTCCGGCCGGGCCTGTGATGGCTGGCTTGACTGCCAACTGTGTGACCATCTACGTTTTAATTACCTTGAAATCCTAATTGTGTTGCTTGCGTGTGGCATCTACGTTATGTGAGTGAGGATTCTCTCTCATGGGTTATAGAGTTGATATACTCTTTGATAATGTTTAGGTTGATACGAGGTGCTTCATACAGATTAATGAGCTGTGGAAGCATGGAGGTGCCGTTGGGAATGGGACCCGTCAAGTTGTTGTTTGAAAGAGACCTGTGTGTGCGTGACGTGGGTTGGGGTGGAGGAAGTGAGGAGATGAGAATAGTGGGTATGCACTGAGGGACAGCAAGAACACACGGTCTACCCAGTTAGAGGATCAAACGAGCATGGGAGGAGGCAGGTATGAGTAGAAACCTAATCGCAGCTCTGTTCTGCTCTGTTCGAACCGGTTCATGTTCGACTCGAATTAGCCGAACTGGTTCAATCAAGTCACACACCCAGTTCTACGCGTTTGGGTGGTTGGACCTCGTGCTGGGAGGAAGAGGGCCAGGAGAAGGAGTTGTGTTGTGGGATATTCATCCTTGGCTTGGCTTCCAGATTTCTCGTCATGCACAGGTATGAATTTTACAACTTAGACATTCTTTTTTTCTTGCTTGTGCCTATCAAAGTTATGCGACCTAGGTTGTACTCTCGAGGGTTTTAGGGTTCATGCCATCTTCTATCATGTTCGGGCCAGGCTGAAACGAGGTGGTTCATACAGAAAGGTGACCTGAGAAAGCTTGGAGATGCTGTTGGGAATGGAACCATTCAATTTGTTGTTTGTAAGAGACCTGTGTGCGTGTGATATGGGTTGGGGTGAGGAAGTGAGAATATGAGATTAGTGAGAATGGGCATTGACTGCAGGATGCGATGATATGAACGGACTTCTAAGTAATGGAGCTGAAATTCCTACACAGCCCACTTCAGGTGTCACCATCGTGCGTGCTTAGCTCCAGCCTTAAACGAGGTGCCTCATACAGATAGGTGAGCTGAGGAAGCGTGAATATGTCACTGGGAATGGAGCCCGTCAATCTGTTGTTTGAAAGAGTCCTGTGCGTGCGTGGCATGGGTTGGAGCGGAGCAAGTGATAATATGAGAATAGAGGCATGGTCTGAGCGACAGCAAGAACACACGGTCGACCCATTTGGGGGGTGACACGAGCATGCTGGGAGACAAACATGTTGAGTGCAATACATGGTTTGCACGACAACCTACCGCCTATTTGTCGACGTTGAGTGAAAGTGAGGTGTTTGTTCTGAAGGTAATTTGTTGTGTGAGAGTTGCGCTTTTTCGTGAGCTGCGTTTCTGTGTTTACGGCTCGTGAATCGCCTCAACGGTTCATGAGTTATGTGAGTTTTCGTGAAAGGTTGCGTTTCTGAGTGTTCGCGAATGTCCGTGTGTGAATGTGAGACTTCGTGTGCGTTCGCGTTGCTTTGTGAGTTCTCATAAGTGTGCGTTGATTTTATGTTCGTGAATTTCTGTGTTTGTGATAGTGTTTGTGAAATTCCGTGAAGTCTGTGCGTTGTTCATGAATGTTTGTGAGCGTTCATGTTAGTTTTCGTTTTTCTGTTTTCGTTTGTGTTCGTGAAGAGTCGCGAGTGTTCGCGAGATAGTTTTGTGGTGGTCAAGGTCAAGGGCGCCAGAATCTTGACCGCGCGTGTGGTCTAGATTTTTGTGCGTGGGCCCTCAGGGCCCGAGCGTGTGGCTCGCAACTGTTGCGAGCGTGTGGCTCGGTACTGTTGCGCGAGGGCACAAGTTCCATGATCGCAACAGACAGCGCACGTCAGTGCACTGTAGAGCACGACCGAAAATATCGGTCATGCTATGATTGCGCCGGCAAGGGCGCGCGTGTGTTTCGGGGGGTGCTGCGGGATTCCGAGGGGTGCTCGGGTTTGTCTCGGGTTTGACTCGAGATTTCAGTTAAACAACTGAATCTCGAGCCTCGTCTTTTAATGTACGTGGCACACAGAAATTTCGCGGGAAAGCACCGCGCGTAAAGGGACAATTTCGGTACAGGGGAAAAACGGTGAAATCCGTTTTTCAACTGTAAACGTTCGTGAAAACGGTAATCCCACACGAGTCTTCATAATTAGTCATCCGAATTCGTGAACGTTCGTGAGAGGAGTCAGCAGGGGCGTTTGGCAGATATGAACTTTGAAGACAGTTATTCTACAGAGGCGAATCAAGCCAAAATCGACGGGGGTTTGACAACCGTTTTCAAGGACAAGCTGGCGAAGTCCTGAAGTCTAGTTAAACAACTGCTTTGTGCTTTCTTATGCTCTTGTGTTGGGCGAAATATAAATGCGTGCCTGTGTTCAATTGTAATCAATCTTTTTGAGTGGAGTTTTTCTCTATCATCATATTGACGTGAAGAGAACTTTCTGCACACGACCAGTTCGTCGTCACAACGCTGCGCCAGGAGTTTTGGGAATGCTCTAATGCACGCGATTGTTTTCATACTTAGCGTGTCCCTCGACATAACACGGACCCTTGGATAGGGGCTGGCCTTGCCAGGCACCCAAGGACCCTTGGAGGTGACCCCGTGGGGACTGTTAAGTGTGAATTAAAGGTGTGCTTAGTAGCCTCTAGATCCCAATAGTGTCAACAAAACATGAGTGAGAGAAAGAGAGAGGGGTTAGACCTCTGCTCTCTGCCTTAGCCCTCTGCCCTCCTTGCTCTGCCCCGGGTATACGTGCCGTGAGTCCTTATGCATTAGGTAATGAGCTCAATGAAAATACATCGAAATATGGGCAGCAGATGGATGGGTAGGGAATCGGGGGGCAGTCCTAATAACATCGACTAAAATCTCAAATTGGTGGGTTGGAGGATCTCAGTTGATAACATTTGGGTTAGGTTGGGATGTGGGTGTACACCCTACCCACACAAGCTACAAACTACACCAAAGAATGATATAAAAAGTACACCGCACACATGATGCATTTTACAAAAAACCATCACATATTACTGCCCTTCCTTTTATAAACGAAGGACCATTCGACATGAGTGAAAACTAAATCGCAGTTTGGTTGGAGGCGAATGGGTTCATGTTCGACTCTAGTTGCCCAAACCGGTTCGAGTCACACACACAGTTCGACAAATTTGTGGTTCTCATACGGTAGTTGAACCTGGCTGGGAACTGGAGGGCCAGGAAGAGGTTCAGCCTTGGTTGGCTGCCCATTGCATGGCTATATACAGTTTAATTAACCGAAACTCCGGTTTCTTGCTTGCTTGTGGCATCTAAGCCTTTTCTCTCGCGGGTTTTGAACTTCAGGTGATCATAAAACATGCATCTTAGCATCAAGCTTAGACGAGGTGCTTCTTACAGATAAGAGAGCCGAGTAAGCCTGCCGATGACAGTGGGAATGGAGCCTGTCAAACCGTTGTATGAAAGAGACCTGTGTGTGCACGGTAAAGGTTGGTTTGGAATGATTGATGAGATGAACTTCGGTACAGCAACCACACATGCTCGACCCAATTGGGGGATGAGACGGCAATGGTGGGAGGTGGCACGATCAAGAGGCAGCTACAACTAGTTTGTTGCGAACTTACTCAAATGTTTTGTACTACCTGAACTGAACGAGCTCGGATGTTGTCGAATAGAGTCTTGCAGAAGTAGGGTTCGAGTGTTCGACTGTACAGTTTACCATTATTGTGTTTGGTTCGAGCACATAGTGTTTTTTTACCCAAACCAATACGTGTTCGAGTTTGAGTGACCATTCGTCGTAGGTAAATTGGATTTCGGCCGTAGGAAACGACACTATCGAAAATGGTTGTAATTAGCTCTTTCTTGCATGTTGCCCCTCATGTCCATGATTGAAAACACCTTCAATTTGGTGCCCGAAGTTTTATAACAAAGAAATGAACGTTTTTTTTTTTTTTTTTTTTTTTTTTTTTGGCACTAAAATGCGAGTGTGAAAGGACCGTATTGTACAAAAACTGTATTTTTTGCCTTGGGAAAGCACCAGTAAAGAATGTATCGCGGTTCTGTTTGGGGCAAACGGTTTCATGTGCGACTCAAATTGCTCGGAACTCTTTCGACTCGCAGCTTGACGGATTTGTGGTTCTCGCCAAATCCGGGCTGGGATGGGAGGGGGAGGGCCAAAAAAAAAAAAAAGGAATTGTGGGATGTTATGATTACCCAAAACTCTTTCCTTTCTTGATTGCATGTCGCATCTAGGTTATACGACCAAGGATATTCTCTCGCGTGATTTTCAGGTCATGTGTTTTTTTACCATGCATACTTAGCAGGCACCAGGCTCAATGGAGGAGATTCTTACAGATAAGTGAGATCATCAAGCCAGCGAATGGTACTGGGAATGGATCCAGTCAAAGCGGTGTTTGAAAGAGACCTGTGTGTGCGTGTGCGTGTGTGGGCGTGCGCGTGCGCGTGTGTGCGTGCGCGCGTGCGTGCGTGCGTGCGTGCGTGCGTGCGTGCATGCGTGCGTGCGTGCGTGCGTGCGTGCATGTGTGTGTTATGGGTTGGGGCAGAACAAGTAAGGAGATGAGATTAGAGTGCATGAACCGAATGACAGCAAGCACACACGGTCAACCCAATTGGCAGATGACACGAGCACGGTGGGAGGTAGGCTATAGTAAAAAACGAATCGCAGTTCGGTTCATGGTGCAAGTCGCACCACCAGTTCGACGAATCTGTGGTCCTCGTCGAACGTGGGCTGGGAGGGGGGGGCAGGAAGAGGAGTTGCGGGATATTCAGCCTACCTTGGCTGCCATTGGTGTGCCATATACGTTTTGATTAATAATAATAAGAAAAAAAAAAACACAAAAAACAACGTTTTCTTGCTTGCTTGTAGCATCTAAGGATTTTCTCTTGCAGGTTCTGCAGTTCATGTGATTTTTTTATCATGCATACTCAGCATCAGGCTTGAACGAGATGCTTCATACAGATAAAAGAGCTGAGGAAGCCCGTAGATGCTATTGTGCAAGCAAGAATGTCCCAGTGGATAGATTTTCACCTTTGGTCTTAGAGGTCGTGGGTTCAACTCTCAGAAGCTGCATTCTCCCTTCTCATTATGCCCAACATGACATTCCCACACTCCACCACACTCACCCACAGTGAAGTGTGGTCACAGTTGGCTTTGCCATCTGTCCACTCATCCCATACTCACCTTGCTGGCCCCTATGGTATGCCACATGCTGCCATGTAGGCTATTGTTCCAGCCTGGGCCAAATGTGCAACATGTGGCCTCAATTGCTAGCTTGGCAAGGTTGGCTAGCCTTGCCCTCAGCTTTGAGGTGCTGCAGCTAGCCTCAAGAGTTCAGCCACATATATGTGGCTTCCCACTTCTCTAGAACTCATCCTTGGTTAAGGACATTGCTCTAGCCTCTCAGGCTTGTACCATCTTCCTACTAAGGATATATTGTTCTTGTCTCATTGTGCCTTAAGTTCACCGATCCTCATTCTACAGATGTCACTGGGAATGGAGCCCATCAAAGCGTTGAGCGAGGTGCATCAGGCTTCAACTGGGTACTTCATTTCATACAGATAAAAGAGCTGAGGAAGCCCGTAGATGTTACTGGGAATGGATCCCATTAAACTGCTGTATGAAAGAGACCTGTGTGTGCACAGTGAAGGGGGGGCGGAAAAGGTGAGCAAGTGAGAATCGAGGGCATGGACTAAGGGACACAAAGCACACAGGGTTGACTCAGGTACAATTGGGGGATGAGTCGAGCATGGTGAGAAGTAGAAGGAGCAAAAGGTAAAATCAAAACTAGCTGGTCTTGAACTAACTCGACTGTTTGTATTACCTGGACTTTACCTGTTCAGTTTGAGTCAAAATAATTGTTGCAAAAGTAGGTTTTGAGTATTGGACTGCACAATTAGACACTACTGACTTTGGTTCAAACGTACTTGACCCGACCGAACCCAAATGTGTTCAGGTTTGAGTGACTATTTGTCATAGTAGGTACATTCAACTTCACACATCCCTTGCTTTCCACTCACATCCGATTTCGCAAAACTCGTCCCTCCTCCTCGAGATCAAATCCGCGCAACCTTCGAACATAACATCCCGTGCTCACATCACCTTCCCCTTTCAATCCCCAGCTAAGCAGGCAGTCAATCAACTGTTCAATTCGCCAAGCATGTGTTCGTATTCGGTCGAACATGTTGGTGTTCGCCATTGGCTGCGACGAACACAAATGTGTTCGATCAAAAGAGCTAGGTTGATGGGACAATTTGATCATGCTCGTTTTTTAGCTTGATTGAATTTAGTCAGTTTTCCTTCCTAGAGCCTAGTCTACCAGCAGCAGTGTTTAGCATATTGTTAAACAGGGTTGTACACACCACACATACTCCTAATTTTACCTAGTTTGAGGATGTCGCCGAAAACAGCCTAGAGTGGTCCAGGGAAGGTTCCAGTGGAAACCACAAGATTACCATTGTAGGGCCAGCCCACACTCAAGACATCATCCCTTACTTCATTATTCAAGCAACTCACAAATCCCGGTCTTGTTTGCGACCCTCTCCGGCTATCTCTCACAGGTTTGCCTAGAACATTAGCGAATATGGGTTTAGGAAGTCTAAGATATGTCGTCCCTGTTAGAAACTTGGGTGTTGATATATTGAGAAAGAAGAACAGTACAAATAGGGCATGAGGTGAGTGACCAAAGTTAGGTTTACCCCGATAATTAAGGGCTGACCATTTTTGGGGGGTCCAGCCCATCAATTGAGGTGTTTACCATACATGCTTAGCACCAGGCTCAAAGGAGGAGCTTCCTACAGATAAGAGAGCTGAGAAAGCCAGTAAATGTCACTGGGAATGGATCCCGTCAGACCGGTGTTTGAAAGAGACCTGTGTGTGCGTGGTATGGGGTTGGGACGGACTAAGTGAGGAGATTGGAGGGCATGGAACCGAATGATAGCAAGCAAGCACACACGGGACCTAAATTGGCAGATGAGATGAGCATGGTGGGGGAGATACGCATCATACCAGATTGGCATGATGAGTAAGAAACGAATCATGGTTCGGTTAGGGGGAAATGGTTCAAGCCGCACACCCAGTTTGACGAATCTGTGGTTCTCGTCAAACCTTGCGGGATATGCTGCGCTGCAATATACGTTTTTATTACTCGGAACCCCTTGCTTCCTTCCTTGCGTGTGGCATCTAGGCTTTGTGGCAAAGAATATTCTCTCAATGTTTTCTGGATTTAAGATTATATATGAATGTCTACTTATAATTAAGAGCCTTGATCTTCCATGTGTAGCGCCAGGCTGAAACAAGGGGCTTCATACAGATAATTGAGCCGAGATAGCACAGAGATGCTGTTGGGAATGGAGCCCGTCACATTGTTGTTTGCAAGAGACCTGTGTGTGTGGTATGGTATGGGTTGGGGCGGAAGTGAAAAGATGTGAATAGTGGGTGGGGAGCAAGCAGAAAATGTCAACCCAATTGGGAGATGACACGAGCATGGTGGGCGGCATGAGCAATAAGCGAACTCAAACTAGTTTGTCTCGAACTCTCCCAAACATTTGTATTACCCAAATGGAACACGTTCACTCTTCCCGGAGATTAATTCCACGCAACATTCTAACCTAACTCTCCTTCCTCACTTCACCTTCCCTCTCAATCGCCACATACCCTCATGATTCCGACTTTTGGCACCTACCCAAAAGCTGTCCTTCCCTACGTTTTCTTAAGTTTCTAGTGATCTAAACCGGATTTTACTCCAAATGCTTGCATACAGCGTGATAAGCGTGTGGATTATCGCGCTAGCTGCTAGCATACAGCGTGATAAGCGTGTGGATTATCACGCTAGCAGCTAGCATACAGCATGATAAGCGTGTGGATTATCACGCTAGCTGCTAGCATACAGCGTGATAGGCGTGTGGATTATCACGCTAGCTGCTAGCATACAGCGTGATAAGCGTGTGGATTATCACGCTAGCTGCTAGCATACAGCGTGATAAGCGTGTGGGTTATCGCGCTAGCTGCTAGCATACAGTGTGATAAGCGTGTGGATTATCACTCTAGCTGCTAGCATACAGCGTGATAAGCGTGTGGCTTATCACGCTAGCTGCTAGCGTACAGCGTGATAAGCGTGTGGATTATCACGCTAGCTGCTAGCATACAGCGTGATAAGCGTGTGAAATATCACGCTAGCTGCTAGCATACAGCGGGATAAGCGTGTGGATTATCACGCTAGCTGCTAGCATACAGCGTGATAAGCGTGTGGCTTATCACGCTAGCTGCTAGCATAGAGCGTGGTAAGCGTGTGGCTTATCACGCTAGCATACGGTAAAGCGTGTGGCTGACCATCTTGGACCAAGCATGCAAACATCCGAACCTGGTTGGAACCGTGCTAAACCTTGCTCATGGGTTTGATGCTCATCCCTTCCTGACATGTTTGATGGGTGTTGACATGTTTGATGGGTGTTGACATGTTTGATGGGTGTTGACATGTTTGATGGGTGTTGACATGTTTGATGGGTGTTGACATGTTTGATGGGTGTCGACATGTTTGATGGGTGTCGAAATGTTTGATGGGTGTTGACATGTTTGATGGGTGTTGACATGTTTGATGGGTGTTGACATGTTTGATGGGTGTTGACATGTTTGATGGGTGTTGACATGTTTGATGGGTGTTGACATGTTTGATGGGTGTTGACATGTTTGATGGGTGTTGACATGTTTGATGGGTGTTGACATGTTTGATGGGTGTTGACATGTTTGATGGGTGTCGACATGTTTGATGGGTGTCGAAATGTTTGATGGGTGTTGACATGTTTGATGGGTGTTGACATGTTTGATGGGTGTTGACATGTTTGATGGGTGTTGACATGTTTGATGGGTGTTGACATGTTTGATGGGTGTTGACCTGTTTGATGGGTGTTGACATGTTTGATGGGTGTTGACATGTTTGATGGGTGTTGACATGTTTGATGGGTGTCGACATGTTTGATGGGTGTTGACATGTTTGATGGGTGTCGACATGTTTGATGGGTGTTGACATGTTTGATGGGTGTTGACATGTTTGATGGGTGTTGACATGTTTGATGGGTGTTGACATGTTTGATGGGTGTTGACATGTTTGATGGGTGTTGACATGTTTGATGGGTGTTGACATGTTTGATGGGTGTTGACATGTTTGATGGGTGTTGACATGTTTGATGGGTGTTGACATGTTTGATGGGTGTTGACATGTTTGATGGGTGTTGACATGTTTGATGGGTGTTGACATGTTTGATGGGTGTTGACATGTTTGATGGGTGTTGACATGTTTGATGGGTGTTGACATGTTTGATGGGTGTCGACATGTTTGATGGGTGTCGAAATGTTTGATGGGTGTTGACATGTTTGATGGGTGTTGACATGTTTGATGGGTGTTGACATGTTTGATGGGTGTTGACATGTTTGATGGGTGTTGACATGTTTGATGGGTGTTGACCTGTTTGATGGGTGTTGACATGTTTGATGGGTGTTGACATGTTTGATGGGTGTTGACATGTTTGATGGGTGTCGACATGTTTGATGGGTGTTGACATGTTTGATGGGTGTCGACATGTTTGATGGGTGTTGACATGTTTGATGGGTGTTGACATGTTTGATGGGTGTTGACATGTTTGATGGGTGTTGACATGTTTGATGGGTGTTGACATGTTTGATGGGTGTTGACATGTTTGATGGGTGTTGACATGTTTGATGGGTGTTGACATGTTTGATGGGTGTTGACATGTTTGATGGGTGTTGACATGTTTGATGGGTGTTGACATGTTTGATGGGTGTTGACATGTTTGATGGGTGTTGACATGTTTGATGGGTGTTGACATGTTTGATGGGTGTTGACATGTTTGATGGGTGTTGACATGTTTGATGGGTGTTGACATGTTTGATGGGTGTTGACATGTTTGATGGGTGTTGACATGTTTGATGGGTGTTGACATGTTTGATGGGTGTTGACATGTTTGATGGGTGTTGACATGTTTGATGGGTGTTGACATGTTTGATGGGTGTTGACATGTTTGATGGGTGTTGACATGTTTGATGGGTGTTGACATGTTTGATGGGTGTTGACATGTTTGATGGGTGTTGACATGTTTGATGGGTGTTGACATGTTTGATGGGTGTTGACATGTTTGATGGGTGTTGACATGTTTGATGGGTGTCGACATGTTTGATGGGTGTTGACATGTTTGATGGGTGTCGACATGTTTGATGGGTGTTGACATGTTTGATGGGTGTTGACATGTTTGATGGGTGTCGACATGTTTGATGGGTGTCGACATGTTTGATGGGTGTCGACATGTTTGATGGGTGTCGACATGTTTGATGGGTGTCGACATCTTTGATGGGTGTTGACATGTTTGATGGGTGTTGACATGTTTGATGGGTGTTGACATGTTTGATGGGTGTTGACATGTTTGATGGGTGTTGACATGTTTGATGGGTGTCGACATGTTTGATGGGTGTTGACATGTTTGATGGGTGTCGACATGTTTGATGTGATGTGCACAACGAGGTGCGTCGTACAGATAAACCCTCAACCCTCGACCCTATAACTGAATAGAAGCAATCCTCATAGTAGCAGGGGTCACAGAAAATATGCGTTGGGGCTGAGGCCCGGAATGCAAGCAGCACTCTAAACCAGACGATACGAAGGGACTTCTAAGTGATGGAGTTGAAGAAACCACTACAAAGCCCACTCTAGGTGTGACCATCGTGTGTGCTTAGCTCCAGCCTTAAACGAGGAGCGCCATACAGATACGCGAGCTGACGGATTGTGAATATCTTGCTCGGAGTGGAGCCCGTCAATCCGTCAAGGCGTCACCAATCCATCGTCATGCGTGCCTAATCCCATTCTTAAACTAGGTGCGCCATACAGATACGCGAGCTGACGGAGTGTGAATATCTTGCTCGGAATGGAGCCCGTCAATCGGTTGTTTGAAAGAGACCTGTGTGTGTGTGGTATGGGTTGGGGTCGAATAAATGAGGAGATGAGAATAGTGGGGGCATCGACTGAACATGAACTAGGCTTGGGCATCTGACGCGGACGGATCGGGTAAACCTACCTGCCCTGTCAATAGGCCGGGTCAGGTCTGAACGGTGGCTGCATCTGGCCCGACCGGGCCAGGTCGGGTTTATCCGGAAGGGTGGGGTCGACCCGCTACTCGTGGGGTCCCCGGACCCGGACCCGCGGTTTACCCGGACCCGCTACCCGTAAGGTCCCCTTTCATGCGGGTATAGGCGACCCTTTGGGTCGGGTCTGAACGGTTTACCCGGACCCGCTACCCGTAAGGTCCCCTTTCATGCGGGTATAGGCGACCCTTTGGGTCGGGTCTGAACGGTTTACCCGGACCCGCTACCCGTAAGGTCCCCTTTCATGCGGGTATAGGCGACCCTTTGGGTCGGGTCTGAACGGTTTACCCGGACCCGCTACCCGTAAGGTCCCCTTTCATGCGGGTATAGGCGACCCTTTGGGTCGGGTCTGAACGGTTTACCCGGACCCGCTACCCGTAAGGTCCCCTTTCATGCGGGTATAGGCGACCCTTTGGGTCGGGTCTGAACGGTTTACCCGGACCCGCTACCCGTAAGGTCCCCTTTCATGCGGGTATAGGCGACCCTTTGGGTCGGGTCTGAACGGTTTACCCGGACCCGCTACCCGTAAGGTCCCCTTTCATGCGGGTATAGGCGACCCTTTGGGTCGGGTCTGAACGGTTTACCCGGACCCGCTACCCGTAAGGTCCCCTTTCGTGCGGGTATAGGCGACCCTTTGGGTCGGGTCTGAACGGTTTACCCGGACCCGCTACCCGTAAGGTCCCCTTTCGTGCGGGTATAGGCGACCCTTTGGGTCGGGTCTGAACGGTTTACCCGGACCCGCTACCCGTAAGGTCCCCTTTCGTGCGGGTATAGGCGACCCTTTGGGTCGGGTCTGAACGGTTTACCCGGACCCGCTACCCGTAAGGTCCCCTTTCATGCGGGTATAGGCGACCCTTTGGGTCGGGTCTGAACGGTTTACCCGGACCCGCTACCCGTAAGGTCCCCTTTCATGCGGGTATAGGCGACCCTTTGGGTCGGGTCTGAACGGTTTACCCGGACCCGCTACCCGTAAGGTCCCCTTTCATGCGGGTATAGGCGACCCTTTGGGTCGGGTCTGAACGGTTTACCCGGACCCGCTACCCGTAAGGTCCCCTTTCGTGCGGGTATAGACGACCCTTTGGGTCGGGTCTGAACGGTTTACCCGGACCCGCTACCCGTAAGGTCCCCTTTCGTGCGGGTATAGGCGACCCTTTGGGTCGGGTCTGAACGGTTTACCCGGACCCGCTACCCGTAAGGTCCCCTTTCATGCGGGTATAGGCGACCCTTTACGTCGGGTCGACCCGCTACTCGTGGAGTCCCCTTTCGTGCGGGTATAGGCGACCCTTTGGGTGTTTTGAGGCGTCTCAAAACACGTATAGGCGACCCTTTGCGTCGGGTCTGAACGGTGGCTGCATCTGGCCTAACTGGTCAAGTCGGGTCTACCAGGACGGGTCGAGTCGGATCGACCCGTTGCCCATGGGGGCAACGGCAATTCGTCGGGTTCAGGTCGGTCAAACCCGACCCGGTTACAGGTACTGCTTCGCCCCTTTTGAGTCGACTAGGTGACTTTTGAATCGACTCAAAAGTCAATCAGAAGTCAATTCGTCAGGTTCAGGTCGGTCATACCCGACCCACCCGGTTACAGGTACTGCTTCGCCCCATGTCTGGGGTTGCTTTGCCTCTTTTTGAGTCGACTCAAAATTCAATCCATCGGGTTCAGGTCGGTCATACCCGACCCACCCGGTTACAGGTTATGCTTCGCCCCTTGCCTAAGGTTGCATTTACCCTCGAAAATGTCGACCGGCCTGCCAGTCTAGCCTAGATCGAGTACCGTTTTCTTGTGTGGACTTGCCTTTCTAGCAGCACGTTTCACAGAACCTCACCTTGTTAGCCACGAAATTAGTCTACAGACGTCCATAAACTAAGAGGCTAGACATCATGGCATCGAAAGCCGGGGCACGTGCCACCCGGTCTGCGCGACACTGGTTGTGATCTTTGACATGCATGCTTAGCAGCAGGCTCAAACGAGGAGATTCATACAGATAAGAGAGCTGTTGAAGCGAGTAAATGCCCCTGGGAATGGATCCTGTAAAAGAGTTGTTTGACAGATCCCTGTGTGTGCGTGGCATGGGGTGGGGCAGAATAAGTGATGAAATGAGAATAGAGGGCATGATCTGATCTGAGCGACAGCAAGCACACACGGTCGACGGTCGACCCAAGTGGGGGGATGAGACGAGACGAGCATGCTGGGAGCCAAGCATGACCAAAACCGAGTTGCAGTACGGTTCAAGGCAAATGGTTCAGGTAGCTCCGTCGCACGCCCAGCTTGAAATTTGTGGTTCTAGTAGAACCCGGGCCTGGGCTGGGAGGGGAGGAGGTGACTTCTGAGTCGACTCAAAGTCACCCATTTTGGATTGAAATTTGTGGTTCTAGTAGAACACGCGCCTGGGCTGGGAGGGGAGGAGCCAGGAAGAGGAGCTGCGGGATAATCAGCCTGGCATGGCTTGGCTGCCAATTGCAAGGCAGATGGATGGTTCAAGGTGCACGGTCGCACGCCCATTTTGGATTGAAATCTGTGGTTCTCGTTGAACCCCTGGGCTAGGAGGGGGGGAGCCAGGAAGCGGAGCTGCGCGATATTCAGCCTAGCTTGGCTGCCAATGGTGTGGGCCATATACGTTCCGATTACCCAAAACTCCATGCTTTCTTCCGTGCGTGTCGCATCTAGATGGTGCGACTAAGGAGATTTTCTTTCGGGTTCCTGCCATTTTTTATCATGTTCAAGGCTGAAACGAGGTGGTTCATACAGAAAGGTGAGCTGAGAAAGCTTGGAGATGCTGTTGGGAATGGAGCCATTCAAATTGTTGTTTGTAAGAGTTCTGTGGGGGGGAATGGGGAGAGAGGGGGGGAAGAGGGGGCGGAGGGGTGGGAGGGGACGGGGTGATTCGGGGCGAAAGAAGTGAGGAGATGAGAAAACTGGGAATTGGTTGATGGGCAGCAAGCACACACAAGCACACACAAGCATCCGAAGAGGATGATCATACGAGTTTTGAGACGTCTCAAACGGAGAGGAGATGAGGAAACTGAGAATTGGTTGATGGGCAGCAAGCACACACAAGCATCCCAAGAGGATGATCATACGAGTTTTGAGACGTCTCAAACGGTGAGGAGATGAGGAAACTGGGAATTGGTTGATGGACAGCAAGCACATACAAGCAACCCAAGAGGATGTTGGTACGAGCATCGTGGGAAGCTTGTGTAGCACGCAGTGGAGAACAAGGCATGAGAAGTGTGAGAGAATGAGAAGCGTGAGAGTATGAGGTGAGGAGTGTGAGAGTATGAGGAGTGTGAGAGTATGAGGAGTGTGAGAGTATGAGGAGTGTGAGAGTATGAGGAGTGTGAGAGTATGAGGGGCAAACAAAGGGGGAGGACATTCCGAAGGAAGAAGACATCCGAAGGCGACATTCATAAAAAAAAGGGGTAGAAAGTTAAGTATTGGCGTTGTTTTTTGGTCGACTCAAAGGGTGAAGACACTCCAATGGAAGAAGACATCTGAAGTGGAATTTAATAAAAAAAAAGGGGGGGGTGGAAAGTACTGGCGTTGGGATTTCATACTACTGAATCCTGTTAGATGCAACAATCGACGTTCATATGTGACAGCCATGTTGCATTATTGTTGTCATCGTGCCCTGCTGTACCTGTGTCACCTGTGTGCTCTCCTGCTAAGCTGACCTAATCCGCTGGATTTCGTTGGACTAGCTAAGCACAACAGAAGGCAAGCTCACAGTTTCACTGTGAGACTCTTACAGATCGGAGAGTGAAGTGAGATAGGAGATGCTGTCCAGAATCGATCCATTGAGATTCGCAGTCAAGGATCTATGTGGGTGGGTGGGTGGGTGGGTGGGTGGGTGGGTGGGTGGGTGGGTGGGTGGGTGGGTGGGTGGGTGGTTGAACGACGGAAGAAGTTGAACAAAACTGGACAAATACACGAGTTGCACACACGACAACTCGAAAGCCAAGGCCTTTTGAGACGTCTCAAAAGACAAATACACGAGTTGCACACACGACAACTCGAAAGCCAAGGCCTTTTGAGACGTCTCAAAAGACAAATACACGAGTTGCACACACGACAACTCGAAAGCCAAGGCGCAAACCCGAATGCGAGTCTGCGATCCAAACATCGGGCATGGGGTCCAATCCAATAAAAAACTTGGCGATACACCATCACACGTACATCTGTGTAATAACGGCTGCACCGTCACAGCTGGCCCTGTTAATCCCGTCACAATAAGCATGCATGGCACCGCCGGCAGCATGTGAGGGGTCCAATCCAACCTTGAGGTTACATTATCACACGTACATCTGTGTAGTCATGCCCTAATGTGCCACAAGACCCCGCTACTTGCCATTATCACACACGTACATCTGTGTAATCATGCCTAATGTGTCACATGTAGACCCTGCTACTTGCCATTATCACACACGTACATCTGTGTAATCATGCCTAATGTGTCACATGTAGACCCTGCTACTTGCCATTATCACACACGTACATCTGTGTAATCATGCCTAATGTGTCACATGTAGACCCTGCTACTTGCCATTATCACACACGTAGATCTGTGTAATCATGCCTAATGTGTCACATGTAGACCCTGCTACTTGCCATTATCACACACGTACATCTGTGTAATCATGCCTGCACCATCGCAGCTGACTCCGATAATCTCGTCACAATAAGCACCCCTGGCCCAGCCTGGGAGCGTCTTTCCCCATGCCTTCTGGCAGTCCTCGAGAAACGTCGCTGGCAATAGAGAAAAAACACAGGAGGAAAGAGGAGGAGAGAGCAATAGAGAGAAAACACAGGAGGGGATAGGAGCATCAGTGGCGGATGATGAGGGCGAGGAGACCTCCCTTCAGGAGTCGCCCTCCACTCGCCTACAAGTACAGGGCATGGCGGACCGTGAGGGAGTGGCTGCGGCGTAACGAGGGGAGCGACTGCTGGACCTCCAGTCCAGGCATAAGGCTAGAGTGCCGGCGGATTCGGCGGCCGCGGCAAATGTGCCAAGAGTTCATGAGGAGGAGGCAGAGGCAGTAGGCCCACCGTTGGCACCACTGGCACTTCCGGCCGCGCCATCGGCAGAACCACACCCGGCAATGCCTCAAGAGCTGCCGTTGCCGCAGCTGTCTGCTTTTGCGTCGACTCAAAAGGAGGGGGTAGCAGCCTCACCGTTGGCACCACTGGCCCTTCCGGCCGCGCCATCGGCAGAACCACACCCGGCAATGCCTCAAGAGCTGCCGTTGCCGCAGCTGTCTGCTTTTGCGTCGACTCAAAAGGAGGGGGCAGCAGCCCCACCGTTGGCACCACTGGCACTTCCGGCCGCGCCATCGGCAGAACCACACCCGGCAATGCCTCAAGAGTCGCCTCAAAATTCGCCTCAAAAGTCGCCTCAAAAGTCGCCTCAAAAGTCGCCTCAAAAGTTGCCTCAAAAGTCGCCTCAAAAGTTGTGGCAAGGAGATGCTCGCTGAGGGACTCTCGACTGGGAAACAGCAGCTGCGGGGATGCTCCGCTGACTGCGTGACATCTCGGGGCACGGGCCATGGTGACAAATGGCATGTCATGGTGACAAATGGCATGCCATGGTGACAAATGGCATGTCATGGTGACAAATGGCATGCCATGGTGACAAATGGCATGCCATGGTGACAAATGGCATGCCATGGTGACAAATGGCATGCCATGGTGACAAATGGCATGCCATGGTGTCAAATGGCATGCCATGGTGACAAATGGCATGCCATGGTGACGAATGGCATGCCATGGTGACGAATGGCATGCCATGGTGACGAATGGCATGCCATGGTGACGAATGGCATGCCATAGTGACGAATGGCATGCCATGGTGACAAATGGCATGCCACGGTGACGAATGGCATGCCATGGTGACAAATGGCATGCCATGGTGACAAATGGCATGCCATGGTAACAAATGGAATGCCATGGTGACGAATGGCATGCCATGGTGACAAATGTCATGCCATGGTGACAAATATCATGACAATTCCACCCGTCCAACGTTCCTCATCAAGCCGGGAGGAGGACCGTTTGAAAACCCGCGATCGGGACCAGACCATCATTCAACAGGGCTCTGGGCCCACAATGGGGAACCCCTCAAAATCAGCTGTCATTATGCATGAGCAAATGACCGAACCGAAGCGGACCAATTACTGGAATAATCGAACCGGGCCGGTTCGTTAATTAACTGTTTCAGGCACCACGGTTCGAGGCTCGAGTTCCAAGAAAACAAGGAGCCTCTGAAAACAACGAACACCTTCGGTTCGTTGCGGCTCGGGAACTAACCCCCATCAAACCCGAACAAACCTCCAACCGGTTCAATAGTCGGAACGGTTCGGCCCGTTCACGAACCGGGAGCCAGAAAAGTGGTTCGGTTCGGTAAAGAACGAACCAAACCACGTCGAAGTGTACCGTGGTTCGGCATAACGTAGCAGACGCGAACGCAGCCCTTACGACCGGAATGTACAAACTCCTAAGGGCATCAGCAGCAGCAGATTTGGGCAAGTTGCGCAGAGTCTCCTAAGGGCAGGAGGCAGCGGAAAGGTTGACAAAAAACAGAATGAGGAGACATCAAGGAGAGCATATGTTTTTTGAGAATTCTCAAAAAACAGAATGAGGAGACATCAAGGAGAGCGTATGTTTTTTGAGAATTCTCAAAAAACATAACAATGAGGAGACATCAAGGAGAGACCCACCTTATATCCTTGATGTCTCTTGATGTCCCTGAAACAGGCGGAAGGTTTCCAGGGAGGACGAGGGCACAGCAGGAAGGAATGTCCGACTCAATCCCAGCCTAACCCAAGTCGAGCCACGCCTGCGTGCCGCGTCACAAAGTCCCTGAAGTTCAGGTCAGGGCCTGAACCTGACCCCGACACTGTCTCCCCACGCAACTTGGCCTCGCATCACAACTTATTCGTCCGTACTTGTTCGCGCTCATGTTCCGAAGCATTTGCTGTCGAAGTTGAACAGGTGGGCTGCGGAGGCCTTATTTCCATCAACTCTTACTGTTTAGGACAGAGAAACAAACCCCATGCAATGGTAGTGGAAAGGAACCTGGTGTCGCGCTAGCTTAGATCCTTTCTTAGAGAGCCAGTGTCGCCCCTTTTCGACAGTCGCCAGCCAGCCACCACCGCCTCGCCATCCCCCGCGCTCATGTTCCGAAGCATTTGCTTCCTGCCTCGTGGCACTGCTCATACATACACCTTTGAACTGACCAGGCTCCACGGCAGCATGGTGCCTAGTCATGTTTCTCCTGCACCTTATCCTCCGAACCGAACCTCTGGCACTCATCACCCTGATTAGCAGGCGATGGCAACCAGAGTGCTTCAGTTCCATCATGGAGGCTGGGATACTCTGGATCTTCAGTTCCGTTGTTTGGCTGGAATGCTCTGCACAAATTGCGCAGCTTCCGCATCGAGGTGACTTTTGAGTTGACTCAAAAGTCGCTCTGGACCTTCAGTTCCGTTGTTTGGCTGGAATGCTCTGCACAAATTGCGCAGCTTCCGCATCGAGGTGACTTTTGAGTCGACTCAAAAGTCACTCTGGACCTTCAGTTCCGTTGTTTGGCTGGAATGCTCTGCACAAATTGCGCAGCTTCCGCAATGCAACTCCCTCCACCCCCAAGGCACGCTGACGACGCCACTGGCATCCTCGCGAGAGAGGAGCAGAGGGACTTGCTAAACGAGGAAGCATGGGCAGGTTACTGCAGCCCCTACAGGCCACGCCCGTTTCCTCTGCCTTTTGAGTCGACTCTTAAATCCACCTAACATGGGCAAGCCACTGCAGTCAGTCCAGGCCACGCCCGTTTCATCTGCCATCACCTGAAACACTGGCTGCTCTGCAGTCCAGACACCCAACGGCATAGCAGAGCAGGGTCCCCCCAGACTGGGTTCACAGCTCAAGCGTCCCAACGATGTAAGGGTCGGACCCTCTGGCGCAGCGCTGCTGCTGGCTGGAAATGTCTCAGGATCTGCTTGCAACAGCGGCACTTGTGCAGAGGCGGTTGAGGCTCCCAACAGGCGAGCAGCCGAGCAGTCCACCCCAGAGTGGGTCACACTCTTCTCACAGCCTGCAATCTACCGGAGCCCGGGAGCTACGATGCTTTCTGGCCAAGTGAACCATCGGTGTAGGGGCCGCCGGCCCGACCCTTTCAAGCACAACCTTGGAGCACCTACGAGATGAGTCGACTCCTCAGGCACCACCCCCAGGCACAACCCCCAGGCACAACCCCCATTGGAGCACCTACGAGATGCAGCAATCGGCAAAAGCGACATGTGCAAACACTTCCGTCCATGCGCTAGTCAGCACGGCGCTACCTGCAAGGCTCAGCTCCGATGCGGCGAGATCCGCTCGGATGCAACATGCAGCTCAGACCGCCTCCTGCCTCATCATCGCCTTCACGAAGCCCTCTTCAAGCACGCGCCCTACGGCACGCCCTCGCAACTATTCATGGACCATCACGCAAGGGATGGGACCGCTGCTCTTTGCAGCGAGCAGCTTACGCTCGCTGGTGGAAGCCGCCGACGCACACCCAGGCGTTGGCTTCTCTTCATCACTTGGTTGATGACGCAGTGTGATCAGCAGCTTTCACCGACCTTACTGAGGCCCTCGCCTTGGAGGCCCTCGCCTTGGAGGCCCTCGCCTTGGAGGCCCTCGCCTTGGAGGCCCTCGCCTTGGAGGCCCTCGCCTTGGAGGCCCTCGCCTTGGAGGCCCTCGCCTTGGAGGCCCTCGCCTTGGAGGCCCTCGCCTTGGAAGCAAGGTGCAAAAATACGGCCGTATTTTTGAAACTGCTCTACGATTTCTAACAGGAGCCTATTACACGTTACCGCATTTTACGGTTGATTTTCAAAAAAACGACCGTAATTTTGCACCTTGCTTGGAGGCCCTCGCCTTGGAAGCCCTCGACACAAACAACCCATCCAAGTGCACGGTGGCCTGCACCCGGTGGCCTGCACCCGGTGGCCTGCACCCTGCGGAAATCGCTCGCCAAAATTACGGTCGTTCCATTTTGGCACGCATTGCACCTGGTCTGGCTTTCCTCGAAAATTCCACTCTTGCCAGACGGACTCCGCGGTCCAATGCTCGCCGAAATGGACCCCATTGGGCCAGCCCATGGCTGTGCAGCGCAGATTTTACAATTAAAAAAAAAAAAAAAAAAAATCCTGCTCTTCGCGAACGGTTGGGCGCCGCAGCAGACAGGGTGCCGCAGCGGAGCCACTTCCAATGCCTCACGCAGTGTGCCAAAATGAACCCCCGGCTCTGCCTCTTGCTCACCAGCCGCTATGTGGCCTCTGAACCGCACACACGTCGCTGCCCTGCCCCATACCTCTGATCCGCTGCGTGAAGGCTACTTGTTCCCCATACCTCTGATCCGCTGCGTGAAGGCTACTTGTTCCCCATACCTCTGATCCGCTTCGTGAAGGCTACTTGTTCCCCATACCTCTGATCCGCTTCGTGAAGGCTACTTGCTCCCCATACCTCTGATCCGCTTCGTGAAGGCTACTTGTTCCCCATACCCCTGATCCGCTGCGTGAAGGCTACTTGTTCCCCATACCTCTGATCTGCTTCGTGAAGGCTACTTGTTCCCCATACCTCTGAACTTTCTAGAGCCCTCCTGCCGGTCTCTTCTCTACGCCCCAGAGGGGTAGGAACCTAGGAAATTGCAGCATCCATTACCCTTTGTTGTACCCGCCGGGCCATTGATACGCAGGACCGTTCGAGAGAGGCACAAGCTATTGAGGAGATGCAGCTTAGGCTGTTACTGCTTGGTTGCAAATGTACTCACCTGTGTGTCTGTGTACTGCTGGCTCTAATAATGCAAGGACCGTTCAAGAGAGGCACAGGCTGATGAGGAGATACAGCTTAGGCTGCTTGCAAAGAACGAATGCATTCTATCGATGAATGCAACCTGCGCCAGGAATGTGTCAGGGCATCAGCTTTGCAAAGAACGTCTCTGCTGCCTTCGCCTGCTGATGAGCAGATACAGCCTAGGCTGCTTTTGTAGCATCAATAGATACACCCTGCGCCAGGAATGTGTCAGGGCATCAGCTTTGCAAAGAACGTCTCTGCTGCCCTCGCATGATGCTCTGGATAACGAACGCTCCTGCTATCCGTAGTTGCTATAATAACTACTACCCCTAATCCGCGGAAGTTGCTTACCCCAAGCAACGCGCCTGCTATAGATAAGCAAGAAACGCCCTTTTGACGATGGGTCTCTCCCTACCCCGCTGAAATAACCGACTTCAACACTATATTCGATTGCCTCAAATTGGATAACCAAGAACCAGAGAAGTATTTGGTCGGGTGGTAATACCTGTACTGGTCAAAAAATGATTCAAGGAGGGAGGGAGGCACCTTGAGTAGCGTTGATCACTGCTGCTTGCGCATGGCACTGTGAGACGAAGGCAGCAAGCCAGAGCGCTGCGAAAAGTGCAAGCCATGCTCGCAGCTGCATCGTGATTGGTTTTGGCGGCGCCATTTAAGCGGCGTCGGCGCGGTCTGGATTGTTCAATCGGGATTTATGCGGCGTCGGCGCCATTTATGACAGTCTGGATTTCGCCTACCGTCGTAGCATGATCCCTGACCAATCGGGACGCAGCTCAGGATACCCTATAGCTTTCGCGGAAGTCCTTGCCTGGATTTTCACTTCCCTGTGGCTGCTGAGACTGTGGTTTGCGAGAACTCGATACTGTGTCAGGCTTCGATTGAATCAATTTACTTGTCATCGTTCTTTGGTGTACAATATAACAAAGAAAACAGTTCCACTTGCGTATAACCTGTTCCGATACTGTGAACTGTACAAACTTCGTGCTCCCCACCTCATTTTTCCAGCTTGGATTATGGCGTGTCCGTCGACATCCCTCGACACCGGTTTGGGGATGTCGGTAAATGTTTGCCCTCGGATCGAATGTTCCGACGGTCAGGATATGTCGACCTCAATGGACGGATGTCGACATCCCACTTCTGTCCGGTCAATTCGAACTGCGATCCAATTTTCGCAGTGCGTGTTTGCAAATGCGATCTTTTTGGGCAGAACCAAGCGGCTGCCCGTGTTTAGGTTTGGGGCTCCCCGTGTTTATGGTTGGGGCTCCCCTTGCCGCATGCCATCCAGATGGGGTTTATTTTTTTCTGACCGCTGGCAGATAACGACCCCTCAGCTTCTTCCACTGGGGATCGCATTTGCGAACCGCGCTGGCTAAATTGGATTGCAGCTGAAGTTGTCCCCACTTCTGTCACCCCAATTTCATGACTCAACTGGCACGCCATGTGGGCAAGCCTTGGGTTGGGATCACACGTGCTGGCATTCGGGTCTCGTGACACGACGACATGTAGTGCACGTGGAGGGAAGAAACGGATTTTGCCTGCTGATCTGAGGGATCTGAAGGGTCGGTGCCCCTCTGCAACTTGTTCTTGAAAGATCTGGACCCAGTCCGCGACTTCGTATTCAAACAGCCAAACAGAACTGTAGTTCGTATGGTTGTACATCGACTCCTCGTTTCACACTTGCACATGACCCTTATGGCGTGTGCAAAGTGCTGCAAAAACTCGACGTCGAGGACGTCGAATAGGATACGCGCCCTTAGCGTGCACTATTGCGCCACCTTCGAGTCTACTCGTCGCGTTTTGCGAACAGATGCTTTCTAGCTCGACGAAATCACCTTTTGGGAACACGTTTTCGGGTTGCAATTTATTCACCGTGCAGCTTTGGCAAGAAATCTGCGACTTGAGATTCTCGAGCAGTTATGCTCTGACACTCGGAATCTGCGGCGGCACGAGCCAACCAGCTGACATGTTTCTCCACCCTAAGGGCGTGTTAAATCGCAAACTCCAAAAGTTCGGCCACAATCCGTCGGGCCGTTTTTGCGAAGGTAACCAGTTTGCGACCATCGTAAGTCAAGTGGCGACCGTCGCAAATTTCGTGAAAAAAAATAACGAATTTGATGGCCGTTTAAAATGTCGACACGAAAACGACGCGGAGTCGACTCCGAAACGGCCAAGTAGTCGACACAGTGTGCGACAAACGCATGCGACGTCGCACGGTTTCGTCCAGCGACAGAATTTATGATCGCGTCAAATGAGAAATATCGCCGTCGAAAGTGCGACCCCGTCGCACATACTAAACTACTGTAGTAACTGCAAATTTAACAACTTTTCTGAACCAGCCTGCAATTCGGCCACCAAAGTTGTTAAAACCAGGGTGCACATTCAATTGGATTTCTGTCAAAGGTTAACCTTTGACCTCGGGGTTACTCAGTGATTTAGGAATATCTGGGGGGGTGTTCGCTTCAGCAGGTGAACATTTGAACCCTCGAGATTTGGCAAATGTAAACCGAAGTCATCGAATGTGCTTCCGCCAATTCGTTTCCCCCCTCCCCATACCTATTCCGCTCCCACCGAAATTGTTTCCCCTTCCCCCACAATATCGTCTCACCCCCTTTCCCCTTTCCGCCAACCCAGTTGCCCTCCCCTTGATCCCCAATTTCTAGATCCAAGTGTTATCAATTTCTCCCCTGCCAAGCCTCATCTCTCACGGACGAAAAGCCCCATGCTCGCCCATTCTCAACTATTTATTCGCTACTCGTCAACCAATCAGCAGTTCCCGCAAACATGCCGCCCAAAATTTAGCCTGGAGTCGCGTTGAATGTGTACCCTGGTTTTAAATTGCCAAAACTGTAAAATTTGGCTGTTATAGAGTCGACTCTGATTCGGCCACCTCGTCTTTGTTCGCGAAAAATATGACGACCATTTGGTCGTCGAAAATTCGGCCAGACCCCATTTTCGGAATTGTGTGGCGATTTAACACGCCCTAAATCCTAGGCGGGTGCCCAGGAGTTTCGTGTGAAGGCGGTGTTATGCGGCTTTTTAGCTGCCAATGTGGCAATTTCGGTCGGTTGTGTAAGGTTTTAGGCGAAACAGAGGTGTTTCTAGGACCCCAATATCAGGAACTACAGTTCTTCTCAGCTGCAGTCCTAGGAATTGGCCGACATTCTCGAACCACTGCCTCTGCCTTTGCTGACATCTTTGCGCCGCGTTTCTTGGGATTTATTTCCTGGCCCAAGAAAACACCAGCGGGCTAGCGGGAGGACACAAGGGCCAGATCAAGAATTCTCTGTGCGCGCCTTGGCACTTCTAGGATATCAAGAGCAACCCCCGAGCAAGAAAATCACATAATTTGCAACCCATTGCCGAAAACCCCGTTTCACTCTTGCCTCCCATCTCTCTTGATCTACTAAAACGCCTCGGTATTTCAGAAGCTTCTCACATTTTCGCTCTTTCGTTGCGAAAGTAGAAACCTCTTTTGTTACGTGCATCATGGCTGCGGACGGCAAGTTCTTCGCGTACGCGTGTCTGGGCCCCAAGCAGAAGTTCGAGCCGTTTCACTACGAGCCGGCCCCGCTGGGACCCAACGACGTGCAGATTAAAGTCACGCATAACGGCCTGTGAGTCGCTCGTAACGGCCTGTGAGTCAGCTATAGTCGAGGATTTTCAGCTTCCTTGCTTGCAAGTTCAGTCGATTCGAGTTCCCCTCGCTTTTACGATGGCGTTCAAAATGGAATGCCTCAAACGATTGTCCGGAATTTCCCATTCACGTGCGTAAGAACGGCATGTCATTGTGGTCGAGTTATTCTGCGTGTGTTCTTGACGCTCGCTGATACTTTGGAGATGTCTCAAAAGGAAAAGGCATTGTCACTCAGTCGAGGCGGTGGTAGTTCGTGCTGTGTTCGTTGCCGTCGGTTTCCGTATGGCAGATCCTGTGGTGGTTTTTCGAGGTCGTCGCTCCGTACCCGTTAGAAGCTTGTCCCGCTTACGCCATCCGTCGTCTTGATGTCTCGCGCAGGTGCCACACGGACCTGCACATGCGTGACAATGACTGGAACAACGCGACGTACCCGTTAGTAGCAGGCCACGAGGTGGTGGGCATAGTGGAGCAGGTCGGCGCCAACGTCACCACGCACAAAGTCGTATGTAACTATTTCTCATTCGCTCGCTTCGCTCCTATCCGTCCAACTGAGGAGACGGATGAAATTGAACGAAATTTTTTATTTTCAGCGAGTCGTCGACTCAGTAGTGCCCGAGCGGTACGGAATTTCAAATTTAACTGTAATTCGAAGTCTGTAGTAACACTGTCTCACCCTCCTCCCGAATCGAAGTGACTTCTGAGCCTGCCGCGCGCTGAGAGACTTGTGTATGCGCCGTATGAGCAGAAGCACCTGTGCGCGGAGGGCTACACGGGGCTCATCCTCAACGGCAACAAGGGCGGCTTCCAGCCGCGCCTGCGCGCCCCCGCTGACTTCGCCATCAAGCTGCCGGATGGGTTGGATTCTGTCGATGCCGTTCCCCTCATGTGCGCCGGTGAGTGTCCGTCATGGGGGCTCGGGGCACATGAGGGCTCATGGGGGCTCATGGGGCCTGGGGGCACATGAGTCATCCTGAACGGCAACAAGGGCGGCTTCCAGCCGCGCCTGCGCGCCCCTGCTGACTTGGCCATTAAACTCCCTGATGTGACTGCCTTCTCCACCACTCCCAGCAAGGAGGAGGAGGCGAGGGGCAGGAGGCAAAGAGCATGAGGCGAGGCAAAAGGCATGGGCGCAGGCGCCCTTCTCCACCACTCTCCTTACACCCTTCTCCCCCCTTCCTCCCTTCGACTCTCCCCCCAGGCATCACGGTCTACAGCCCCCTGCGCGCCCACATCACCCGCCCCGGCATGAAAGTGGGTGTAATTCGGCGGCCTCGGCCATCTCGCTTTACAAATCGCGCGGGCCATGGGGGCACACGTGACTGCCTTCTCCACCAATTCCCCCTTCACACCCTCGGTTCCCCCACTTCCTCCCTCCCTTCCTCCCCTCCCAGGCATCACTGTGTATAGCCCTCTGCGTGCGCACATCACCCGCCCCGGCATGAAAGTGGGCGTGATCGGCATCGGCGGGCTGGGCCATCTCGCTTTACAGATCGCGCGGGCCATGGGGGCACACGTGACTGCCTTCTCCACCTCGCCCAGCAAGGAGCAGGAGGCCAAGAGCATGGGTGCACCTCCCTCCTCCTCACACCCTCGCTTCCTCCCTTTCCCTGCCTTTTCCCCTCGCCCCGCACTCGGCCTCTCCCCATCCCCCCTATCCAATCCCCAGGCATCACCGTGTACAGCCCCCTCCGCGCGCACATCACCCGCCTAAGCATGAAAGTGGGGGTGATCGGCATCGGGGGCCTGGGCCATCTCGCCCTGCAGATCGCGCGGGCCATGGGGCCACACGTGACTGCCGTCTCCACCACTCCCTCTCACACCCGCTGTTCCCCTCCTTCCATGCCTTTCCCCGTCTGTCCCCTTGCAACTGCCCCAGGCATCACGGTCTACAGTCCCCTACGCGCGCACATCACCCGTCCGGGCATGAAAGTGGGCGTGATCGGCGTCGGCGGGCTGGGCCATCTCGCTTTACAGATCGCGCGGGCCATGGGGGCACACGTGACTGCCTTCTCCACCTCGCCCAGCAAGGAGGAGGAGGCCAAGAGAATGGGCGCGTAGCAGTTTGTGGTGTATGACGCCCAGGCTGCGCCAGGAAAGGGACATCCGGAGGTGCCCAAGAGTGCGCACGTGGATGTGCTGGTGAACTGCGCGCCTGTGCTGCCTCCTCAAGGCGATTACAGGAACTTCATGAGCCTCCTGAGGCCCGATGGCACGTGAGTCAAGGCTTGGGTAGGGGTTGGGTTGGGTAGGGCTGGGATAGGGGAATGGGGCAGCCTTCCCCGCATTAGCGAGGAGCATGGGCGCACAGCAGTTTGTGGTGTATGATCCGAACGCTGCGCCTGGAAAGGGGCATCCCGAAGTGCCCAAGAGCGCGCATGTGGATGTGCTGGTGAACTGCGCTCCCGTGCTGCCGCCCTATGGGGATTATCTCAACTTCATGAGCTTGCTAAACCCGGATGGCACGTGAGTGTAGGCAAGGGTAGGAGTGGGGTAGGGGTACGGTAATGGGCCGGCCTTCTCTGCATGGGCGCGCAGCAGTCCGTGGTGTATGACACGCATGCTGCCCAAGAGCGCACATGTGGATGTTTTGGTGAACTGTGCGCGCCTGTGCTGCCGCAACAACGATTAACGCAACTGTGCTGATTTTCCTCATCCCTCTTTCCCCTGTCCCTCCTCACCCGTTCCCTCCTGCCCCCCCCTTCCTGCTCTCCTCTCTCCCCTGTACCCTTTTCCCCTTGCCCATTCCCCCTTCCCCCTTCTCAGACTTGTCCTGACCGGGATTCCACCAGATGCTGTCGGGCAGGTGGGCCTGCTGGATCTGATTTTCGGGCAGAAAAAACTTGCAGGATCGGTGGTGGGCGGGCGGATGCTGTTGAAAGAAATGTTTGACTTCTGCGCTGCTAACAGCATCAAGCCCGTGACTGTGGTGAGTGTGACTGTGGCGAGTGTGACTGTAGTGAGTGTGACTATGACGAGTGTGAGTGTGGCTAATGTTATTGTGGTGTTCAAGGGTGTGGGGGGGAGAGTGTTGGTGGGTGTGAGTAGCATTGTTCGTGTGAACTGAGCTGCTTGTGCAGGTGTGGTGATTTTTGTGCACATCACAACCTGGTTACCACCCTGCCGTTACCTGGTTACCACCCTCTCACCTCCCTTCACAACCCTCTCACCTCCCTTCACAACCCTCTCAACTCCCTTCACAGCCCTCTCACCTCCCTTTACCACCCTGTGTCACTTACAGATGCGCCCGCTGTTGCAGCTGAACGAGGCTATGGATGAGGTGGAAGCTATTCCTCGCTCACAAACTCACCATCCCTCCCATCATTGCCTCTCACCTACCTTTCATCTCTCTCCCTCTCCCCTCCCTCTTACCACTTGTTACAGACGCGTCCACTGTCGCAGCTGAACGAGGCAATGGACGACGTTTTGGCCAACAAGGTCCGCTACCGTGTTGTGCTGCTGACCGATGCTGAGTAGATTTGGGTGTGTGATAGATATGGACCGTTGCGGCTCACTTGAATAGATACAGATGGGTGGATGGATATTTGGATGGATGAAGTGGACTCCAAAAAGGTCCGCTTCCGTATTGTGCTGCTCAATGATGCGAGTAAACACAGATGGGTGGATGGCTACACTGTGTGCGGGAGGGTGCGTGAGTGGGTGGGTGGGTGGGTGGGTGGGAGGATACTCTCACCGCCTGGATAGTATGTGTCGAATCTTATACTGGTCTGAAAAATGTATGGCCACCCTGTAACAGAAGTTTATGGGTGTTTTAATAAACCTTAAAGTAGTCGTTTTTTGTAAAAGTTATTTGTACCATGTCGGTCGTTGAATGTGTGGGCGATCTAGGTGTGCTATACATGTGACTGCATCATTATGCCATGTAAGTTTTGCATAAAGTTTTGCTTTCTAGCAGAAATTTATTGAATCAGGTGAAATAAGGATGAAAATGAAATATGATTTGTATTAAATACCAGCGCATCTTCCCGTCATGATGTTGTTTAAAACAAAATTGTATTCAGTCACCTTTTTGAAAGTGTTGAGTTCTGCAAAATTCCAAGCCCTAAATTATCGCAGAACATGCATAACGGCGATGCCCGTTTTTGCTACGGGTTTCGGGTTCTGCAGGGACCCACACGAGCCCACGCTCGCTCTGCCATACCTCCCCCTCCTCCCCTCCACCGTTCCGAAGTGGCCCTTCTCTCACAGTCGTTTCTGTCCCAACAGATCAAAGTAGCTTGTGCTTGGCTTGAGGACCAGTAGAAAGCTTGTGCTTGCAGGTTGCGTTGGTGAGCCAACTCTCCAGCGTCTATCGTGACTTCCTTTTGTGTGCTTTATTTCGACGTTCTGCTCGGTTTGCGCATGAACTTTCCTCACAGGCATGTTTGCCTTTTCGTTTCAGTGCATATTGACTGGATTTCGCTTGCGTGAGTGACGATCAACAAAGATTATGATAGGAAGACCAGAAGTGCTTGCTTTCAGCTGGCGCTTATGCTGTTATTTCGATCCAGCTGACACGCATTGCATTGGAATCCTGCCAAAGTAATAAGCCGTCACTGCATTCGTTTCCGCTCATTCTTTACGCCAACCCAGTGCATTTCGTTTCAGTTTTTGCTTCGTCCATCCGTGACGGACGCTCTCAGTCCTTTTCTTCCTGCGCGTGACGATCCCGTAGGGACATCGGAGCTCTCACAAGGAGCACTGACCGATCCAATACACGGAATTAATGGGAATCTCTCTGATGCAGGAACTTTTTGCTTATTTTCCTCTCTTAGTTTGCAATTTCTGCAGGTTTCTAATTTATCAGATTTTAAGAGTCCGCGTTAGAATGAACTTGACGTCTTGGCTTGTGTCCATTTTGCGCATCTGGGCATTGTTTCCCGCCTCTGTCTGTCACACCCACTTTCCTGCACGTGATGATGCCGTAGGGACATCGGAACTCCTAAGGGAGTAGTGACCGATCCAAAATACGGAATTAATGGGAATCTCTCTGATGCAGGAACCCACATGTACTCGGTTCTCCCCACCTTACGCTGATGTGTTGTGTTGAACCGTTTCTCAACCTTCCCCTCTACCCTTTCTCCTTATACCAGTCTTAGGAAGTCAAAGCATGCGTTCTCCTTTGATGTGGGTTTCCCTTATCACCCTTTCCCTCTACCCTTTCTCCTTCCAACATACCAGTTTCAACCAAAATCTCAGCCTACTAGAGCACGTAGAGTGGCTGAATGGATACATATTCTGCACAGAAACATTGAGCGCAATAAAACCTTTAGGAATCATGTTTGTAATGTAAAGGAAAGCAATCATTAGCACGATTCTGTGGTCAAGCTAGCTAGCTGGTCACGGAGGCTCTTTAAACAAAAAATATGATGCACAAATCAACCTACGCATTCTCAATTACATATATACGCCACATGTGCTCACCTAACACAGTAACACCACAGCACATTTCTCCTGGCAGAACAGCACGACTTTGTTGGCTCTTTGGCGGCTCGCTTCGCTATCCATGCCAGTCCCCATGCGTTGAGCTGGTTGCATTGCACAGTGATGAGCCTGCTAAGCTAGTCGAGAAGTAGAAATCATTTGGCGCCGCGCACAGCTTAGCAGACTCAGTTTCAGAGGAATTCGGTCAGCCTGGGTCGCGAAGAAGCGTGGGCGATTCGACGAGAACCACGTGATTCAACAACCGTGACTATACGAGCTGTGACTAAACGAGCCCATGAAAAAACGAGCCGACTAGCCGAGCCGTGACTGTAAATGCTCCAGATATCAGCAATAGACCGCGCATGTTTCAACCTTTAGACAAGGTGACGATTGCTGCAGAGGCGCACACTCACCGATGCTCGCAGCAGAGCAAGCAGGTCTAGCAGCAACTGCGCGTCGCCAGCAATCGACACTCACCGATGCTCGCAGCAGCTGCGCGTCGCCATCTGCCGCTCTAGTACGAGCCGTGACTGTAGGGGAGCCGAGATTGTAGGGGCGGCGAGTGCAAAAGCCGCCTTGATTGTCCCACCCTGCAATGGACCGCACATTGAAGGGTTTGGATAAGCTGACGATTGCTGCCGAGGCGAACAGCTACTGACTTTTAAGCCAACCCCCATCTGTCTATTCGCTGAAGTCATCTTGATTCTCTCTCACCCAGCGACGGAGCGCGCATTACAGGGTTTGGGTAAGCTGACGATCGCTGCCGAGGCGAACACCCACTGACTTTTGAGTCAACGCCGGTCAACGTTATTGTACACTCGCTAGTCAACGCGATTGCATCTCACCCAGCGATGGACCGCGCATTGAAGGGGTTGGATAAGCTGACAATCGCAGCAGAGGCGCACACCCGCCGGTGGTCCCAGCAGTTGCTTCCGGACCTTCTCGCCCTGCTCTCCTCGGCCTCTGCCATTCTTGATAGACTCCCTGTAAGCTGTTCCGATATAATGTATTCTCTTATCATGCATCACTGTAAGCAGCTGCTCCCTCTTGCCACGTCTTTTCTCCCTCTTTGATTACTATCTTCGGTATAGGCATACTCAGTAGCTTCACTGTGGTAGTCAGTCCATATGCTATGCTAGTTTTTCCATAACCTCCCTCTGCTCCCTCTCCTCCCTCTGCCCTGCTCCTCCTCCCTCTGCTCCCTCTGCTCCCTCTCCAACCTCTCTGCCCTGCTCCTCCTCCCTCTGCTCCCTCTGCTCCCTCTGCTCCCTCTCCACCCTCTCTGCCTTGCTCCCTCTGCTTCCTCTCCCTCTTCTCCATTTTCTCTGCTCCCTCAGCTGCCCTGCTGCTACCATCTCTGTCCCCGTGGTGCCATGTGTGAACGAGGCATGCTCTTCATGTGTGACAGGAAGAGCAGATCATCGACCCATGCTTCACATCTCCCCTTTCTCCTCCGCTCCCTCGCCTCCCTCCCCGCCCTGCCCCCTCTGCTCCCTCTCCTCCCCGCCCTGCCCCCTCTGCTCCCTCTCCTCCCCGCCCTGCCCCCTCTGCGTCCTCTCCTCCTTTACCCTGCTCCCCACCACCCCCCCGCCCTGCTGCGACCATCTCTGTCCCCGTGGTGCCATGTGTGACGGGAAGGGCAGATCATCGACCCATGCTTCCTATCTCCACAGCCGCTCATTCTCCCCGTGTTTCCCAACATCCACTCATCCCTTTGCTCCCTTTTTTCCTCTGCTTCCTCTGCTCCCTGCACCCTCTGCCTCCTCTGCTCCCTCTGCTGCCCTCTCTGCTGCTTCCGCTCTCTCTGCTCCTTCACATCTCCCTCCCCCCTTCTCCTCCCGTTCGCTTTTCTTGGATTGCAGGTGCTTCTCAATTCATCCCCTCCGCCATCTCTTCTCCAGCATCCCCATAGATAACATCTCCTCCCTCCTGCATCATGGCACCAATGCCACTCAAGCCGCAACGCCCGCCCTGTTTCGACCTGAGCCAGCGTGGAGGTCCGACGGTTCAATCGTGGGTTTTCACGATGAACGTCTTCTTCGACACGAATTACGTCGAGTCGGACGCAGCGAAGATTTGGTATGCCGTTTCGCTGTTAAGGGGCCCCGCCATGGACTGGTGGCGAGTCATTGTGACGTCGCCACGCGCCTACGAGCCACCGTCGCAAGAGGAAGGGCCCACGGGTCCAGCTGTCACCTGGAGTTCATTCTGCGAGACCGCCCAATACAGCACGTGGGATGCGTGGTGCGCAGGGCTTCGGGCGCGCTTCGAGCCGATCGCGGCTTCTATTTCGGCACGTCAGAGATTGCGCACTTTGCGACAGCTCGGGTCGGTTCAAGATTACACGAGCGGTTTTCTCGCACTTTGCGAGCAGGTCGGCTACATGCACGAAGCGGAGCGGGTGGACCGTTACGTCGGAGGGCTGAAGCCGGATATCTCGCACGAAATCATGCTGCGCGGACTCTCAAACTTCAACGAGATTCTCGCGCTCGCCGAGAAAATCGACATTCTACGCCGACCGAGACCGGGGTCCTACTACGGACATCGTCCTCGGGGACCGATCGAGCACGCCACTGTAAACGCTGTTGCAACGAATGCAGCTGCCGCACCGTTTAAGGGGCGCTGCTTTGCTTGCAACAGGCCGGGCCATCGCAAGAGCGAATGCCCAGAGGAGCTAAGGCGCCACGGAGTAGAGCAGGGGAGGGAGTCTCAGAGGCAGGGAAACGCCAGCAGTCAGTAGAAGTTGGGCCAACTACTGACGAGACTGCCTGCTCGCCCAACCGCACCGACCCTCACCGAGTCACAGTACCGATTCACGCCATCGATCTCGCCCAACTGCGCGAAAATTACAACTGACACTTAGTCGCTGCTTACCTGAGATCGACGCACGCTTAGTTGACGGCACGCCGCTGGCCATACGGGAGAAGGTGGAGAGAGTAAAAGTTCGCTGCGGAGGAACCTTCGGGTTTACACAGGAAATGCTCGCGACGACATTGGATGGGCATGATGTTTTACTGGGACGTGATTGGCTACGACGGTACAACCCACGAATCGACTGGACGACGGGTAGCTGCACTGTGCGAAGTAGCGGTAACTGGGTCATGCTACCTCGCTGGCAGTCGCCCGAGTCCTCAACGGTCCACGTCAACGCCATCACGATGAAACGGGTTGTCGCCGCTGGAGCTGACGTGTACGCAGTAGATATAGCATTAGTAGGAGAAGCGGAGCAGCCGAGCGACTTTCAGAAACTGTTGGCAGCAGTACCGCCCGAACTACAGGAACTGTTGAAACGGTACCCGGGGATTTTTCCAGACGACTTACCGGAAGGGCTGCCACCTCAGCGGGCGCATGATCATAGGATCGAGTTAGAACCGGAGGCACAGCCAACTGTACAGCGCCAGTTCAGACTGACACAGCTCGAGCTCGACGAACTGAGGAAGCAGTTAGATTATTTGTTAGAGAAGCAGTTTATTCGACCAAGTTCGTCACCGTTCGCCGCACCGATACTGTTCACACCGAAAAAAGACGGAGGGTTTCGCATGTGCATCGATTACCGAGCGCTCAACAGGGTAACAGTCAAGTCGCGGTACCCCATTTCCCGCGCCGACGAACTGATCGACCAACTGCGAACAGCACGGGTGTTTTCGAAAATAGACTTACGGGGGGGGTTACCATCAGATTCGGGTCGAACCATCGGACTGCGCCAAGACAGCATTTAGGACTAGGTACGGGTCGTTTGAGTACACGGTGATGCCTTTCGGGCTGACCAACGCGCCCGCAACATTTCAGATGACCATGAACGAGGCGTTTAGGCCACTCTTAGATAAATGCGTGATAGTTTACCTCGACGACATCCTCGTCTACAGTCGCGACAAGCAGCAGCACTTAGCGGATCTCGAAGCAGTATTTAAAGTTTTAGAGGAACATCGGTTACTCACCAAGGGCTCTAAGTGCGAGTTTTTTCGGGACAGACTAGAATTTTTGGGGCACGTTATTTCGGAGGCTGGAGTTGAAATCGACCCAAAGAAACTGGATACGGTAAAAGCGTGGCGTCCCCCGGCGAACATCACGGAACTGCAGAGTTTTTTAGGGTTCGTTAATTATGTTCGTCGGTTCGTCCCCGACATGGCACAGTTGACTGCCCCGCTGACGGATTTACTGCGAAAGGGAGTCGTTTTTACGTGGGGGGAGAAAGAGCATGCTGCCTTCTCTGCCCTGAAAATGTTCTCTGTTCACCGCCCGTCCTGCGCATCGCCGACCCACACCGCCCCTTCGAGGTTGTTACAGACGCAAGCGACATCGCCATTGGAGCCGTACTGTTACAGGACTTCGGCAACGGCCTACAGCCCATCGCATACGAGTCACGAAAACTGCATCCGCCCGAGCGAAATTACCCGATACACGACCGCGAAATGCTCGCGATCGTGCATGCGTTCAAAGTGTGGCGCTGCTACTTGACCGGCGCAGACGTGACCGTACGGACAGACCACCAATCACTACAGTACCTCCGCGCACAGCCCCACCTCAACCCACGACAGATTCGGTGGCTCGATTTCCTCGAGTCAAACTTCCACTACACAGTCACCTATAAAAAAGGAGCCTCGAACATCGCCGACGCACTGACCCGCCCCACTGCCCAAATCCACGCGATACTACTCGCCCAGACCAGCCCGCTACTGACAGGACTATTTACCCACGGATATCAAACGGACCCATTCTTTACAGGAGGAAATTCGCAGCAGTTCGCAGCAGCCAAGGGAGTCTATTACGTAAAAGCCGGGACCGACCGCATCTGGGTACCAGGGTACACACTACTACGGGAATTACTATTACAAGAGGCACACGACGGGGTTACCTCACGACATTTCGGGGTAGAGAAAACACGGCAGCAGCTGCAGCGGTATTATTGTCAAAGTTATATGACATAGCTACTGTAGGCTATAGTGGGGTAGCACATATGGGGTACAGTTGCCTAGGGTTTGCCTTTTGTACCCAACTTTCACTTAGTCATTTCATTCCTGTTTTCTTGATTCACATGGTATAGAGCGGGTTCCTACATGGGACCGTTCCTTCCTAAGGGCCCACCATAAGAATTTTTTTTTTAGCTGCCTGCGCACATTGCGCCCTGCCCTAAAAAATTTTTTAGCGGCCCCTACGCTGCCCCTACGCGGCCCCTACGCCGCCTCCCACGCGCCCCCTATGCGGCCCCTGGCGGCGCCCTGACGAGGCCCCTGCCGGCGCCCTATCGCGGCCCCTGACGCGCCCCCTGGTGGCGCCCTGACGCGGCCCTGACGCGGCCTGACGCGGCCCCTGGCGGCGCCCTGACGCGGCCCTGCCGCGGCCCCTGACGCGGCCCTGACGCGGCCTGCCGCGGCCCCTGCCGCGGCCCTGAAGCGGCCCCTGACGCGTCCCTGACGCGGCTCTGCCGCGGCCCTGACGCGGCCCTGACGCGGCCCTGCCGCGGCCCCTGGCGGCGCCCTGACGCGGCCCCTGACGCGGCGCCCTGACGCGGCCCCTGCTGCGGCCCTGACGCGGCCCTGCCGCGGCCCCTGACGCGGCCCTGACGCGGCCTACTACGGCCCCTGCCGCGGCCCTGAAGCGGCCCCTGACGCGGCCCTGACGCGGCTCTGCCGCGGCCCTGACGCGGCCCTGACGCGGCCCCTGACGCGGCCCCTGCCGTGGCCCCTTCCGCGGCCCTGACGCGGCCCTGCCGCGGCCCCTGGCGGCGCCCTGACGCGGCCCCTGACGCGGCGCCCTGACGCGGCCCTGCCGCGGCCCCTGACGCGGCCCCTGCCGCGGCCCCTGACGCGGCCCCTGACGCGGCCCCTGTCGCGGCCCCTGACGCGGCCCCGCCACCTACCTTTCCGGCCACGCCGCCTCCTCTCAGCGGCCCCGCCGCCTCCTCCCAGCGGCCCCGGACGCTGCCCTCTCAGCGGCCCCGCCGAGCCGCCCAGCAGCCTAGCCGCCCAGCAGCCGAGCCGCCGAGCCGCCCAGCAGCCGAGCCGCCCAGCAGCAGAGCCGCCGAGCCGCCCAGCAGCCGAGCCGCTGAGCCGCCCAGCCGCCGAGCCGCCCAGCAGCCGAGCCGCCCAGCAGCCGAGTCGCCGAGCCGCCCTGCAACCGAGCCGCCCGAGCCGCCCTGTCCGGTAAGAGCAGCGCCTCTCTCACAGCACTGCCCTCACCCCACTGTTTGCGCTGCTAGTCTACTGCTGTCATGGCTACCCCTAGTGTCCTCGCTTTTGACGCTGAGGGTCGGGCCATTGACTTTGACGTCTGGATAGATGACCTGCAGCTTTTTCTTACAGTGCGATAGGGCAGACGGCCTCTCCCTCTTTGACCTCACTTCTGGTGCCTCTCCTGCCCCCGCCACTGATGCTGACGCAACTGTTCGCTCCCAGTGGGCCACGCGCGATGCTGCTGCACGTCTTGCTGTGCGTCGCCACCTGCCTACCTCTGAGCGTGCGCACTTTAGCCAGTACAAGAGTGCTCAGACCTTGTACGACGCTGTAGTTGCACGCTACTCCTCCCCTGCCACTGCTGCACTGAGTCGCCTCATGCTACCGTACCTCTTCCCTGACCTTGCTGCCTTTCCCACAGTCGCTGACCTCATTACGCACCTACGCACTAGTGACACTCGCTACCGCGCTGCGCTTCCTGCTGAGTTCTGCGCCAAGAACCCCCCCCCCATGTACATCACCCTCTACTACATAGTCACCCGGCTCCCTGACTCCCTTCGCGTAGTCAGGGACCACTTCCTCTCAGTTTGCCCCACCACTCTCACCGTTGACCTCCTCGAGAAGTCCCTCCTAGCAGCAGAGAAGAGCATAGTAGCTGTAGGAGCCTCTCGTGGTGACCCTCGCACCCCCATCTTTGAGGGGTGTTCCCCCTCCCCCCTTTTGCCCTCTGTTGCCTCTGCTGCTGCGGCCGACCTCGTTGGGCTTGAGTCGGTCAGTGCGGCGTCTACCCCTAGCGGGAGACGCCGCCCTGGCAAGGGCAAGGGGGGCAGGGGCCCTGGAGGAGCTAGCGGGGGCGGTGGAGGCGGCAGTGGAGGCGGTGGAGGAGGTGGGGGTGGCGGTGGGGGTGGTGGCGGGGGTGGAGGTGTCGGTGGCGGCAGTGGAGGCGGAGGCGGCAGCGGCGGTGGCGGAGGGAGCGGAGGTGGCGGCGGTGGAGGAGGAGGCGGCGGAGGAGGTGGAGCTGGTCGGGGTGGCGCTGCGCAGAGGGTCGGCTCCGGTGGTGGTCAGCGCCAGCAGCAGCAGCAGCAGCAGCGCACTCGTGACATCCCCTCCCCTCAGCAGCTCCGTGAGTGGTACACTGCAAGCCAGAGGGGTGGGGGTACTGGTTCGTGCACCTACGTCCTCCGCACCGGCGACCGCGCGGGTGAGCAGTGCGGGGGTGCGCACTCCACCCAGCGCTGCTTTGGCCGCCTGACGGACGCTTGGCGTCACCAGTTCCCTGAGGCCACTGAGATCCCCCGCTGGGGTGAGCTGTCTAGGGCAGGTGTGGCTGTCTTTGACCTTGACTTTGATGCTATTCTTGCTGCCATGTATACTGTGACTATTAGTGATGAGGGTGACTGTTACCGGTGTTTTCCGCCCGACCCGGGCATTGAGACTGCTGCTCTAGGTACTGGTGAGGCTGCTGCTCTAGGTGCTAGCGAGGCTGCTGCTCTAGGTGCGTCTGCTCCCTCAGGTGCTGGTGAGTCTGCTCTCTCAGGTTCTGCGTCGGCTTCGGCCTCCCACACCTTCACCCTTGACTCGGGGGCTTCTCGCTCCTTCTTTCGAGACCGCACCACACTCACGCCGCTTAGCCGGCCAGTTGCAGTCTCTCTGGCAGACCCCTCTGGGGGTCCTGTCCTTGCTCACTTCTCCACTGTCCTCCCGTGTCCGGCGGCCCCCTCTGGCACCCTGTCTGGTCTTTACCTTCCCTCGTTCTCTACGAACTTGGTGAGTGGTGCTGACCTACAGGATGCGGGGGTTCACCAGTTCACTCCTGCGAGTCAGCGGGTGACCCACTGCACGGACGCTCGGACAGGCCGACACCTGGCCACGTTTACCCGTCGGCCGGGGTCGAGCCTGTACACCCTGACCACTGCGTCTCCTCCAGTCACTGCTTCTGGTCAGGTAGCTGCGTCGGGTCAGGTGTTTGCTGCAGCGTCCAGGTCTGGTCCTGAGTCTGCCCCCTGTTCGTGTCGCCTCCTGTCTCACGAGACTCTCCTCTGGCACCACCGCCTTGGTCACCCCTCCCTGCTTCGTCTCCGAAGCATGGCCTCCCGTGTCCTTGTCTCTGGTCTTCCCCGGTCCCTCCCTCCCCTTCCTCCGGGGCCTGGCCCTACCTGCGTCCCCTGTGTCGAGGGGCGGCAGCGGGCTGCCCCTCACTCCTCCTAGTTTCCTCCGACAGAGGCCCCGCTGCAGACGCTTCACATGGACGTGTGGGGCCCGGCCCGCGTCCGTGGACAGGGTCACGAGCGCTACTTCCTGCTGGTGGTTGACGACTACTCGCGTTACACCACAGTCTTCCCCTTGCGCAGCAAGGGTGATGTCACTGAGGTGTTGATCGACTGGATCCGCGCAGCTCGTCTCCAGCTCAGGCAGAGCTTCGGCTCGGACTTTCCTGTTCAGCGTCTGCACTCTGACAGAGGTGGAGAGTTCTCCTCTGGCCTTCTGCGAGCCTACTGTCGTGCACGAGGCATCCGCCAGACCTTCACGCTTCCGGACTCTCCACAGCAAAATGGGATTGCTGAGCGCCGCATTGGCATGGTCATGGACGTCGCCCGTACGTCCATGATGCATGCGGCTGCCCCCCCATTTTCTGTGGCCGTTTGCGGTTCGGTACGCGGCGCATCAGATCAACCTTCACCCCAGGGTCTCCATGCCGGAGACCTCCCCAGCTTTGCTGTGGACGGGGAAGGTTGGCGATGCGTCTGCGTTCCGTGTCTGGGGATCTCGGGCGTTTGTCCGCGACTTGTCTGCGGACAAGCTGTCCCCTCGTGCTGCTCCTTGCGTCTTCCTTGGCTTCCCCCCTGACGCGCCAGGGTGGCAGTTCTACCACCCCACCTCTCGCCGTGTCCTGTCCTCCCAGGACGTCACTTTTGACGAGTCGGTCCCCTACTACCGCCTCTTCCCCTACCGCACTCCGTCCCTCCCCCCGCCACCGCTCTTCCTTGTCCCAGGTCCCCCCCCGGTAGACCCCCTCCCCCCTCAGGGTCCTGCCCCTTCAGGTGTGTCCCAGGTAGACGCAGTCGAGCCTGTCGAGGTTACTGGTGACTCTGGTGCTGCTGAGGGTGCTGAGCCTGGGGGTGCTGACTCTGGGGGTGCTGAGCGTGTGGGTGCTACGCCTGGGGGTGCTGAGCCTGAGGGTGCTACTACTGGGGGTGCTGAGCCTGAGGGTGCTGAGCCTGGGGGTGCTACTACTGGGGGTGCTGAGCCTGGGGGTGCTGAGCCTGGGAGTGCTACGCCTGGGGGTGCTACGCCTGGAGGTGCTGAGCCTGGGGGTGCGGAGCCTGAGGGAGCTGGGCCTGCTCGTGTGGCGTCTGGCGGTGCTGAGCCTGGAGGTTCTCCGGGTGCTTCGTCTCGGCGGGAGCCACTCTCTCCACAGGAGCTGCGCGAGTGGTTTGCCCGGCGCTGGAGGCGTGCTGCTGGAGCTGGAGGTTCTTCGGCTGCTGAGGGTGCTGGTGCCGCGGGTCCCGGAGGTGCTCGTACTGGGAGTACTGGAGCTGCTGGGCCTGCGGGTACGACTGGAGCTGGAGCTGCTGAGGGTGTTGGCGCTGAGGCTACTGCTGTCGGTCCTGGAGGCGGTCCTGCTGGGGGTGCTGGAGCTGGAGGTACTGCTGGCGCTGGTGCTACCGCTGGGGGTACTGGTGCTGTCCCTGCTGTGTCTGGAGTCGCCACACGGCCTAGGCCGTACTTCGTTCCGCTCCTTCAGCAGGTTCTTGGTCTCCCGCCTTCTACTGGTCCTCCTCCTCCCTTAGAGTGTCCACAGCCTGTCCCGTCACAGTTACAGTTACAGCCGGCCTCCCCACTGCCCGCTCCTTCTCCCTACACTGGTCCTACTGGAGGTCTTGCTGAGCGTCGTGAGCCTGCGTCTCGCCCTGCGTCGCCTGTCCGTGCTGCTCGCACTAGTGCTCGTGGTTCGCGTCAGCGTCCTCCTCCTGTCCCTGGCACGCACCGGATGTCTCTGCGTCTGTCCACTGCTCCTCTGCGTGCCCCTTTGCCTTCTCCTCCTGAGTCCTCTCTTCCTGCTCTTCCTGACCCGGAGTCGGACTCTCTTCGTGCTGCCAGTCCTACTATCACGCGTCTCCTTGCTACTGTTGTCACTGACCCTTCCTTTGAGTCCACTGCTGCGTCTGCCCTAGTTACTGAGCTCGTCGACTTTGCTGCTCGCTGTCGTCTAGACTACGCTGCTAGTCTTGTTGCTGAGTCTGAGTCTGTCTGTCCTCCGTCCGTCGGGGGTGAGTGTGCCCTTGGCACGGACGTCCTTGAGCACAGGCAGGAGGAGTTCCAGTGTTTGGCTGCTGCTTCACCTCATCTCGTGTCCGTATTGCTTACCCCTGAGGGAGACCCGGATGCACTTGACATCCCGACTCCGCGCTCTTACGCGGAGGCGATAGAGGGTCCCTACTCCTCTCAGTGGCAGGCAGCTATGGACGCAGAGATGGCTTCCTGGAAGTCCACAGGCACCTACGTTGACGAGGTTCCCCCGCCTGGGGCGAACATCGTCAGTGGCATGTGGATTTTCAGGGTGAAGCGGCCGCCGGGTTCTGCGCCTGTCTTCAAGGCGCGTTACGTGGCTCGTGGCTTCAGTCAGCGGCAGGGAGTTGACTACTTTCAGACCTTCTCTCCCACCCCGAAGATGACCACTCTTCGGGTACTGCTGCACATAGCTGCTCACCGCGACTACGAGCTGCACTCTCTTGACTTCAGCACTGCTTTCTTGCAGGGCAGCCTGCACGAGGAGATCTGGCTGCGTCGCCCACCTGGCTTCACTGGGTCTTTTCCTCCTGGCACCCAGTGGAGCCTCCGGCGGCCAGTCTACGGTCTCCGCCAGGCACCGCGTGAGTGGCACGACACACTGAGGACTACACTTGCGGCTCTTGGGTTTGCTCCCTCTACTGCCGACCCGTCGCTGTTTCTGCGCACCGACACTTCTTTGCAGCCGTTCTACATCCTCGTGTACGTCGACGACTTGGTCTTTGCCACAGCTGACACTGCTGGACTCGCCCACGTGAAGTCCGAGCTGCAGAAGAGACACACGTGCACAGACCTGGGTGAACTGCGCAGCTACCTTGGCTTGCAGATCACCCGGGACAGAGCACGCCGCACCATTACCCTGACTCAGTCACACATGGTGCAGCAGGTCCTTCAGCGCTTCGGCTTCACGTACTCCTCGCCTCAGGCCACTCCTCTGCCTACTCGCCACTCGCTCTCAGCTCTGCCTTCGGATGAGTCCGTAGAGTCGAGTGGCCCGTACCCAGAGCTTGTTGGCTGCCTCATGTACCTGATGACCTGCACACGACCTGACCTTGCATACTCTCTTAGCATTCTTGCACGCTATGTTGCTCCTGGGAGACACAGACCGGAGCACATGGCTGCAGCGAAGAGGGTGTTGCGCTACTTGTGCAGTACGTCGGGCATGGGGCTTGTGCTTGGAGGGCAGAGTCCAGTGGTCCTCACTGGACACGCAGACGCTTCTTGGGCTGACGACCAGGCTACGCAGCGGTCGTCACAGGGTTACACCTTCAGCCTTGGTTCCGGCTCTGTTTCGTGGCGGGCTACTCGCTCGTCTTCTGTTCTCGGCTCCAGTTGTGAGGCTGAGATCTACGCCGGGGCCATGGCTGCACAGGAGCTTCGCTGGCTCACCTACCTGCTGACTGACCTCGGAGAGCCGCCTCGTTCTCCTCCAGTGCTCTACGTAGACAACAAGGCCATGCTGGCCTTGTGTCGAGAGCAGAGACTGGAGCACAGAACGAAGCACATTGCTCTTCGTTACTTCCTTGCTCGTGAGCTACAGCAGCGTGGTCAGCTGCGACTTGCGTACGTGGCCTCTGAGGCCAACACTGCTGATATCTTCACCAAGGCACTTGCGCCTTGTGATCATCAGCGCTTCTGTACTCAGCTGGGTCTTGTACCTACCTTGCCTCACTTGCTCACCTCTTGACCTTGTTTGTACTGTTGCATATATATATACACCTGCTCTTGCTTGTCTAGCCTTATATATATATGTAATCCTGCATGTGAACTGGCCTTGTGGCCTTGAACTTGTGCTCGGAATGTGTGGTGACTTTGTGATCCACCCTGAGCTTGCTTTGCTTTGCTTGACTGGTCTTGTGACCCCTTGTTCTCCCCCACTTTGCCTATGGGGGTGTGTCAAAGTTATATGACATAGCTACTGTAGGCTATAGTGGGGTAGCACATATGGGGTACAGTTGCCTAGGGTTTGCCTTTTGTACCCAACTTTCACTTAGTCATTTCATTCCGGTTTTCTTGATTCACAATTATTACTGGCCCGAAATGTTGACCGACGTGCAGCGACACGTGGCATCGTGTCCCACTTGCCAAATCATGAAGTCAACACGGAAGTGGCCGGCGGGACAGTTGCAGCCAATCCCACCTCCAGAGCGTGCTTGGCAGCAGGTGACGATGGACTTCGTCACGGGGTTACCGGCCGGGGCGAGTGGAAATGACGCGATCCTGGTCGTCGTCGATCGACTCACGAAAATGGCACACTTCGCAGCCTGCAAAAAAATCAATCACAGCCGAAGAAACAGCCCGCCTCTTCATCTCTACCGTCGTTCGACTGCACGGGATACCAGCATCAATCATCAGCGACAGAGACACGAAATTCACCAGCAACTTCTGGCGGAACCTGTGGCAGCAGTTCGGCACGCGACTACAGTTTAGTTCATCGTACCACCCCGAAACAGACGGACAGACAGAACGGACAAATCAGACCATGGAACAGCTCATCCGGGCCACGTGCGACGACCCAAACACGTGGGAACAGCAACTGCCACTCATCGAATTCGCATACAACAACGCCACATCCGCCACGACCCAACAGTCACCGTTTTACCTGAATTACGGACAAGACCCAACAGTACCCATGACCTCGAATCCCGACAACCCGGTTCCACGCGCGCAACAGTTCGCCGAAATTTTGCAAGCAGCACGGACCAGGGCAGCAGACGCAATTAAAAAAGCTAACATCATCGCTAAACGCAACGCCGACCGCCACCGCAGACCTGTCACTTACCAGCCCGACGACTTAGTTTTGCTCGACACCCAAAATCTCCGACTGCCCATCACCCCGAAACTCCGCCCCCGATACTGCGGGCCATTTCGCATAAGCCACATGCTTACACCTGTCACCGCCCACCTCCTCCTCCCTGCTGACTGGTACGTCAGCCCCTCGTTCCACGTCAGCCTGCTTCGCCCTTACGTCCCGTCCATGAACCAACTGCCACGCAATCGCCCAGCCAGCATGACAAGACCACCGACTGAACCAATCATCACCCCCGAGAAAATCCTGAGTCACAGAGTTCGCGACCCTCGAGGAGCCCGAAGGATCGAGTTCTTACTCCGCTGGAAGGACCGTACACCCACCGAAGACAATTGGGTTCCCCTGGACAGAATCGAAAACCACCCCGTCCTCACCGAGTATCTGCGCAGCCGGAATTTCAGGGATGTACACGCACTTTCGTAAGGAGGACCTCCTTAAGGGGGGAGGGTAGTGTAAGGAAAATCTCTTTTTCCTTACTTCGCGTCCCTACTCAACGCGTACATCACTGTAGCACCACAGTCAGCACCATTACCACTCGCATCGACAATCCGCCCGCCACCTTCGCACGTCGCACCCCGACCTCACGGCTCGGCGGGTAACCCGCGCTCCGGGCCTCCGCTTCGACACTTTTCCCAACCTCAGTCCCAGGCCCGTCGCGCGACAACCACAGTCCATTACCGTTACCACTGTAGTTTCGCTATATATTCTTCGCTCATACCTTCGCTCATTGTACTCTTGCTTCGATAGTGCAATTCTCGTTCGTTCACTCAATTGCACTCGTAACACACACCCTCTTTGTTGACTGCAGCAAAGAGCAGAAGACAGCTAGTGCATATCAGCTCAAACAAGCAGCATCTGATGTGGAAAGATTGGCGCGCAGCAGTAGGCGCGCGGTAGGTCTAGGGCAGAATGTGTAGTTCCCACTAGAAGAAAACACGAAAATACGCAGCAAAAACTAGTGAGAAGATGCATAACGGAAGTGGTGAGAGCGCGAGTGAGGAGGAGGAGGAGAGAGAGAGATAGGGGAGGAGGTGGGTGGCGGCTCGCGCTACATGGTCACTCTTCCCACCCCTCAACCTCCCCCCCACTACATCAGGTGTGGCAGGGAGAGAGAGGAGGTTGGCGGCGGCTGGTACTGCAGGTTCACCCCCGCCACCCCCCTCAACCTCCCCACCACAGCGACAGGCGCATAGGGAGAGGGATTGGGCGGCGGCTGGCGGTGCAGGCCTACGACCGTCACCCCTTCATCTTCCCCTCCACTGTCTGTGTGAGAATGCGTTGTTGTTACGTCATTTTTGTTGTATTTTACCCTACGCTACTTTCCTATTCGTCCACTTCATTATTTTTTATTATATTTATAAGCGCTGCATAGAATGCGTATGCACCGTTTGTAGAATCATCTCGGATTATCTCGCGTAACTTTGCATGTGCATGACTATACACCGAACGATCTGCTGCGCATCGCGACACAGCGCAACTACGAGCTCCACTCATTGGACTTCTCCACTGCCTTCCGCCAGGGCAGCATGCATGAGCAGATCTAGCTTTGCCGTCCACCTGGTTTCATTAGGTTGTTTCCTTCTGTGACCCACTGGAGCCTAGGTTGGCATGTCTATTCATGCTCCTCATGAGTGGCACAACATATTATGCACTATTCTTACTGTCCTCAGCTTCTCTCCGTCTTTTGCCGGCCCTTCTCTGTTCGTCCACTCTACGCTATTGTCTATGACGATGGCCTGGTCTTTGCCACTTCAGACAGAGCCGCACCGTCCTCAGTGAAAGCCGGGTTGCAGAGAAGATACACATGCACTGACCTAGATGAGCTGAGCTGCGCCCATATCTTGACTTGCAGATCACAAGGGGCAAAACAACGCACACGATTACTTTGACACAATCACACACGGTACTGCAAATCCTTGACTGGTTCAGCCTTTAGTTCTCCACTTCACAGCCCACTCCTCTTGCTGTTCACCATAAGCTCTCGGCTCCTATCTATGACGAGCATGCTCACCCTAGTGGTCAGTACGCAGAGCTCGTTAGGTGCCTCATGCACCGGATGGCCTGCATTATTCTAAACCTTGTGTATCTTCTTAGCATCTTTGCTTGTTTTTTTGCCACTGGGAGACACCGACCTATGCACTGGTCGCCTGCTAAGAGGGTATTGCGTAATCCGGTGAGTACATCAAGCAAATAACTTTTGTTTGAAGGACGACAGCCAATTACTCGAATAGGACATACTAGCGCGCGTGGGCAAACGACCCCGAGGCTATTAGGTATTTTTAGGGCTACTGTTTTATTCTTGGCGCCGGAGTTGTCTCGTGGAGGTAGACTCGCTCGTCGTCAGTAGCTTCGTCAAGCTGTAAGACAGAGATTTACTCTGATGCTATGGTTGCCCAAGCTCCGCTGACTGACTTTATTATTCAGTGGCTTAGGTGAGACACCTCGCTTTGCCCCGGACCTGTTCGCTGAGAATATGGAAATGATCCTCTTGTATTGGGAGCTGGGCAGAGTGATGCACATCCAGCTGCGGTACTTCCTATTGATTGAGTTGCAGCAACAAGGTTTCAGAGAAGCATGATATTCGTGGCTTCAGAGAGGCCAACACAGGTGATGTCTTCACCAAGGCACTCGAGCCTAATGATTATAATTGGCTTTCACTAATATTTCCGTTGTTACAATAATCACAATCCATCTTGATAATCCAGTCGTAGTACAATATACAACCTTAAAAAAATATGAAAGCAATTCATAAAAAACTTGAACAGCATTTAAGTATTATTATCTATCATTTAATGGCAAACATAAATTAAGAAACTCAATTTGGACCATTGAATCTAAAATCCTTTCAATTTGTAGTTGATACCAAGATAATTGGATAAATCACTTCTTTTCTAGAATTTCGTTACAAGCTGTCAACAATCACTGCTTCCGGATTTTGTTGCAACGAATCAGGTGAGGGCAGCCACGGTTCGCTCACAAGCAGGTGACTTGTTTTTGGCGATAATTTTTCTTCACTGCAGACAGCTTCATTCCGAGCCTGCGTGGTGTGCTTACATATTCCCGACTTCAAGGCCGTGAAATGCGCTTTGTCAGACCTGCAAAGGAAACGTGTGAGGAGCAAAACAGATCCCCTGTGGAAAGGAGAACGCGAATGAATGAACTATGAATGAAGTGAGTACATATAGGAAACCCTAATTGGGTTGTACCCCCTATGGGATACCCCACTATAGCCTACACAACAGCATAAGCTATATAATGTTCTGACACACCCCCATAGGCAAAGTGGGGGAGAACAAGGGGTCACAAGACCAGTCACGCAAAGCACAGCAAGCTCAGGGTGGATCACAAAGTCACCACACAGTCCGAGCACAATGACAAGGCCACAAGGCCAGTTCACATGCAGGAGGTCACATATATATATAGAGCTAGACAAGCAAGAGCAGGTATATATATGTGACAGTACAAGCAAGGTCAAGAGGAGAGCAAGTGAGGCAAGACAGGTACAAGACCCAACTGAGTGCAGAAGCGCTGATGGTCACAAGGCGCAAGTGCCTTGGTGAACACATCAGCAGTGTTGGCCTCAGAGGCCACGTACGCAAGTCGCAACTGACCACGCTGCTGCAGCTCACGAGCAAGAAAGTAACGGAGAGCAATGTGCTTCGTTCTGTGCTCCAAGCGCTGCTCTCGACACAAGGCCAGCATGGCCTTGTTGTCTACGTACAGCACTGGAGGAGAACGAGGCTGCTCTCCAAGGTCAGTCAGCAGGTAGGTGAGCCAGCGAAGCTCCTGTGCAGCCATGGCCCCGGCGTAGATCTCAGCCTCACAACTGGAGCCGAGAACAGAGGACGAGCGAGTAGCCCGCCACGAGACAGAGCCGGAACCAAGACTGAAGGTGTAACCCTGCGACGACCGCTGCGTAGCCTGGTCGTCAGCCCAAGAAGCGTCCGCGTGCCCAGTGAGGACCACTGGACTCCGCCCTCCAAGCACTAGCCCCATGCCCGACGTACTGCACAAGTAGCGCAACACCCTCTTCGCTGCAGCCATGTGCTCTGGTCGGTGTCTCCCAGGAGCAACATAGCGTGCAAGAATGCTAAGAGGGTATGCAAGGTCAGGTCGTGTGCAGGTCATCAGGTACATGAGGCAGCCAACAAGCTCTGGGTACGGGCCACTCGACTCTACGGACTCATCCGAAGGCAGAGCTGAGAGCGAGTGGCGAGTAGACAGAGGAGTGGCCTGAGGCGAGGAGTACGTGAAGCCGAAGCGCTGAAGGACCTGCTGCACCATGTGTGACTGAGTCAAGGTAATGGTGCGGCGTGCTCTGTCCCGAGTGATCTGCAAGCCAAGGTAGCTGCGCAGTTCACCCAGGTCTGTGCACGTGTGTCTCTTCTGCAGCTCGGACTTCACGTAGGCTAGTCCAGCAGTGTCAGCTGTGGCAAAGACCAAGTCGTCGACGTACACGAGGATGTAGAACGGCGACAAAGAAGTGTCGGTGCGCAGAAACAACGACGGGTCAGCAGTAGAGGGAGCAAACCCAAGAGCCGCAAGCGTAGTCCTCAGTGTGTCGTGCCACTCACGCGGTGCCTGGCGGAGACCGTAGACTGGCCGTCGGAGGCTCCACTGGGTGCCAGGAGGGAAAGTCCCAGTGAAGCCAGGTGGACGGCGCAGCCAGATCTCCTCGTGCAGGCTACCCTGCAAGAAAGCAGTGCTGAAGTCAAGAGAGTGGAGCTCGTAGTCGCGCTGAGCGGCTATGTGCAGCAGCACCCGAAGAGTGGTCATCTTCGGGGTGGGAGAGAAGGTCTGAAAGTAGTCAACTCCCTGCCGCTGACTGAAGCCACGAGCGACGTACCGCGCCTTGAAGACAGGTGGAGAGCCCGGCGGCCGCTTCACCCTGAAGATCCACATGCCACTGACGATGTTCGCCCCAGGGGGGGGCACCGCGTCAACGTAGGTGCCTGTGGACTTCCAGGACGCCATCTCTGCATCCATAGCTGCCTGCCACTGAGAGGAGTAGGGACCCTCTACGGCCTCCGCGTAAGAGCGCGGAGTCGGGATGTCTAGTGCATCCGGGTCTCCCTCAGGGGCAAGTAGTACGGACGCGAGATGAGGTGAAGCAGCAGCCAGACACTGGAACTCCTCCTGCCTGTCCTCAAGGACGTCCGTGCCAAGGGCACACTCACCCCCGACGGACGGAGGACAGACAGACGCAGACTCGGCAACAAGACCGGCAGCGTAGTCTAGACGACAGCAAGCAGCAAAGTCGACGAGCTCAGCAACAAGCGCAGACGCAGCAGTGGACTCAAAAGAGGGGTCAGTGACGACAGTAGCAAGGAGACGTGTGACAGTAGGACTAGCAGCACGAAGAGAGTCGGACTCTGGGTCGGTAAGTGCAGGAAGGGAGGACTCAGGAGGAGAAGGCAAAGGGGCACGCAGAGGAGCAGTGGACGGACGCAAAGACATCCGGTGCGTGCCAGGGACAGGAGGAGGACGCTGACGCGAACCGCGACCACTAGCGCGAGCAGCACGAACAGGCGACGCAGGACGAGACGCAGGCTCACGACGCTCAGCAAGACCTCCAGTGGGACCAGTGTAAGGAGAGGGAGCAGGAAGTGGGGAGGCGGGCTCTAACTGGGACTGTGACTGAACAGGCGGTGGACACGCTGCAGGAGGAGAAAGACCAAGAACCTGCTGTAGGAGTGGAACCAAGTACGGCCGAGGCCGCGCGGCGACTCCAGACACAGCAGGGACAGCACCCTCAGCAGCAGCACCAGCGCCAACAGCACCTCCAGCGGCAGGACCTCCAGCAGCACCAGCAGCACCCGCAGCAGGACCACCGCCAGGAAGGACAGCAGCAGTCTCAGCACCAACACCCGCAGCAGCTCCAGCTCCAGGCGGACCCGAGGGCCCAGCAGCTCCGGGACCAGCGGCACAAGTACCCTCAGCAGCCGAAGGAGCTCCAGCTCCAGCAGTACGTCTCCAGCGGCGAGCAAACCACTCGCGCAGCTCCTGTGGAGAGAGGGGCTCCCGCCGAGGCGAAGCACCCGGAGAACCGCCAGGTCCCGCACCGCCAGACGCCACAAGGGGAGGTCCAGTGGCCGCAGGCTCCGCAGCTCCAGGCTCAGCAGCTCCAGACGCAGCACCCCCTGGCTCAGCACCCCCAGTCGCAGCACCCCCAGGCTCAGCACCCCCAGACTCCGCACCCCCAGGCTCAGCACCCCCAGTCGCAGTACCCCCAGGCTCAGCACCCCCAGACTCAGCACCCCCAGGCTCAGCACCCCCAGGCTCAGCACCCACGCGCGTAGCACCCCCAGAGTCAGCACCCCCAGGCTCAGCACCCGCAGCAGGACCAGAGTCACCAGCAACCTCGACCGGCTCGACTGCGTCTACCTGGGACACACCTGAAGGGGCAGGACCCTGAGGGGGAAGGGGGTCTACCGGGGGGGGACCTGGCACAAGGAAGTGCGGTGGCGGGGGGAGGGAAGGAGTGCGGTAGGGGAAGAGGCGGTAGAAGGGGACTGACTCGTCGAACGTGACGTCCTGGGAGGACAGAACACGACGAGAGGAGGGGTGGTAGAACTGCCACCCTGGGGCGTCAGGGGGGAAACCGAGGAAGACACAGGGAGCAGCACGAGGGGACAGCTTGTCCGCAGACAAGTCGCGGACAAACGCCCGAGATCCCCAGACACGGAACGCAGACGCATCGCCGACCTTCCCCGTCCACAGCAGAGCTGGGGAGGTCTCCGGCCGGGAGACCCTGGGGTGAAGGTTGATCTGATGCGCCGCGTACCGAACCGCAAACGGCCACAGAAAATGGGGGGCAGCCGCATGCATCATGGACGTACGAGCGACGTCCATGACCATGCCAATGCGGCGCTCAGCAATCCCATTTTGCTGTGGAGAGTCCGGAAGCGTAAAGGTCTGGCGGATGCCTCGTGCACGACAGTAGGCTCGCAGAAGGCCAGAGGAGAACTCTCCACCTCGGTCAGAGTGCAGACGCAGAACAGGAAAGTCCGAGCCGAAGCTCCTCCTGAGCTGGAGACGAGCTGCGCGGATCCAGTCGATCAACACCTCAGTGACATCACCCTTGCTGCGCAAGGGGAAGACTGTGGTGTAACGCGAGTAGTCGTCAACCACCAGCAGGAAGTAGCGCTCGTGACCCTGCCCACGGACGCGGGCCGGGCCCCACACATCCATGTGAAGCGTCTGCAGAGGAGCCTCTGTCGGGGGAAACTGGGAGGAGTGAGGGGCAGCCCGGAGCCGCCCCTCGACACAGGGGACACAGGAAGGTCCGGGTCCCGAAGGAAGGGGAGGGAGAGACCGGGGAAGACCAGAGAAAAGGACACGGGAAGCCATGCCCCGAAGACGAGGCAAGGAGGGGTGGCCAAGACGGTGGTGCCACAGGAGAGTCTCCTGAGACAGGCGGCGACACGAGCAGGGGGCAGACTCAGGACCAGACCTGGACGCAGCAGCAAACACCTGACCCGACGCAGCTACCTGGCCAGACGCAGGGACAAGAGGAGACTCAGTGGTCAGGGTGTAGAGACTCGACCCCGGCCGACGCGAAAACGTGGCCAGGTGTCGGCCTGTGCGGGCGTCCGAGCAGTGGGTCACCCGCTGACTCGCAGGAGTAAACTGGTGAACCCCCGCATCCTGCAGGTCAGCACCACTCACCAAGTTCGTCGAGAACGAGGGGAGGTACAGACCAGACAAGGTGCCCGAGGGGGCAGCCGGACACGGGAGGACAGTGGAGAAGTGAGAGAGGACAGGACCCCCAGAGGGGTCAGCCAGGGAGACTGCAACCGGCCGGCCAAGCGGCGTGAGTGTGGTGCGGTCTCGAAAGAAGGAGCGAGAAGCCCCTGAGTCAAGCGTGAAGGTGAGGGAGGCCGAAGCCGACGCAGTACCTGAGAGCGCAGCCTCACCAGTACCTGAGAGTGCAGACGCACTGGCACCTAGAGCAGCAGCCGCAGAAGTACCTAGCGCAGCAGTACCAATGCCCGGGTCGGGCGGGAAACACCGGTAACAGTCACCCTCCTCACTAATAGTCACAGCATACATGGCAGCAAGGATAGCATCAAAGTCAAGATCAAAGATAGCTACGCCAGCCCTAGACAGCTCTCCCCAACGGGGAATCTCACTAGCCTCGGGGAACTGCTGACGCCAAGCGTCCGTCAGGCGGCCAAAGCAGCGCTGGGTGGGGTGGGCACCCCCACACTGCTCACCCGCGCGGTCGCCGGAACGAAGGACGTAGGTGCACGGACCAAAACCCCCACCCCGCTGACGCTGCGTGTACCACTCACGGAGCTGCTGGGGCGGGGGGATGTCCCCCGAACGCTGCTGCTGACGCTGGCCACCACCAGAGCCGCTACGCTGCGGGGCACCACCCCGACCAGCTCCACCCCCTCCGCCACCGCCGCCTCCACCTCCACCACCACCGCTGCCTCCGCTCCCACCGCTGCCGCCACCACCGCCTCCTCCTCCGCTGCTGCCACCGCCACCACCGCCCCCGCCACCACTCCCACCGCCACCCCCACTCCCTCCGCCGCCTCCACCGCCACCTCCACCGCCCCCGCCAGTTCCACCCGCGCCCTTGCCCCCCTTGCCCCTGCCAGGGCGGCGTCTCCCGCTAGGGGCAGACGCCGCGCAGACCGACTCAAGACCAAGCAGGTCGGCAGCAGCAGCAGAGGCAACAGAGGGCAGCAGGGGGGAAGGAGAACACCCCTCAAAGATGGGGGTGCGAGGGTCACCACGAGAGGCTCCTACAGCGACGATGCTCTTCTCCGCCGCCAGGAGGGACTTCTCGAGGAGGTCGACAGTGAGAGTGGTGGGACAGACTGAGAGGAAGTGGTCCCTGACTACGCGAAGGGAGTCAGGGAGGCGTGTGACTATGTAATAGAGAGTGATGTACATGGGGGGGGGGTTCTTGGCGCAGAACTCAGCAGGAAGGGCGGCGCGGTAGCGAGTGTCACTAGTGCGGAGGTGCGTAATGAGGTCAGCGACAGTGGGAAAGGCAGCAAGGTCAGGAAAGAGGTACGGTAGCATGAGGCGGCTCAGGGCAGCAGTGGCAGGGGAAGAGTAGCGCGCAACTACAGCGTCGTACAAGGTCTAAACACTCTTGTACTGACTAAAGTGCGCGCGCTCAGTGGTAGGCAGGTGGCGACGCACAGCAAGACGTGCAGCAGCATCGCGGGTGGCCCACTGAGAGCGAACAGTGGGGTCAGCATCAGCAGCAGGGGCAGGAGAGGCGCCAGAGGTGAGGTCAAAGAGGGAAAGACCGTCCGCCCTATCGCACTGTAAGAACAGCTGCAGGTCGTCGACCCAGACCTCAAAGTCAATGGCTCGACCCTCAGCGTCAAAAGCGAGGACACTAGGGGTAGCCATGACGACGACAGTGTAGTAGTGCAAGCAGTAGGGGAAGGGCACGCAGTAACAGTGGTGCTGTGCTCACCAGGCAGGGCAGGTCGGGCGGCTCGGCAGTAGGGCGGCCCGGCGGCTGGGCGGCTCGGCGGCTCGGCTGCTGGGCGGCTCGGCTCCCGGGCGGCTCGGCGGCAGGGCGGCTCGGCGGCAGGGCGGCTCGGCTCCCGGGCGGCTCGGCTGCTGGGCGGCTCGGCGGCAGGGCGGCTCGGCGGTCGTAGGCGGCGGGGCCGGTGAGGATAGGCGGCGGGGCCGGTACCGTAGGCGGCGGGGCCGCGAAGTGGGGCGGCGGGGCCGCGTAGGTGAGGGCGGCGGGGCCGCAAAGTGAGGGCGGCGGGGCCGCGACGTGAGGGCGGCGGGGCCGCGAAGGTGAGGGCGGCAGGGCCGCGACTTAAGGGCGGCGGGGCCGCGTAGGTGAGGGCGGCGGGGCCGCGACGTGAGGGCGGCTGGGTCGCGACGTAAGGGCGGCGGGCTCGCGTAGGTAAGGGCGGCGCAACGGGCCGCTAGGGGCGACACGGAGGGTCGCTAAAAAAAAAGGAAAGCGCGCCTCGGGGCGCGCTTCGGTGGGCCCTAGAAACAGTCCTTAGGAGGGGACCTGCTCTGATTCCATGTGGAAAGGAGAACGCGAATTAATGAACTATGAATGAAGTGAGTACATATAGGAAACCCTAATTGGGTTGTACCCCCTATGGGATACCCCACTATAGCCTACACAACAGCATAAGCTATATAATGTTCTGACATCCCCCCAGAGTGGAGCTGCCAAGAAGAAATGCGGTGGAGGGCGGATAGGATGGCTCAGCCGGCTGGCTGGCGCTTCTTCAAAGTGGTTTCGATCGCCAGGAATTCCAGAAAGAATTCCCCGAGAGCCTTTTTTTCCCATCTCTTAGGGTACAAATGAGATCTCACCGCGCGTCTGTTACTAAGCAGTGCGACGTCATGGCATCACTATCAAGACGATACCCTTCAGGAATACGGACAGATCTGCCCAAAAAAAGCCGCACGGGACGTGCCACTCACACCGCCAACAACCAAATTCCCCCCATGCAACGGTCGAAGAGCGCTGGAACGGCTTCCGAAGCAAACTCTCTGCTTCGTAGTATGCAGCACGGGTCTCGTAACTAGAATTCGCTCGCAAGAAGCACAGATGGGTTCGCCCGTCGTTCAGAGGAGTTCGACTGTACAACGCACGCTCGGTCTGGAGTTTGAGGTTCGGACGATGATTGACGCAAACTCGTGTCAGGATTCGTGCGTGCACCGCCCCTTCTGAACGGAGTCCCTCTGAAAGAGCTGCTCCCAGCCTGGGCTCACAAAAATCCTGCGTCCAGAAAGCCGATGAAAAGAGTTGCTCTGGAGCTTTGTCGAATGATTTATAAACGTATTGTTTCGAACGCTTTTTTGAGAAAGTATAGTACGCTTTCCAAACGCTTTGTCGAATGCTTTTCAAATGCTTCTGCAATGCTTCTCTGTTCAAAGCTGCATCTTGAATACCTTCGACTGAAGTTTAATACGAGTTTTCCCGAAGTGATTTTGGAGATTAGATCTCATTGCATTTTACTCTTTAGTGAGTTTGTATGTTGAATTCATACTGTTTATAATTGGACTTTCCACAAACGTTATTAATTTTAACAATTTATGATTCTTGTGTGATTGGGTTCAGATTTTCCATTAGTAGAAACGCCAACATTATGTAAAATATATCCATAACACAATGGCAGATAAAAAGAAATAGAACTACTCTCGCCTATTGCCGGGGGTGATCTACGCCTTATACATGATTTGGGCATGGTCTTGGCCGAAGACAGCACCTACTGCAAATCACCAAGCAACCCTTGCAGTTCACCATAAGAGTTAGCCATGAAATTTAAACCAGTGACATGTAAATTGAATGTTTACCAGAAAAAGGAGTGGTTGAAACCGGAGATTATTAGGAAATATAAAACCGCCTGCCAGCGAAATAAACGAACAAAAACGAAAGCGTTTCATTAGCTAGCAGTTCGGATAAGCGCAAGAGTAGGAACTAGCGCTTTCTTGAAGGAAACCGCGCGACCTGCACACGGGGATAACAAAGAATTAAAACGCGGAGAGAGATATGCACCGCGGAGCACAAGACCTCACTAAGTAAACGGACTGCATGATAGTAGAAACACAGCCAACGACATTCGTTAGATAACAATTCCCGCTAATACAGAGAAGGATCTAACGTGACCTTAATCAGAAAACAGCGCGACCTGGGCTTCGACCTGCATATGTTGATCAAGAGGAATTTAAACGAGGAAAGCACACGTACCACAGAGCACACACCTACACAAAGGTAACGGAGTGCACGAGGGGAGAGACACACAGCCAATTAGGCGCACTCGTGGCAATTGCAGAAAATAACGAGCTACTGGGACGGTTGAGACTATGGCGACAGTTGAAACTACGGCGACGGTTGAGACAATGGCAACGGTTGAGACTATGGCGGCGGTTGAGATAACGAGATTGGAAAACGTGCTAAGGAAGAACTAAATTAAAATCAGTCACAGCCACTCTAGAATAACAAAATGAGACCCCACTTCACCTTTTCTGTGCAAGCGTAACGGGTAGAGTGCATGGAGGTGGTGTGGATGGGGTTGGTTAGTTGGCACAAGTGGTGGTGGTTGGGCTGGATTTTGTTGAGGTGGATGCAATGCCGGCTTTGATTGGTTGAACAAAGTGGTATGCTGAGCTGGATTGAATGAGGCGAATTTGGTTGGTTGGAGAGATTTCTGGCCTGGTTGGGGTTGGTTGGGAAAGTGTAATTGGGGGCTGGCAAATGCGCGTTGACCTCGTACTGTACAATTGAAATATTTCTTCGAAGCAGTCGTTGTAGTGCAGTGAGTTACGATATTCGGCTCTCATGTGGATGGACCCGGGTTCAAATCTCTTACCGTTTCTGAAATTGGACTTGTCCTCCCTTGAGCTTGTTTTTGGTAGCATAATTCATTTTTTTGCAGTGCATGTTGTCCCGTGCTGCAGAGACTCTGATGTGAACATGCTCAATAGGTTCATCTGGTGATGTATATTAAATTGCATCTACGTCGATAAACCATAACCTAGTTGGATTATAAAACACACTTTTTTCAACCTTATTATTGTTTCAACAATTAACATCTGACAAACATTCCATTGAAAACATTGCAAAACCATTACTAAAACATCAGCAAAGCATTTGGTCCAACAAAAATGATATACAAATGATATATAGATGATTCCAGGATGATTGTCAAACGATTTTTGAAAACTTGCTTAAAAAAAAATGGTCAGATGATTTCCAGACGCACACATTTTTGTGATCGTCCTCGGAGAAATCCCAGAGGCACAAGCACATGGCAACCCTTCTTCCGTGGGCCCTCGTCAGGCTGCCGTAGGCAATCTCCCAGCGGCAGCTACAAGTCAGTCCTGTTTCTCCACCTCTTTGGTAGATAACCTGTCACGTTTACCGCTGCTATTTTAAGGGAAAAGAAGAACAATCCAGACCCCGCCAACGCCGCAAATGCTACCGCCAAAACCAACTGCGATGATGCAGCCGCGAGCATGGCTTGCACTCTCCGCCGCGCTTTGGCTTGCTGCATTAGTCTCTTGCCATGCCGCGCAACCAGTGATCAACGCTACTCAAGGTGCCTCCCTCTCTCCTCGCACAATGCTAATAGCGACCAGCGCCGCTTCTCCATCCCTCGTACCTCGTTCCTCTCGTAAAAACAATCAGTCCGCGGTTTGCACTGCCAATTGCAACTGCCAGTTGGACTAATAGCCAGTTACGTGACGGCACGAGCGCCACGTGTTCATGCGAATGTTGACTAGTAGCAATACGTTTGTTCTTAAGGTTAGGTTTTTATTCCGAATTTCGGGAGGAAGGGTTGTAGAGACACTGCCACTGTCCCCATTTCCGGTGACCCTTGTACATGGTTCGCCAGGAATCGAACAGTCGACGATGAAACCCCTAGTCAGTGCTTCCGATGTATCTGCAATCTAACCCTAAACAATCCCGCCCATTCCTCGCCGGCAATGCTCATGGTAATGCTCAAAGCGTGTTCCCCAGAGATGGATTGAGCAGAGTGTGCATTTCTTTGTTTGTTTGTTATTTATTTATTTACTATTATTTTATTTTATTGTGAGCGAGTTCTGGAGTCGGTCGTTGAGCAGGTTGGGAGGGACTCATCACAAGAGCGTTCCTCGGTATCCATAGCAGGCACGGGTAGCAGCAGGGTTCCTCGGTATCCATAGCAGGCACGGGTAGCAGCAGGGTTCCTCGGTATCCATAGCAGGAACGGGTAGCAGCAGGGTTCCTCGGTATCCATAGCAGGCACGGGTAGCAGCAGCGTTCCTCGGTATCCATAGCAGGCACGAGTAGCAGCAGCGTTCCTCGGTATCCATAGCAGGCACGGGTAGCAGCAGCGCTCCTCGGTATCCATAGCAGGCACGGGTAGCAGCAGCGTTCCTCGGTATCCATAGCAGGCACGGGTAGCAGCAGCGTTCCTCGGTATCCATAGCAGGCACGGGTAGCAGCAGCGTTCCTCGGTATCCATAGCAGGCACGGGTAGCAGCAGCGTTCCTCGGTATCCATAGCAGGCACGGGTAGCAGCAGCGTTCCTCGGTATCCATAGCAGGCACGGGTAGCAGCAGCGTTCCTCGGTATCCATAGCAGGCACGGGTAGCAGCAGCGTTCCTCGGTATCCATAGCAGGCACGGGTAGCAGCAGCGTTCCTCGGTATCCATAGCAGGCACGGGTAGCAGCATCGTTCCTTGCAAGCTGATCCCCCCCGACATAGCGCAGGTTGCATGTACGTCCATAACCTTGTTCCTCGTTCTCTTCTCATCTCCTATCCCCCAACTGTCAGCGGTGTTTCTCGAGGACTGCCAGAAGGCATGGGGAAAGACGTTCCCAGTCTGGCCCATGGGTGCTACCTGCGACGCGATTACGGGGTTCACCTATGACGCTTCAGGCATGATTACCTCGATGTAAGTGTGCAATTATTTTTTGTGGTGGACCTCACACAGTCTGCTTGTGTCTGCAGACTTGCTTTTGATTGATGCCTGCTGCCTGCAGCAGGATTTGCGCCAATCACTCCCTGTTGTCGTGTCAGTTGGTAAACCGCCTCGCTACCCACTGGGTCAGAACGAGGGTTGTATCTGACGCACAGCGGAGGCACTCAAACCGTGTAAGCCCCACAGGCGTTACAGTCGGTCTCCATCCAGTTTCCTTTACTCCTCCCTTCTTTCAACCCACCCACCCACCCACCCCACATAGATGTTTGTCGGATACAACTCTTAATGGGTCTATTCCTGACAGCATCTCGTCTCTCACTTCACTGAGTACACTGTAAGAACCTCACAGGAGAATGATGAGCTCGTTTTTTTGTGCCCAATCTTTCGTGCATTAGTAGGTTCCCAGCGGAGTTAGGTAGCTCATGAAAGAAGCCTATAGCTATACAGCTAGAGGGAGGTAAATGGCCAATTCAGTAAACGACAACAACAGAAATGCAACGCGACAAACACATATAAATGTTGGTTGTTGCATCCAACGAAAGGTCATTGGTATGCAACCACGTGTGATGGCGCCAATACTTTTCTCCTGTGCACGTTTGATTTCCTCTCCCATAAGAATGCCCTCTCTTTTTGTTTGCCCTTGTACTCTCGCCTTCATCCAACTTCAAAGTAGTATGTGCTCCATTTATACGCCTTTATTAGCTCCTTATAATCATTAACAGAAAGCACTCCCCTTGCCGGATTACTCCGTGCCCAGGGCATTATCATCGCCTTCTCTACTGTTTTATACAAACCCGTCCCCAGAGTCATGTCCCGTTGTGAGCTCCAAGGGTCGATTCCGGCAGGAATTTCAAGCCTCGTTTCATTGGAGTACCTGTAAGGAGTGTGAGATATGCTGGTGTCGCAATTGTGGATTTCCAGGGAGAGGAGTGTGTTGCATCTGTATGAGAACTGTTCAGTGCACTAAGCTGTCTCCACCCGTAATCGCTGTGTCCTTTTTGCTCTTTTCGCCCAAGTTTCAGAGCCTGCATGCATCAGCCCTCAGACCAGTTGAACACTGTAGCATCAACATCTCTAACCTATGTGCTCACACCTTCCAACCACTACAATATGCATGCATGGTCATGAATTTGCCACTCCCGAACTTCCTGTTGTGTGGGGCTAAACACTTGTTCAGTTTTCTCTTGATATTATGAGGCACATTAGCGAAATGCTACAAAGCAGTGATCATGCCCAATCTCCGTGGAGATGAGTTGTCAATGAGCTGGGCAGTATTCACGTCCTTCTCCATCCCTTGTGGCCAGAAATGTGACGGAGAATCAGCTCACCGGATCTATTCCAGCTGCAATTGGAAAGCTCACCAATCTGACCTATCTGTAAGCTGCTTCGAGTTGGCTGGTTGCTAGGATAGAGCTGTTTTTGTTGTGAGATTGTTCTTGAAGCCTTTGCCTTTGCCATTGCTTTACAGAGCAAGCAAACAAAAATTCTGCATATTCCACCTTCCACTGCCCTTCATGTGTTTTTGAGGGAAAAGCGGTGATAGGGCATTTCCTCCCCCCCCCAACCCATCGACGCTGGCTTGGTGATCACAAATGGCTGACCTGAGCTTCAGGATGGTGAGGTGGGTGAGAAAACGCTGATCCACGCAGATCGACAGGGAAAATCCCTCGATCCACACAGACAGTAGTTTTATTGGTGGGTGGTTCGACCCGAACCAACTTCGGGTCGACCCGACCCACCCTAGGGTCACAGCTGACCCGACCCTATAAGCCCGGGCCGGGTCGGCTCCCCTGGGGTACCGGCCCGACCCGATTCGTATCCGACCCGACTGGTACCCACCTTGGGTCAAGCAGACCGGGCTTGTTCGGGTCCGAGTAGGGTCGAGTTGTTGCTCAACCCCCTGTCATATGGTGAATCTTGGACATACGTGTGCATTCTGAACAAATTCCACCGAGATTTCATGTTTTCAAGCTAGAGCACTGCCCTCGACGTTTCTAGCAATATATTGGCTCATTCTGAACTTCTGCCCTCGCTAGGGATGAGCAAGGGGCAAACACGAACATGTTCGTGTTCGCCCCTACACGAACACATCCGTTTCCCGAACCGAACACTGTTCGGTTCGACGAACACTGTTCGGTTCGGCGAACACTTTAAGCAAAAAACAGGTGTTCGCCGTTCGCCCGTGAAGGCGCGTTCGGGCGAACCTCGAACTCGTTCGTGTTCGTCGCGGGGCAAATTGCAGCAGCGGCCCGAACACGAACGTGTTCGGACGAACCTCGAACACTGTTTGGCGAACACTTTAAGCAAAAAAAACACGTTCGAGGCGAACCGACCAGGTGTTCGTTTTTTTGCTCATCCCTAGCCGTCGGAACACATCTGCACACATCTGCATTCCCCTCCCCACCTCTCCCTTGTCCCCTGTAGCACCCTCCAGCCAGCCACCATCCTCGTCGGTATCCTTCCTCCTCTTTTTTTACAGTACATAGCCCCACCTTCCCCCGCTCCTGCCATCAGCTGGTAGACATGAGCAAAACCCGAACTCGAACCGGTTCAGGTGGAACCGGAAGCGGCCACCAGGTTGAACGGACCGGTTCAGTTCGGTTCAGGTCAAACAGACATGGGTCGTCGGGCCTAAGTTCAAGTTTTGACCTGTGTAATCGATCCTTCATAGATTCAACTCGAACTACCATTGGTTCAGATCGACTAAAAGGCAGATAAGAGATTTCAGGTTCGGATCGACTTGGTTTGGCACCCCCCCTACTTGAACAACCGAACCGGTTCCACCCGAACCAGTAGACATGCGAGTCGAATGCTTTCTTAAAAAAAGAAAACGTTGGGCGAGCATACTTGAACTGGTTCGATTGAACTGAACCGGAGTTTGTTTTTCTGAACTGATCATGTCTACCAGCTAGCGCTGCGTTAAGTTGCAGTTTGCGTCCCAATGCAGGTCGTTTACCTCACTCCACCAAATCGAACAATCCCACCATGCTCGTCCCATCTCCCATTGTGTCGTGAGTTTGTGGTTGACCTCTCTCCAGCCATGCCCACTTTTCTCATCTCTTCACTCCCTATTGTTAGTGTTAGCCTTCAATCTCACACTTTGTACTTTGTATTTTCTATATCCTAGAGTAGTGCAGTTTGCACATTGTGTTTGGTTGGGTGTACACCTACATCCCAACCAAACCCAAATGTAATCTCCAAGCAATCTCCAACCCACCAATTGGAGATTGCCTTGGGATTACCCCCAATCCCTAGGGATTGCCCCCGATTCCCTTCCCCATCCATTCCCTCCCCTTCTTGGATGTACTTAAAGAGCTTCAAGCTCATTACTAATGCGTCGCTTCTAAGCCTAAGTTCTCACACCTATGACTCACCCCACTCCACACAGATCTTTAAGAAGGAACGCATTGGATGGCTCAATTCCTGATAGCATCGCATTTCTGAGAAGACTAGATTTTCTGTAAGAATCTCATGCAAAATATGTTGCGAAGGCTGTACCGTATAACCACAATATACACAAATCTTCCTGAAACTCTTATATTAGCAACAAAATCCTAAATTCTAAACTACCTTAAACTCTAGATAGTCATGAGCATGTGCTCGAGTCGAGTCGAGTCAGTCCTGACCCGAGAAGAATCAGGGTCGAGTCGAAAATCGACTCAGCCCGACTCGTGGCTCGGAAGAACAGCGCGAGTCGGGTCTGACTCGTGGCAAGTCAGGAGACCCTGGAGTCAGAAGTGAGTCAACATTCCCTTTGAGCAGAAACTTAATGTACGATTGTGTTTTAATATGTGATTTTGTATGTTGTCTAGAACATACTCGGGCTGATGAAGAAATATGAGAGATCTGTCGAAACTAAACGAAATCACCAGATCTATCGAATGGAATTTGGAGTCACCGGAAAACATCGCCAGATATGTTGAAAATTGTCCTCCACCCAATTTGTTTTCGCAAATGTTGAAACGTATGCTGCCGGTCAGACAAAGGGAGAAGAAATAAGGATAGGAAGGACCCACGACCGCGTAGGAAGGGCCCGCGGGTAGGTAGGAAGGACGGGAGAGTAGAAAGAGGAGGCGAGCGACTGGCTAAGGACCGACGTGCGACCGGCCTTGCTACACGCATAGGAGATGTAGGTGATGATATATAGAACATGCCTCGGAGTTGGCTTTGATTACCATGTTAAGATGAAGCGCTTAGGGGCCATGGATGGCAAAAGGGTGAAAAAGATACGTTAGTAGGTGAGAGTACAAAGAAAAAGACTTGGCTGTGGTGAAGGCGCGATTGAACCTAAGCCATGTTCAGTTTAGGACAGAGGACCACATGAGGAGAGGACGGTGTAGAAAAAGAGAGATTCATCAGTACAGAGGGTGGGACAAGAGAGGGCAGGCTGGAGGCCGGAGACATGTGCTTCGTACCTGTACTAAGAGATGGAGTTCTTCCTTCCAACACATGCATGAACACAGATCACATGAACTCTAAAACCCTGAGAAGAAATCCATAGCCGCATAAGTTATATGTCACACGCAAGCAAGAAAACAAGGACTTCTGGGAAATAAAAAGTATATGGCAACGTGATTGGCAGCTAAGCCAGGCTGAATACCCCGCAACTCCTCTTGCCGGCCCCTACCCTCCAAAGCCCAGAATTGATGAGAACCGCAAACTTGTCAAACTGGGTTTGGCCAACTGAACCTAACATGAACTCGGTCGCCTCAAACCGAACTGCAATTCAACTTTCACTCATGCATGCCTCACTCCATGCTCGACTCATCCCCCAGTCGGGTCAACAACTGTGTGCTTGCTGTCCCTTCATCCATGCCCCCTATTCTCATCTCCTCCGTCCATGCCCACTATTCTCATTCCATGCTCCCTATGCCTCCTCACTTCTGCCCCTACCCACACGACGCACACACAGGTCTCTTGCAAACAACAGCTTGACGGGCTCCATTCCCAACAACATCTCCAACCTTTCTCTGCTCGCTTATCTGTATGAAGCACCTCGTTCAAGCCTGGTGATAAGCACGAACATGACCAGAGTCTCATAGCCTAGATGTCACATGCAAGCAAGTAAGTCTCAACGTCTCATAGCAAGGAGTTTTGGGTAATTCAAATGTATATGGCCACGCAATCGGCAGCCAAGACAGGCTTGATACCCTGCAACTCCTCTTCCGGGCTCTCCCCCTCTCAGGTCCAGGTTCGACGAGAACCACAAACTCGTCGAACCAGTTCGGCCAATTGGAGTCGACACAAACTGTTTGCCTCAAAACGAACTGCAATTCAAATTCTTTTCAGGCATGCCTCTCAAAGAACTCATCTCATCCCCAAATTTGTTCGACCGTGTGTGCTTGTTGTCCCTCAGTCCATGCCCACTTTTCTCATCTCCTCACTTCTTCCTGTTAGTGTTAGCCCTCAATCTCACACTTTGTACTTTGTATTTTCTATATCCTAGAGTAGTGTAGTTTGCACTTTGTGTTTGGTTGGGTGTACACCTACATCTTAACCAAACCCAAATGTAATCTCCAAGCAATCTACAACCCACCAATTGGAGATTGCCTTGAGATTACCCCCAATCCCTAGGGATTATCCCCGATTCCCTTCCCCATCCATTCCCTACCCTTCTTGGATGTACTTAAAGAGCTTCAAGCTCATTACTAATGTATCACTTCTAAGCCTAAGTTGTGACATGGTATCAGAGCGCTTTAACCGCACACGCGGATCATGATCCTCTTATCTCTGCGGATGCTTGTCCCGCAAACCTCGGCGTAACCACCTTCAATCTCGTCGCCGGTGATTCGCGACATTCGTGGGCGGAAATTCTTCCGCACCACCTTCCCGTCACTTTCGACGACATCTACGATTTCTCTGGTAAGCGCATCGTCGGCGCTATAACCTATCGCTCGCTTTCGTCGAACGTCATCGCGTCATTTCTTCTCCTCGTCGGGCCGCCGCCCGTCGCCCCGCAGCTTCTCGTCGGGCCGCCGTCCGTCGCCCCGCAGCTTCTCGTCGGGCCGCCGCCCGTCGCCCTGCAGCGTCACCTTCGGGCTGCCGCCCGTCGCTCCGCATCTGCACTCCTACCCCCATCCCCCCTTCCCGCAGCTGAACAGGTGCAGCAGCGCAGCCGAGTAGCAGCGTAGCCGCGAAGCCGAGCAGCAGCGTAGCCGCGAAGCTAAGGGTGGTGTGTGGGGGGGTGTGTGGGAATAGGATTAGCAGGTAGTTGACACTAAATTGGCGTTTCCGTCAAATTCTCCTTCAGAAACCCTAAACCTCAAAATTCTCTTTCGTAAACCCTAAACCTTGGGTTCTTCAAAATCTCCTAGGGAAACCCCAAACCTCAAGTTCCTATCGGTGACTTAGAGCGGCGCTCCGCGCGAAACACTAAGGGTTCTTCATCATGGCATTTGCCTCGTCCACCATGGCCAACCCCATCACCCCACTCCGCCTTGAAGCCGATGGCTCTAGCTCCAACTTCAAGGCATGGAGCTATGGGCTTGACAAGCACCTCTTGAGTCGTGACGTGCAAGGATTGGATCTCAAGGACGTCCTCTTCAACCGTGGCAAGGGAAAACAGCCCCCAATCCCTCGTGAACCAACCGAATCCGCTAGTGATACTGACATGAGGGCATACGAGGAAGCCGTTGAAAAGTACCGGAAATGGGAGAAGGCCGATGCTGCTATCATCAGCGTCTTCATTGCCTCCACCCCTCCCGAACTTGTCAACACGTTCCACAACTACCCTACCTCCAACGGCATCTGGAAGTACCTCCAGGATCGGTTCATGAACAAAACGGCGGTCGGAGTTGCCATCCTCATCCCTAGCATGTTCCAGGTCCGCCTTGAGGATTGCTCGGGAATGGCTGACTACATCGCCAAGGTGCAAACTATCCATGGCGAACTAAAGAAGCTGGGTACAGTCTTCCCCGAACAAGCCCCTGCAGCCGCCCTTCTAGTTGGTCTCACCTCGGCATATGAAGTAACGAGGAAGATGCTCCTCACGCTCTCAGCGGAAGACCTCACCTTTGCTAAGGTCTCCACCGCACTCCTCTCTGCCGAGAAAGACTCCACGGCTCAGGCCAAGGCTTACGCCATCCGCGCTCCCATGCCGCAAGCAAGTGTCGCATCGGCCCTCGCCTCGGCGCCCTTCCAGCGCAACTGCTTCCCTCCGTGCACCTACGTCGTCAAGTATGGCAACCGCAAGGGACAAGTGTGTGGTGGCACTACCCACCCCCTTGCGACGTGCTTCAAGAAGAAGGACGACGAATGGTATGCCATTCACGGAGTGGACAAGAAACCGCCAAACTGGATGTGCCCTCGTAACGCCAACCTAGTTGAGGTCCAGGACCCCGCTTCGGCTAGTGCTAGTGATAGTGCTCCTGCTGACGTGCGTATCAACCTGTTGTTCCCTGGCACTACCATGATTAATGAAGTTACCTCCCAGTACATCGGCTCATCACAAGCACCACAATACATAGAGTTCACACTCGACAGCGGGGCCACCCACATTGTGCTCAAGGAGACACTCTCCTTCAAACCCTACGCAACACCCATTCCTCTCTTGGGAGCTGACTCAAGCTTCACCATTCTTGCCAAAGGCACGTCCACAGTCCCGTGCCCCGCCTTCCCATCTGGCACTGTCACTGGTATGTGCGTGCCTTCACTACGCCACAATCTAGTGGCTCAAACAGAAATTCAGGATGCAGGACTACGCACAGTCTTCTCGGAGAACGAGGACCATTGCGACATCATCGATCCTCTCACCAACAAAATCCTAGCCCGCTTCACCCTCAATAGCAGCGGCCTCTACACGCTACGCGTACCTCTCCCACAGGTCCCAACCACCCAAGCACAGGCTCCTATCACACCATGCCCATGTCGCAGCCTCTCCAACCCGACCATTCTTTACCACCATCGGCTCGGGCACCCGAACTTCCGCACGCTTGCTGACATGGCCTCCAAGAAACTTCTTCTCGGCCTGCCAGCCGCACTTCCTCCACCACCTGACTCACCCGCTCCCACGTGCCTTGATTGCACCAAGAGCAAACTGCGCCAACAGCCCCATCCTGCCGCACCCACAATCGCAGCAGCACCTCTGGACCTCGTGCACATGGACGTCTGGGGCCCTGCCCCCGTTCCCGCACGAGGTGGCCATCGCTACTTCCTTGCCATAGTGGATGACCACTCCCGCTATGTCTCTGTTCACCTCCTCCACACCAAGGCTGAGGCCCCAGAGGTCATCATGGCGTGGGTCAAGCAGGCACAGACCACCTTTGACCGCAAGGTCAAGCGCCTTCACTCGGATGGGGGGGGTGAATTCTGCAACGACAAGCTCAAAGCATTCTGCTCCTCAGAAGGCATCCAGCAAAACTTCACCCTTCCTGACAGCCCACAGCAGAACGGCATAGCAGAGAGCCGCAACCACACCCTGGTGCAGATCACTCGGTGCCTCCTCAGCCATTCCAACGCTCCAATCTCTCTCTGGGGGTACGCCCTCTACCATGCCGCCCTCCTCTATAATCTTTACCCCCACCCGCATCTTCCCGACACCACTCCAACCACACTTTGGCTCGGGAAAACACCCACTGCTCGCTCTCTTCGCGTCTGGGGGTGCACCGCCTATGTCCTCCTCAACCCTCAGCTAGGCTTGAGCAAGGTGGCGAACACCTGTTCGGTTCGCCTCGAACGTGTTCGAGGCGAACCGAACAGGTTTTGTTTTTCAGCTTAAATCGTTCGCCCGAACGTGTTCGATGTTTGCCCGAACACGTTCGTGTTCGTGGCGCTGCTGCAAAACGCCCCGTGTCGAACACGAACGTGTTCGAGGTTCGCCCGAACACGCCTCCACAGGCGAACAGCGAACACCTGTTTTTGGCTAAACTGTTCGCCGAACCGAACACTGTTCGGTTCGGCAAAAGGACGTGTTCGAGAAGGGGCGAACACGAACATGTCCGTGTTCGCCCTTTGCTCATCCCTACCCTCAGCCCAGGCGACAGCGCGGTGGCAAACTCGGTCCCAGGACTCAAACGTGCATCTACCTTGGGCACAACGCTGACTCCCTTGACTATCTCTTCCTCAACCCCTCCACTCAACAGTTAGTCCGGAGCCGCGACGTTGTCTTTGATGAACTCCGCCCATTCTACTCCATCGGGACCGGATTCTCCTTCCGATCCACCCTCTCTCGTGTGGGCGGACTTTGATGCGCACCCTGACCTCCCACCTGCGCCGGCCCCCTCACCTCCTCCCTCTCCTGCCATCGCACCTTCCCCCTCAGAGATCTCTGACCCGACCTCGCCGGTGTCTTCGGCAGCTGCTCCTCCATCCCCCTCACCTCCCACTCCGCCGACTGTGCTGCCACCTCCGAGCGCACCTATCACTTACCATCGGCGGTCACACCCTCCGGCCCCACATCCTCCCCCAGTTCCCCCTACCACAGAGGAACCCGCTCTCCCACAGTCGCCCGAGCTGATCACGTACCAGCGGCGGCCCATTCCACCACCCAAGCCTCCTAAATCAACCCCTCCGACACCGCCTGCCCCACCCTCTTCTCCGGTGGCTCATGGCACTCGCTCGCATGGCGCTGCTCTTCCACTGGCACTGATTCTTTGATGCACTGCGATCACTCCGTCTCCTCCTGCTGGGGGGGATGTGCCCTCTACCCTTCTGGAAGACAGGCATGAGGAGCTGTGTGATCTTCACGCTGTCATTCCTCAGCTCTCGCACATCTTCCCCGACATCACTGAATCACCCTCACTCAACTTCACGGAGAACCCGACCATCCCTATCCCTCTCACCGTCCAAGAGGCTCTCTCGGGTCCCCATGCAGCCGAATGGCATGCTGCCATGGAAGCTGAGATTGAAGCATTCACCCGCAACCACTCCTTCGACGACGAGACTCCACCTCCAGGAGTCAACATCGTCGGGGGCAAGTGGTTGTTTCGTGTGAAACAACTCCCAGATGAGGCCCCGGTGTTCAAAGCGCGTTACGTAGCCAAGGGTTTCACCCAGTAGCAGTACCACGACTTCTACGAGACCTTTTCCCCCACATCCAAACCTCCCACTATTTGCACGCTTATGGATGTCGCAGCATGAGAAGACTTTGAGATCAAATCCATGGACACCTCATCAGCTTTCCTACAAGGACGCCTCAAGGAGAGAGTGTTCATGGATAGACCTGAAGGCTTCCCAGGAGAATTCCCTCCCAACACTGTCTGGAAGCTGAATCGCCCCGTCTACGGCCTTAAGCAAGCCCCTCGTGAATGGCACAACAAGGTTAAAGAAGTCCTTCTCTCCCTGGACTTCCACCCATCATCTGCGGACCCGACTCTCTTCATTCGCCGTCATTCTGAGCCATTCTACATCATTGTCTACGTCGATGAATTCATCCTCGTTGCCAAGGACTCGGCCCAGATGACCTCTGTCCAGGCGGCTCTGAGCAAGGCCCTCTTGATGAAAGACCTCGGTGACCTCAAGCACTACCTGGGGATGGAGATCACACGTGATCGCAAGGCTCGCACCATTTCACTCTCCCAGGAGTTCTACATCAACAATGTGCTCAAGCGGTTTGCGATGGAGCTGTGCACACCTGTTGCCACCCCGCTGCCGCTGCAACACCTCCTCACAACCCCAGCTGTACCCACACCAGAGGCCTGCTCTGAGCCATACCCGGAGCTTGTTCGGTCCCTCATGTACGCCATGATGTGCACCCGACCGGACCTGGCATATCCTGTCAGTGTCCTCTCTCGCTACGTGGCCCCTGGGCAATTTACTGACCTTCACTGGAAGGCGGCGAAGCGGGTACTGCGTTATCTCCAGGGCACCAAGTCTCACGTTCTCACACTCGGTGGGCTCTCCCCTCCTCGACTAGAAGGTTACACTGACTCCTCTTGGGCCGATGACCAGACCGACCGACGCTCCTCTCAGGGGTACTGCTTCACCCTTGGGAGCGAAATTGTTAGTTGGCGCTCCACCAGGTCGTCAGCAGTCTCCCTCTCCTCCTGTGAGGCAGAGCTCTACGCTGGCACCATGGCTGCTCAAGAGGCCCGTTGGCTCACCTTCCTACTCCAGGAGGTTGGCTACCCTCAGTCCACTCCCACCCTTTGGTGTGACAACCAGAGTACTATCCACCTCTCCCAAGACCCTGTGTATCACACTCGCACCAAGCACATCGAACTTCGGCATTTCTTCATCCGTGACCTTGTCCAGCGGGAGCAGCTGAACGTGGAGTACGTTGCATCTGACTGCAACCTGGCTGATCTGTTCACCAAGCCCCTTGGGAAAGTTCCTCACCATCGTCTCCTTGGCGCCATGGGGCTCTGTGCTCCACCTTCTCTGCCCTGAGTTCGATTGCCGCCTATAGGGGGGTGTTAGTGTTAGCCCTCAATCTCACACTTTGTACTTTATATTTTCTATATCCTAGAGTAGTGTAGTTTGCACTTTGTGTTTGGTTGGGTGTACACCTACATCCCAACCAAACCCAAATGTAATCTCCAAGCAATCTCCAACCCACCAATTGGAGATTGCCTTGAGATTACCCCCAATCCCTAGGGATTGCCCCCGATTCCCTTCCCCATCCATTCCCTACCCTTCTTGGATGTACTTAAAGAGCTTCAAGCTCATTAATAATGTATCACTTCTAAGCCTAAGTTGTGACACTTCCACCCCAACCCACACCACACACACAGGTCTCTTGCAAGAAACAATCTGACGGGCCCCATTCCTGACAGCATCTCCAAGCTTGATCTGCTTACTCAACTGTATGAAGCACCTCGTGTATAATTGGTGATGAGCACGGACATGATCAAAGATCACATAAACTCTAATACCCAAAGTTACATTACCTAGATGTCACACGCAAGTCAGAAAACACGGATAGGGTATTAGGAAAGTGAATGGCTAGGGATGAGCAAGTTTAGGGCCACAGGCTAGCCTGGCCCTGCCTGATTTGGCCGGGCTGGGTCGGCTCCTTCGGGTAGACATGAGCGATGGCCGGCCAGTGCCCGGCTCGTGACGAGCCAGCCCCGACCACTGTCTAAAAGTGGTCGCCAATGGCCGATTCGTCACGATGCGGGACTATGGCTAGGTCGGATCGTGGCTCGTCCAATAGGTGACGAGCTGGGGAGGCTCATCTTAAGCCTGGCGGGATCGTCATGAGCTAGGGTGGCCATGAGTTTTACTAGAATCGTGGTCAGCCACATAACATAACCCTTCTGATCCATCCCTGGACGGACCTGCCTGTGTAATGTGGTTGGCGCTGACATGTGACGGACGGACCTGACTATCTTAGTGTTGATTGGATTTCAGTGACTCGGCGGATCGGCGAACGAAAGTGCCGACCCGCACAGAGCGCGGGCAAAAGCTGGTTTCCTGTACCCGACCCGAGGTCGGGTCAGGTAAAATCCGGCCTTGTATCCCCAAATCGGGTCTGGGATTTTAAACCATGGTCCGGCCTGGCCTGACCCGACCCTACCCACGGCGGAGGTCCGCTTGGCCCAGCCAAATCGGGTCGGATCGGTTGCTAATGCCTAATTTTCACACCCGGGCCATCCTCGGCTCGTCACATTTGTCTGGGCCGCAGGCCGACACTCACACTGTGCCGGCCCGACCCGGGCCAACTTGGGCTCGACCCGTGCTCATCCCTAGCCTAGTCCCAGGTTCAACGCAATCCGACGCACTTTGAAACATGAACCGGTTTGGCCACTTGAGTTGAACATGAACCGAACTGTGATCTGGTTATTACTCATGCCCGCCTTCAGTCCATGCCCCCTATTCTCATCTCCTCACTTCTTCCTCCCCATCCCACACCACACTCACACAGGGGTCTTGCAACCAACAATTTGATGGGCCCCATTCCCAACAGCATCTCCAAGCTTTCTTTGCTCACTTGGCTGTATGCACTCAGCAATGCAGCTTTTACTTGTGCCTGCCTCCCACCATGCTCGTCTCATCATCCCCCTATTGCATCAACCATGTGCTTGCTGTCCCTCTCCTCCCATGCCCGCTGTTCTCATGTCCTCACTTCTTCCGTCCCAACCCCACAAACACGGGTAGGATTGAATTATGCACCGAGCTTCCTTTTGATTCTCCCAAGTAGAGTTCGACTTGAACATGTACATGTTTGGGTCCAACCATTTGATTCAATTTGTCTATCAATGCAGAGCAGAGCCGCTTTGAACCACCATGAACTGTTATTTTTACCTAGTTGAACCATATCGCTGTTGGTTCGACTCGAGCACTAGATTGGTATGAAGCATTACACAACCCACAAGACAAAGTCCAATAAACAACAACGATTTCATGAGGAGGTGAGGGCTGGATTCTCACATTGGGCTGGTCGACATTGCTCAAGGGTTGGTCTGTTGCGACTAGGTATGGTCAACTGGCCCGACCCGACCCGACCTGGGCGTGCCAGCCGGGTTCCGGGTCGGGTCGGGTCGTGTCAACCCGGGTTAACTTACCAGGATCTCTGACCCGACCTGGGCTTACGTTACTGGGTCAGATTCGACCCATAATTGCCTTGGGCGAGGTTTGGTTGACCCGATGCTCATGTATAGCCCAGGGTCAACCCGATGCTAATTTTCATTTTGACTGTAATATTCCAGCTCTATTTTTATGTATCGTTTCTTACGTCCATTTGTAATGCCTTTGTTACGGTCAAGTAAAAAAAAAAAAAAAAAAAAAAAAAAAAAACCTTGTCACTTGCGTCTTGCGTCCAACAACCAGACCAACGATGCGGGCCAGGCTGGCCCAACTTGGCGTTTTGACATCTCAGCTTTCTGAACAACCTACTCATGCTTGAATGGGAGCTGTAGTTGTTAGGCACTTCAAGGTTGTTGAGTTTACACTATAGTAATAGTCTGTGATTTAAACTTAGGTTGTGTCTCCCAACAAGTAGTGGCCCAAAGAATATGTTCATAAACACAATCAGTACCTTTTCTGGCCGAACACGCGAATACCTGAACACCTCCCTTTCTGGAAGTGTTCGGGCGAACACAAATGTTAGTTCACCGAATATGTCTTTGAGACAAGGCTAACACAAAGAATTTTGTGTTCGCCATTTTTTTATGCCTAGCCGTGAGGGATGCAAACTTGAAAGAAAAAAAAGGTTCTGTCCACCTTTTTAGAGTAGCAATGTATTCGCACGGACATTTTGCTGAGTGAATCTGACGAGCCGGGAGGGGCGTCGTCGGGCCGGGATTCCAAGAACGCAAGTGCAGTGCCGAGCCGACAAGCTGGAATTCTGAAAAGCTTCGGCTCGTCGATTGGACCAGCCGAGCCCCCGGCTCGAATTTCCGCTCATGCTTAATTCCTTCCAGCTACTCACATCCCCCTCCGCCCCCCTCCACCCTCCCTACTTCCAGTGAATGCGCCTCGTTCTCCTCCGTGCTCCCAACAGGGCTCCACACCTGTTGGAATCTCGACTCAGCACACCCCCTTAGGCTGCAATGCTCACTATTCTTATCTCTTCATATTTTCCAACCCACAACACACAATGCACAGAAATCTCTCATCCAATTCCCTCAGTGGCCCCATAGACTGCGTCTTCGACGACGTCCCCCGTAATCGCCTCGTTTATATGTAAGAAGATCTCTAGACCCATCCCTTATGTGCCTAGTTAATGCTGCACCGTGCTCTCATGTCCCAAGCCTGCACCGCACTCTCATGTGCCAGGCCTGCACTATTCGCTCATGCGCCAAGCCTGCACCACGCTCTCATATGCCAAGCCTGCACCGCGCTCTCATGTTTCAAACCTGCACCGCGCTCGCATGTGCCAAGCCTGCTCCATGCTCTCATGTGCCAAGCCTGCACCGCACTCTCATGTGCCTAGCCTGCTCCACGCTCTCATGTGCCAAGCCTGCTCCACGCTCTGATGTGCCTAGCCTGCACCACGCTCTCATGTGCCAAGCCTGCTCCACGCTCTCATGTGCCTAGCCTGCACCGCGCCCTCCAGCAATCAGTTCCACAAGTTGTGTGTGGCTCTTGAGTTACTTCCCAGTCTTGTTGTACCAACCTGTTATTTTCCCAGTGCCTCAGCTCAGTCCTCAACACAGGCTTGTCACCGCAGTTGCAATTTTGAAGTGTACATAATCTCTATGCGTTGCCTCTTGAGTTATTTTCCAATCCTGTTGTACCATCCTGCCATCTGTGCTTCTATGATGTCTTCATCTATATTCTCACCAGATGGTTGCATGCCTTTGATGTCTTCTATGAGGACTGCTGGGCTCCTCCATCTAAATGCATGCAGCGCTGAACACATGGGTTCACGCTTTCATGTGCATCGGTTGATGCACATCGCTGTGTTGCTGCACGCACGAGGCTAACAGGGTTTACTACCATGCTTTCCTCCCCTGTGACCAGAAATCTCGCTTCTAATAATTTTAATGGGTACATTCCAGCTACTATTGGAAACCGAAGTTCATTGCAGTACTTGTAAGTACGCTTGTGCATGTCCCAACCCCGAAACGAACTTGCGAGCAGTGTGGGATAGGCTGATCTGATGCTCATTGAAAGCATATGGCTGGACAAAAAAAAGCACTCTTGCAGGAGTAACAGTGCTTTTCAAGTTCTTGGGTGTGCTGTCAATGTCTCCATGCCCCTCCTAGCCACCATCCCCATGCCTTTCTTCTTTATTTCCACCTCCATAACCAATTAGCCTTCCACTATTCTGGTTGAACTTGAAATAAATGTCTGTGCAGCTGTGCCGATGATTTTTGCATTTTCATCTGCCCGTGTTACCGCAGCGACATCCTGGCACTAACCTCACATGCCCACCTGACACCTCTGCCTGTGGCACACAATCTCCTAACACTTGCTTTTGTGGCATGTGACGTCAATCCTTCTGCACAGATTGGGACAGATTGACCCATTGCTCATGGCAATGCATGAGCAATAAAACGAATTGCGGTTCGGTTCTAACCGTTTCTACCCGAACAGAACCGTGATTTGTGGGCGGCGATTCGCTAGCAACAACTAGCCGACCAGTGCCGAAGCAAACCGGTTCAAATATAGGCCAATAACCAGAGCGTTGGAGCTCAATTCGAGGCTATAAAACCGAACCGATCCAGTTCCATACCCTGCTCATGCCTACTCATGCCTAGTCGAACTTGAACCTTCACGACTGAAACAGGTGTAAGTTCGGGTCTAGCAGGACTATGTTCGACCCCTACAGACGAACACTCAAACAACGTCATCCCAAGAATTGTTCGATTCGAACAATTCTTGAGTCCGCTTTTTGCTCAACCCTAGGTCTAGCCTAGACTTGAGCATCCGACCCGAACGGGCGGGTTGACCTGACTCGACCTGGCTAGTTGGCAAGGATAGGTCGCAGGTCTGAAAAAGCCGACCTCGGTGTAGTTGGTCAGCCTGTTCCGTTAGGTCAAGTTGACCTGTGTCCCGAATTTGAGTTTTGAGTTCGTATAATGACGGGATTGGGACGAAACGTCCTGACTTGGTTACGGGCCTTCGCATGTGAAAACCGGTCGGGCGAACCAGCCCAACGTTTTTTTCCCGCGTGACTCGCCCGTGTCCACGCAGGGCAGGGGAAGAAAGGCTGACGAGGGAAAGGGGGAAGAGGGAACAGGAGGGAAAGGGTGCAATAGGGCAGAAGGGTAAATGCCAGGGTAAATGCCAGGTAATTATCCATGCGCCGGACTGCACGGATCAGTGGTCAATATGTGCCCCACGCAGCGATTGAAGTCATCGATCTGCAACCATGGCCGGTTGATTCGCGCCCGATTTGCACAGATTGGTGGTCGAAATCGTGGATCTGCATGGATCGGTGGGCAAAGTCACCAATCCTTGCAGATATTATGCAATTAATGGGACAACGACCCGATACACTATCCGGCCGACCGGACCCGCCCTCGGTCACAGCTGGTCCGACCCAAGTCTAGCCCGGGTCGGGTCGACTCACCAAAGGTCCTGACACAAGGACAAGTCGACCAGACCCGACTCGTCATACCCACCCCAAGGTCCGCCTGGATTGGGACGGGTTGGGACGAATCGACCCGTGTTGCTCATGCTAGTGTAGCCCGGCCCTCCTGGCGGGCCATCGGTAGAAGCCGGACCCTCCTGGCGGGCCATCGGTAGAAGCCGGACCCTCCTGGCGGGCCATCGGTAGAAGCCGGACCCTCCTGGCGGGCCATCGGTAGAAGCCGGACCCTCCTGGCGGGCCATCGGTAGAAGCCGGACCCTCCTGGCGGGCCATCGGTAGAAGCCGGACCCTCCTGGCGGGCCATCGGTAGAAGCCGGACCCTCCTGGCGGGCCATCGGTAGAAGCCGGACCCTCCTGGCGGGCCATCGGTAGAAGCCGGACCCTCCTGGCGGGCCATCGGTAGAAGCCGGACCCTCCTGGCGGGCCATCGGTAGAAACCGGACCCTCCTGGCGAGCCATCGGTAGAAGCCGGACCCTCCTGGCGGGCCATCGGTAGAAGCCGGACCCTCCTGGCGGGCCATCGGTAGAAGCCGGACCCTCCTGGCGGGCCATCGGTAGAAGCCGGACCCTCCTGGCGGGCCATCGGTAGAAGCCGGACCCTCCTGGCGGGCCATCGGTAGAAGCCGGACCCTCCTGGCGGGCCATCGGTAGAAGCCGGACCCTCCTGGCGGGCCATCGGTAGAAGCCGGACCCTCCTGGCGGGCCATCGGTAGAAGCCGGACCCTCCTGGCGGGCCATCGGTAGAAGCCGGACCCTCCTGGCGGGCCATCGGTAGAAGCCGGACCCTCCTGGCGGGCCATCGGTAGAAGCCGGACCCTCCTGGCGGGCCATCGGTAGAAGCCGGACCCTCCTGGCGGGCCATCGGTAGAAGCCGGACCCTCCTGGCGGGCCATCGGTAGAAGCCGGACCCTCCTGGCGGGCCATCGGTAGAAGCCGGACCCTCCTGGCGGGCCATCGGTAGAAGCCGGACCCTCCTGGCGGGCCATCGGTAGAAGCCGGACCCTCCTGGCGGGCCATCGGTAGAAGCCGGACCCTCCTGGCGGGCCATCGGTAGAAGCCGGACCCTCCTGGCGGGCCATCGGTAGAAGCCGGACCCTCCTGGCGGGCCATCGGTAGAAGCCGGACCCTCCTGGCGGGCCATCGGTAGAAGCCGGACCCTCCTGGCGGGCCATCGGTAGAAGCCGGACCCTCCTGGCGGGCCATCGGTAGAAGCCGGACCCTCCTGGCGGGCCATCGGTAGAAGCCGGACCCTCCTGGCGGGCCATCGGTAGAAGCCGGACCCTCCTGGCGGGCCATCGGTAGAAGCCGGACCCTCCTGGCGGGCCATCGGTAGAAGCCGGACCCTCCTGGCGGGCCATCGGTAGAAGCCGGACCCTCCTGGCGGGCCATCGGTAGAAGCCGGACCCTCCTGGCGGGCCATCGGTAGAAGCCGGACCCTCCTGGCGGGCCATCGGTAGAAGCCGGACCCTCCTGGCGGGCCATCGGTAGAAGCCGGACCCTCCTGGCGGGCCATCGGTAGAAGCCGGACCCTCCTGGCGGGCCATCGGTAGAAGCCGGACCCTCCTGGCGGGCCATCGGTAGAAGCCGGACCCTCCTGGCGGGCCATCGGTAGAAGCCGGACCCTCCTGGCGGGCCATCGGTAGAAGCCGGACCCTCCTGGCGGGCCATCGGTAGAAGCCGGACCCTCCTGGCGGGCCATCGGTAGAAGCCGGACCCTCCTGGCGGGCCATCGGTAGAAGCCGGACCCTCCTGGCGGGCCATCGGTAGAAGCCGGACCCTCCTGGCGGGCCATCGGTAGAAGCCGGACCCTCCTGGCGGGCCATCGGTAGAAGCCGGACCCTCCTGGCGGGCCATCGGTAGAAGCCGGACCCTCCTGGCGGGCCATCGGTAGAAGCCGGACCCTCCTGGCGGGCCATCGGTAGAAGCCGGACCCTCCTGGCGGGCCATCGGTAGAAGCCGGACCCTCCTGGCGGGCCATCGGTAGAAGCCGGACCCTCCTGGCGGGCCATCGGTAGAAGCCGGACCCTCCTGGCGGGCCATCGGTAGAAGCCGGACCCTCCTGGCGGGCCATCGGTAGAAGCCGGACCCTCCTGGCGGGCCATCGGTAGAAGCCGGACCCTCCTGGCGGGCCATCGGTAGAAGCCGGACCCTCCTGGCGGGCCATCGGTAGAAGCCGGACCCTCCTGGCGGGCCATCGGTAGAAGCCGGACCCTCCTGGCGGGCCATCGGTAGAAGCCGGACCCTCCTGGCGGGCCATCGGTAGAAGCCGGACCCTCCTGGCGGGCCATCGGTAGAAGCCGGACCCTCCTGGCGGGCCATCGGTAGAAGCCGGACCCTCCTGGCGGGCCATCGGTAGAAGCCGGACCCTCCTGGCGGGCCATCGGTAGAAGCCGGACCCTCCTGGCGGGCCATCGGTAGAAGCCGGACCCTCCTGGCGGGCCATCGGTAGAAGCCGGACCCTCCTGGCGGGCCATCGGTAGAAGCCGGACCCTCCTGGCGGGCCATCGGTAGAAGCCGGACCCTCCTGGCGGGCCATCGGTAGAAGCCGGACCCTCCTGGCGGGCCATCGGTAGAAGCCGGACCCTCCTGGCGGGCCATCGGTAGAAGCCGGACCCTCCTGGCGGGCCATCGGTAGAAGCCGGACCCTCCTGGCGGGCACGACTCTCTCTTTTTGTAGTTGGGCCTGGCCAGGCCAATCTCTGGACCGGGGAAGACCGGGTTGGAATATACGAGTTGAGCTTATGCTAAGCGTGTGTATTTACGCTAGCTTGCATGTGCTATACAGTTAGAGCCGGAATTCAGGATATGCATTTCCGAGCAGTAAGAACCTTTTTCTTGGGCAGGGAAAACGTTTTCGCAGGGGTGGTTTAAGGATGTTGAAAGCGGGATGATTTTCTGTGTGATTATTCATGCACAGAAATGTGAAGGTAGTCCCTTTTCCGATTAGGCCCCCACGTGCGGACATTCGTGCTAGTGGGAGTTGTGGGGGATGGTGGAAACCAGATGAGCGCAAGAATGCAAGCTGGTTGGGCTGGCTGGTAAGTAGCATGAGCTCTGTTGGGAGGTCATTTTGTGAATTCGTCTACACATAACTTCAAAGTTGTCATGAGCTTAAGGGCCCACCCCCTCCCAGCATTTTGGCCAGATTGTTTCTTTCACTTCTTCTGTTCGATAATAATAAGCGCTTCAATTTTAAAGATGTTGTGAGCAAAAGCACATTTCACAACATCTGTTGGTGCATCAGCAACACTTCTAACAGCCCCCTCATTCTACTCACGGATAGTTACCCCTGCCCTGCTACAGCAGCAGTTTTGGAAATCGACTGGAAAAAAAAAGATGGTTTTCACCCGAATCCTTTTTTAAAACGTTTTGTTGCGGATGTTAATATGATACCGTATTTCAGACCTTAATTCCAGGCCTCTTCACCTGAACCTTTGTTTTTTTGTTTTTTTTCGTTTTTTTACGGGCGCCATTTGATGCACTCCGAAGTGTGTTTCGAACCGGTTTGGTCAATTGAATCAAACTAGAATTGATTCAAGTGCGATTCGTTTTTAACTCATGCCTGTCTCCGACCATACTCTCCTCATCTCCCCATTGGGTTGAACTTGTGTGCTTCCCTTCTAATCTCATCTTCTCACTTCCTCTACCCCAACTCACACCTCGCACACGCAGGTCTCTTTCAAACAACAACTTGACGGGTCACATTCCCAATGAAATCTCCATCCTTTCCCAGCTCACTTATTTGTATGAAGCCTGGTGATAAGCACAAGCATGACCAACAGTAACATCAACTTAAAAACCTTAGAGACACGATCGGCAGCCAATCCAAGCTGAATTTTCTGCATCTCCTCATATCCTCCACTCCTAAGCTAGGGATGAGCAAAACTACTGCCACGGGCCGGCCTTGTCCAGCCAGCATTTCAGCCGGGCTTGACTGAGGCTTCCGGGTTGAGCAATGGCCGACCATTGGCTGTCAAAAACCCGAATTATAGCCAGGTTGACTTATGGCTCATCCAATAGGTGACAAGCCTAGTAGGCTCGTCTCGAGCCTGGTAGGCTCGCTATGAGCTAGGGTGGCAATGAATCTGAAATAGGGTCATGCTAGCCACATTTTAACCCCTGAAACCTCCCAATCACCCCCTAGACGGACGCACCTATTCTATAAAACTTCACGTTGGTTGGCGGCGCTGAACCAATGCTGTTGGATTCCATTCATATACTATGGAGTAGTTCGTTTGCCTTGAATTCGGAACGCTTCCACAGTTAAAATGTCGTAAGCACGAAGTCATCGCATTCACACCTACTACAGCACTCAAGAATCCTCGCTAGCGTTTTCACTCCATTGACGGAAAAGGAGGAAGTGACCATGTGAGGAAATATGCTAGACTATTATCCCTTTATAAACCCTTCATTAAGACAATCTCTTGGTGTGGTAGGTAGTTGACGGTAGATCAGATAAAGTCTAAGACCCTCAAGAACGTAGCCTAGATGCCCATATTAAAAACTTATATGACGTATATGGCCACATTTTTTATAGTGAATCTGTTAGTAACTTTGGGATCTATAATGCTCTATGCGCACCGCCTAACTCACAAGAGATGGCCTTCACGGGTTCACCTAGCGAGTCCTTGGGTGCTTGGTAAAACCAGCCCCTACCCAAGGTTCCGTGTTTGTAGAGAGGCCCACCAAATGTAAGTCCAATCGGGGTATTTTACTCTTCACGTCAATCGGTCATAAAAGGAATCTTCACTCATAAAAGATAGTCACAAACACAAGCACAATTCTATACTAACCAACTCTTCGAATCTCCAGCCTTCAAAAAGTACAAATTTCCAGATTTCAAAATCAGGTTTCGCAGAATCGGTGCAGATCGCGAAAACGGCTGCACGTCTGAGCGGATCGCGTATATGTCCCCGTATCACGTTTTTCCGTTTATACGTAAACGTATACACGGGATAAGCTAGATTGCCTTAGCGTTTTTTCCAACATAGCCTCAGTCCATGCCCTCTAATCTCATCTGCTCACTTCTTCTACCCCAAACACCACGCACACACAGGTCTCTTTCAAACAACAATTTGACGGATCCCATTCCCAATGGCATCTCCAAGCTTTCTTGGCTCACTCATCTGTATGAAGCACCTCGTTTGAGCTTGGTGATAAGCACGAACACGACCAACAGTCACATCAACTTTAAGACCTTCCAGACACAATTGCCAGCCAATCTAGGCTGAATCTCTTGCATCTTCCTCTCCTGTCCTCCCCTCATAGGCTAGGGATGAGCAAAACTAGTACCGCAGGCCAGCCTCCAGCCTGCATTTTTGGCCGGGCTGGGCTGAGGCCTTTGGGTTGAGCAATGGCCGACCATTGGCTTTTGGGTCGTGGCTCGTCCGAGCCAAGTAGGCTCGTCATGAGTTTAGGACGCGTCAAATCCTGCTGAAATCGGCGATCGATCCTGCAACATCGATCTCCACCGCACTGGAAACCCGCAATTGCTTCCGAACATTGAAATAACCTCTTCTCACCCAGTTAAAAATCGATCCTGCGCAGGATCGATCGCCGAAATTTGCAGGAGTTGACGCGTCCTTAGAATGGGCTCACGCTGACCACATTCATTAACCCCCAAAACCTCACAATCACTCCCTAGAGGGACCTACCTCTTCTTATATACTTTAAGCTGGTTGGTTGGTGTGGTGCTGAACCAATGCTGATAGATTGCAGTCATATTCTATGGAGTAATTCGTTTGCCTTCAATTCAAAACGCTCCCACAGTTAAAATGCCGTGACTCCCACAGTTAAGAACGTGATTCCCACCAACAAGAGTTTGTGATTTGTCCAGGTGGGGGTGAGATGGCGAAAGGAGAGGATCGGCAAATCCTCCAGTTGTGTTTTCGTGTTCGTCAATGTTGAATGAAAGATGGCACGCACCCGTGCGCGCCCTGGTGCCACTAAGGGTTCACCAGTGCGAGCCTTGGTGCAATTAGGGGCGCACCAGTGCAGAGCGGTGCACTGCACTGCACCACACTGGTATGCACCAAGGCAAGCCGGTGCACCGGGTTGGAAGCGCCGAAACCCGGTGCACTGCATCCCACTCGTGCGCACCAAGGCGAAGTGAGTTTCATTGACCAGCCAGCATTACGGTCGTCTTGCTCTTTCTCCCTCGTCATACTCACTCTCCGTCATCTTGCATTGTCTGTTCTTCATGCTCTATCAGGGATATACACGGGAATCGCTTGGATGGATCTATTCCATCCTTTCTCAGCTCCTTGATCAACCTGGTGACCCTGTAAGTATCATGACTTCAGTACTAGGCTATCCCAGCTACCATTGGCCGCTTGTTGACAGTACCTTGAGAACTGAATTACTGGGCGAGCAAACTACAAATATGTACTTCGCTGGTATCACCTCATTGCGTGCTTTTACAATCATACAATCTCGAAACTCGCGACTTGCCGTGGGTTGCCCTGGAGCAACCTTCATACCCACTTGCCACGTTCTTTCACCAGAACCCTCGGGGGTTATCAGACTACAGGGCTGATTCCAAACTGAATAAAAAGCTTACAGACTTGCAGGAGTTTTGCGAAGTGGAATTCTGTCTCTGACCCACATCATTTTGTTCTTCATGTCCCACTCGCATGGCTCGTGTGCTGTGCGCACCGCAGCCATCCGTGTGCCCCTTCCCATGATTCCATTCTTCCCCCGAGGACCATCCCAATTCCTTTTCTTCTGCGTTCCCTCATGCTCCAACTCAATCCCACATTTCCCCAACTACGTACATTCCCCTCCACCCCCCACCCTTCCTGCTTCCAGTGAATGCTGCTCGTTCTTCTCAGTGCTCCCTACAGAGCTCTCCACCGGTTGGGATCTCAACTCATCGAACCCCCGTGGGCTGCCATGCCCGTTATTCTCATCTCTTTTTTTTCTCCAACCCACAACCCACAACACACAATGCACAATGCACAACACACAATGCACAATGCACAACACACAATGCACAGGGATCTCTCATCCAATCTCCTCACTGGCAACATATTCAGCGACTCTGTTGCCCTTGATCGCCTCACCTATCTGTACGTTGTTGTTTGGCACTCCACAGGCTTGCCGCCCAACTTGCTGTTTCAAAGAGTTCTGGGAGCAAGCCCAGTTGATTACTTCAAACAGATCTATCATCTCATCTCCATTAACGCTTTGTGGCCCCTCCACACCCCAGTTGCCGTTCCAAAGCATTCTGGGACGACCTGTGACGAGTTCAGTGGTTCCCCAACAGCATGCATCTTTCTCTCAATATATGTTTCCCAGTCCCGTTGTACCAACCTGCCATATATGGTTCAATCATGTGCTGCTTCGTTCATGCAGATGAATGCACGGTGCTGCATTGCGGTGTGCATGAGGCTAACCGAGACTACTCCTGCACTTTTCATCCATCCCCTGTGAGCAGAAACCTCTCTGCTAATGATCTCAGCGGGGAGATTCCAGCTGAAATTGGAGGTCTCACCTCATTACAGTACTTGTAAGCAGGCTTGAGCAAGTACCACACCTGAATCGAACTTGTAATAGGCTGGAGCATGTATCAGACCTGAACCTGTAAGTAGGCTTTAGCAAGTACCAAAACTGAACCGAACTCGTAAGTAGCCTTGAGCAAGTAGCAAAATCGAAATGAAGTTGTAAGTAGGTTTGAGCAAGGACCAAACCTGAACCGAACTTGTAAGTAGGCTTGAGCAAACACCAAACTCAGACCAAACTTGTAATAGGCTGGAGCAAGTACCAGACCTGAACCGAACTTGGAACTTGTAAGTAGGCTTGAGAAAGTACCAAACCCGAAACGAACGCGTAAGAAGGCTTGAGCAAAATACCAAAACCGAACCAAACTTTTGTATAGGTTTGAGCAAGTACCAAACCTGAACTGAACTTCCTTGAGCAAGTACCAAAACCGTAACGAACTTGTAAGCAGTATGAGATATGCTCATCAGATGCTGTAATGAACATGGTTGGCCCTGACAGAGGACTCTTGCGGGATTAGCAATGTCTTTTGCTGCAGCTTTCGAAGAAATGTATGTGCAGCCGTGCCCATGGTTTCCGCCTTTTCATCTCCCATTCTCACTGCAGCGACATCTCTGGCACCAACCTCGTATGCCCACCTGATTACTCTGCTTGTGGCACAACACAATCTCCTAACACATCCTTTTGTGGCACGTGTGAATCCTTCTGCAAGACTTGCAAGCAATCTGCAGGCAAGTGAATAAACATCACCAAACTATGGCAAAAGACATTTCGGAGTCCAGAGTGTTGGTACAGCAAGCAACACCTGGCACAAGACATGGCAATGCATGGCACAAGGCATGGCAATACATGCAGTCATGTCACAATGCATGGCACAATGCATGGCTGATTATTTTGAAAGCACCTCACTTGCTTTGGACGATCAGGGGGGTGCGTTGAAACATGGTATAGTTATCTTCTTATTAAGATCATGCGAAATTACGACCAATCTGGTTTTCTTTTATTGTTCCATTGCAAGTGGAGTATCACGCTTCTGATCGTTTTTATTGCAACCCTGCCTGCTTGGCTGAACGTTCAATGCTCACACGTCAAGATGTCCTCTTGATAGCCCTATCAATGATCAGCTTCCTGCTATCCCCACCGCGAGTCTTTCTCAGCAGGTGGAGTGTCAGTGGGAGTCATCATTGGCATTGTTGTTGCTGCTGTGGTCACTCTCCTGCTTCTGGCCGCCACTCTGCTTTACTTCAGGCACAAGATAAAGCTGAGGCAAAAAGGTAGGGAGACACAGCAACCAGAGGAGTTAAATTTGAATAACCAGACTCTGTCGATGCAGTTGTGTGTGGCTGTTTGCAATCATGGCGATAAGATTTCCATTGCATGAACTCAGACATGTGCAGGCAAGTCTGCAAGTGTAATCATGCTTGACAGTACGAAGTCCAGCCAAAATCGAGTTCTCAAATCTCTTGCCTTGAAATGAGTGAGATTGACTCAATCTCTTCCCACAAGCGCACTCCAGTCCCAATCTTACAGGCCTGTATGCCTCCTTCACTTGTGGATGTACTCTAGCTGGCCGAAACCTGGGCTACACAATTTTGGAACTTATGTGCGACAAGGTGTTGAGGCAGTAGATGGTCTTACTCTAAGTTTTCAGGTTTGCAACTGCGAAAAAAACTTAGGGGCCCTCAGAGCCCTCCTCTGTATAATCTCCTGTGAACTGACCAGCACGCCATGAATCAATTCCCTAGAAGAATTTTGGGCCAAGTCAGGGGACTCGACTCGGCACATGGTTTGACCGAGGCCGACCGCACTCGTCCTGACTCGACTCCACTCAACTCGTGCTCAGGCATTTTCCCCGGCACCCATGCATCTCCTTTCACATATGACACCACGAGCAGGCTCGGGGAGCAGCCTGTCAGCCTCGCACTGCACTGAATTCTCACTAGCAGATGTTCTCAAGGCCACCAATAACTGGTCCGAGGACAACCAGCTGGGTGCGGGTGCCTTTGGCGATGTGTACAAGGGCGTGTCTCCCCGCGATGGCACCACCTTGTGGGCTGTCAAGCGTGCCAAGCTGATCGACGTGGAGTTTCAGAAGGAGGTCAGTGAGCTGCAGTCATGCAAATTGCATATTTTAGTAACATGGTATCTAGTGAGCCATGGTGAACCATGGTGAGCCGTGATGAGATGGCATGTGTCATTGACGTCATTTTCAAATCCACGTCGAGATTTAATTAACCGCCTCAAAATGCTTCATTGCTATAGTGTCTTTGCTGTTCAACTATGTTTTACTGTGTCTTCAATGCTAGTAAATTAAGACATTCAGTTTTTTTTCTCCCCTTTGAATTGTCACGCCTTGACTGTTTGTTGTGTTCACTGCTTCTCAATCTGTTCCTTCATCCTTGCTTAATACTTTTACTTTTCCCGTGACTGTGAGGATCAGATCCAGCAGATGGCTGACAAGAACCATCCCAACATTGTGAAACTTCTTGGCTTTGCAATCGGTGGAGACTTGAGGACTCGGCCTGAGCAAGTCCTCATCTATGAATACGTGCCCAATGGCGACCTTCACAAATGGATTGGCCCAAGTATGTGTGCTGCTCCTCTAGTGTGTTTTCTGTTGTGCCACTCATGCTCCGTCACTCATCCTCTCCCATTCATGCTCTGTCACCCATCCCCTACCACTCGTCCTCTTCCACTCGTCCTCTGCCACTCATCCTCTGCCACTCATCCTCTGCCACTCATCCTCTGCCACTCATCCTCTGCCACTCATCCTCTGCCACTCATCCTCTGCCACTCATCCTCGGCCACTCATCTGACGTGCCACTCATGCTGCCACTTGTTTCTTGCAGAGGCAGAACGCCCTCTGACTCTGAAGCAGCGGCTGGACATTCTCATCGGCATGGCGCGGGGCTTCGAGTACCTCCACGGCTTTGGCATCGTGCATCGCGACATCAAGCCTGCCAACGTCCTCATCACTGACAGCATGCAGGCAAGCTTGGTTGCGCTGGATCACTAGGTGACAGAATAATTTCCGTTTAGCGGAGGCGAAGTTGTTTCAATGCAACTATGGCTGGTTCTTTTCATAACCACTTTGTGTTTCTTACAGCAACCATTTCTCCAACCTCACTCACAAACCCTTGTTATTGGAATCCGTGCTCTGTTGTGGATGGCGCCACAAGCGACCAAGTATGCACTGTGATTAATCCCTCATGCTACAATGCCACTCATCTGAGTCACCAGGCAAAGATTGCGGACTTTGGGCTGCTGAGGATGGGGGAGGGCACAACTGTGAACACGACGCGCATCATGGGCACACCGGGCTATGTGGATCCGGTCTACTCCATCACCTCCAAGGCCACTGCTGCCAGCGATGTGTACAGGTGGGCCAGTGAGGTGTAGAGGTGAAGCAGTGATGCGTATTAAAGTCCTAGCTGGAAGTGCATAGTATTCAATAAAGGAGAAACTAGAAATGCATTGTAGGAGTCAGCACCCATTAAGACCCGCCCCAAATACTATGTGTGTATAATATATGTACCTGTGCATGCTGCGGTCAGGTAATAAAAAACTCATCTGCCTCGCCCCTCTTCTCTTCCTCTGCCATGCTGTGCCTTGAACATTCTGCGCCTTTGAACATTCATCGCCTTTGAACATTCTGTGCCTTTGAACATTCATCGCCTTTGAACATTCTGTGCCTTTGAACATTCATCGCCTTTGAACATTCTGTGCCTTTGAACATTCATCGCCTTTGAACATTCTGCGCCTTTGAACATTCATCGCCTTTGAACATTCTGTGCCTTTGAACATTCATCGCCTTTGAACATTCTGTGCCTTTGAACATTCATCGCCTTTGAACATTCTGTGCCTTTGAACATTCTGTGCCTTTGAACATTCTGTGCCTTTGAACATTCTGTGCCTTTGAACATTCATCGCCTTTGAACATTCTGTGCCTTTGAACATTCATCGCCTTTGAACATTCTGCGCCTTTGAACATTCATCGCCTTTGAACATTCTGTGCCTTTGAACATTCATCGCCTTTGAACATTCTGTGCCTTTGAACATTCATCGCCTTTGAACATTCTGTGCCTTTGAACATTCTGTGCCTTTGAACATTCTGTGCCTTTGAACATTCTGTGCCTTTGAACATTCTGTGCCTTTGAACATTCTGTGCCTTTGAACATTCTGTGCCTTTGAACATTCTGTGCCTTTGAACATTCTGTGCCTTTGAACATTCTGTGCCTTTGAACATTCTGTGCCTTTGAACATTCTGTGCCTTTGAACATTCTGTGCCTTTGAACATTCTGTGCCTTTGAACATTCATCGCCTTTGAACATTCTGCGCCTTTGAACATTCATCGCCTTTGAACATTCTGTGCCTTTGAACATTCATCGCCTTTGAACATTCTGTGCCTTTGAACATTCATCGCCTTTGAACATTCTGTGCCTTTGAACATTCTGTGCCTTTGAACATTCTGTGCCTTTGAACATTCTGTGCCTTTGAACATTCATCGCCTTTGAACATTCTGTGCCTTTGAACATTCTGTGCCTTTGAACATTCATCGCCTTTGAACATTCTGCGCCTTTGAACATTCATCGCCTTTGAACATTCTGTGCCTTTGAACATTCTGTGCCTTTGAACATTCTGTGCCTTTGAACATTCTGTGCCTTTGAACATTCTGTGCCTTTGAACATTCTGTGCCTTTGAACATTCTGTGCCTTTGAACATTCTGTGCCTTTGAACATTCTGTGCCTTTGAACATTCTGTGCCTTTGAACATTCTGTGCCTTTGAACATTCTGTGCCTTTGAACATTCTGTGCCTTTGAACATTCTGTGCCTTTGAACATTCTGTGCCTTTGAACATTCATCGCCTTTGAACATTCTGTGCCTTTGAACATTCTGTGCCTTTGAACATTCTGTGCCTTTGAACATTCTGTGCCTTTGAACATTCATCGCCTTTGAACATTCTGTGCCTTTGAACATTCATCGCCTTTGAACATTCTGCGCCTTTGAACATTCATCGCCTTTGAACATTCTGTGCCTTTGAACATTCATCGCCTTTGAACATTCTGTGCCTTTGAACATTCATCGCCTTTGAACATTCTGTGCCTTTGAACATTCTGTGCCTTTGAACATTCTGTGCCTTTGAACATTCTGTGCCTTTGAACATTCTGTGCCTTTGAACATTCTGTGCCTTTGAACATTCTGTGCCTTTGAACATTCTGTGCCTTTGAACATTCTGTGCCTTTGAACATTCTGTGCCTTTGAACATTCTGTGCCTTTGAACATTCTGTGCCTTTGAACATTCTGTGCCTTTGAACATTCTGTGCCTTTGAACATTCTGTGCCTTTGAACATTCTGTGCCTTTGAACATTCTGTGCCTTTGAACATTCTGTGCCTTTGAACATTCTGTGCCTTTGAACATTCTGTGCCTTTGAACATTCTGTGCCTTTGAACATTCTGTGCCTTTGAACATTCTGTGCCTTTGAACATTCTGTGCCTTTGAACATTCTGTGCCTTTGAACATTCTGTGCCTTTGAACATTCTGTGCCTTTGAACATTCTGTGCCTTTGAACATTCTGTGCCTTTGAACATTCTGTGCCTTTGAACATTCTGTGCCTTTGAACATTCTGTGCCTTTGAACATTCTGTGCCTTTGAACATTCTGTGCCTTTGAACATTCTGTGCCTTTGAACATTCTGTGCCTTTGAACATTCTGTGCCTTTGAACATTCTGTGCCTTTGAACATTCTGTGCCTTTGAACATTCTGTGCCTTTGAACATTCTGTGCCTTTGAACATTCTGTGCCTTTGAACATTCTGTGCCTTTGAACATTCTGTGCCTTTGAACATTCTGTGCCTTTGAACATTCTGTGCCTTTGAACATTCTGTGCCTTTGAACATTCTGTGCCTTTGAACATTCTGTGCCTTTGAACATTCTGTGCCTTTGAACATTCTGTGCCTTTGAACATTCTGTGCCTTTGAACATTCTGTGCCTTTGAACATTCTGTGCCTTTGAACATTCTGTGCCTTTGAACATTCTGTGCCTTTGAACATTCTGTGCCTTTGAACATTCTGTGCCTTTGAACATTCTGTGCCTTTGAACATTCTGTGCCTTTGAACATTCTGTGCCTTTGAACATTCTGTGCCTTTGAACATTCTGTGCCTTTGAACATTCTGTGCCTTTGAACATTCTGTGCCTTGAACATTCTGTGCCTTTGAACATTCTGTGCCTTTGAACATTCTGTGCCTTTGAACATTCTGTGCCTTTGAACATTCTGTGCCTTTGAACATTCTGTGCCTTTGAACATTCTGTGCCTTTGAACATTCTGTGCCTTTGAACATTCTGTGCCTTTGAACATTCTGTGCCTTTGAACATTCTGTGCCTTTGAACATTCTGTGCCTTTGAACATTCTGTGCCTTTGAACATTCTGTGCCTTTGAACATTCTGTGCCTTTGAACATTCTGTGCCTTTGAACATTCTGTGCCTTTGAACATTCTGTGCCTTTGAACATTCTGTGCCTTTGAACATTCTGTGCCTTTGAACATTCTGTGCCTTTGAACATTCTGTGCCTTTGAACATTCTGTGCCTTTGAACATTCTGTGCCTTTGAACATTCTGTGCCTTTGAACATTCTGTGCCTTTGAACATTCTGTGCCTTTGAACATTCTGTGCCTTTGAACATTCTGTGCCTTTGAACATTCTGTGCCTTTGAACATTCTGTGCCTTTGAACATTCTGTGCCTTTGAACATTCTGTGCCTTTGAACATTCTGTGCCTTTGAACATTCTGTGCCTTTGAACATTCTGTGCCTTTGAACATTCTGTGCCTTTGAACATTCTGTGCCTTTGAACATTCTGTGCCTTTGAACATTCTGTGCCTTTGAACATTCTGTGCCTTTGAACATTCTGTGCCTTTGAACATTCTGTGCCTTTGAACATTCTGTGCCTTTGAACATTCTGTGCCTTTGAACATTCTGTGCCTTTGAACATTCTGTGCCTTTGAACATTCTGTGCCTTTGAACATTCTGTGCCTTTGAACATTCTGTGCCTTTGAACATTCTGTGCCTTTGAACATTCTGTGCCTTTGAACATTCTGTGCCTTTGAACATTCTGTGCCTTTGAACATTCTGTGCCTTTGAACATTCTGTGCCTTTGAACATTCTGTGCCTTTGAACATTCTGTGCCTTTGAACATTCTGTGCCTTTGAACATTCTGTGCCTTTGAACATTCTGTGCCTTTGAACATTCTGTGCCTTTGAACATTCTGTGCCTTTGAACATTCTGTGCCTTTGAACATTCTGTGCCTTTGAACATTCTGTGCCTTTGAACATTCTGTGCCTTTGAACATTCTGTGCCTTTGAACATTCTGTGCCTTTGAACATTCTGTGCCTTTGAACATTCTGTGCCTTTGAACATTCTGTGCCTTTGAACATTCTGTGCCTTTGAACATTCTGTGCCTTTGAACATTCTGTGCCTTTGAACATTCTGTGCCTTTGAACATTCTGTGCCTTTGAACATTCTGTGCCTTTGAACATTCTGTGCCTTTGAACATTCTGTGCCTTTGAACATTCTGTGCCTTTGAACATTCTGTGCCTTTGAACATTCTGTGCCTTTGAACATTCTGTGCCTTTGAACATTCTGTGCCTTTGAACATTCTGTGCCTTTGAACATTCTGTGCCTTTGAACATTCTGTGCCTTTGAACATTCTGTGCCTTTGAACATTCTGTGCCTTTGAACATTCTGTGCCTTTGAACATTCTGTGCCTTTGAACATTCTGTGCCTTTGAACATTCTGTGCCTTTGAACATTCTGTGCCTTTGAACATTCTGTGCCTTTGAACATTCTGTGCCTTTGAACATTCTGTGCCTTTGAACATTCTGTGCCTTTGAACATTCTGTGCCTTTGAACATTCTGTGCCTTTGAACATTCTGTGCCTTTGAACATTCTGTGCCTTGAACATTCTGTGCCTTTGAACATTCTGTGCCTTTGAACATTCTGTGCCTTTGAACATTCTGTGCCTTTGAACATTCTGTGCCTTTGAACATTCTGTGCCTTTGAACATTCTGTGCCTTTGAACATTCTGTGCCTTTGAACATTCTGTGCCTTTGAACATTCTGTGCCTTTGAACATTCTGTGCCTTTGAACATTCTGTGCCTTTGAACATTCTGTGCCTTTGAACATTCTGTGCCTTTGAACATTCTGTGCCTTTGAACATTCTGTGCCTTTGAACATTCCTGTGCCTTTGAACATTCTGTGCCTTTGAACATTCTGTGCCTTTGAACATTCTGTGCCTTTGAACATTCTGTGCCTTTGAACATTCTGTGCCTTTGAACATTCTGTGCCTTTGAACATTCTGTGCCTTTGAACATTCTGTGCCTTTGAACATTCTGTGCCTTTGAACATTCTGTGCCTTGAACATTCTGTGCCTTGAACATTCTGTGCCTTTGAACATTCTGTGCCTTTGAACATTCTGTGCCTTTGAACATTCTGTGCCTTTGAACATTCTGTGCCTTTGAACATTCTGTGCCTTTGAACATTCTGTGCCTTGAACATTCTGTGCCTTTGAACATTCTGTGCCTTTGAACATTCTGTGCCTTTGAACATTCTGTGCCTTTGAACATTCTGTGCCTTTGAACATTCTGTGCCTTTGAACATTCTGTGCCTTTGAACATTCTGTGCCTTTGAACATTCTGTGCCTTTGAACATTCTGTGCCTTTGAACATTCTGTGCCTTTGAACATTCTGTGCCTTTGAACATTCTGTGCCTTTGAACATTCTGTGCCTTTGAACATTCTGTGCCTTTGAACATTCTGTGCCTTTGAACATTCTGTGCCTTTGAACATTCTGTGCCTTTGAACATTCTGTGCCTTTGAACATTCTGTGCCTTTGAACATTCTGTGCCTTTGAACATTCTGTGCCTTTGAACATTCTGTGCCTTTGAACATTCTGTGCCTTTGAACATTCTGTGCCTTTGAACATTCTGTGCCTTTGAACATTCTGTGCCTTTGAACATTCTGTGCCTTTGAACATTCTGTGCCTTTGAACATTCTGTGCCTTTGAACATTCTGTGCCTTTGAACATTCTGTGCCTTTGAACATTCTGTGCCTTTGAACATTCTGTGCCTTTGAACATTCTGTGCCTTTGAACATTCTGTGCCTTTGAACATTCTGTGCCTTTGAACATTCTGTGCCTTTGAACATTCTGTGCCTTTGAACATTCTGTGCCTTTGAACATTCTGTGCCTTTGAACATTCTGTGCCTTTGAACATTCTGTGCCTTTGAACATTCTGTGCCTTTGAACATTCTGTGCCTTTGAACATTCTGTGCCTTTGAACATTCTGTGCCTTTGAACATTCTGTGCCTTTGAACATTCTGTGCCTTTGAACATTCTGTGCCTTTGAACATTCTGTGCCTTTGAACATTCTGTGCCTTTGAACATTCTGTGCCTTTGAACATTCTGTGCCTTTGAACATTCTGTGCCTTTGAACATTCTGTGCCTTTGAACATTCTGTGCCTTTGAACATTCTGTGCCTTTGAACATTCTGTGCCTTTGAACATTCTGTGCCTTTGAACATTCTGTGCCTTTGAACATTCTGTGCCTTTGAACATTCTGTGCCTTTGAACATTCTGTGCCTTTGAACATTCTGTGCCTTTGAACATTCTGTGCCTTTGAACATTCTGTGCCTTTGAACATTCTGTGCCTTTGAACATTCTGTGCCTTTGAACATTCTGTGCCTTTGAACATTCTGTGCCTTTGAACATTCTGTGCCTTTGAACATTCTGTGCCTTTGAACATTCTGTGCCTTTGAACATTCTGTGCCTTTGAACATTCTGTGCCTTTGAACATTCTGTGCCTTGAACATTCTGTGCTTGAACATTCTGTGCCTTTGAACATTCTGTGCCTTTGAACATTCTGTGCCTTTGAACATTCTGTGCCTTTGAACATTCTGTGCCTTTGAACATTCTGTGCCTTTGAACATTCTGTGCCTTTGAACATTCTGTGCCTTTGAACATTCTGTGCCTTTGAACATTCTGTGCCTTTGAACATTCTGTGCCTTTGAACATTCTGTGCCTTTGAACATTCTGTGCCTTTGAACATTCTGTGCCTTTGAACATTCTGTGCCTTTGAACATTCTGTGCCTTTGAACATTCTGTGCCTTTGAACATTCTGTGCCTTTGAACATTCTGTGCCTTTGAACATTCTGTGCCTTTGAACATTCTGTGCCTTTGAACATTCTGTGCCTTTGAACATTCTGTGCCTTTGAACATTCTGTGCCTTTGAACATTCTGTGCCTTTGAACATTCTGTGCCTTTGAACATTCTGTGCCTTTGAACATTCTGTGCCTTTGAACATTCTGTGCCTTTGAACATTCTGTGCCTTTGAACATTCTGTGCCTTTGAACATTCTGTGCCTTTGAACATTCTGTGCCTTTGAACATTCTGTGCCTTTGAACATTCTGTGCCTTTGAACATTCTGTGCCTTTGAACATTCTGTGCCTTTGAACATTCTGTGCCTTTGAACATTCTGTGCCTTTGAACATTCTGTGCCTTTGAACATTCTGTGCCTTTGAACATTCTGTGCCTTTGAACATTCTGTGCCTTTGAACATTCTGTGCCTTTGAACATTCTGTGCCTTTGAACATTCTGTGCCTTTGAACATTCTGTGCCTTTGAACATTCTGTGCCTTTGAACATTCTGTGCCTTTGAACATTCTGTGCCTTTGAACATTCTGTGCCTTTGAACATTCTGTGCCTTTGAACATTCTGTGCCTTTGAACATTCTGTGCCTTTGAACATTCTGTGCCTTTGAACATTCTGTGCCTTTGAACATTCTGTGCCTTTGAACATTCTGTGCCTTTGAACATTCTGTGCCTTTGAACATTCTGTGCCTTTGAACATTCTGTGCCTTTGAACATTCTGTGCCTTTGAACATTCTGTGCCTTTGAACATTCTGTGCCTTTGAACATTCTGTGCCTTTGAACATTCTGTGCCTTTGAACATTCTGTGCCTTTGAACATTCTGTGCCTTTGAACATTCTGTGCCTTTGAACATTCTGTGCCTTTGAACATTCTGTGCCTTTGAACATTCTGTGCCTTGAACATTCTGTGCCTTTGAACATTCTGTGCCTTGAACATTCTGTGCCTTTGAACATTCTGTGCCTTTGAACATTCTGTGCCTTTGAACATTCTGTGCCTTTGAACATTCTGTGCCTTTGAACATTCTGTGCCTTTGAACATTCTGTGCCTTTGAACATTCTGTGCCTTTGAACATTCTGTGCCTTTGAACATTCTGTGCCTTTGAACATTCTGTGCCTTTGAACATTCTGTGCCTTTGAACATTCTGTGCCTTTGAACATTCTGTGCCTTTGAACATTCTGTGCCTTGAACATTCTGTGCCTTTGAACATTCTGTGCCTTTGAACATTCTGTGCCTTTGAACATTCTGTGCCTTTGAACATTCTGTGCCTTTGAACATTCTGTGCCTTTGAACATTCTGTGCCTTTGAACATTCTGTGCCTTTGAACATTCTGTGCCTTTGAACATTCTGTGCCTTTGAACATTCTGTGCCTTTGAACATTCTGTGCCTTTGAACATTCTGTGCCTTTGAACATTCTGTGCCTTTGAACATTCTGTGCCTTTGAACATTCTGTGCCTTTGAACATTCTGTGCCTTTGAACATTCTGTGCCTTTGAACATTCTGTGCCTTTGAACATTCTGTGCCTTTGAACATTCTGTGCCTTTGAACATTCTGTGCCTTTGAACATTCTGTGCCTTTGAACATTCTGTGCCTTTGAACATTCTGTGCCTTTGAACATTCTGTGCCTTTGAACATTCTGTGCCTTTGAACATTCTGTGCCTTTGAACATTCTGTGCCTTTGAACATTCTGTGCCTTTGAACATTCTGTGCCTTTGAACATTCTGTGCCTTTGAAACAGTCTGTGCCTTTGAACATTCTGTGCCTTTGAACATTCTGTGCCCTTGAAAACATTCTGTGCCTTTGAACATTCTGTGCCTTGAACATTCTGTGCCTTTGAACATTCTGTGCCTTTGAACATTCTGTGCCTTTGAACATTCTGTGCCTTGAACATTCTGTGCCTTTGAACATTCTGTGCCTTTGAACATTCTGTGCCTTTGGAACATTCTGTGCCTTTGAACATTCTGTGCCTTTGAACATTCTGTGCCTTTGAACATTCTGTGCCTTTGAACATTCTGTGCCTTTGAACATTCTGTGCCTTTGAACATTCTGTGCCCTTTGAACATTCTGTGCCTTTGAACATTCTGTGCCTTTGAACATTCTGTGCCTTTGAACATTCTGTGCCTTTGAACATTCTGTGCCTTTGAACATTCTGTGCCTTTGAACATTCTGTGCCTTTGAACATTCTGTGCCTTTGAACATTCTGTGCCTTGAACATTCTGTGCCTTGAACATTCTGTGCCTTTGAACATTCTGTGCCTTTGAACATTCTGTGCCTTTGAAACATTCTGTGCCTTTGAACATTCTGTGCCTTTGAACATTCTGTGCCTTTGAACATTCTGTGCCTTGAACATTCTGTGCCTTTGAACATTCTGTGCCTTTGAACATTCTGTGCCTGAACATTCTGTGCCTTTGAACATTCTGTGCCTTTGAACATTCTGTGCCTTTGAACATTCTGTGCCTTTGAACATTCTGTGCCTTTGAACATTCCTGTGCCTTTGAACATTCTGTGCCTTTGAACATTCTGTGCCTTTGAACATTCTGTGCCTTTGAACATTCTGTGCCTTTGAACATTCTGTGCCTTTGAACATTCCTGTGCCTTGAACATTCTGTGCCTTTGAACATTCTGTGCCTTTGAACATTCTGTGCCTTTGAACATTCTGTGCCTTTGAACATTCTGTGCCCTGAACATTCTGTGCCTTTGAACATTCTGTGCCTTTGAACATTCTGTGCCTTTGAACATTCTGTGCCTTTGAACATTCTGTGCCTTTGAACATTCTGTGCCTTTGAACATTCTGTGCCTTTGAACATTCTGTGCCTTTGAACATTCTGTGCCTTTGAACATTCTGTGCCTTTGAACATTCTGTGCCTTTGAACATTCTGTGCCTTTGAACATTCTGTGCCTTTGAACATTCTGTGCCTTTGAACATTCTGTGCCTTTGAACATTCTGTGCCTTTGAACATTCTGTGCCTTTGAACATTCTGTGCCTTTGAACATTCTGTGCCTTTGAACATTCTGTGCCTTTGAACATTCTGTGCCTTGAACATTCTGTGCCTTTGAACATTCTGTGCCTTTGAACATTCTGTGCCTTTGAACATTCTGTGCCTTTGAACATTCTGTGCCTTTGAACATTCTGTGCTGAACATTCTGTGCCTTGAACATTCTGTGCCTTTGAACATTCTGTGCCTTTGAACATTCTGTGCCTTTGAACATTCTGTGCCTTTGAACATTCTGTGCCTTTGAACATTCTGTGCCTTTGAACATTCTGTGCCTTTGAACATTCTGTGCCTTTGAACATTCTGTGCCTTTGAACATTCTGTGCCTTTGAACATTCTGTGCCCTTGAACATTCTGTGCCTTTGAACATTCTGTGCCTTTGAACATTCTGTGCCCTTGAACATTCTGTGCCTTTGAACATTCTGTGCCTTTGAACATTCTGTGCCTTTGAACATTCTGTGCCTTTGAACATTCTGTGCCTTTGAACATTCTGTGCCTTTGAACATTCTGTGCCTTTGAACATTCTGTGCCCTGAACATTCTGTGCCTTTGAACATTCTGTGCCTTTGAACATTCTGTGCCTTTGAACATTCTGTGCCCTGAACATTCTGTGCCTTTGAACATTCTGTGCCTTTGAACATTCTGTGCCTTTGAACATTCTGTGCCTTTGAACATTCTGTGCCTTTGAACATTCTGTGCCTTTGAACATTCTGTGCCTTTGAACATTCTGTGCCTTTGAACATTCTGTGCCTTTGAACATTCTGTGCCTTTGAACATTCTGTGCCTTTGAACATTCTGTGCCTTTGAACATTCTGTGCCTTTGAACATTCTGTGCCTTTGAACATTCTGTGCCTTTGAACATTCTGTGCCTTTGAACATTCTGTGCCTTTGAACATTCTGTGCCTTTGAACATTCTGTGCCTTTGAACATTCTGTGCCTTTGAACATTCTGTGCCTTTGAACATTCTGTGCCTTTGAACATTCTGTGCCTTTGAACATTCTGTGCCTTGAACATTCTGTGCCTTTGAACATTCTGTGCCTTTGAACATTCTGTGCCCTGAACATTCTGTGCCTTTGAACATTCTGTGCCTTTGAACATTCTGTGCCTTTGAACATTCTGTGCCTTTGAACATTCTGTGCCTTTGAACATTCTGTGCCTTTGAACATTCTGTGCCTTTGAACATTCTGTGCCTTTGAACATTCTGTGCCTTTGAACATTCTGTGCCTTTGAACATTCTGTGCCTTTGAACATTCTGTGCCTTTGAACATTCTGTGCCTTTGAACATTCTGTGCCTTTGAACATTCTGTGCCTTTGAACATTCTGTGCCTTTGAACATTCTGTGCCTTTGAACATTCTGTGCCCTGAACATTCTGTGCCCTGAACATTCTGTGCCTTTGAACATTCTGTGCCTTTGAACATTCTGTGCCTTTGAACATTCTGTGCCTTTGAACATTCTGTGCCTTTGAACATTCTGTGCCTTTGAACATTCTGTGCCCTTGAACATTCTGTGCCTTTGAACATTCTGTGCCTTTGAACATTCTGTGCCCTGAACATTCTGTGCCTTTGAACATTCTGTGCCTTTGAACATTCTGTGCCTTTGAACATTCTGTGCCTTTGAACATTCTGTGCCTTTGAACATTCTGTGCCTTTGAACATTCTGTGCCTTTGAACATTCTGTGCCTTTGAACATTCTGTGCCCTTGAACATTCTGTGCCTTTGAACATTCTGTGCCTTTGAACATTCTGTGCCTTGAACATTCTGTGCCTTTGAACATTCTGTGCCTTTGAACATTCTGTGCCTTGAACATTCTGTGCCTTTGAACATTCTGTGCCTTTGAACATTCTGTGCCTTTGAACATTCTGTGCCTTTGAACATTCTGTGCCTTTGAACATTCTGTGCCTTTGAACATTCTGTGCCTTTGAACATTCTGTGCCTTTGAACATTCTGTGCCTTTGAACATTCTGTGCCTTTGAACATTCTGTGCCTTTGAACATTCTGTGCCTTTGAACATTCTGTGCCTTTGAACATTCTGTGCCTTTGAACATTCTGTGCCTTTGAACATTCTGTGCCTTTGAACATTCTGTGCCTTTGAACATTCTGTGCCTTTGAACATTCTGTGCCTTTGAACATTCTGTGCCTTTGAACATTCTGTGCCTTGAACATTCTGTGCCTTTGAACATTCTGTGCCTTTGAACATTCTGTGCCTTTGAACATTCTGTGCCTTTGAACATTCTGTGCCTTTGAACATTCTGTGCCTTTGAACATTCTGTGCCTTTGAACATTCTGTGCCTTTGAACATTCTGTGCCTTTGAACATTCTGTGCCTTTGAACATTCTGTGCCTTTGAACATTCTGTGCCTTTGAACATTCTGTGCCTTTGAACATTCTGTGCCCTGAACATTCTGTGCCTTTGAACATTCTGTGCCCTGAACATTCTGTGCCTTTGAACATTCTGTGCCTTTGAACATTCTGTGCCTTTGAACATTCTGTGCCTTTGAACATTCTGTGCCTTTGAACATTCTGTGCCTTTGAACATTCTGTGCCTTTGAACATTCTGTGCCTTTGAACATTCTGTGCCCTTGAACATTCTGTGCCTTTGAACATTCTGTGCCTTTGAACATTCTGTGCCTTTGAACATTCTGTGCCTTGAACATTCTGTGCCTTTGAACATTCTGTGCCTTTGAACATTCTGTGCCTTTGAACATTCTGTGCCTTTGAACATTCTGTGCCTTTGAACATTCTGTGCCTTTGAACATTCTGTGCCTTTGAACATTCTGTGCCTTTGAACATTCTGTGCCTTTGAACATTCTGTGCCTTTGAACATTCTGTGCCTTTGAACATTCTGTGCCTTTGAACATTCTGTGCCTTTGAACATTCTGTGCCTTTGAACATTCTGTGCCTTTGAACATTCTGTGCCTTTGAACATTCTGTGCCTTTGAACATTCTGTGCCTTTGAACATTCTGTGCCTTTGAACATTCTGTGCCTTGAACATTCTGTGCCTTTGAACATTCTGTGCCTTTGAACATTCTGTGCCTTGAACATTCTGTGCCTTTGAACATTCTGTGCCTTTGAACATTCTGTGCCTTTGAACATTCTGTGCCTTTGAACATTCTGTGCCTTTGAACATTCTGTGCCTTTGAACATTCTGTGCCTTTGAACATTCTGTGCCTTTGAACATTCTGTGCCTTGAACATTCTGTGCCTTTGAACATTCTGTGCCTTTGAACATTCTGTGCCTTTGAACATTCTGTGCCTTTGAACATTCTGTGCCTTTGAACATTCTGTGCCTTTGAACATTCTGTGCCTTTGAACATTCTGTGCCTTTGAACATTCTGTGCCTTTGAACATTCTGTGCCTTGAACATTCTGTGCCTTTGAACATTCTGTGCCTTTGAACATTCTGTGCCTTTGAACATTCTGTGCCTTTGAACATTCTGTGCCTTTGAACATTCTGTGCCTTTGAACATTCTGTGCCTTTGAACATTCTGTGCCTTTGAACATTCTGTGCCTTTGAACATTCTGTGCCTTTGAACATTCTGTGCCTTTGAACATTCTGTGCCTTTGAACATTCTGTGCCTTTGAACATTCTGTGCCTTGAACATTCTGTGCCTTTGAACATTCTGTGCCTTGAACATTCTGTGCCTTTGAACATTCTGTGCCTTTGAACATTCTGTGCCTTTGAACATTCTGTGCCTTTGAACATTCTGTGCCTTTGAACATTCTGTGCCTTTGAACATTCTGTGCCTTTGAACATTCTGTGCCTTTGAACATTCTGTGCCTTGAACATTCTGTGCCTTTGAACATTCTGTGCCTTTGAACATTCTGTGCCTTTGAACATTCTGGCCTTTGAACATTTCTGTGCCTTTGAACATTCTGTGCCTTTGAACATTCTGTGCCTTTGAACATTCTGTGCCTTTGAACATTCTGTGCCTTTGAACATTCTGTGCCTTTGAACATTCTGTGCCTTTGAACATTCTGTGCCTTTGAACATTCTGTGCCTTTGAACATTCTGTGCCTTTGAACATTCTGTGCCTTTGAACATTCTGTGCCTTTGAACATTCTGTGCCTTTGAACATTCTGTGCCTTTGAACATTCTGTGCCTTTGAACATTCTGTGCCTTTGAACATTCTGTGCCCTTGAACATTCTGTGCCTTGAACATTCTGTGCCTTTGAACATTCTGTGCCCTTGAACATTCTGTGCCTTTGAACATTCTGTGCCTTTGAACATTCTGTGCCTTTGAACATTCTGTGCCTTTGAACATTCTGTGCCTTTGAACATTCTGTGCCTTTGAACATTCTGTGCCTTTGAACATTCTGTGCCTTTGAACATTCTGTGCCTTTGAACATTCTGTGCCTTTGAACATTCTGTGCCTTTGAACATTCTGTGCCTTTGAACATTCTGTGCCTTTGAACATTCTGTGCCTTTGAACATTCTGTGCCTTGAACATTCTGTGCCTTTGAACATTCTGTGCCTTTGAACATTCTGTGCCTTTGAACATTCTGTGCCTTTGAACATTCTGTGCCTTTGAACATTCTGTGCCTTTGAACATTCTGTGCCTTTGAACATTCTGTGCCTTTGAACATTCTGTGCCTTTGAACATTCTGTGCCTTGAACATTCTGTGCCTTTGAACATTCTGTGCCTTTGAAACATTCTGTGCCTTTGAACATTCTGTGCCTTTGAACATTCTGTGCCTTTGAACATTCTGTGCCTTTGAACATTCTGTGCCTTGAACATTCTGTGCCTTTGAACATTCTGTGCCTTGAACATTCTGTGCCTTGAACATTCTGTGCCTTTGAACATTCTGTGCCCTGAACATTCTGTGCCTTTGAACATTCTGTGCCTTTGAACATTCTGTGCCTTTGAACATTCTGTGCCTTTGAACATTCTGTGCCTTTGAACATTCTGTGCCTTGAACATTCTGTGCCTTGAACATTCTGTGCCTTTGAACATTCTGTGCCTTTGAACATTCTGTGCCTTGAACATTCTGTGCCTTTGAACATTCTGTGCCTTTGAACATTCTGTGCCTTTGAACATTCTGTGCCTTTGAACATTCTGTGCCTTTGAACATTCTGTGCCTTTGAACATTCTGTGCCTTTGAACATTCTGTGCCTTTGAACATTCTGTGCCTTTGAACATTCTGTGCCTTTGAACATTCTGTGCCTTTGAACATTCTGTGCCTTTGAACATTCTGTGCCTTTGAACATTCTGTGCCTTTGAACATTCTGTGCCTTTGAACATTCTGTGCCTTTGAACATTCTGTGCCTTTGAACATTCTGTGCCTTTGAACATTCTGTGCCTTTGAACATTCTGTGCCTTTGAACATTCTGTGCCTTTGAACATTCTGTGCCTTTGAACATTCTGTGCCTTTGAACATTCTGTGCCTTTGAACATTCTGTGCCTTTGAACATTCTGTGCCTTGAACATTCTGTGCCTTTGAACATTCTGTGCCTTTGAACATTCTGTGCCTTTGAACATTCTGTGCCTTTGAACATTCTGTGCCTTTGAACATTCTGTGCCTTTGAACATTCTGTGCCTTTGAACATTCTGTGCCTTTGAAACATTCTGTGCCTTTGAACATTCTGTGCCTTTGAACATTCTGTGCCTTTGAACATTCTGTGCCTTTGAACATTCTGTGCCTTGAACATTCTGTGCCTTTGAACATTCTGTGCCTTTGAACATTCTGTGCCTTTGAACATTCTGTGCCTTTGAACATTCTGTGCCTTTGAACATTCTGTGCCTTTGAACATTCTGTGCCTTTGAACATTCTGTGCCTTTGAACATTCTGTGCCTTTGAACATTCTGTGCCTTTGAACATTCTGTGCCTTTGAACATTCTGTGCCTTTGAACATTCTGTGCCTTTGAACATTCTGTGCCTTGAACATTCTGTGCCTTTGAACATTCTGTGCCTTTGAACATTCTGTGCCTTTGAACATTCTGTGCCTTTGAACATTCTGTGCCTTTGAACATTCTGTGCCTTTGAACATTCTGTGCCTTTGAACATTCTGTGCCTTTGAACATTCTGTGCCTTTGAACATTCTGTGCCTTTGAACATTCTGTGCCTTTGAACATTCTGTGCCTTTGAACATTCTGTGCCTTTGAACATTCTGTGCCTGAACATTCTGTGCCTTTGAACATTCTGTGCCTTTGAACATTCTGTGCCCTGAACATTCTGTGCCTTTGAACATTCTGTGCCTTTGAACATTCTGTGCCTTTGAACATTCTGTGCCTTTGAACATTCTGTGCCTTTGAACATTCTGTGCCTTTGAACATTCTGTGCCTTTGAACATTCTGTGCCCTTGAACATTCTGTGCCTTTGAACATTCTGTGCCTTTGAACATTCTGTGCCTGAACATCTGTGCCTTTGACATTCTGCCGTTGAACATTCTGTGCCTTTGAACATTCTGTGCCTTTGAACATTCTGTGCCTTTGAACATTCTGTGCCTTTGAACATTCTGTGCCTTTGAACATTCTGTGCCTTTGAACATTCTGTGCCTTTGAACATTCTGTGCCTTTGAACATTCTGTGCCTTTGAACATTCTGTGCCTTGAACATTCTGTGCCTTTGAACATTCTGTGCCTTTGAACATTCTGTGCCTTTGAACATTCTGTGCCTTTGAACATTCTGTGCCTTTGAACATTCTGTGCCTTTGAACATTCTGTGCCTTTGAACATTCTGTGCCTTTGAACATTCTGTGCCTTTGAACATTCTGTGCCTTTGAACATTCTGTGCCTTTGAACATTCTGTGCCTTTGAACATTCTGTGCCTTTGAACATTCTGTGCCTTTGAACATTCTGTGCCTTTGAACATTCTGTGCCTTTGAACATTCTGTGCCTTTGAACATTCTGTGCCTTTGAACATTCTGTGCCTTTGAACATTCTGTGCCTTTGAACATTCTGTGCCTTTGAACATTCTGTGCCTTTGAACATTCTGTGCCTTTGAACATTCTGTGCCTTTGAACATTCTGTGCCTTTGAACATTCTGTGCCTTTGAACATTCTGTGCCTTTGAACATTCTGTGCCTTTGAACATTCTGTGCCTTTGAACATTCTGTGCCTTTGAACATTCTGTGCCTTTGAACATTCTGTGCCTTTGAACATTCTGTGCCTTTGAACATTCTGTGCCTTTGAACATTCTGTGCCTTTGAACATTCTGTGCCTTGACATTCTGGCCTTTGAACATTCTGTGCCTTTGAACATTCTGTGCCTTGAACATTCTGTGCCTTTGAACATTCTGTGCCTTTGAACATTCTGTGCCTTTGAACATTCTGTGCCTTTGAACATTCTGTGCCTTTGAACATTCTGTGCCTTTGAACATTCTGTGCCTTGAACATTCTGTGCCTTTGAACATTCTGTGCCTTTGAACATTCTGTGCCTTTGAACATTCTGTGCCTTTGAACATTCTGTGCCTTTGAACATTCTGTGCCTTTGAACATTCTGTGCCTTTGAACATTCTGTGCCTTTGAACATTCTGTGCCTTTGAACATTCTGTGCCTTGAACATTCTGTGCCTTGAACATTCTGTGCCTTTGAACATTCTGTGCCTTTGAACATTCTGTGCCTTTGAACATTCTGTGCCTTTGAACATTCTGTGCCTTTGAACATTCTGTGCCTTTGAACATTCTGTGCCTTGAACATTCTGTGCCTTTGAACATTCTGTGCCTTTGAACATTCTGTGCCTTTGAACATTCTGTGCCTTTGAACATTCTGTGCCTTTGAACATTCTGTGCCTTTGAACATTCTGTGCCTTTGAACATTCTGTGCCTTTGAACATTCTGTGCCCTGAACATTCTGTGCCTTTGAACATTCTGTGCCTTTGAACATTCTGTGCCTTGAACATTCTGTGCCTTTGAACATTCTGTGCCTTTGAACATTCTGTGCCTTTGAACATTCTGTGCCTTTGAACATTCTGTGCCTTTGAACATTCTGTGCCTTTGAACATTCTGTGCCTTGAACATTCTGTGCCTTTGAACATTCTGTGCCTTTGAACATTCTGTGCCTTTGAACATTCTGTGCCTTTGAACATTCTGTGCCTTTGAACATTCTGTGCCTTTGAACATTCTGTGCCTTTGAACATTCTGTGCCTTTGAACATTCTGTGCCTTGAACATTCTGTGCCTTTGAACATTCTGTGCCTTTGAACATTCTGTGCCCTTGAACATTCTGTGCCTTTGAACATTCTGTGCCTTTGAACATTCTGTGCCTTTGAACATTCTGTGCCTTTGAACATTCTGTGCCTTTGAACATTCTGTGCCTTTGAACATTCTGTGGCCTTTGAACATTCTGTGCCTTTGAACATTCTGTGCCTTTGAACATTCTGTGCCTTTGAACATTCTGTGCCTTTGAACATTCTGTGCCTTTGAACATTCTGTGCCTTTGAACATTCTGTGCCTTTGAACATTCTGTGCCTTTGAACATTCTGTGCCTTTGAACATTCTGTGCCTTTGAACATTCTGTGCCTTTGAACATTCTGTGCCTTTGAACATTCTGTGCCTTTGAACATTCTGTGCCTTTGAACATTCTGTGCCTTTGAACATTCTGTGCCTTTGAACATTCTGTGCCTTTGAACATTCTGTGCCTTGAACATTCTGTGCCTTTGAACATTCTGTGCCTTTGAACATTCTGTGCCTTTGAACATTCTGTGCCTTTGAACATTCTGTGCCTTTGAACATTCTGTGCCTTTGAACATTCTGTGCCTTTGAACATTCTGTGCCTTTGAACATTCTGTGCCTTTGAACATTCTGTGCCTTTGAACATTCTGTGCCTTTGAACATTCTGTGCCTTTGAACATTCTGTGCCTTTGAACATTCTGTGCCTTTGAACATTCTGTGCCTTTGAACATTCTGTGCCTTTGAACATTCTGTGCCTTTGAACATTCTGTGCCTTTGAACATTCTGTGCCTTTGAACATTCTGTGCCTTTGAACATTCTGTGCCTTTGAACATTCTGTGCCTTTGAACATTCTGTGCCTTTGAACATTCTGTGCCTTGAACATTCTGTGCCTTTGAACATTCTGTGCCTTTGAACATTCTGTGCCTTTGAACATTCTGTGCCTTTGAACATTCTGTGCCTTTGAACATTCTGTGCCTTTGAACATTCTGTGCCTTTGAACATTCTGTGCCTTTGAACATTCTGTGCCTTTGAACATTCTGTGCCTTTGAACATTCTGTGCCTTTGAACATTCTGTGCCTTGAACATTCTGTGCCTTTGAACATTCTGTGCCTTTGAACATTCTGTGCCTTTGAACATTCTGTGCCTTTGAACATTCTGTGCCTTTGAACATTCTGTGCCTTTGAACATTCTGTGCCTTTGAACATTCTGTGCCTTTGAACATTCTGTGCCTTTGAACATTCTGTGCCTTTGAACATTCTGTGCCTTTGAACATTCTGTGCCTTTGAACATTCTGTGCCTTTGAACATTCTGTGCCTTTGAACATTCTGTGCCTTTGAACATTCTGTGCCTTGAACATTCTGTGCCTTTGAACATTCTGTGCCTTTGAACATTCTGTGCCTTTGAACATTCTGTGCCTTTGAACATTCTGTGCCTTTGAACATTCTGTGCCTTTGAACATTCTGTGCCTTTGAACATTCTGTGCCTTGAACATTCTGTGCCTTTGAACATTCTGTGCCTTTGAACATTCTGTGCCTTGAACATTCTGTGCCTTGAAATCTGTGCCTTGAACATTCTGTGCCTTTGAACATTCTGTGCCTTTGAACATTCTGTGCCTTGAACATTCTGTGCCTTTGAACATTCTGTGCCTTTGAACATTCTGTGCCTTGAACATTCTGTGCCTTTGAACATTCTGTGCCTTTGAACATTCTGTGCCTTTGAACATTCTGTGCCTTTGAACATTCTGTGCCTTTGAACATTCTGTGCCTTTGAACATTCTGTGCCTTGAACATTCTGTGCCCTTGAACATTCTGTGCCTTTGAACATTCTGTGCCTTTGAACATTCTGTGCCTTTGAACATTCTGTGCCTTTGAACATTCTGTGCCTTTGAACATTCTGTGCCTTTGAACATTCTGTGCCTTTGAACATTCTGTGCCTTGAACATTCTGTGCCTTTGAACATTCTGTGCCTTTGAACATTCTGTGCCTTTGAACATTCTGTGCTTGAACATTCTGTGCCTTTGAACATTCTGTGCCTTTGAACATTCTGTGCCTTGAACATTCTGTGCCTTTGAACATTCTGTGCCTTTGAACATTCTGTGCCTTTGAACATTCTGTGCCTTTGAACATTCTGTGCCTTTGAACATTCTGTGCCTTTGAACATTCTGTGCCTTTGAACATTCTGTGCCTTTGAACATTCTGTGCCTTTGAACATTCTGTGCCTTTGAACATTCTGTGCCTTTGAACATTCTGTGCCTTTGAACATTCTGTGCCTTTGAACATTCTGTGCCTTGAACATTCTGTGCCTTTGAACATTCTGTGCCTTTGAACATTCTGTGCCTTTGAACATTCTGTGCCTTTGAACATTCTGTGCCTTTGAACATTCTGTGCCTTTGAACATTCTGTGCCTTTGAACATTCTGTGCCTTTGAACATTCTGTGCCTTTGAACATTCTGTGCCTTTGAACATTCTGTGCCTTTGAACATTCTGTGCCTTTGAACATTCTGTGCCTTTGAACATTCTGTGCCTTTGAACATTCTGTGCCTTTGAACATTCTGTGCCTTTGAACATTCTGTGCCTTTGAACATTCTGTGCCTTTGAACATTCTGTGCCTTTGAACATTCTGTGCCTTTGAACATTCTGTGCCTTTGAACATTCTGTGCCTTTGAACATTCTGTGCCTTTGAACATTCTGTGCCTTTGAACATTCTGTGCCTTTGAACATTCTGTGCCTTTGAACATTCTGTGCCTTTGAACATTCTGTGCCTTTGAACATTCTGTGCCTTTGAACATTCTGTGCCTTTGAACATTCTGTGCCTTTGAACATTCTGTGCCTTTGAACATTCTGTGCCTTTGAACATTCTGTGCCTTTGAACATTCTGTGCCTTTGAACATTCTGTGCCTTTGAACATTCTGTGCCTTTGAACATTCTGTGCCTTTGAACATTCTGTGCCTTTGAACATTCTGTGCCTTTGAACATTCTGTGCCTTTGAACATTCTGTGCCTTTGAACATTCTGTGCCTTTGAACATTCTGTGCCTTTGAACATTCTGTGCCTTTGAAACATTCTGTGCCTTGAACATTCTGTGCCTTTGAACATTCTGTGCCTTTGAACATTCTGTGCCTTTGAACATTCTGTGCCTTTGAACATTCTGTGCCTTTGAACATTCTGTGCCTTTGAACATTCTGTGCCTTTGAACATTCTGTGCCTTTGAACATTCTGTGCCTTTGAACATTCTGTGCCTTTGAACATTCTGTGCCTTTGAACATTCTGTGCCTTTGAACATTCTGTGCCTTTGAACATTCTGTGCCTTTGAACATTCTGTGCCTTTGAACATTCTGTGCCTTTGAACATTCTGTGCCCTGAACATTCTGTGCCTTTGAACATTCTGTGCCTTTGAACATTCTGTGCCTTTGAACATTCTGTGCCTTTGAACATTCTGTGCCTTTGAACATTCTGTGCCTTTGAACATTCTGTGCCTTTGAATCTGTGCCCTTGAACATTCTGTGCCTTTGAACATTCTGTGCCTTTGAACATTCTGTGCCTGAACATTCTGTGCCTTTGAACATTCTGTGCCTTTGAACATTCTGTGCCTTTGAACATTCTGTGCCTTTGAACATTCTGTGCCTTTGAACATTCTGTGCCTTTGAACATTCTGTGCCTTTGAACATTCTGTGCCTTTGAACATTCTGTGCCTTTGAACATTCTGTGCCCTTGAACATTCTGTGCCTTTGAACATTCTGTGCCTTTGAACATTCTGTGCCTTGAACATTCTGTGCCTTTGAACATTCTGTGCCTTTGAACATTCTGTGCCTTTGAACATTCTGTGCCTTTGAACATTCTGTGCCTTTGAACATTCTGTGCCTTTGAACATCTGTGCCTTTGAACATTCTGTGCCTTTGAACATTCTGTGCCTTTGAACATTCTGTGCCTTTGAACATTCTGTGCCTTTGAACATTCTGTGCCTTTGAACATTCTGTGCCTTTGAACATTCTGTGCCTTTGAACATTCTGTGCCTTTGAACATTCTGTGCCTTTGAACATTCTGTGCCTTTGAACATTCTGTGCCTTTGAACATTCTGTGCCTTTGAACATTCTGTGCCTTTGAACATTCTGTGCCTTTGAACATTCTGTGCCTTTGAACATTCTGTGCCTTGAACATTCTGTGCCTTTGAACATTCTGTGCCTTTGAACATTCTGTGCCTTTGAACATTCTGTGCCTTTGAACATTCTGTGCCTTTGAACATTCTGTGCCTTTGAACATTCTGTGCCTTTGAACATTCTGTGCCTTTGAACATTCTGTGCCTTTGAACATTCTGTGCCTTTGAACATTCTGTGCCTTTGAACATTCTGTGCCTTTGAACATTCTGTGCCTTTGAACATTCTGTGCCTTTGAACATTCTGTGCCTTTGAACATTCTGTGCCTTGAACATTCTGTGCCTTTGAACATTCTGTGCCTTTGAACATTCTGTGCCTTTGAACATTCTGTGCCTTTGAACATTCTGTGCCTTGAACATTCTGTGCCTTTGAACATTCTGTGCCTTTGAACATTCTGTGCCTTGAACATTCTGTGCCTTTGAACATTCTGTGCCTTTGAACATTCTGTGCCTTTGAACATTCTGTGCCTTTGAACATTCTGTGCCTTTGAACATTCTGTGCCTTTGAACATTCTGTGCCTTTGAACATTCTGTGCCTTTGAACATTCTGTGCCTTGAACATTCTGTGCCTTTGAACATTCTGTGCCTTTGAACATTCTGTGCCTTTGAACATTCTGTGCCTTTGAACATTCTGTGCCTTTGAACATTCTGTGCCTTTGAACATTCTGTGCCTTTGAACATTCCTGTGCCTTTGAACATTCTGTGCCTTTGAACATTCTGTGCCTTTGAACATTCTGTGCCTTTGAACATTCTGTGCCTTTGAACATTCTGTGCCTTTGAACATTCTGTGCCTTGAACATTCTGTGCCTTTGAACATTCTGTGCCTTGAACATTCTGTGCCTTTGACATTCTGTGCCTTTGAACATTCTGTGCCTTTGAACATTCTGTGCCTTTGAACATTCTGTGCCTTTGAACATTCTGTGCCTTTGAACATTCTGTGCCTTTGAACATTCTGTGCCTTTGAACATTCTGTGCCTTTGAACATTCTGTGCCTTTGAACATTCTGTGCCTTTGAACATTCTGTGCCTTTGAACATTCTGTGCATTTGAACATTCTGTGCCTTTGAACATTCTGTGCCTTTGAACATTCTGTGCCTTTGAACATTCTGTGCCTTTGAAACATTCTGTGCCTTTGAACATTCTGTGCCTTTGAACATTCTGTGCCTTTGAACATTCTGTGCCTTTGAACATTCTGTGCCTTTGAACATTCTGTGCTTTGAACATTCTGTGCCTTTGAACATTCTGTGCCTTTGAACATTCTGTGCCTTTTGAACATTCTGTGCCTTTGAACATTCTGTGCCTTTGAACATTCTGTGCCTTGAACATTCTGTGCCTTTGAACAGTTCTGTGCCTTTGAACATTCTGTGCCTTTGAACATTCTGTGCCTTTGAACATTCTGTGCCTTTGAACATTCTGTGCCTTTGAAACATTCTGTGCCTTTGAACATTCTGTGCCTTTGAACATTCTGTGCCTTTGAACATTCTGTGCCTTTGAACATTCTGTGCCTTTGAACATTCTGTGCCTTTGAACATTCTGTGCCTTTGAACATTCTGTGCCTTTGAACATTCTGTGCCTTTGAACATCTGTGCCTTTGAACATTCTGTGCCTTTGAACATTCTGTGCCTTTGAACATTCTGTGCCTTTGAACATTCTGTGCCTTTGAACATTCTGTGCCTTTGAACATTCTGTGCCTTTGAACATTCTGTGCCTTTGAACATTCTGTGCCTTTGAACATTCTGTGCCTTTGAACATTCTGTGCCTTTGAACATTCTGTGCCTTTGAACATTCTGTGCCTTTGAACATTCTGTGCCTTTGAACATTCTGTGCCTTTGAACATTCTGTGCCTTTGAACATTCTGTGCCTTTGAACATTCTGTGCCCTTGAACATTCTGTGCCTTTTGAACATTCTGTGCCTTTGAACATTCTGTGCCTTTGAACATTCTGTGCCTTTGAACATTCTGTGCCTTTGAACATTCTGTGCCTTTGAACATTCTGTGCCTTTGAACATTCTGTGCCTTTGAACATTCTGTGCCTTTGAACATTCTGTGCCTTTGAACATTCTGTGCCTTTGAACATTCTGTGCCTTTGAACATTCTGTGCCTTTGAACATTCTGTGCCTTTGAACATTCTGTGCCTTTGAACATTCTGTGCCTTTGAACATTCTGTGCCTTTGAACATTCTGTGCCTTTGAACATTCTGTGCCTTTGAACATCTGTGCCTTGAACATTCTGTGCCTTTGAACATTCTGTGCCTTTGAACATTCTGTGCCTTTGAACATTCTGTGCCTTTGAACATTCTGTGCCTTTGAACATTCTGTGCCTTTGAACATTCTGTGCCTTTGAACATTCTGTGCCTTTGAACATTCTGTGCCTTTGAACATTCTGTGCCTTTGAACATTCTGTGCCTTTGAACATTCTGTGCCTTTGAACATTCTGTGCCTTTGAACATTCTGTGCCTTTGAACATTCTGTGCCTTTGAACATTCTGTGCCTTTGAACATTCTGTGCCTTTGAACATTCTGTGCCTTTGAACATTCTGTGCCTTTGAACATTCTGTGCCTTTGAACATTCTGTGCCTTTGAACATTCTGTGCCTTTGAACATTCTGTGCCTTTGAACATTCTGTGCCTTTGAACATTCTGTGCCTTTGAACATTCTGTGCCTTTGAACATTCTGTGCCTTTGAACATTCTGTGCCTTTGAACATTCTGTGCCTTTGAACATTCTGTGCCTTTGAACATTCTGTGCCTTTGAACATTCTGTGCCTTTGAACATTCTGTGCCTTTGAACATTCTGTGCCTTTGAACATTCTGTGCCTTTGAACATTCTGTGCCTTTGAACATTCTGTGCCTTTGAACATTCTGTGCCTTTGAACATTCTGTGCCTTTGAACATTCTGTGCCTTTGAACATTCTGTGCCTTTGAACATTCTGTGCCTTTGAACATTCTGTGCCTTTGAACATTCTGTGCCTTTGAACATTCTGTGCCTTTGAACATTCTGTGCCTTTGAACATTCTGTGCCTTTGAACATTCTGTGCCTTTGAACATTCTGTGCCTTTGAACATTCTGTGCCTTTGAACATTCTGTGCCTTTGAACATTCTGTGCCTTTGAACATTCTGTGCCTTTGAACATTCTGTGCCTTTGAACATTCTGTGCCTTTGAAACATTCTGTGACTTTGAACATTCTGTGCCTTTGAACATTCTGTGCCTTTGAACATTCTGTGCCTTTGAACATTCTGTGCCTTTGAACATTCTGTGCTGTTGAACATTCTGTGCCTTTGAACATTCTGTGCCTTTGAACATTCTGATGCCTTTGAACATTCTGTGCCTTTGAACATTCTGTGCCTTTGAACATTCTGTGCCTTTGAACATTCTGTGCCTCTGTGAACATTCTGTGCCTTTGAACATTCTGTGCCTTTGAACATTCTGTGCCTTTGAACATTCTGTGCCTTTGAACATTCTGTGCCTTTGAACATTCTGTGCCTTTGAACATTCTGTGCCTTTGAACATTCTGTGCCTTTGAACATTCTGTGCCTTTGAACATTCTGTGCCTTTGAACATTCTGTGCCTTTGAACTTCTGTGCCTTTGACATTCTGTGCCTTTGAACATTCTGTGCCTTGAACCTCTTCTGTGCCTTTGAACATTCTGTGCCTTTGAACATTCTGTGCCTTTGAACATTCTGTGCCTTTGAACATTCTGTGCCTTTGAACATTCTGTGCCTTTGAACATTCTGTGCCTTTGAACATTCTGTGGCCTTTGAACATTCTGTGCCTTTGAACATTCTGTGCCTTTGAACATTCTGTGCCTTTGAACATTCTGTGCCTTTGAACATTCTGTGCCTTTGAACATTCTGTGCCTTTGAACATTCTGTGCCTTTGAACATTCTGTGCCTTTGAACATTCTGTGCCTTTGAACATTCTGTGCCTTTGAACATTCTGTGCCTTTGAACATTCTGTGCCTTTGAACATTCTGTGCCTTTGAACATTCTGTGCCTTTGAACATTCTGTGCCTTTGAACATTCTGTGCCTTTGAACATTCTGTGCCTTTGACATTCTGTGCCTTTGAACATTCTGTGCCTTTGAACATTCTGTGCCTTTGAACATTCTGTGCCTTTGACATTCTGTGCCTTTGAACATTCTGTGCCTTTGAACATTCTGTGCCTTTGAACATTCTGTGCCTTTGAACATTCTGTGCCTTTGAACATTCTGTGCCTTTGAACATTCTGTGCCTTTGAACATTCTGTGCCTTTGAACATTCTGTGCCTTTGAACATTCTGTGCCTTTGAACATTCTGTGCCTTTGAACATTCTGTGCCTTTGAACATTCTGTGCCTTTGAACATTCTGTGCCTTTGAACATTCTGTGCCTTTGAACATTCTGTGCCTTTGAACATTCTGTGCCTTTGAACATTCTGTGCCTTTGAACATTCTGTGCCTTTGAACATTCTGTGCCTTTGAACATTCTGTGCCTTTGAACATTCTGTGCCTTTGAACATTCTGTGCCTTTGAACATTCTGTGCCTTTGAACATTCTGTGCCTTTGAACATTCTGTGCCTTTGAACATTCTGTGCCTTTGAACATTCTGTGCCTTTGAACATTCTGTGCCTTTGAACATTCTGTGCCTTTGAACATTCTGTGCCTTTGAACATTCTGTGCCTTTGAACATTCTGTGCCTTTGAACATTCTGTGCCTTTGAACATTCTGTGCCTTTGAACATTCTGTGCCTTTGAACATTCTGTGCCTTTGAACATTCTGTGCCTTTGAACATTCTGTGCCTTTGAACATTCTGTGCCTTTGAACATTCTGTGCCTTTGAACATTCTGTGCCTTTGAACATTCTGTGCCTTTGAACATTCTGTGCCTTTGAACATTCTGTGCCTTTGAACATTCTGTGCCTTTGAACATTCTGTGCCTTTGAACATTCTGTGCCTTTGAACATTCTGTGCCTTTGAACATTCTGTGCCTTTGAACATTCTGTGCCTTTGAACATTCTGTGCCTTTGAACATTCTGTGCCTTTGAACATTCTGTGCCTTTGAACATTCTGTGCCTTTGAACATTCTGTGCCTTTGAACATTCTGTGCCTTTGAACATTCTGTGCCTTTGAACATTCTGTGCCTTTGAACATTCTGTGCCTTTGAACATTCTGTGCCTTTGAACATTCTGTGCCTTTGAACATTCTGTGCCTTTGAACATTCTGTGCCTTTGAACATTCTGTGCCTTTGAACATTCTGTGCCTTTGAACATTCTGTGCCTTTGAACATTCTGTGCCTTTGAACATTCTGTGCCTTTGAACATTCTGTGCCTTTGAACATTCTGTGCCTTTGAACATTCTGTGCCTTTGAACATTCTGTGCCTTTGAACATTCTGTGCCTTTGAACATTCTGTGCCTTTGAACATTCTGTGCCTTTGAACATTCTGTGCCTTTGAACATTCTGTGCCTTTGAACATTCTGTGCCTTTGAACATTCTGTGCCTTTGAACATTCTGTGCCTTTGAACATTCTGTGCCTTTGAACATTCTGTGCCTTTGAACATTCTGTGCCTTTGAACATTCTGTGCCTTTGAACATTCTGTGCCTTTGAACATTCTGTGCCTTTGAACATTCTGTGCCTTTGAACATGTCCGCTTTTTTTTCAGCTTTGGAGTGCTCATGTTGGTGGTCCTCACGGGACGAGAGCCAATCTCGGAAACTGCTGGAGAGAGCTGGAAGATCACTCCGTGGGTAAGTACCTAACCCATGGGACCACCTCGTATGTAATTACCTCGACCCATGAAACCACCCCGTGGGTAAGTACCCCATTCCGTGGGACCACCCCCATTCCATGGGTAAGCATTTCATCAAGTGAACCGTCTGGCTCTTTTCATGTCCAATGGGACCATATTGATATCATCCTCTCACTAGCAGTAAGGGACCACCTCCCTCCACTACCCAATGTGTGGTTGTGGTATTTCCTAAATTTCCTCGTCCAGTTCACACTAGTGGTCCTCACAGGAACTTAGATCACTCTGTGGGTGAGCACCACCTGCCGGTACTTTCAAAGACTCAAATAGCATATTCCCCAAAGGAAATCCGTCCAGCTTCTTGAATACCATATGTGACCCCTCCCAACCCCTCCAGCTCCTCCACCTTCAACACTCCCTCCACACCCACCAAACCCTCCACCTTCCCCAAACCCTCCACCCTCCCCGAACCCTCCAACCTCTCCCACGCTCTATCTTCTCAACTCCCTCAGGCAGCGGAGTGCATATCCTCGAATGACGTGGGGAGCCTCATGGACCCCACCATGGACGCCCCTGCTGAAGCTGTGCTGCGTGTGGCTCAGATCGCCCTCGCCTGCACTGGAGAGCGCACTGCAGACCGCCCAAGCATGCTGCAGGTTGCCAACGAGCTCCAGGCCATCCGGGAGGCGGTGGGGGGGAAAGAGGTGTTGGGTGCGGCTGTCAAGGTGGATGCGCAGGTGCAGGAGATGAAAGATGTTGTCGCGGGTGTCGCAAGCCTCGACACGGAAATTATGAAGATTGGAGAGCAGATTTCAGGATAAAAGGGTGATTTACCCTTATTACAATTACTATAAGGCTGGGTTTAATTATGCACCCGTTTTTTTTTTCATAGGGTCTCTCAACTTCAGCATTACAATTACTGAGCTAAACGCTATCAATTCGGAAGAGAACGCCCCCTCTAGTGCACCCTGGTGTCTTCTTTGAAGGGTAACCCACTAGGCGTGTACAGTATATTCATACGAAAGCAAGCAACTTTGACTACCAGTGTAAGTGCCACTTGTTAAAACTATAACTTATCGTAACTTTCACCCAAGTTGTCTTCAATCATCTGAAGTTTGGTATCGAGGCTGTTCAGGCCGACAACATCCTTCATCTCCTGCACCTGCGTATCCACCTTGACAGCCGCGCTGAGCTCCTCTTTCCCCACCCACTCCTCCCGGATGGCCTGCAGCTCGTTGGCGACATGTGCCATGCTTGGGCGGGCTGCAGTGCGCTCCACGGTGCAGGAGAGGGCGAGCTGAGCCACACGCAGCACAGCATCTGCAGGGGCGTCCATGGTGGGGTCTTTGAGGCTTCCCATGTCCCCCGAGGACAGGCACTCAGATGCCTGAGGGAGTGAATTGGGTAGAGGGTGTTGGAAAGGGATAAGATACGACAGGTCATCAACAAGGTGTGAAAATGATTTCAGAGCCTTTGCGACGAAGCCTGTTGGTGGTGCATACCCACGAAATGGTATGCCGTCCCTGTGAGGACCACTAGCAAAAACCGGACATGGTACGAAAACACCAAGCATTGGGTAGCGGAAGGGGTGTTCTTTTTCTGTTGTCGTGACAATGGTCCCACATTCCAGGGGTAGGCGCTGGTCTTAGACAATGAGGTGCTTGCCCACGGAGTGATCTGGCGACTCTCTCCATCAGTCTCCAAGAGTGGTGCCTGTCCTGTGAGGACCACCAGCATGAGCACTCCAAAGCTGAAAAGAAGGGTTCAGAGGCAGAGAACGTTCCGAGGCAGAGGATGATCGGAAACATGATGAAGACGAAAAAGAAGAGGCAGAGGCACTTTAGATGAGTCTTGCCAGTTCACCGCAGCATACCCAGATTATGTACTACACACACGTAATATTTGGCACTCGTCTCATCGGGTGTCAGCTCCTGCATTGCATCCAAGGATCCTTGCAATGATGTAAGGGTCTTCTGCAATGCTTCTAGGGTCTCCTGCAATGCTTCTAAGGGTCTCCTGCAATGCTTCTAGGGTCTCCAGCAATGCTTCTCAAAGAACTCCTGCTTCACTGGCCCACCTGTAGACATCACTGGTAAGTCTAAATGATTAACACCTGTAGACCTCATGCACTGCCCTATCTTTAGACATCACTGGCTGCAGTGTGGCTGATGTGATGGAATAAACAGGATCCACATAGCCTGGTGTGCCCACGACATGCGACGTGCCAACGCTCTTTCAGATGTCTAAAAAATGCTCACCTGTAGACGCTGGTTACATGTGCACATTATTGCCTCACCAAGGGCTCCTACAATGATTACCTGTAGACACCACTGCCTCACCTGTATACACCACTGCCTCACCTGTACACACCACTGCTTCACCTATACACACCAAATCCTCACGTGTAAACACCGAAGCTTCACATCAGGCTTTTGCAATTATGCACATTATTGCCTCACCAAGGGCTCCTACAATGATCACCTGTAGACACCACTGCCTCACCTGTGGACACCACTGCCTCACCTGTACACACCACTGCCTCACATAAGGCCTTTGCAATGATCACCTGTAGACATCGCTGGCAGCGGTGGCCTTGGACGTGCGGGAGTAGGCCGGATCCACATAGCCCGGTGTGCCCATGATGCGCGTTGTGCCCACGGTTGTGCCCTCCCCCATCCTCACCAGCCCAAAGTCTGCAATCTTTGCCTGGTGACGCAGATGAGTGGCATTGTAGCATGAGGGATAGGGAATGGTGCATAAAACTGGACACTTGTGGCACTATCCATCAGACTTGTATGTGTAGCACGACCAAAATATATTATAAAGAAAACACAAATATGCCTTGATTAAGCAAAAAAAACATTCTCTCACAAAAAAGATCCACTCCAACCAAGCTTGCCTGCATGCTGTCGGTGATGAGGACGTTGACAGGCTTGATGTCGCGATGCACGATGCCAAAGCTGTGGAGTGTACTCAAAGCCCCGTGCCATGCCGATGAAAATGTCCAGCCGCTGCTTCAGAGTTAGAGGGCGTTCTGCTTCTGCAAGGAATAAGTGCCAGAGGATAATTGGCACAGCAGATGAGTGGGAGAGGATGAGTGGCAGATCAAGAGTGGCCAAGGGCAGGCTACATCTGAAGAATGCGTGGCACATCATATGTGTGGCACAGCGCATGACTGGCAAGCTGCTTTAGAGTCAAGGTCACGCCACGATACAATTGACACAGCAAATGAGTGGCACAGAAAATGAGTGCCAGAGCATATGAGTGGCGCAGCATGAGAGGCAGAGCATGTGTGGAATAATATTGGAGAGGCATACGTACTTAGACCGATCCATTTGTTGAGATCGCCGTTGGGCACGTATTCATAGATGAGAACTTGCTCTGGCTGTGTCCTCAAGTCTCCTCCGATCGCAAAGCCAAGGAGCTTCACAATGTTGGGATGGTTCTTGTCGGCCATTTGCTGGATCTAAGAGTAGCCAAGAGAGAAAGGGCGAGTAGCAAAGAAAAACAGATTGCAAAGGAGAGCTCCGAACAAATAGCAGAACAAGCTCGACGAATTGAGGAACTGGCTTGCAATTTCATGCCTGCAAAGGCTTGTGAGAAAAGGCTTTGTATGCGCCACCACGGCTCACTGACCTCCTTCTGAAAGCCCACGTCGATCAGCTTGGCGCGCTTCACAGCCCACACGGTGGTGCCATCGCGGGGAGACACGCCCTTGTACACATCGCCAAAGGCACCCGAGCCCAGCTGGTCGTCAGGGGACCAGTCATTGGTGGCCTTGAGGACTTCTGCTATAGCGAACTCGGTGCAGTGTGAGGCTGCCAGGCTACTGGCCGGGCCTGCTTGTAGTGTCCGAGGTGAAAGGAGGAGCATGGGTGCAATGCAGAACGTGCTTAAGCAGGATTATCAAGTCGCCAGGTCGAGTTGAGTCTGGTTGAGTCGATTCAGCTTCAGTCGAAACATCATGTGCTGAGTAGAATCGGGTCAGACCCGTGACTTGCCCCAGCTTGCTTCGTGAATTGTCGTTGCGACCCAGCGTGTATGTGATTTCACCGGTCATAAAATTGACAACTCCATATGTACGCCCGGGCTATACAGAGCCTTGAGAGACTTTTGAGTCGACTCAAAAGTCAACTCAGAGTCCTGAGAGACCCTAAGAATTCGCAGTTCCAATACTTGACTTCTTAAAACCATTGACTTCTTAAAACTATCTGTTGCCCCCTGAATTGTGTAGCCCAGCTTTACGTCCCTTAGGGTGCATCCAATATTCAAGGCATACAGCAGCATGTAAGCTTGTGACAAAAGTCAAACTGCTTGTGGCGAGTCAATCTCGCTTTCAAGCCAAGCATTTTTCAGCCGCTGATCTTGGCTCGACTTCAGTTGAGTAGAGCATGACTAGGCTTGCACACTAGCATGCCCATGTCTAGGTACTTCTTATTTCTCAATATACCAACCCTTAAGTTTTTAACAGGGGTGACATATGCTAGGTTTTCTAAACCTTATCCGCTAATGTTCTAGGCAAACCCGTGAGAAACAGCTGCAAAGGGACGCAAACAAGACCGAGATTTATGAGATGTTTGAATAATGAAGTAGCGGACGACAGCTTGAGTGTGGGCTGGCCCTACAATGGTAATCTTGTGGTTTCCGCTCAAACCTTCCATAAACTATGCTAAGCTGCCTTTCGCCGCATCCTTAGACTTGGTTAAATATGGAGTTTGTGTATGTGCAACCCTGTTTAACTACAGCAGAGGTTCGCTAAACACTGCAGGTGGTAGGTAGAGTATGCTCTAGGAAGGAAAACCAACTAAGTTCGAGCTAACATTTGAGCTCGATTCAAATGTCCTGTGGACGTAGTTGTTTTGGTCGCTGTCTTCACGTTTGTGTTTGTCGCAGACAAGGTCAAATTGAACAATTGTTTGGCTGTCATGCTCAAGCTTAGTGGGGATTGGGAGGGGAAGGTGATGTGAGCAAGGGATGTTATGTTAGAAGGTTGTGCGGAATCGATCTCGACCAGGGACGGGCTGTGCAAAATCAGATTCAGATGGGAAGCAAGGGATGTGTGAAATTGAATGCACCTATGACGAATGGTCACTCAAACCTGAGCATGTATGGATTTGGGTCAAACAACTATGTGTTCCCACCAAACTCAGTAGTGTTTGTTTGTGTAGTCGAAAACTTGAAACCTACTGTTGCAGAAAAAAAGTTATACCCAGACCGAACTGGTTTGGTTTAGGTTATACAAACAGCCGAGTTAGTGTGCGACCAGCTACTTTAAGTTTGCCTTTTGCTCCTCCTGCTTCCCACCATGCTCGTCTCATCCCCCCTTTGGGAAAACCCTGTGCGCTTGTTGTCCTTCAATCCATGCCATCGATTCTCATTTGCTCACTTCTTCTGCCACGCCTTTTCTGTGCACATGCAGGTCTCTTTCATACAGCGGTTTGATGGGATCCATTCCCACTGACATCTACGGGCTTCCTCAGCTGTTTTATCTGTATGAAGCACCTCGTTGAATGAGTCGATTTTTGAGTCGACTCAAGAATCGGCTCCATTCCCAGTGACATCTACGGGCTTCCGTAGCTCTTTTATCTGTATGAAGCACCTCGTTAAAGCCTGATGCTAATCATGCATGATCAAAGATTGCATGAAGTTCAAAACCCGCAAGATAAAATCCTTAGATGCTACATCAATCAAGCAGGGAAACAAATTTTTTTTTTTGTAATCAAAAAGTATATGGGCACACCTGTGGCTGCCCAGGTAGGCTGAATATTCCGCAACTCCTGTTCCTGGCACCCCGACAAGAACAACAGATTCGCCAAATTGGACCATGCACACTCTTGCCTACCTCCCACCGTGCTCGTCTTATCTGCCAATTGCGTCGACCGTATGTGCTTGCAGCCATTCAATCCACGCCCTCTAATCTCATCTCCTTACTTATTCCGCTCCAACCCATATCACGCTCACACAGGTCTCTTTCAAACACCGCTTTGACGGGATCCATTCCCAGTACCATTTACTGGCTTTCAGATCTCACGTATCTATATGAAGCCCCTCCCTTGAGTCTGGTGCTTGCTAAGAATGCATGGTAAAACATCACATGACCTCAAAATCACTTGAGAGAATAACCTTGGTCGTATAACCTAGATGCGACACGCAAACAAGAAAACATTAATTTTCACGTAATCAGAACGTATAAGGCTGAATATCTCGCAATCCTCCCTTTTTGGCCCTCCCCTCCCAGCCCGGATTTGACGAGAACCGCAAATTCGTCAAGCTTAGTGTGCGAGTCGAAACGATTTGGGCAGTTAGAGTCAAACATGAAATCGTTTGCCCCAAACCGGACCGCGATACGTTATTTACTGGTCTTCGCCCGAAGTAAATTAATAAATGTTTCAGTGAAATACGGTCCCTTTTGTTATGGTCGTATCTTACTTCCGTTAGAAACAAACAAAAAAGAAAGTTGTTATTTTGTTAGAGAACTATGACCACCAAAGCAAAGATGCTTTCAAACATAGACATGAATGGCAACATGCAATAACTAAATACAACAAGTTTCCATGATACCTATCTCTACGGTAAATTCTAAAAAACAACAGCTATTCTTTTGAACGACCGCTTTTACCATGCCGGCAAAAACCCGAAACCCTGGACTACTCCAGCAATTTGGAAATCTAGCAGGTTGGCTAGATTCAAAAGCTGACGCGCTGATCTTTGACTACCACTCACATCTGACATTGGATGTGTGCTGATGTGAGTTCGAGACCAACTCGGAGATCTAGCAGGTTGGCTAGATTCAAAAGCTGACGCGCTGATCTTTGACTACCACTCACATCTGACATTGGATGTGTGCTGATGTGAGTTCGAGACCAACTAGGAGATCTAGCAGATCGATTAGATTCAAAAGCTGACGCGCTGATCTTTGACTACCACTCACATCTGACATTGGATGTGTGCTGATGTGAGTTCGAGACCAACTAGGAGATCTAGCAGATCGATTAGATTCAAAAGCTGACGCGCTGATCTTTGACTACCACTCACATCTGACATTGGATGTGTGCTGATGTGAGTTCGAGGCCAACTAGGAGATCTAGCAGATCGATTAGATTCAAAAGCTGACGCGCTGATCTTTGACTACCACTCACATCTGACATTGGATGTGTGCTGATGTGAGTTCGAGACCAACTAGGAGATCTAGCAGATCGATTAGATTCAAAAGCTGACGCGCTGATCTTTGACTACCACTCACATCTGACATTGGATGTGTGCTGATGTGAGTTCGAGACCAACTAGGAGATCTAGCAGATCGATTAGATTCAAAAGCTGACGCGCTGATCTTTGACTACCACTCACATCTGACATTGGATGTGTGCTGGTTGGGAGTTGTAGATTCAGTGCGGTGAGGTTCGATTGCGAGGCGAAAATTGGTTGGGGAGATTCTCCTTGACGAGGTTGTTGGGAAACATGTTTGACACGACTAAAAAGGTTGTTTTACTGCCTTCTTAGGGGGTGATTGCGAGGGGAAGGTGATGTGAGCACGGGATGTTAAGGTTGCGCGGAATTGATCTGGAGGAAAAGGGACGGGTTTCGCTAACTCGCATTTGAGTGGAAAGTAAAGGATGTGCAGAATCAAATGTACGTAGGACGAAGGGTCACTGAAACCCGAACACGTATGGGTTTGGGTGAAACTCAATAGTGTTCAATTGTACAGTCGAATACTCGAACCCAAGCCGAGCTCGTTCCGTTCAGGTAGTACAAAAGGTTCGAGTGAGTTTGAGACTAACTAGTTGTAGTTCGCCTATTGATTGTGCCACCCCCCACCATGCTCGTCTCATCCCCCAATTGGGTCAACCCTGTCAACGGGAGTTGTTGTTGGCCCCGTCCTCGCTTGGGCGGAGCCGACTTCGTGGTTGGGTGTACGGGAGGTACAGCCGACTTGTTGCAGTGGGCGACGCCGACTTGGGGTTGGTCGACTTGCACGGGGCCACTGCAATGCCGCCGACTTGGTGGTCGGCGATGTGGCACGTCGACCCGGAAGTCGGCGCCGACTTGCAAGGTCACCGACTTGCAAGGTCACCGACTTGGGGTGGTCGTCGACTTGGGAGGTCGACGAGCACATACAGGAGCAGCTGGTCGACATGGTTGCCCGGTCGACCGGGATACCTGGGTGACGAGGTTCTGCGAAGGAGTGCGACTGTCGCCCAGGCGAAGTTGGCGAGTCCGACCTCGGTGGTGGTATCCCGAGGTCGACGTGGCGGATCAGGTGGAGCTGTCAGCACGAGGATGACTTGGTGCGTGCGCTGTTCGGGTGACGAGGCTTAGCCCGCCAATCATCTACGAGCACCTGCGAAGTAGGTGCGCTGCTGTTCTGCGGGAGCAATGCTGGCACGCCGTCAACCTGCAGCGTTGGCACGCCGTCGACTTAGCACTGCTGGAGCGCGGTCGACCAAGTCGTGCTGGAACGCGGTCGACCATGCTGTGCTGGCAGTCGACCGACCTGAATGCTAGCTCTGATGTAGTCTTGCCATGCCAACTGATTTGGCCAATTATTGTCAACTTTCTCTAGTGAAACTCTTGCCAAATTGCCCCGTGAACTAGCAAGCAGTGTGAGCACTAGGAAAACGACTAAGGACCAACGAACGCAGAGATCACACGAGCACCCGTGCCTAGCCCGTAGTCTAGCTTCCGTTGAAGCAGTTATCTCCGCATGGTGCGGTGAGCGTGGACGGCACACGACTTACCTTTCAGTCAGGTCGACGTAGAGGTCACTTACCTAAGTTGCTCGTAGGCTGGCAGCCGTACAGGTCCCTAGCGTGCGCGTAGGTGACACCAAGGTGATGGACACCCTGGAGGGACGGCTGGAGGATGCAAGGAGACGCCATGAGGCCCAGGAGTATGGGGCGATACCCTGGGCGGTCGTCGAGGCTGGACTCCGCTCCATGTGGGTGACGGAACATCCCTCTTCTCGACCAGCTTCTCCTCGACCGGTGACCAACGAAGGCGGCGTCGACGTGGGCGTCAACGTCGGAGGTGGCCAAGTCGGCAGCAGTGCGGGAGGCACGTTGAGGCAGCGTGGTGTGATTCACGTCGATGAAGTCGGCGGCGTTCAGGCGCGAGGGGTGCAGTCGTCGGCGGCTGCAGGCTCCTCGTAGGGCGACGTCGGAGGACGACGAAGTGGTTTGTCACCGATGTCGGCGACCCAGGTGACAACGTGCAGGATTGCGCCGAGCTACGGCTACTTCAAGTTCACGCCGGACAGGATCTTGGTCACCCCGCCGCTCGTTGGTCGACCAGACATTCTCACCTGGAAGGAAGCTATCGAGCCCCAGCTGGAGATGGCTGGGCTGATCGGCTTCGCCCGAGGGACCGTGGCGACGCCGGAGGAGCACCACGCCGACTTACGAGCAGAGTTTCGCGCCGTGCAGCTGTTGACCTTCACGGTCATCTCGCGGTGCTGCTCGCCAGGCGTGCAGATCGCTTTGAAATGGTGCCGAGAGTACCTCGACGCCGGCCACCGGGCATGGCACTTCATCGAGTCGACCTACCAAGTCACCGACGACTTGTTCATCGCCCAGCTGGAGGGGCAGCTGACTCATCTGCGTATGAGCGACGAGGAGACGGCGACCGACTACTGCAACCAGGCCCGGCGAATTCTCGCCACCATCAGGATGGCCGGCGCGCAGTACTCGACGACGTCGTACGTCACCCACGTTATGCAGGGACTCTCGAGCAGCTACAACCTCCTGAAGCGGCTGTCAATGGCGCCGAGCACGAGGATGACGCTCAACGAGGATAACCTGACCTCGTATATCCTGCAGGACGAGGCGATGCAGGAGGCCGAGCGATCCCAGGAGCTCTTGGCGCAGGCAAACTTCGTCGCCCCGGCGAAGCAAGGAGGTCGACCGGGGCAGCGCGGACAGTCCGGCTGTGGCGGTAGCAGTGGCTGGAAGCCGGCCAAGGAGGTCGACAAGAAGAAGTCGACCGAAGACAGCGGTCGAGGAAGAGTAGGTCGACGACGGGAGTGCTGGCTGTGCGGCGACCCCGACCACCTCTCCTACGAGTGCCCCGACCGCAGTGACTCCGACAACGACGACGCCAAGGGAGGCCGCGGGAGGTCTGGCAGTCGTCGTCCTCGTCGAGGAGGAAACAAGCCGCGCAAGGAGAAGCAGTCGACGACGTCGACCTCGGCGAAGGACGCCGACTCCTCTGCAGGCGGCAAGGGGCGGGACGACAAGACGGCGTCGTGCTCGCTGGTCGGCGTCGTGGAGCCGACCGTCTCGCTGGCGCCAGAGGCCGGGGAAGACTTCCAGGCGGTGGCGGCAGCTGTGCAGGCGAACCCGGCGGTGGTACTGCTCGACAGCGGTTGCTCCCACCACCTGATGGGGACGAAGGAAGTCTTCGTCGACCTGCAGCCGAGCGGCTCCATCAAGCACGTGCGCGGCTTCAATGGGGCACTGCAGGACGTCCAGGGCCGCGGCACCGTCGCTCTGCAAGGGGATGCCGGGAAGCAGGTGCTCATCCCCGACGTGCTGTACGTCCCGGGTGTGCGGGCGAACTTGCTGTCGTCCGGCCAGCTGAAGGAGCACGGCGTGAAGCTGCAAGAGGACGGCGACGGGATGCTGCTCGTCTCGGCAACGGGAGAGGTGCTCGGTCGGGCGACGTACTCCGGGCGTGTCCTCTGCACCGACCTGCGTCCCTGCTCAACGAGGCCGACGTCGCCCACGACGGAGGTTGTGGCCCTGCGGGCGATCGTCTCGAAAACGAAGTCGACGCCGGACAGGATGCATGCTAGACTTGCGCACGTCGGCATGGAAACCATCAGGAGCTCGGCGAAGAACGAGGTCGCCATTGGGCTGGACCTCAAGTCGGCGACGGGCGCCGACTCACCGTGTGTCTCGTGCGTCGGCGGGAAGCTGGCGCGACACACCTTCCCCGACCAAGGCTCCGACGCCGACGACGTGCTGGCCGTCGTGCACATCGACCTGTGCGGGCCGTTCCGCGTGGCTGCCAAGGACGGCAGCCTGTACTTCCTGCTGCTGAAGGACCGCAAGACCCGCTTCGTGTGGGTGAGGACGGTCGCCAAGAAGTCGGATGTGTTGCTGGAGTTCCAGAAGTGGCTGGTGTTGGTGGAAAGGCAGACGCAGAAGCCGGTGCTGATGCTTCGCTCCGACCGAGGAGGGGAGTTCCTCGGGAAGAAGTTCACCGACTTCGTGGATGGACAGGGGATCGTCCACGACCTTACCTGCCCGTACACCCCGCAGCAGAACGGCATGGCGGAGCGGGAGATGAGGACGGTGGTGGAGTCGGTGCGGACGATGCTGCTACACATGGGCGTGCAGCACCACTGGTGGCACCTCGCTCTGCGGCAGGCCGTCTGGGTCCGCAACTATCTTGAGCGGTCGACGCTGCCGCCGGGCACGATGCCGTACTAGCTGCTGGTCGGCCAGAAGCCCGACTTGTCGATGGCAAGGGTGTGGGGCTGTATGGCGCAGTTCCTTGTCCCCGAGCAGCAGCGTGGTGGGAAGCTGAAGCCGAAGGCCAGGTGGGGCCTTCACCTTGGTGTGTCGGCGGCGAGCAAGGGCTGGGAGCTCCTCGACGTCGACGCCAACTGGGTAGTCACCACGTCGGACGTGGTGTTCTACGAGGAGATGTCGTTGGCCGAGTGGAAGTCGGAGCACGGGCCGGTGTCCGGCCGAACGCCGTCCACCCCGCCAACCGACACCTCGTCAGCGACAATGCCTCTGCTCGCCGAGGTCGGTGAGTTTGCTGCTGAGGACGTCGAGGCCGTCCGCCCTCCTTCCCCTCCCTCTCCGGCCTCTGCCCCTCCGCTCCTGGCCGACCTGCGCGGGCTGACCTCGGTGTCGGCCTCCGGCGATGAGGGGAGTAGTAGGCCGTCGCCTTCGGCGCCGACCAAGGGCATCGCTGGTGGCCGACGTGACGAGCGGCAAGTCGACGTGGGATTGAGGCCGACGTCGACAGGGGAGGAGCAGGTCGAGGAGCAGCAGCCGACAGGGGAGCCGGCAGCAGTGAAGCCAACCACGGAGCAGCCGGCAACCAGGCAGTCGGCAGGGTAGCCGACCACAGGGGAGAGGTCGACCAGGAAGTCGACCGAGGTGCAGCAGGACGACGAGGGCAGTGAAGGTGGTGACGAAGGAGGGGACGCCGAGGAGTCCACCAAGAGTGACGTGGTGGAGGTTCGGCCTAAACAACGAAAGTCGGATCGAGTTCGGAGGCCGCCGGACTTCTTCGTCCCCGCTGCCTACACCACCGTGTACGACGTGAACAATGACGACGACCTGCTGTACGACGATGCCGAGGACGATGAGGAGTTTCCGGAGCTCGACCCGGACATGCTGGCCGACCCTGAACACCGCTGGGACATCTCGACGATGACGGTGAAGGAGGCTTTGGCGAGCTGGAAGGGCCCGGCGGTGAAGGCCGCCATGGAGGAGGAGATCCGCAGCCTCCTCAACATGGGCACTTGGGAGCTGGTCGAACGCCCGCCGGGGGTCAACATCATGAAAAACCGGTGGGTGCTGACGACGAAGTACCACATCGACGACACCGTCGAGCGAGAGAAGGCGAGGCTGGTCGTGAAGGGCTTCACGCAGGTGTACGGCGCCGACTACGATGAGACGTTCGCGCCGGTGGGCAGCTACGTCACGCTGAGGATCTTCCTCAGCATCGTCGCCGTGCTCAACCTCAACCTGATGCAGCTCGACATGAAGAACGCCTTCTTGCAGAGCAAGCTCGATAGGGTGCTCTACATGTCCCAGCCGGACTACTTCAACGACGGGACCGGCCGGGTGTGCAAGCTGCTGAAGAGCCTGTACGCGCTGAAGCAGTCGCCGCTGTTGTGGTACTTGGCGCTCAACGATGTGCTGGTCGGCGCCGGGTGGAAGAAGAGCCAGGTCGACGAGGCTCTGTACTTCAAAGTCGGCGACGACGGGGTGGCCTGCTGGGTGCTGGTCTACGTCGACGACCTGCTCGCTGCCAGCATCAGCGCCGCGATGTTGGACGAGCTAAAGGCGCTGCTGGAAGCCGCCTTCGAGCTGCGCGAGATCTCACCTGTGCAGAAGTACCTCGGGCTGGAGATCGTGCGCGACAGGTCGGCGGGGAAGCTGTGGCTGCACCAGCAGGGCTACGCCGACAAGCTGCGTAGGCGTTTCATCGACGAGGAGCAGACCGGGCGCACCCCGAAGACGCCGGTCTCAGTCGATGCCTACGCCAAGCTCACGTTCGATGACGAGGAGGCACATGAGCGACAGGAGGAGGAGTACCGGCAGAAGGTCGGCTCGCTGCAGTTCGCGGCGACGACGACGAGGCCGGACATCGCCTTCGCCTGCAGCAAGCTGGGGAGCGGCCTCACGGTGAGGAGCGACCAGCACTGGCGCGAGGTCGACCGCTGTCTCGCCTACCTCGCCAACACGCGTGACACCGCCCTGGAGTTCGGCGGTGGACCTGAGTCGCTGGAGCTGGTCAGCTACGTGGACGCCGACGACGCCGGTGACAAGTAGAACGGGACGAGCACGGGTGGCTACGTGTTCGTCTATGGAGGGGCCGCAGTCTCCTGGTCGAGCCAGCGCATCAAGTGCGCGACGTTGTCGTCGACTGAGTCGGAGTACGTGGCAGCCACCGAAGCCGGCAAGGAAGGACGCCGACTTCGCTTCCTCCTTGCAGAGTTCCGGCAGCTGGATGCCGTGAAGCCGACTGTCCTGAGGGTGGACAACAAGTCGGCCATCACGGTCGCCGAGGGCATGGGGTTGACAGGCAACCTCAAGCACATGGAGCGGCGACAGGCCTGGCTGCAACACATGGTGAAACGCGGGAAGTTCTCGCTGCAGTACATCCCGACCGCTGAGCAGCCAGCCGACTTCCTGACGAAGGCGCTGCACTATCCGGCCTTCAACCGGTGCTCCGTCGCAATCGGCCAGGTGCGTTTGGCCGACGTGGTCGACGGCGACAACGATGTGCAGCAGTAGGTGCCATGCCCTCCTGCATGGCTGGTGCGGTGACCGGCGTGCTGTGCGTTGGGTGCACGCCGACGAGCTATTCTTCGAGCAGTGATGCCGTGTGGGCTGGGAGCCCAAGCGTGAACGCGGCAGGGGAGTGTCAACGGGAGTTGTTGTTGGCCCCGTCCTCGCTTGGGCGGAGCCGACTTCGTGGTTGGGTGTACGGGAGGTACAGCCGACTTGTTGCAGTGGGCGACGCCGACTTGGGGTTGGTCGACTTGCACGGGGCCACTGCAATGCCGCCGACTTGGTGGTCGGCGATGTGGCACGTCGACCCGGAAGTCGGCGCCGACTTGCAAGGTCACCGACTTGCAAGGTCACCGACTTGCAAGGTCACCGACTTAGGGTGGTCGTCGACTTGGGAGGTCGACGAGCACATACAGGAGCAGCTGGTCGACATGGTTGCCCGGTCGACCGGGATACCTGGGTGACGAGGTTCTGCGAAGGAGTGCGACTGTCGCCCAGGCGAAGTTGGCGAGTCCGACCTCGGTGGTGGTATCCCGAGGTCGACGTGGCGGATCAGGTGGAGCTGTCAGCACGAGGATGACTTGGTGCGTGCGCTGTTCGGGTGACGAGGCTTAGCCCGCCAATCATCTACGAGCACCTGCGAAGTAGGTGCGCTGCTGTTCTGCGGGAGCAATGCTGGCACGCCGTCAACCTGCAGCGTTGGCACGCCGTCGACTTAGCACTGCTGGAGCGCGGTCGACCAAGTCGTGCTGGAACGCGGTCGACCATGCTGTGCTGGCAGTCGACCGACCTGAATGCTAGCTCTGATGTAGTCTTGCCATGCCAACTGATTTGGCCAATTATTGTCAACTTTCTCTAGTGAAACTCTTGCCAAATTGCCCCGTGAACTAGCAAGCAGTGTGAGCACTAGGAAAACGACTAAGGACCAACGAACGCAGAGATCACACGAGCACCCGTGCCTAGCCCGTAGTCTAGCTCCCGTTGAAGCAGTTATCTCCGCAAACCCTCTGTGCTTGCTGTCCCTCAGTCCATGCCGAAAATCTCATCTCCTCGACTATTCCACCCCAACCTTTACCACGCACACGCAGGTCTCTTTCATACAACGCTTTGGCAGGCTCCATTCCCAGTCACATCGGCGGGCTTACTAGGCTCTCTTATTTGTATGAAGCACCTCGCAAAAGCCTGATGCTATGCATGCATAATAAAATATCACATGGACTTTTAAACCCGTGAGAGGAAATCCTTAGATGCCACAAGCAAGCAACAAAACAAGGATTTTCGGGTAATTAAAACGTATATAGCCACGCCATCGGCAACCGACCCAGGCTGAATATCTCGCAACCTCTTCCTGGCCCTACCCATCCCAGCCTTGTTTGACGGTAACCACAAATTAGTCGAACTGGGTGTGCGACTCGGCCCGGTTTGCGCAATTAATGTCAAACATGAACCCGTTCGCCTCCAGCCGAAGTGCGATTCGGTTTTCACTCATGTCGAATGGTTCTTCGTTGGTACAAGGAAGGGTAATATGTCATGGCTGTTTTATAATACGTTATGTGTGCGGTGTACTTTTTATATCGTACTTTGGTGTAGTTTGTAGTTTGTGTGGGTGGGGTGTACACCCACATCCCAACCAGAACCAAACTTTATCAGCTAAAATCTCCAACCCACCAATTTGAGATTTCAGTCGATCTTGTTGGGATTGCCCCTGATTCCCTACTCATCCATCTCTTGCCCAGTTTTTGATGTATTTAAGAGCTGTGAGCTCATTCCCTAATGCATAAAGACTCACGGCATGCATACAGGGCAGAGCAAGGAGGGCAGAGGGCCAAGGCAGAGGGCAGAGGGCTAAGCCAGAGGGCCAAGGCACAGGGCAGAGGGCTAAGCCAGAGGGCCAAGGCACAGGGCAGAGGGCTAACCCCTCTCTCTTGCTCTCACTCATGTTTATCTGTCATCCCCCAATTGGGCCGACCGTGTGTGCTTGCTGTCTACTATTCTCATATTATCACTTATTCTGCTCCTACCCATACCACGCACACACAGGACTCTTTCAAACAACAGATTGACGGGCTCCATTCCTAGCACCATATTCACGCTTCCTCAGCTCACTTACCTGTATGAAGCACCTCGTGACACCTTAAGGCTGGGGATAAGCACGCACAACAATGAGTGGTCAAGTTGGCAGGCTCCATTCGCAGCAACATATTCACGCTTCCTCAGCTCACTTACCTGTATGACGCACTTCGTTTAAGGCTGGAACTAAGCACACACGACAACAACTGGTTCTCCTCGACACAAAGTGCGATTCATTTTTCACTTGTGGCTGCCTCATTCATGGCTGCCTCATTCATGGCTGCGTCATGCCTGCCCATCGTATTCCGCAGTCAATGCCCATTATCACTAATCGCATATCCTCACTTCTTCCACCCCGACCCATATCACACACACACACACACAGGTCTCTTACAAACAACAATTTGAATGGCTCCATTCCCAACAGCATCTCCAGGCTTTCTCAGGTCACCTTTCTGTATGAACCACCTCGTTCGAGCCTGGCACGAGCATGATAAAAGATGGCATGAACCCTAAAACCCTCGAGAATACATCATAGGTCGCATAACTTTGATGTCAGGCACAAGCAAGAAACAAGGATTCATGGGTAGTAGAAGTCATACCAGCAGTACATTACAAAAAATTGGAAGCCAAGTCAAGGCTGAATATCCCGCAACTCCTTCTCCTGGCCCTTGTCCTCCCAGGACGAGTTCGACACACCCAAATGCGTATAGCTGGGTATGTGACTTGAACCAGTTCGGCTTATTCGAGTCGAAAATGAACCGGTTTGAATAGAGCAAAACAGAGCTGCGATTAGGTTTCTACTAATGCCTGCCTCTTCCCATGCTCGTTTGATCCTCAAACTGGGTAGACTGTGTGTTCTTGCTGTCCCTCATTCCATGCCCACTATTCTCATCTCTTCACTTCCTCCACCCCATCCCACACCACACACACACAGGTCTCTTTCAGACAACAACTTGACAGGCTCCATTCCCAACGGCATCTCCATGCTTCCGCAACTCAATCATCTGTATAAAGCACCTCTTAGAAACTTAAAACATAATCAAAGATCATGTCGACTCTATAACCCATGAGGGAGAATCCTTAGTCACACTACCTAGATGCCACACGCAAGCAAGACAGCTAGGATTTCTAGGAAATAAACAAGTAGATGGTCACACAGCCAAGCCAGCCCGATGAAAACCCCAAACTTGACGAACTGGGTGTGCAACAAACTGGGTGTGCAACGAACTGGGTGTGCAATGAACTGGGTGTGCAACGAACTGGGTGTGCAACGAACTGGGTGTGCAACGAACTGGGCGTGCAACGAACTGGGCGTGCAACGAACTGGGCGTGCAACGAACTACATTCTCCGCCTTCCAATCCTTGTACATGAAGTTCTCCATGAACTTGCAGTCCCTGCTCACCAAGAACTTCTTGGTGAATGGGTCCCAAAGAAGCCATCCCTTGCTGTTTTGAGCCATGCCCAAGTGCACGGCCCACACCGCCTTGGCACCAAGCTTGTTGTGCCGAAGATGCTTAGGCACGAGCGCCATGCACATGCACCCGAACACCCGAAGCATATCCACCTTTGGTTTCCTTCCTAGCCACTCCACATAGGGCACCCATTTGTCTGCTCCCACATGAGTCAAGGCTCTGTTCTTGGCCACACACGCGCTCCGCACCGCATCAGGCCAGAAATAGTCGGGTAGCCCGGCTTCAATGAGCAACCCGCGTGCCGCCTCCGTGATTGTGCGGTTCGCTCGCTCGGCGATGCCGTTCATTGCAGGGGAGTATGGCATGGTGAGGGAGTGCCGAATACCATTCTTCTTCAGCCACAACCCAAACTCCTTGCTCAGGAACTCTCCCCCTCGATCGGTGCGGATTGACTAGACTAGACGGTCTTGTTGCCGCTCCACCATCGGGAACCAATCCGTCTTCAACGTTTCAGCCACGTCGCTCTTCTTGGCCAGCACGTACACCCAAGTCATGCGGGTGTAGACGTCGACAATGGTGAGAAAATACTCAGCTCCAGCAGCTCCAAGCTTCAGGGGGCCCACCACGTCCATCACCACCTCATCAAGCGGTGCCTTTGCCGTTGCCTCCGAACTAGGGAACGGAAACCGGGTGAACTTGGCTTGAATGCACGTCGGGCAGCCAAGCACCTCATCGGGCTCCCCCTTCACACGTATGCCAGCAACCATCTCATTCTTCACTAGCTGCTGCAAGATGGGCAGGGCCACATGCCCCATGCGCCGATGCAAGGTGAGCCAATCACACTCCCCCGTAGCCGAAGTTGGATTGGAGAATGCCGCGCTCGCAATAGCGCCCCACATACTCTCTCCGTAGTCCTCCTCCGCTGCTGCCTCTGGGTTCTCCTCACCCTTTTGCTGCTCCTTGGTTGCTGCACCACTCTCCTTAGGTTCACTGAACTTGCTGGTCCCTCCAGGTTTGCTCTTCTTGAGCTCATTCTCCTTAGCGCGACCGTTCGCGCCATCGTCGCTACCGACCGCTCCATCCTTGGTGCTGATACTTGCTGCCACTTGCCTCTCCTTAGGCATAGGGACCACTGGGATCTGCCACATCTCGTTGTAGACATCCCTGTCCTCATGAAGGTCCCAAAGAATTCGATCGCCAAGCCTTGCGGTGTAGGTCTTGGCTCCCTTCGAGTTCGTGTCCATGCCGGCCTTTGCCAACCGCCGCACGGAAATCAGGTTTGCAGCAAGGCTGGGCACCCAAAGCACGTTCTTGAGGCCCACCATCTTCCCATCAGCACCCTTGAACATGGCCTTGCCCATGCCTTTCACCTCTGCTCGCTGCCCCAAAGCCGATGTGACATGCTTCACCGGTGACGGCTCGAGTTCGGTGAGCAAGTCCGGGCGAGGTGTCATGCTATAGGTAGCGCCACTATCAATCACCCAATAGTCCAGGGGGTGTAGGGTCACCTTCCCCACAGCTGCTGGCTCCTCAAAGCCTTCATCCTTCTCTGGACCAGCCGGTACTTGCGTCGACACGAAGTAGAATAGACCCGGGTATCGATCGTCGCTCGGGTCCTTGTCGTTGTCTCCGCTCTTCATGTTTGCAGCTCCGCCACCGCGACCGCCACGGCCTCCACGGCCTCGTCCTCTCCCTCCTCCTGCTCTTCTACCCTCTTGGCCTTGAGCAGGGGTCCAACCATCAGGGAGTTTGTAGCAGTCGCGCCACATGTGTCCGCTCTTGTGGCAATAGTGACACTCGCCGTCGAATCGGCCGCGACCGCGTCCGTAGCTCTTGTCGTCGCTGCCGTAACCGCCACTCCTGCGGCCTCCGCCGAAGTTGCTGCCACCAAACCTTCCTCCCCCTCGTCCTCTGCCTCTTCCTCGACCATATCCACGGCCGATGCTCGCTGCCCCAGCGCCATCCGCACTCGCCAACTCACGGCGGCGGAAATCCTCTTGAAGGATAGCTCGCTTCACGTCTTCAAGCGAGAGGCGGGGCAAGTCGCGATTAAGGTTGATGATGAGCGAGGACCATGACTCTGGGAGTAAGGCCAGCAACTTGGTCTTCTTTTGGAGCTCACTGTAGTTCAAATCAGCTCCCTCAAGCCGCGTCAACAAGTCGAAGAATTTCTGCACCCCTTCTTCAACCGCTTCGTCTTCTTCAATTCGTAGTGCCGCCATTTGCCGTTCCAACACCACCGCTACCGCCGCTGTTGCAGGAGCATGTACACCCTTGAGAGCAGCCCATGCCTTTGGTCCTTTCTCTGGTTCACGCTGGAATGGCTTGATGTGACGGATCTGACTGCTCCCCAACGCTTGCCCAAGTAAGAGATAGCCTTGTGCGCTCTTCCGCACCCACGGGCTCTTCTCCGGGTCGTTCTCGGGGCGCTTCTCCGTTCCTTCCATCACCTTCAGCAGGTCATAGTGGTCAAAGATGTTCTCCATCTTGAAGGACCATTCAGCAAAGTTGTCACCGTTGAACTTGTCAAGCCCAAACACCCTAGGCTCATCCCTAGGTGGGCCAAGACTTGGTTGCATGGGCGCCATGGCTGAATCACGGGGTTGGCCTTGAGCTTGAGCTTCTCCACTGCCACCAGCACCTCTGCCACCCCTTTCCTCAGGTCCAGACATTGTCGAAACTGCTCCAAGGGCCTCTGATACCACTTGTTATAGTCACAATAGGCTTGAATGTGCCTAAAACGAAAGATAGAGAGCACAGACGGATTTCTGCACAGCGGCTTCAAACGTTGATAGCGTTCTGCTCACAGCTGCAAATGACTTGATTCAAATTGGATCTGGAGCGTCTTCACGTCGTCTAAAATTAGCAATTTAGATTGCACGATTTGATAAAGAATTGACGACACAGCGTCGGTTTGAACGAACGGTACTATGGCAGCCACTATAGTCTTAGAACACAAGATAGGAAGAGTTACGAGTTGGGAATGACTCCCAGCTCCTACAAACCCCAAGAGCCGAGGTACAGTGATGTGGAACAGTGCCACACTGTCCCCAACCACGAAGAGTCTCGAAACTACCCTTCACTAGGGCCTACACCAAGTGAAATGTTACACTACACAAAGTAATGTAACTATCTTCAATATCTTGAGGTGTACCCTTTTTGGCGAGCTTCGAAATCACTTGAGGCTTGACACCAAGGCTCGGGCTCTTCATCACAAACTCATCCTTGAGTTCTTGATGGGTCTGCTGCACACACCTGCGACACGCCGAACGTTCGACACAGGACAAAATAGAAACCGCGCACGACAAAATAGAAACCGCGCGCGAGACACAAACGACCGCGTAACACGCGTCTAGCGATAACTCGCTATTGACTCGACACACACACTCGACATCATGACTCAACATTCACACACAATTATAAGCATGAAATATATATTATCCCATGCCCTCATACCATTCCATACACACACACATTCACGCACACGGACAACAAGCCGAGTGCAAACCGTAGGGTTGCACCAACACCATTGTCCCGCTTTCCATCACCCCGCCCCATTCTCCCTCTTTCCATCACCCCGCCCCATTCTCCCGCTTTCCATCACCCGCCCCATTCTCCCGCTTTCCATCACCCCGCCCCATTCTCCCGCTTTCCATCACCCCGCCCCATTCTCCCTCTTTCCACCACCCCGCCCCATTCTCCCGCTTTCCATCACCCGCTCCATTCTCCCGCTTTCCATCACTCAGCCCCATTCTCCCGCTTTCCATCACCCCGCCCCATTCTCCCGCTCTCCATTACCCCGCCCCATTCTCCCTCTTTCCATCACCCCGCCCCATTCTCCCTCTTTCCATCACCCGGCCCCATTCTCCTGCTTTCCATCACCCCGCCCCATTCTCCCGCTTTCCATCACCCCGCCCCATTCTCCCGCTTTCCATCACCTCGCCCCATTCTCCCGCTTTCTAGCACCCCGCCCCATCACGTGCGGCAAAAGGATGTTTTAGGAGATTGTGTTACGCCACATGTAGAGTTGTCAGGCGGGCATGCGAGGTTGGTGCCAGAGATGTTGCTGCAATTGGAAAGGGAGATGACAAGGCAGAACTTATGTTCACAGCTGTGCACTCATCTTTTACAATCTCAACCGAGATAGTGGTAGGCTGATTGGTTATGAGAGAGGGAACAGCATGATAGACATTGTCAAGAGGGGTTAGGAGGGGCATGGAGACATTGCCAGCACCCCAGAAAAATCTGCAAGTGACTATAACTCCCGCAAGAGTGCTCTCTTTGAGCCAACCATGAGCTCTCATTGCGGCATTAGATCAGCCTCTCTCACTCTGCTTACAAGTCCATATCGGATCCGGTACGAGCTCAAGCCTTTTCAAGAGTTCCAGGCTCGATTCGGGTTCAGTGCTTGCTCCTCACAAGTTATAAGTTTGGTTTGGGATAGTACTTGCTCAAGCCTACTCACAAGTACTTCAATTTTGTGAGGCCTCCAATCTGAGCTGGAATCTCCCCGCTGAGGTTAGTAGCAGAGAGGTTTCTGCTCGCATGGGATGGACAGACAGTGTGGGAGTAAGCCCTGACTATTAGCCTCATGCACGCGGATCACAGCCACATGCATCCAACCATCCACATGAAGGCATGCACCCATCCATCCACCCACATGAAGGCACGCATCCAACATTGAGACTATAAATGGCATGTTGGTACAATGCGATGCGGCAATAGGAAACATGTAGAGACAAGACGCATACACGGCAGCAAGCATAAGGTGCAGTGTAGCAATGAGCTGGTCACAACATCTCAGCATGCTTGGGAACAGCAGATGCGGTGAGAAACCTGTGGAACGCCACACAGCAATGATGAAAGTGAGTTGATGGCTGAGAGCCCAGTACACGCTCGGCTCGGCACATAAAGAGTGCCGTGTGCCTGGCACATAGAACAATGATTCTAGTGAGGTTCGTACAGAAAGGTGAGGCCATCAAGGAAGGCGAAGTTGGAGAACATGGGGCCACTCAGGGAGTTGGATGAGAGATCCCTGTGCATTGTGTGTTGGGGGTTGAAAGAAATGAAGAATTGAGAATAGCAGGCAGGGGGGACAGTCAGGAAGCACATGCAAGTAGTCGAAGGGTGTGTGATGAGACAAGATTCCAGAAGGTGGGGAGCCTTGTTGGGAGCAAAGGTAAGGAGAAGGAACAGAATTGGATTGGGAGCAAGAGGAAGACGCATTAGCAAATGAAAGGCGGGAGGGTGGAGGGGGGAAGAAAGGGAAATTGAAATAACTGTTAAAAGGTGGGGTTATGTCTATGGAGCATGGTGGTTGAGAGAGGAATGGATCTGGAAATGGGCACGCGGATGGATGGCCGCACAGCACACAAGTCGTGAGTTTTAAGATTGATACTAATGATGTACAGAGTGATACTATTGAGTTGTATGAACACGGCAACAGAGTGATACTAATGATGTACAGCCACTTAGTCGGTTCCCCCAGTGCTGTCAACAAGCCAATGGTAGTATTTGGGATTGCCTAGTATAGAAGTCATGATACTTACAGGTTCACCAGGTTGATCAAGCGGCTGAGAGAGGATGGAAGAGATCCAACCAACCTGTATTGAACTGAAGTCATGATACTTACAGGTTCACCAGGTTGATCAAACGGCTAAGAGAGGATGGAATAGATCCAGCAAGGCGATTGCCTTGTATATACCTGGTCGACAAAGCAGCCCATGCAAGATGGAGAGGGAGATGATGGGAGGAAAGAGCAAGACGACGTAATGCTGGTTGACCATTAGCTTCATTGAAGATCAGTTCAATGGTATAACTGAGTAGAAGCAATCATCGATCGTATCAGAGGTTACAGAGGATGTCACATGGGAATCACAGGGCTAACCAAGGTGCTTCATACAGAAAAGCGAGCAAAACAAAATTAGCAATTTTCAAGAAGATACGTGTGTGCAGGGTTCAACCAAAGGTACGAAGGGTTGCCGATTTTTTTTTTTGGGCGAAATATTCGCTGTCGAAACTTTTGGTGTTAAATTTCAGTAGGAAAAAAAATGTTCTCCAGGTGGTTTTTTCGTTCGAACAAATATATTTTGAACCAGTCATGCAAATAAATCTAAAAAGATGGGGACAAATCTTTATGGAAACCAGTCATATAAGAATCACACACAATTAACAATGAGACGGAAAAATCCGAGCAATCGTAGTGAAAAGGTTATGAATCATGTCATGTACCTTCAGCAAAGTGGCCAATCAGAGCAACGTTATGTTAGGTAGTAACGAACAGGTTCAAAACTGTTGCTTTTTTCGTTTTCTTTTTCTTCTGATGCGTAGAAATTTTTTGTCTGAAATTATCAGAAAAAAACACAATTCCGACCAATAGTTTTGGAGCAATTTTTTTGCTGCCTAGAATTTCCAACCTTTGTTGAACCAGGTCATACTCGGCTCCTTGTCAAACTAAACCAGGTCGGTTGCAGTTGAACCGAAATGGGTGGGGTTTGGGTCCAAAGATTGACTTCGAACCTTCTAGGGCTCGAGTCAAACTGGCAGTCGTTTGGTTCAACTACATGTGTAACAAGCAGTTGTAATGGTTTTTTAAATGACACGGCTCGGCACTCATAGACAAAATGAACTGAATGGTTGAACCCACACATATACAGGTTCGAGTCAAACACTTTTTGCACAAACCTACGTAAGTCAGTGTGTGCTGTGGGATGGCGCGGAGGAAGTGAGGAGATGAGAATAGTGGTCATGGATGGAGGGACAGCAAGCACACATGATCGACCCAGTTGGGGGACGAGGCGATCATGGTGAGAGGCAGGCATGAGTGAAAACCTCGAGCTTCAGTTGGAGGCAAACAACTTCATCTTCGACAATCATTGGCCGAACAGGTTCAAGTCGAACCCTGGCAGACCAGCTTCAAGTCGCACACCCTGTTCGTTGCACACCCAGTTCGTTGCACGCCCAGTTCGTTGCACGCCCAGTTCGTTGCACGCCCAGTTCGTTGCACGCCCGGTTCGTTGCACGCCCGGTTCGTTGCACGCCCGGTTCGTTGCACGCCCGGTTCGTTGCACGCCCGGTTCGTTGCACGCCCGGTTCGTTGTACGCCCGGTTCGTTGCACGCCCGGTTGGTTGCACGCCCGGTTCGTTGCACGCCCGGTTCGTTGCACGCCCGGTTCGTTGCACGCCCGGTTCGTTGCACGCCCGGTTCGTTGCACGCCCGGTTCGTTGCACGCCCGGTTCGTTGCACGCCCGGTTCGTTGCACGCCCGGTTCGTTGCACGCCCGGTTCGTTGCACGCCCGGTTCGTTGCACGCCCGGTTCGTTGCACGCCCGGTTCGTTGCACGCCCGGTTCGTTGCACTCCCGGTTCGTTGCACGCCCGGTTCGTTGCACGCCCGGTTCGTTGCACGCCCGGTTCGTTGCACGCCCCGTTCGTTGCACGCCCAGTTCGTTGCACGCCCAGTTCGTTGCACACCCAGTTCGTTGCACGCCCGGTTCGTTGCACGCCCAGTTACACTACACAAAGTAATATAACTATCTTCAATATCTTGAGGTGTACCCTTTTGGCAAGCTTCGAAATCACTTGAGGCTTGACACCAAGGCTCGGGCTCTTCATCACAAACTCATCCTTGAGTTCTTGATGGGTCTGCTGCACACACCTGGCGTGCGGTTTGGGGAGGTGAAGAGTTCCGGTTTGGAGCATGTGGAGCTGCCTTTGGAGCTGAGCAGCGGCAGCACAACCACAAGGCAATCCTCCCTTGTGAATGGGGGAGAGGAGGCCAATGATGCAGAGGAAGAAGAGGAGGAGGTGCAGCAAGTGAGCGAGCGTGCACCGTCACTTCCTTCCCGTACTACGAGTGCTCCACGGATTCGAGCCACACCGCAGCAATGCCAAGGCCTTCAAGTCCCTGCAGCTGAGGAGGAAGGAAGGGGGAAGAGGAGAGTTCAACCCCCTAATAGGTTGACCTATGATGCGCCGGGAAAGCAGGGCAAGACAGCCCTGGCCGGAGCGGCAATGATGGTCGGAGACGACGAGAAGAGTGACTACGAGGAGTGTGCCTTCGCGTTCTTCTCTCCGGTGGAGATGCCGGGAGAACCAGCAACTCTCAAGGAGGCTTTGGAGAGTAGTGATGCTGAGGAGTGGAAGAAGGCCATGGAGAGTGAGCTGAAGAGCATCGAGGAGAATGACACGTTTGAATTGGTGGAGCTACCGGAGGGGCGTACGGCGATAACGTCCAAGTGGCTCTTCAAAATCAAGTCGGATGCCGACGGCAAGATCGAGCGCTACAAGTCTAGGCTTGTAGCCAAGGGGTACCAGCAGAAGGAGAAGGTGGACTTCAAGGAGCTGTTTGCCCCTGTGGTGAAGCCGACGACGCTGCGAACCCTATTCGCGGGAGCCGCCATCAAAGGATGGGTAGTAAAGCAAATGGACATCGTAACGGCATTCCTTAACGGCATCCTTGAGGAGGAGATTTTTATGGCGCAGCCAGAGGGGTTTGATGATGGTAGTGGCAGAGTGTGGAAGCTGAAGAAGGCCCTCTATGGGCTGAAGCAGGCCCCTAGGCAATGGTACATGAAGCTGCGCGAAGTGTTGGAGGGGATCGGCTTCACTCCCTCAACGGCCGATCACTCCTTGTTCATGCTTGGCGAGGGGGAGCAGAGGAGTTTCATGGTGGTTTATGTGGATGACATCCTCATTTTCTCACCCTCTTCTGACCTTGTGAAGGAGGTGATGCTGAAGCTTCAAGACAAGTTCAAGTGCAAGGCCCTTGGTGACGTGAGCTTCTACCTTGGGCTCCACATCGAACGAGATGTGGAGAAGCGGTGCATGCGGGTGCATCAACGAAAGTACCTGGAGGCATTGGCTGCCAACTTTGGGCAGAGTGAAGGCCATGTGGCTACACCCTTTCCCTCTGGGTTCAAGTGTGTGAAGGGACCAGAGGAGGAGAGCGTTGGTGAAGAGGAGAGGCGCCGATTTCACTCGTTGGTGGGCAGCCTCATGTATGCGGCGGTAAACACCCGACCGGACGTCGCGTTTGCTACCGGGCAGCTGGCTAGGGTTGTGCAATGCCCTAATTAGGAGCAGGTAGCAGCTGGAATGAGGGTGGCCAAGTATCTTGGCCAAACACCGACCGTTGGGCTGCAATACTCGGCGGCGGCACAAAGGCGCCAAAAGGGCGCGGATGGTGTTGAACCCGGGCGTTTGTTCCTCACCGCCTACTCGGATGCTTCATATGCATCAGAACCAGAGGACATGACAAGTGTGGGAGGCTTCATATGCTGTGTTGGTGGAGGCCCAACTGCTTGGGAGAGCAAGAAGCAGGTTGACCAAGCTTTGAGCTCGGTGGAGTCCGAGTACATGGCACTCTTCCGTGCCGTACGGGAGATTGTGTGGCAGCGGCGTTTGTTGGCTGAATTGGGGGAGGAGCAGCAAGGACCTACCCCACTGTACTGTGACAGCCAGGGTGCCATTGCTCTTGCTAAGAACCCTGTGTTGCATGGACTCACGAAGCACATGAGGGTGAAGTGGCATTGGACGAGGAGCATGGTAACCGTGGGTGAAGTTGAGTTGCGCTACGTGAAGACCACGGGGCAGCCGGCTGACATGATGACCAAGAGGCTGGTGGAGCAGCAGCATTGGAAGTGTTGCAAGCTGGCTGGGATGGCTCTGAACTGAGAGAGCAACATATCCTAAGGCCAACAATCCGAGGGGGAGTTTGTTGGTGCAACCCTACGGTTTGCACTCGGCTTGTTGTCCGTGTGCGTGAATGTGTGTGTGTATGGAATGGTATGAGGGCATGGGATAATATATATTTCATGCTTATAATTGTGTGTGAATGTTGAGTCATGATGTCGAGTGTGTGTGTCGAGTCAATAGCGAGTTATCGCTAGACGCGTGTTACGCGGTCGTTTGTGTCTCGCGCGCGGTTTCTATTTTGTCGTGCGCGGTTTCTATTTTGTCCTGTGTCGAACGTTCGGCGTGTCGCAGGTGTGTGCAGCAGACCCATCAAGAACTCAAGGATGAGTTTGTGATGAAGAGCCCGAGCCTTGGTGTCAAGCCTCAAGTGATTTCGAAGCTCGCCAAAAAGGGTACACCTCAAGATATTGAAGATATTTACATTACTTTGTGTAGTGTAACATTTCACTTGGTGTAGGCCCTAGTGAAGGATAGTTTCGAGACCCTTCGTGGTTGGGGACAGTGTGGCACTGTTCCACATCACTGTACCTCGGCTCTTGGGGTTTGTAGGAGCTGGGAGTCATTCCCAACTCGTAACTCTTCCTATCTTGTGCTCTAAGACTATAGTAGCTGCCATAGTACCATTCGTTCAAACCGACGCTGTGTCGTCAATTCTTTATCAAATCGTGCAATCTAAATTGCTAATTGTAGAAGACGTGAAGACGCTCCAGATCCAATTTGAATCAGGTCATTTGCAGCTGTGACCAGAACGCTATCAATGTTTGAAGCCGCTGTGCAGAAATCCGTCTGTGCTCTCTATCTTTCGTTTTAGGCACATTCAAGCCTATTGTGACTATAACACCTAGTATCCCGTGAGTGTGGCGAGTGAGAGTGGGAGTGGTGATGGGTGAGAGTGCTGTTTGTGGCAACAGCACCTAGTAGCCCATGAGTGTGGCAAGTGAGAGTGGGAGTGGTGATGGGTGAGAGTGCTGTTTGTGGCAACAGCATCTAGTAGCACGTGAGTGTGGCGAGCAAGGGTGGGAGTGGTGATGGGTGAGAGTGCTGTTTGTGGCAACAGTATCTAGTAGCCCGTGAGTGTGGCGAGTGAGAGTGGGAGTGGTGATGGGTGAGAGTGCTGTTTGTGGCAACAGCATCTAGTAGCCCGTGAGTGTGGCGAGTGAGAGTGGGAGTGGTGATGGGTAAGAGTGCTGTTTGTGGCAACAGCATCTAGTAGCCCGTGAGTGTGGCGAGTGAGAGTGGGAGTGGTGATGGGTGAGAGTGCTGTTTGTGGCAACAGCACCTAGTAGCCCGTGAGTGTGGCGAGTGAGAGTGGGAGTGGTGATGGGTGAGAGTGCTATTTGTGGCAACAGCATCTAGTAGCCCGTGAGTGTGGCGAGTGAGAGTGGGAGTGGTGATGGGTGAGAGTGCTGTTTGTGGCAACAGCACCTAGTAGCCCGTGAGTGTGGCGAGTGAGAGTGGGAGTGGTGATGGGTGAGAGTGCTGTTTGTGGCAACAGCATCTAGTAGCCCGTGAGTGTGGCGAGTGAGAGTGGGAGTGGTGATGGATGAGAGTGCTGTTTGTGGCAACAGCATCTAGTAGCCCGTGAGTGTGGCGAGTGAGAGTGGGAGTGGTGATGGGTGAGAGTGCTGTTTGTGGCAACAGCACCTAGTAGCACGTGAGTGTGGCGAGTGAGAGTGCTGATGGGTGAGAGTGCTGTTTGTGGCAACAGCATCTAGTAGCACGTGAGTGTGGCGAGTGAGAGTGGGAGTGGTGATGGGTGAGAGTGCTGTTTGTGGCAACAACATCTAGTAGCCCGTGAGTGTGGCGAGTGAGAGTGGGAGTGGTGATGGGTGAGAGTGCTGTTTGTGGCAACAGCATCTAGTAGCCCGTGAGTGTGGCGAGTGAGAGTGGGAGTGGTGATGGGTGAGAGTGCTATTTGTGGCAACAGCATCTAGTAGCCCGTGAGTGTGGCGAGTGAGAGTGGGAGTGGTGATGGGTGAGAGTGCCGTTTGTGGCAACAGCATCTAGTAGCCCGTGAGTATGGTGAGTGAGAGTGGGAGTGGTGATGGGTGAGAGTGCTGTTTGTGGCAACAGCATCTAGAAGCACGTGAGTGTGGCGAGCGAGGGTGGGAGTGGTGATGGGTGAGAGTGCTGTTTGTGGCAACAGTATCTAGTAGCCCGTGAGTGTGGCGAGCGAGAGTGGGAGTGGTGATGGGTGAGAGTGCTGTTTGTGGCAACAGCATCTAGTAGCCCGTGAGTGTGGCGAGGGAGAGTGGGAGTGGTGATGGGTGAGAGTGCTGTTTGTGGCAACAGCACCTAGTATCCCGTGAGTGTGGCGAGTGAGAGTGGGAGTGGTGATGGGTGAGAGTGCTGTTTGTGGCAACAGCACCTAGTTGCCCGTGAGTGTGGCGAGTGAGAGTGGGAGTGGTGATGGGTGAGAGTGCTGTTTGTGGCAACAGCATCTAGAAGCACGTGAGTGTGGCGAGCGAGGGTGGGAGTGGTGATGGGTGAGAGTGCTGTTTGTGGCAACAGTATCTAGTAGCCCGTGAGTGTGGCGAGCGAGAGTGGGAGTGGTGATCGGTGAGAGTGCTGTTTGTGGCAACAGCATCTAGTAGCCCGTGAGTGTGGCGAGGGAGAGTGGGAGTGGTGATGGGTGAGAGTGCTGTTTGTGGCAGCAGCACCTAGTATCCCGTGAGTGTGGCGAGTGAGAGTGGGAGTGGTGATGGGTGAGAGTGCTGTTTGTGGCAACAGCACCTAGTAGCCCGTGAGTGTGGCAAGTGAGAGTGGGAGTGGTGATGGGTGAGAGTGCTGTTTGTGGCAACAGCACCTAGTATCCCGTGAGTGTGGCGAGTGAGAGTGGGAGTGGTGATGGGTGAGAGTGCTGTTTGTGGCAACAGCACCTAGTAACCCGTGAGTGTGGCCAGTGAGAGTGGGAGTGGTGATGGGTGAGAGTGCTGTTTGTGGCAACAGCATCTAGAAGCACGTGAGTGTGGCGAGCGAGGGTGGGAGTGGTGATGGGTGAGAGTGCTGTTTGTGGCAACAGTATCTAGTAGCCCGTGAGTGTGGCGAGCGAGAGTGGGAGTGGTGATCGGTGAGAGTGCTGTTTGTGGCAACAGCATCTAGTAGCCCGTGAGTGTGGCGAGTGAGAGTGGGAGTGGTGATGGGTGAGAGTGCTGTTTGTGGCAACAGCACCTAGTAGCCCGTGAGTGTGGCGAGTGAGAGTGGGAGTGGTGATGGGTGAGAGTGCTTGTTGTGGCAACAGCATCTAGTAGCCCGTGAGTGTGGCGAGTGAGAGTGGGAGTGGTGATGGGTGAGAGTGCTGTTTGTGGCAACAGCATCTAGTAGCCCGTGAGTGTGGCGAGTGAGAGTGGGAGTGGTGATGGATGAGAGTGCTGTTCGTGGCAACAGCATCTAGTAGCCCGTGAATGTGGCGAGTGAGAGTGGGAGTGGTGATGGATGAGAGTGCTGTTTGTGGCAACAGCACCTAGTAGCCCGTGAGTGTGGCGAGTGAGAGTGGGAGTGGTGATGGGTGAGAGTGCTGTTTGTGGCAACAGCATCTAGTAGCCCGTGAGTGTGGCGAGTGAGAGTGGGAGTGGTGATGGATGAGAGTGCTGTTTGTGGCAACAGCACCTAGTAGCACGTGAGTGTGGCGAGTGAGATTGGGAGTGGTGATGGGTGAGAGTGCTGTTTGTGGCAACAGCACCTAGTAGCCCGTGAGTGTGGCGAGTGAGAGTGGGAGTGGTGATGGATGAGAGTGCTGTTTGTGCCAACAGCACCTAGTAGCACGTGAGTGTGGCGAGTGAGAGTGGGAGTGGTGATGGGTGAGAGTGCTGTTTGTGGCAACAGCATCTAGTAGCCCGTGAGTGTGGCGAGTGAGAGTGGGAGTGGTGATGGGTGAGAGTGCTGTTTGTGGCAACAGCATCTAGTAGCCCGTGAGTGTGGCGAGTGAGAGTGGGAGTGGTGATGGGTGAGAGTGCTGTTTGTGGCAACAGCATCTAGTAGCCCGTGAGTGTGGCGAGTGAGAGTGGGAGTGGTGATGGGTGAGAGTGCTGTTTGTGGCAACAGCATCTAGTAGCCCGTGAGTGTGGCGAGTGAGAGTGGGAGTGGTGATGGGTGAGAGTGCTGTTTGTGGCAACAGCACCTAGTATCCCGTGAGTGTGGCGAGTGAGAGTGGGAGTGGTGATGGGTGAGAGTGCTGTTTGTGGCAACAGCACCTAGTAGCCCGTGAGTGTGGCCAGTGAGAGTGGGAGTGGTGATGGGTGAGAGTGCTGTTTGTGGCAACAGCATCTAGAAGCACGTGAGTGTGGCGAGCGAGGGTGGGAGTGGTGATGGGTGAGAGTGCTGTTTGTGGCAACAGTATCTAGTAGCCCGTGAGTGTGGCGAGCGAGAGTGGGAGTGGTGATCGGTGAGAGTGCTGTTTGTGGCAACAGCATCTAGTAGCCCGTGAGTGTGGCGAGTGAGAGTGGGAGTGGTGATGGGTGAGAGTGCTGTTTGTGGCAACAGCACCTAGTAGCCCGTGAGTGTGGCGAGTGAGAGTGGGAGTGGTGATGGGTGAGAGTGCTTGTTGTGGCAACAGCATCTAGTAGCCCGTGAGTGTGGCGAGTGAGAGTGGGAGTGGTGATGGGTGAGAGTGCTGTTTGTGGCAACAGCATCTAGTAGCCCGTGAGTGTGGCGAGTGAGAGTGGGAGTGGTGATGGATGAGAGTGCTGTTTGTGGCAACAGCACCTAGTAGCCCGTGAGTGTGGCGAGTGAGAGTGGGAGTGGTGATGGGTGAGAGTGCTGTTTGTGGCAACAGCATCTAGTAGCCCGTGATTGTGGCGAGTGAGAGTGGGAGTGGTGATGGATGAGAGTGTTGTTTGTGGCAACAGCACCTAGTAGCCCGTGAGTGTGGCGAGTGAGATTGGGAGTGGTGATGGGTGAGAGTGCTGTTTGTGGCAACAGCACCTAGTAGCACGTGAGTGTGGCGAGTGAGAGTGGGAGTGGTGATGGGTGAGAGTGCTGTTTGTGCCAACAGCACCTAGTAGCACGTGAGTGTGGCGAGTGAGAGTGGGAGTGGTGATGGGTGAGAGTGCTGTTTGTGGCAACAGCATCTAGTAGCACGTGAGTGTGGCGAGTGAGAGTGGGAGTGGTGATGGGTGAGAGTGCTGTTTGTGGCAACAGCATCTAGTAGCCCGTGAGTGTGGCGAGTGAGAGTGGGAGTGGTGATGGGTGAGAGTGCTGTTTGTGGCAACAGCATCTAGTAGCCCGTGAGTGTGGCGAGTGAGAGTGGGAGTGGTGATGGGTGAGAGTGCTGTTTGTGGCAACAGCATCTAGTAGCCCGTGAGTGTGGCGAGTGAGAGTGGGAGTGGTGATGGGTGAGAGTGCTGTTTGTGGCAACAGCACCTAGTATCCCGTGAGTGTGGCGAGTGAGAGTGGGAGTGGTGATGGGTGAGAGTGCTGTTTGTGGCAACAGCACCTAGTATCCCGTGAGTGTGGCGAGTGAGAGTGGGAGTGGTGATGGGTGAGAGTGCTGTTTGTGGCAACAGCACCTAGTAGCCCGTGAGTGTGGCCAGTGAGAGTGGGAGTGGTGATGGGTGAGAGTGCTGTTTGTGGCAACAGCATCTAGTAGCCCGTGAGTGTGGCGAGCGAGAGTGGGAGTGGTGATGGGTGAGAGTGCTGTTTGTGGCAACAGTATCTAGTAGCCCGTGAGTGTGGCGAGCGAGAGTGGGAGTGGTGATGGGTGAGAGTGCTGTTTGTGGCAACAGTATCTAGTAGCCCGTGAGTGTGGCGAGCGAGAGTGGGAGTGGTGATGGGTGAGAGTGCTTGTTGTGGCAACAGCACCTAGTAGCCCGTGAGTGTGGCGAGTGAGAGTGGGAGTGGTGATGGGTGAGAGTGCTGTTTGTGGCAACAGCATCTAGTAGCCCGTGAGTGTGGCGAGTGAGAGTGGGAGTGGTGATGGATGAGAGTGCTGTTTGTGGCAACAGCATCTAGTAGCCCGTGAGTGTGGCGAGTGAGAGTGGGAGTGGTGATGGATGAGAGTGCTGTTCGTGGCAACAGCACCTAGTAGCCCGTGAATGTGGCGAGTGAGAGTGGGAGTGGTGATGGGTCAGAGTGCTGTTGGTGGCAACAGCACCTAGTAGCCCGTGAGTGTGGCGAGTGAGAGTGGGAGTGGTGATGGGTGAGAGTGCTGTTTGTGGCAACAGCACCTAGTAGCCCGTGAGTGTGGCGAGTGAGAGTGGGAGTGGTGATGGGTGAGAGTGCTGTTTGTGGCAACAGCATCTAGTAGCCCGTGAGTGTGGCGAGTGAGAGTGGGAGTGGTGATGGGTGAGAGTGCTGTTTGTGGCAACAGCATCTAGTAGCCCGTGAGTGTGGCGAGCGAGGGTGGGAGTGGTGATGGGTGAGAGTGCTGTTTGTGGCAACAGCATCTAGTAGCCCGTGAGTGTGGCGAGCGAGGGTGGGAGTGGTGATGGGTGAGAGTGCTGTTTGTGGCAACAGCATCTAGTAGCCCGTGAGTGTGGCGAGCGAGGGTGGGAGTGGTGATGGGTGAGAGTGCTGTTTGTGGCAACAGCATCTAGTAGCACGTGAGTGTGGCGAGCGAGGGTGGGAGTGGTGATGGGTGAGAGTGCTGTTTGTGGCAACAGTATCTAGAAGCCCGTGAGTGTGGCGAGCGAGAGTGGGAGTGGTGATCGGTGAGAGTGCTGTTTGTGGCAACAGCATCTAGTAGCCCGTGAGTGTGGCGAGCCGTGAGTGTGGCGAGTGAGAGTGGGAGTGGTGATGGGTGAGAGTGCTGTTTGTGGCAACAGCATCTAGTAGCCCGTGAGTGTGGCGAGTGAGAGTGGGAGTGGTGATGGGTGAGAGTGCTGTTTGTGGCAACAGCATCTAGTAGCCCGTGAGTGTGGCGAGTGAGAGTGGGAGTGGTGATGGGTGAGAGTGCTGTTTGTGGCAACAGCATCTAGTAGCCCGTGAGTGTGGCGAGTGAGAGTGGGAGTGGTGATGGATGAGAGTGCTGTTCGTGGCAACAGCATCTAGTAGCCCGTGAATGTGGCGAGTGAGAGTGGGAGTGGTGATGGATGAGAGTGCTGTTTGTGGCAACAGCACCTAGTAGCCCGTGAGTGTGGCGAGTGAGAGTGGGAGTGGTGATGGGTGAGAGTGCTGTTTGTGGCAACAGCATCTAGTAGCCCGTGAGTGTGACGAGTGAGAGTGGGAGTGGTGATGGATGAGAGTGCTGTTTGTGGCAACAGCACCTAGTAGCACGTGAGTGTGGCGAGTGAGATTGGGAGTGGTGATGGGTGAGAGTGCTGTTTGTGGCAACAGCACCTAGTAGCCCGTGAGTGTGGCGAGTGAGAGTGGGAGTGGTGATGGATGAGAGTGCTGTTTGTGCCAACAGCACCTAGTAGCACGTGAGTGTGGCGAGTGAGAGTGGGAGTGGTGATGGGTGAGAGTGCTGTTTGTGGCAACAGCATCTAGTAGCCCGTGAGTGTGGCGAGTGAGAGTGGGAGTGGTGATGGGTGAGAGTGCTGTTTGTGGCAACAGCATCTAGTAGCCCGTGAGTGTGGCGAGTGAGAGTGGGAGTGGTGATGGGTGAGAGTGCTGTTTGTGGCAACAGCATCTAGTAGCCCGTGAGTGGGGCGAGTGAGAGTGGGAGTGGTGATGGGTGAGAGTGCTGTTTGTGGCAACAGCATCTAGTAGCCCGTGAGTGTGGCGAGTGAGAGTGGGAGTGGTGATGGGTGAGAGTGCTGTTTGTGGCAACAGCACCTAGTATCCCGTGAGTGTGGCGAGTGAGAGTGGGAGTGGTGATGGGTGAGAGTGCTGTTTGTGGCAACAGCACCTAGTAGCCCGTGAGTGTGGCGAGTGAGAGTGGGAGTGGTGATGGGTGAGAGTGCTGTTTGTGGCAACAGCATCTAGTAGCCCGTGAGTGTGGCGAGTGAGAGTGGGAGTGGTGATGGGTGAGAGTGCTGTTTGTGGCAACAGCATCTAGTAGACCGTGAGTGTGGCGAGTGAGAGTGGGTGTGGCGAGTGAGAGTGGGAGTGGTGATGGGTGAGAGTGCTGTTTGTGGCAACAGCATCTAGTAGCCCGTGAGTGTGGCGAGTGAGAGTGGGAGTGGTGATGGGTGAGAGTGCTGTTTGTGGCAACAGCACCTAGTAGCCCGTGAGTGTGGCGAGTGAGAGTGGGAGTGGTGATGGGTGAGAGTGCTGTTTGTGGCAACAGCATCTAGTAGCCCGTGAGTGTGACGAGTGAGAGTGGGAGTGGTGATGGGTGAGAGTGCTGTTTGTGGCAACAGCATCTAGTAGCCCGTGAGTGTGGCGAGTGAGAGTGGGAGTGGTGATGGGTGAGAGTGCTGTTTGTGGCAACAGCACCTAGTATCCCGTGAGTGTGGCGAGTGAGAGTGGGAGTGGTGATGGGTGAGAGTGCTGTTTGTGGCAACAGCACCTAGTAGCACGTGAGTGTGGCGAGTGAGAGTGGGAGTGGTGATGGGTGAGAGTGCTGTTTGTGCCAACAGCACCTAGTAGCACGTGAGTGTGGCGAGTGAGAGTGGGAGTGGTGATGGGTGAGAGTGCTGTTTGTGGCAACAGCATCTAGTAGCACGTGAGTGTGGCGAGTGAGAGTGGGAGTGGTGATGGGTGAGAGTGCTGTTTGTGGCAACAGCATCTAGTAGCCCGTGAGTGTGGCGAGTGAGAGTGGGAGTGGTGATGGGTGAGAGTGCTGTTTGTGGCAACAGCATCTAGTAGCCCGTGAGTGTGGCGAGTGAGAGTGGGAGTGGTGATGGGTGAGAGTGCTGTTTGTGGCAACAGCATCTAGTAGCCCGTGAGTGTGGCGAGTGAGAGTGGGAGTGGTGATGGGTGAGAGTGCTGTTTGTGGCAACAGCACCTAGTATCCCGTGAGTGTGGCGAGTGAGAGTGGGAGTGGTGATGGGTGAGAGTGCTGTTTGTGGCAACAGCACCTAGTATCCCGTGAGTGTGGCGAGTGAGAGTGGGAGTGGTGATGGGTGAGAGTGCTGTTTGTGGCAACAGCACCTAGTAGCCCGTGAGTGTGGCCAGTGAGAGTGGGAGTGGTGATGGGTGAGAGTGCTGTTTGTGGCAACAGCATCTAGTAGCCCGTGAGTGTGGCCAGCGAGAGTGGGAGTGGTGATGGGTGAGAGTGCTGTTTGTGGCAACAGTATCTAGTAGCCCGTGAGTGTGGCGAGCGAGAGTGGGAGTGGTGATGGGTGAGAGTGCTGTTTGTGGCAACAGTATCTAGTAGCCCGTGAGTGTGGCGAGCGAGAGTGGGAGTGGTGATGGGTGAGAGTGCTTGTTGTGGCAACAGCATCTAGTAGCCCGTGAGTGTGGCGAGTGAGAGTGGGAGTGGTGATGGATGAGAGTGCTGTTTGTGGCAACAGCATCTAGTAGCCCGTGAGTGTGGCGAGTGAGAGTGGGAGTGGTGATGGATGAGAGTGCTGTTCGTGGCAACAGCACCTAGTAGCCCGTGAATGTGGCGAGTGAGAGTGGGAGTGGTGATGGGTGAGAGTGCTGTTGGTGGCAACAGCACCTAGTAGCCCGTGAGTGTGGCGAGTGAGAGTGGGAGTGGTGATGGGTGAGAGTGCTGTTTGTGGCAACAGCACCTAGTAGCCCGTGAGTGTGGCGAGTGAGAGTGGGAGTGGTGATGGGTGAGAGTGCTGTTTGTGGCAACAGCACCTAGTAGCCCGTGAGTGTGGCGAGTGAGAGTGGGAGTGGTGATGGGTGAGAGTGCTGTTTGTGGCAACAGCATCTAGTAGCCCGTGAGTGTGGCGAGTGAGAGTGGGAGTGGTGATGGGTGAGAGTGCTGTTTGTGGCAACAGCATCTAGTAGCCCGTGAGTGTGGCGAGCGAGGGTGGGAGTGGTGATGGGTGAGAGTGCTGTTTGTGGCAACAGCATCTAGTAGCCCGTGAGTGTGGCGAGCGAGGGTGGGAGTGGTGATGGGTGAGAGTGCTGTTTGTGGCAACAGCATCTAGTAGCCCGTGAGTGTGGCGAGCGAGGGTGGGAGTGGTGATGGGTGAGAGTGCTGTTTGTGGCAACAGCATCTAGTAGCACGTGAGTGTGGCGAGCGAGGGTGGGAGTGGTGATGGGTGAGAGTGCTGTTTGTGGCAACAGTATCTAGTAGCCCGTGAGTGTGGCGAGCGAGAGTGGGAGTGGTGATCGGTGAGAGTGCTGTTTGTGGCAACAGCATCTAGTAGCCCGTGAGTGTGGCGAGGGAGAGTGGGAGTGGTGATGGGTGAGAGTGCTGTTTGTGGCAACAGCACCTAGTAGCCCGTGAGTGTGGCGAGTGAGAGTGGGAGTGGTGATGGGTGAGAGTGCTGTTTGTGGCAACAGCATCTAGAAGCACGTGAGTGTGGCGAGCGAGGGTGGGAGTGGTGATGGGTGAGAGTGCTGTTTGTGGCAACAGTATCTAGTAGCCCGTGAGTGTGGCGAGCGAGAGTGGGAGTGGTGATCGGTGAGAGTGCTGTTTGTGGCAACAGCATCTAGTAGCCCGTGAGTGTGGCGAGTGAGAGTGGGAGTGGTGATGGGTGAGAGTGCTGTTTGTGGCAACAGCACCTAGTAGCCCGTGAGTGTGGCGAGTGAGAGTGGGAGTGGTGATGGGTGAGAGTGCTTGTTGTGGCAACAGCATCTAGTAGCCCGTGAGTGTGGCGAGTGAGAGTGGGAGTGGTGATGGGTGAGAGTGCTGTTTGTGGCAACAGCATCTAGTAGCCCGTGAGTGTGGCGAGTGAGAGTGGGAGTGGTGATGGATGAGAGTGCTGTTCGTGGCAACAGCATCTAGTAGCCCGTGAATGTGGCGAGTGAGAGTGGGAGTGGTGATGGATGAGAGTGCTGTTGGTGGCAACAGCACCTAGTAGCCCGTGAGTGTGGCGAGTGAGAGTGGGAGTGGTGATGGGTGAGAGTGCTGTTTGTGGCAACAGCATCTAGTAGCCCGTGAGTGTGGCGAGTGAGAGTGGGAGTGGTGATGGGTGAGAGTGCTGTTTGTGGCAACAGCATCTAGTAGCCCGTGAGTGTGGCGAGTGAGAGTGGGAGTGGTGATGGGTGAGAGTGCTGTTTGTGGCAACAGCACCTAGTATCCCGTGAGTGTGGCGAGTGAGAGTGGGAGTGGTGATGGGTGAGAGTGCTGTTTGTGGCAACAGCATCTAGTAGCACGTGAGTGTGGCGAGTGAGAGTGGGAGTGGTGATGGGTGAGAGTGCTGTTTGTGGCAACAGCATCTAGTAGCACGTGAGTGTGGCGAGCGAGGGTGGGAGTGGTGATGGGTGAGAGTGCTGTTTGTGGCAACAGTATCTAGTAGCCCGTGAGTGTGGCGAGCGAGAGTGGGAGTGGTGATGGGTGAGAGTGCTGTTTGTGGCAACAGCATCTAGTAGCCCGTGAGTGTGGCGAGCGAGGGTGGGAGTGGTGATGGGTGAGAGTGCTGTTTGTGGCAACAGCATCTAGTAGCCCGTGAGTGTGGCGAGCGAGGGTGGGAGTGGTGATGGGTGAGAGTGCTGTTTGTGGCAACAGCATCTAGTAGCCCGTGAGTGTGGCGAGCGAGGGTGGGAGTGGTGATGGGTGAGAGTGCTGTTTGTGGCAACAGCATCTAGTAGCCCGTGAGTGTGGCGAGCGAGGGTGGGAGTGGTGATGGGTGAGAGTGCTGTTTGTGGCAACAGCATCTAGTAGCACGTGAGTGTGGCGAGCGAGGGTGGGAGTGGTGATGGGTGAGAGTGCTGTTTGTGGCAACAGTATCTAGTAGCCCGTGAGTGTGGCGAGCGAGAGTGGGAGTGGTGATCGGTGAGAGTGCTGTTTGTGGAAACAGCATCTAGTAGCCCGTGAGTGTGGCGAGGGAGAGTGGGAGTGGTGATGGGTGAGAGTGCTGTTTGTGGCAACAGCACCTAGTAGCCCGTGAGTGTGGCGAGTGAGAGTGGGAGTGGTGATGGGTGAGAGTGCTGTTTGTGGCAACAGCATCTAGAACCACGTGAGTGTGGCGAGCGAGGGTGGGAGTGGTGATGGGTGAGAGTGCTGTTTGTGGCAACAGTATCTAGTAGCCCGTGAGTGTGGCGAGCGAGAGTGGGAGTGGTGATCGGTGAGAGTGCTATTTGTGGCAACAGCATCTAGTAGCCCGTGAGTGTGGCGAGGGAGAGTGGGAGTGGTGATGGGTGAGAGTGCTGTTTGTGGCAACAGCACCTAGTAGCCCGTGAGTGTGGCGAGTGAGAGTGGGAGTGGTGATGGGTGAGAGTGCTTGTTGTGGCAACAGCATCTAGTAGCCCGTGAGTGTGGCGAGTGAGAGTGGGAGTGGTGATGGGTGAGAGTGCTGTTTGTGGCAACAGCATCTAGTAGCCCGTGACTGTGGCGAGTGAGAGTGGGAGTGGTGATGGATGAGAGTGCTGTTTGTGGCAACAGCATCTAGTAGCCCGTGAGTGTGGCGAGTGAGAGTGGGAGTGGTGATGGATGAGAGTGCTGTTCGTGGCAACAGCATCTAGTAGCCCGTGAATGTGGCGAGTGAGAGTGGGAGTGGTGATGGATGAGAGTGCTGTTTGTGGCAACAGCACCTAGTAGCCCGTGAGTGTGGCGAGTGAGAGTGGGAGTGGTGATGGGTGAGAGTGCTGTTTGTGGCAACAGCATCTAGTAGCCCGTGAGTGTGACGAGTGAGAGTGGGAGTGGTGATGGATGAGAGTGCTGTTTGTGGCAACAGCACCTAGTAGCACGTGAGTGTGGCGAGTGAGATTGGGAGTGGTGATGGGTGAGAGTGCTGTTTGTGGCAACAGCACCTAGTAGCCCGTGAGTGTGGCGAGTGAGAGTGGGAGTGGTGATGGATGAGAGTGCTGTTTGTGCCAACAGCACCTAGTAGCACGTGAGTGTGGCGAGTGAGAGTGGGAGTGGTGATGGGTGAGAGTGCTGTTTGTGGCAACAGCATCTAGTAGCCCGTGAGTGTGGCGAGTGAGAGTGGGAGTGGTGATGGGTGAGAGTGCTGTTTGTGGCAACAGCATCTAGTAGCCCGTGAGTGTGGCGAGTGAGAGTGGGAGTGGTGATGGGTGAGAGTGCTGTTTGTGGCAACAGCATCTAGTAGCCCGTGAGTGTGGCGAGTGAGAGTGGGAGTGGTGATGGGTGAGAGTGCTGTTTGTGGCAACAGCATCTAGTAGCCCGTGAGTGTGGCGAGTGAGAGTGGGAGTGGTGATGGGTGAGAGTGCTGTTTGTGGCAACAGCACCTAGTATCCCGTGAGTGTGGCGAGTGAGAGTGGGAGTGGTGATGGGTGAGAGTGCTGTTTGTGGCAACAGCACCTAGTAGCCCGTGAGTGTGGCGAGTGAGAGTGGGAGTGGTGATGGGTGAGAGTGCTGTTTGTGGCAACAGCATCTAGTAGCCCGTGAGTGTGGCGAGTGAGAGTGGGAGTGGTGATGGGTGAGAGTGCTGTTTGTGGCAACAGCATCTAGTAGACCGTGAGTGTGGCGAGTGAGAGTGGGTGTGGCGAGTGAGAGTGGGAGTGGTGATGGGTGAGAGTGCTGTTTGTGGCAACAGCATCTAGTAGCCCGTGAGTGTGGCGAGTGAGAGTGGGAGTGGTGATGGGTGAGAGTGCTGTTTGTGGCAACAGCACCTAGTAGCCCGTGAGTGTGGCGAGTGAGAGTGGGAGTGGTGATGGGTGAGAGTGCTGTTTGTGGCAACAGCATCTAGTAGCCCGTGAGTGTGACGAGTGAGAGTGGGAGTGGTGATGGGTGAGAGTGCTGTTTGTGGCAACAGCATCTAGTAGCCCGTGAGTGTGGCGAGTGAGAGTGGGAGTGGTGATGGGTGAGAGTGCTGTTTGTGGCAACAGCACCTAGTATCCCGTGAGTGTGGCGAGTGAGAGTGGGAGTGGTGATGGGTGAGAGTGCTGTTTGTGGCAACAGCACCTAGTAGCCCGTGAGTGTGGCAAGTGAGAGTGGGAGTGGTGATGGGTGAGAGTTCTGTTTGTGGCAACAGCATCTAGTAGCACGTGAGTGTGGCGAGCGAGAGTGGGAGTGGTGATCGGTGAGAGTGCTGTTTGTGGCAACAGCATCTAGTAGCCCGTGAGTGTGGCGAGTGAGAGTGGGAGTGGTGATGGGTGAGAGTGCTGTTTGTGGCAACAGCACCTAGTAGCCCGTGAGTGTGGCGAGTGAGAGTGGGAGTGGTGATGGGTGAGAGTGCTTGTTGTGGCAACAGCATCTAGTAGCCCGTGAGTGTGGCGAGTGAGAGTGGGAGTGGTGATGGGTGAGAGAGCTGTTTGTGGCAACAGCATCTAGTAGCCCGTGAGTGTGGCGAGTGAGAGTGGGAGTGGTGATGGATGAGAGTGCTGTTCGTGGCAACAGCATCTAGTAGCCCGTGAATGTGGCGAGTGAGAGTGGGAGTGGTGATGGATGAGAGTGCTGTTTGTGGCAACAGCACCTAGTAGCCCGTGAGTGTGGCGAGTGAGAGTGGGAGTGGTGATGGGTGAGAGTGCTGTTTGTGGCAACAGCATCTAGTAGCCCGTGAGGGTGGCGAGTGAGAGTGGGAGTGGTGATGGATGAGAGTGCTGTTTGTGGCAACAGCACCTAGTAGCACGTGAGTGTGGCGAGTAAGAGTGGGAGTGGTGATGGGTGAGAGTGCTGTTTGTGGCAACAGCATCTAGTAGCCCGTGAGTGTGGCGAGTGAGAGTGGGAGTGGTGATGGGTGAGAGTGCTGTTTGTGGCAACAGCATCTAGTAGCCCGTGAGTGTGGCGAGTGAGAGTGGGAGTGGTGATGGGTGAGAGTGCTGTTTGTGGCAACAGCATCTAGTAGCCCGTGAGTGTGGCGAGTGAGAGTGGGAGTGGTGATGGGTGAGAGTGCTGTTTGTGGCAACAGCACCTAGTAGCCCGTGAGTGTGGCAAGGGAGAGTGGGAGTGGTGATGGGTGAGAGTGCTGTTTGTGGCAACAGTATCTAGTAGCCCGTGAGTGTGGCGAGCGAGGGTGGGAGTGGTGATCGGTGAGAGTGCTGTTTGTGGCAACAGCATCTAGTAGCCCGTGAGTGTGGCGAGCGAGAGTGGGAGTGGTGATGGGTGAGAGTGCTGTTTGTGGCAACAGCACCTAGTAGCCCGTGAGTGTGGCGAGCGAGAGTGGGAGTGGTGATGGGTGAGAGTGCTGTTTGTGGCAACAGCACCTAGTAGCCCGTGAGTGTGGCGAGTGAGAGTGGGAGTGGTGATGGGTGAGAGTGCTTGTTGTGGCAACAGCATCTAGTAGCCCGTGAGTGTGGCGAGTGAGAGTGGGAGTGGTGATGGATGAGAGTGCTGTTTGTAGCAATAGCATCTAGTAGCCCGTGAGTGTGGCGAGTGAGAGTGGGAGTGGTGATGGGTGAGAGTGCTGTTTGTGGCAACAGCATCTAGTAGCCCGTGAGTGTGGCGAGGGAGAGTGGGAGTGGTGATGGATGAGAGTTCTGTTTGTGGCAACAGCACCTAGTAGCACGTGAGTGTGGCGAGTGAGAGTGGGAGTGGTGATGGGTTAGAGTGCTGTTTGTGGCAACAGCACCTAGTAGCCCGTGAGTGTGGCGAGTGAGAGTGGGAGTGGTGATGGATGAGAGTGCTGTTTGTGGCAACAGCACCTAGTAGCACGTGAGTGTGGCGAGTAAGAGTGGGAGTGGTGATGGGTGAGAGTGCTGTTTGTGGCAACAGCATCTAGTAGCCCGTGAGTGTGGCGAGTGAGAGTGGGTGTGGCGAGTGAGAGTGGGAGTGGTGATGGGTGAGAGTGCTGTTTGTGGCAACAGCACCTAGTAGCACGTGAGTGTGGCGAGTGAGAGTGGGAGTGGTTTTGGGTGAGAGTGCTGTTTGTGGCAACAGCACCTAGTAGCCCGTGAGTGTGGCGAGTGAGAGTGGGAGTGGTGATGGATGAGAGTGCTGTTTGTGGCAACAGCATCTAGTAGCCCGTGAGTGTGGCGAGTGAGAGTGGGAGTGGTGATGGGTGAGAGTGCTGTTTGTGGCAACAGCACCTAGTAGCCCGTGAGTGTGGCGAGTGAGAGTGGGAGTGGTGATGGATGAGAGTGCTGTTTGTGGCAACAGCATCTAGTAGCCCGTGAGTGTGGCGAGTGAGAGTGGGAGTGGTGATGGGTGAGAGTGCTGTTTGTGGCAACAGCATCTAGTAACCCGTGAGTGTGGCGATTGAGAGTGGGAGTGGTGATGGGTGAGAGTGCTGTTTGTGGCAACAGCATCTAGTAGCCCGTGAGTGTGGCGAGTGAGAGTGGGAGTGGTGATGGATGAGAGTGCTGTTTGTAGCAACAGCATCTAGTAGCCCGTGAGTGTGGCGAGTGAGAGTGGGAGTGGTGATGGGTGAGAGTGCTGTTTGTGGCAACAGCACCTAGTAGCCCGTGAGTGTGGCGAGTGAGAGTGGGAGTGGTGATGGGTGAGAGTGCTGTTTGTGGCAACAGCATCTAGTAGCCCGTGAGTGTGGCGAGTGAGAGTGAGAGTGGTGATCGGTGAGAGTGCTGTTTGTGGCAACAGCATCTAGTAGCACGTGAGTGTGGCGAGTGAGAGTGGGAGTGGTGATGGGTGAGAGTGCCGTTTGTGGCAACAGGATCTAGTAGCCCGTGAGTATGGTGAGTGAGAGTGGGAGTGGTGATGGGTGAGAGTGCTGTTTGTGGCAACAGCACCTAGTAGCACGTGAGTGTGGCGAGTGAGAGTGGGAGTGGTGATGGGTGAGAGTGCTGTTTGTGGCAACAGTATCTAGTAGCCCGTGAGTGTGGCGAGCGAGAGTGGGAGTGGTGATGGGTGAGAGTGCTGTTTGTGGCAACAGCATCTAGTAGCCCGTGAGTGTGGCGAGGGAGAGTGGGAGTGGTGATGGGTGAGAGTGCTGTTTGTGGCAACAGCACCTAGTATCCCGTGAGTGTGGCGAGTGAGAGTGGGAGTGGTGATGGGTGAGAGTGCTGTTTGTGGCAACAGCACCTAGTAGCCCGTGAGTGTGGCAAGTGAGAGTGGGAGTGGTGATGGGTGAGAGTGCTGTTTGTGGAAACAGCATCTAGTAGCACGTGAGTGTGGCGAGCGAGGGTGGGAGTGGTGATGGGTGAGAGTGCTGTTTGTGGCAACAGCATCTAGTAGCCCGTGAGTGTGGCGAGTGAGAGTGGGAGTGGTGATGGGTAAGAGTGCTGTTTGTGGCAACAGCATCTAGTAGCCCGTGAGTGTGGCGAGTGAGAGTGGGAGTGGTGATGGGTGAGAGTGCTGTTTGTGGCAACAGCACCTAGTAGCCCGTGAGTGTGGCGAGTGAGAGTGGGAGTGGTGATGGATGAGAGTGCTGTTTGTGGCAACAGCATCTAGTAGCCCGTGAGTGTGGCGAGTGAGAGTGGGAGTGGTGATGGGTGAGAGTGCTGTTTGTGGCAACAGCATCTAGTAACCCGTGAGTGTGGCGATTGAGAGTGGGAGTGGTGATGGGTGAGAGTGCTGTTTGTGGCAACAGCATCTAGTAGCCCGTGAGTGTGGCGAGTGAGAGTGGGAGTGGTGATGGATGAGAGTGCTGTTTGTAGCAACAGCATCTAGTAGCCCGTGAGTGTGGCGAGTGAGAGTGGGAGTGGTGATGGGTGAGAGTGCTGTTTGTGGCAACAGCACCTAGTAGCCCGTGAGTGTGGCGAGTGAGAGTGGGAGTGGTGATGGGTGAGAGTGCTGTTTGTGGCAACAGCATCTAGTAGCCCGTGAGTGTGGCGAGTGAGAGTGAGAGTGGTGATCGGTGAGAGTGCTGTTTGTGGTAACAGCATCTAGTAGCACGTGAGTGTGGCGAGTGAGAGTGGGAGTGGTGATGGGTGAGAGTGCCATTTGTGGCAACAGGATCTAGTAGCCCGTGAGTATGGTGAGTGAGAGTGGGAGTGGTGATGGGTGAGAGTGCTGTTTGTGGCAACAGCACCTAGTAGCACGTGAGTGTGGCGAGTGAGAGTGGGAGTGGTGATGGGTGAGAGTGCTGTTTGTGGCAACAGTATCTAGTAGCCCGTGAGTGTGGCGAGCGAGAGTGGGAGTGGTGATGGGTGAGAGTGCTGTTTGTGGCAACAGCATCTAGTAGCCCGTGAGTGTGGCGAGGGAGAGTGGGAGTGGTGATGGGTGAGAGTGCTGTTTGTGGCAACAGCACCTAGTATCCCGTGAGTGTGGCGAGTGAGAGTGGGAGTGGTGATGGGTGAGAGTGCTGTTTGTGGCAACAGCACCTAGTAGCCCGTGAGTGTGGCAAGTGAGAGTGGGAGTGGTGATGGGTGAGAGTGCTGTTTGTGGAAACAGCATCTAGTAGCACGTGAGTGTGGCGAGCGAGGGTGGGAGTGGTGATGGGTGAGAGTGCTGTTTGTGGCAACAGCATCTAGTAGCCCGTGAGTGTGGCGAGTGAGAGTGGGAGTGGTGATGGGTAAGAGTGCTGTTTGTGGCAACAGCATCTAGTAGCCCGTGAGTGTGGCGAGTGAGAGTGGGAGTGGTGATGGGTGAGAGTGCTGTTTGTGGCAACAGCACCTAGTAGCCCGTGAGTGTGGCGAGGGAGAGTGGGAGTGGTGATGGATGAGAGTGCTGTTTGTGGCAACAGCACCTAGTAGCCCGTGAGTGTGGCGAGTGAGAGTGGGAGTGGTGATGGGTGAGAGTGCTGTTTGTGGCAACAGCACCTAGTAGCCCGTGAGTGTGGCGAGTGAGAGTGGGAGTGGTGATGGGTGAGAGTGCTGTTTGTGGCAACAGCACCTAGTAGCCCGTGAGTGTGGCGAGTGAGAGTGGGAGTGGTGATGGGTGAGAGTGCTGTTTGTGGCAACAGCATCTAGTAGCCCGTGAGTGTGGCGAGTGAGAGTGAGAGTGGTGATCGGTGAGAGTGCTGTTTGTGGCAACAGCATCTAGTAGCACGTGAGTGTGGCGAGTGAGAGTGGGAGTGGTGATGGGTGAGAGTGCTGTTTGTGGCAACAGCATCTAGTAGCCCGTGAGTATGGCGAGTGAGAGTGGGAGTGGTGATGGGTGAGAGTGCCGTTTGTGGCAACAGCATCTAGTAGCCCGTGAGTATGGTGAGTGAGAGTGGGAGTGGTGATGGGTGAGAGTGCTGTTTGTGGCAACAGCACCTAGTAGCACGTGAGTGTGGCGAGTGAGAGTGGGAGTGGTGATGGGTGAGAGTGCTGTTTGTGGCAACAGTATCTAGTAGCCCGTGAGTGTGGCGAGCAAGAGTGGGAGTGGTGATGGGTGAGAGTGCTGTTTGTGGCAACAGCATCTAGTAGCCCGTGAGTGTGGCGAGGGAGAGTGGGAGTGGTGATGGGTGAGAGTGCTGTTTGTGGCAACAGCACCTAGTATCCCGTGAGTGTGGCGAGTGAGAGTGGGAGTGGTGATGGGTGAGAGTGCTGTTTGTGGCAACAGCACCTAGTAGCCCGTGAGTGTGGCAAGTGAGAGTGGGAGTGGTGATGGGTGAGAGTGCTGTTTGTGGCAACAGCATCTAGTAGCACGTGAGTGTGGCGAGCGAGGGTGGGAGTGGTGATGGGTGAGAGTGCTGTTTGTGGCAACAGCATCTAGTAGCCCGTGAGTGTGGCGAGCGAGAGTGGGAGTGGTGATCGGTGAGAGTGCTGTTTGTGGCAACAGCACCTAGTAGCCCGTGAGTGTGGCGAGTGAGAGTGGGAGTGGTGATGGGTGAGAGTGCTGTTTGTGGCAACAGCACCTAGTAGCCCGTGAGTGTGGCGAGTGAGAGTGGGAGTGGTGATGGATGAGAGTGCTGTTTGTGGCAACAGCACCTAGTAGCACGTGAGTGTGGCGAGTAAGAGTGGGAGTGGTGATGGGTGAGAGTGCAGTTTGTGGCAACAGCATCTAGTAGCCCGTGAGTGTGGCGAGTGAGAGTGGGTGTGGCGAGTGAGAGTGGGAGTGGTGATGGGTGAGAGTGCTGTTTGTGGCAACAGCACCTAGTAGCACGTGAGTGTGGCGAGTGAGAGTGGGAGTGGTTATGGGTGAGAGTGCTGTTTGTGGCAACAGCACCTAGTAGCACGTGAGTGTGGCGAGTGAGAGTGGGAGTGGTTATGGGTGAGAGTGCTGTTTGTGGCAACAGCACCTAGTAGCCCGTGAGTGTGGCGAGTGAGAGTGGGAGTGGTGATGGATGAGAGTGCTGTTTGTGGCAACAGCATCTAGTAGCCCGTGAGTGTGGCGAGTGAGAGTGGGAGTGGTGATGGGTGAGAGTGCTGTTTGTGGCAACAGCACCTAGTAGCCCGTGAGTGTGGCGAGTGAGAGTGGGAGTGGTGATGGATGAGAGTGCTGTTTGTGGCAACAGCATCTAGTAGCCCGTGAGTGTGGCGAGTGAGAGTGGGAGTGGTGATGGGTGAGAGTGCTGTTTGTGGCAACAGCATCTAGTAACCCGTGAGTGTGGCGATTGAGAGTGGGAGTGGTGATGGGTGAGAGTGCTGTTTGTGGCAACAGCATCTAGTAGCCCGTGAGTGTGGCGAGTGAGAGTGGGAGTGGTGATGGATGAGAGTGCTGTTTGTAGCAACAGCATCTAGTAGCCCGTGAGTGTGGCGAGTGAGAGTGGGAGTGGTGATGGGTGAGAGTGCTGTTTGTGGCAACAGCACCTAGTAGCCCGTGAGTGTGGCGAGTGAGAGTGGGAGTGGTGATGGGTGAGAGTGCTGTTTGTGGCAACAGCATCTAGTAGCCCGTGAGTGTGGCGAGTGAGAGTGAGAGTGGTGATCGGTGAGAGTGCTGTTTGTGGCAACAGCATCTAGTAGCACGTGAGTGTGGCGAGTGAGAGTGGGAGTGGTGATGGGTGAGAGTGCCGTTTGTGGCAACAGCATCTAGTAGCCCGTGAGTATGGTGAGTGAGAGTGGGAGTGGTGATGGGTGAGAGTGCTGTTTGTGGCAACAGCACCTAGTAGCACGTGAGTGTGGCGAGTGAGAGTGGGAGTGGTGATGGGTGAGAGTGCTGTTTGTGGAAACAGTATCTAGTAGCCCGTGAGTGTGGCGAGCGAGAGTGGGAGTGGTGATGGGTGAGAGTGCTGTTTGTGGCAACAGCATCTAGTAGCCCGTGAGTGTGGCGAGGGAGAGTGGGAGTGGTGATGGGTGAGAGTGCTGTTTGTGGCAACAGCACCTAGTATCCCGTGAGTGTGGCGAGTGAGAGTGGGAGTGGTGATGGGTGAGAGTGCTGTTTGTGGCAACAGCACCTAGTAGCCCGTGAGTGTGGCAAGTGAGAGTGGGAGTGGTGATGGGTGAGAGTGCTGTTTGTGGAAACAGCATCTAGTAGCACGTGAGTGTGGCGAGCGAGGGTGGGAGTGGTGATGGGTGAGAGTGCTGTTTGTGGCAACAGCATCTAGTAGCCCGTGAGTGTGGCGAGTGAGAGTGGGAGTGGTGATGGGTAAGAGTGCTGTTTGTGGCAACAGCATCTAGTAGCCCGTGAGTGTGGCGAGTGAGAGTGGGAGTGGTGATGGGTGAGAGTGCTGTTTGTGGCAACAGCACCTAGTAGCCCGTGAGTGTGGCGAGGGAGAGTGGGAGTGGTGATGGATGAGAGTGCTGTTTGTGGCAACAGCACCTAGTAGCCCGTGAGTGTGGCGAGTGAGAGTGGGAGTGGTGATGGGTGAGAGTGCTGTTTGTGGCAACAGCACCTAGTAGCCCGTGAGTGTGGCGAGTGAGAGTGGGAGTGGTGATGGGTGAGAGTGCTGTTTGTGGCAACAGCACCTAGTAGCCCGTGAGTGTGGCGAGTGAGAGTGGGAGTGGTGATGGGTGAGAGTGCTGTTTGTGGCAACAGCATCTAGTAGCCCGTGAGTGTGGCGAGTGAGAGTGAGAGTGGTGATCGGTGAGAGTGCTGTTTGTGGCAACAGCATCTAGTAGCACGTGAGTGTGGCGAGTGAGAGTGGGAGTGGTGATGGGTGAGAGTGCCGTTTGTGGCAACAGCATCTAGTAGCCCGTGAGTGTGGCGAGTGAGAGTGGGAGTGGTGATGGGTGAGAGTGCTGTTTGTGGCAACAGCACCTAGTAGCACGTGAGTGTGGCGAGTGAGAGTGGGAGTGGTGATGGGTGAGAGTGCTGTTTGTGGCAACAGCACCTAGTATCCCGTGAGTGTGGCGAGTGAGAGTGGGAGTGGTGATGGGTGAGAGTGCTGTTTGTGGCAACAGCACCTAGTAGCCCGTGAGTGTGGCAAGTGAGAGTGGGAGTGGTGATGGGTGAGAGTGCTGTTTGTGGCAACAGCATCTAGTAGCACGTGAGTGTGGCGAGCGAGGGTGGGAGTGGTGATGGGTGAGAGTGCTGTTTGTGGCAACAGCATCTAGTAGCACGTGAGTGTGGCGAGCGAGGGTGGGAGTGGTGATGGGTGAGAGTGCTGTTTGTGGCAACAGCATCTAGTAGCCCGTGAGTGTGGCGAGCGAGAGTGGGAGTGGTGATCGGTGAGAGTGCTGTTTGTGGCAACAGCACCTAGTAGCCCATGAGTGTGGCGAGTGAGAGTGGGAGTGGTGATGGGTGAGAGTGCTGTTTGTGGCAACAGCACCTAGTAGCCCGTGAGTGTGGCGAGTGAGAGTGGGAGTGGTGATGGATGAGAGTGCTGTTTGTGGCAACAGCACCTAGTAACACGTGAGTGTGGCGAGTAAGAGTGGGAGTGGTGATGGGTGAGAGTGTTGTTTGTGGCAACAGCATCTAGTAGCCCGTGAGTGTGGCGAGTGAGAGTGGGTGTGGCGAGTGAGAGTGGGAGTGGTGATGGGTGAGAGTGCTGTTTGTGGCAACAGCACCTAGTAGCACGTGAGTGTGGCGAGTGAGAGTGGGAGTGGTTATGGGTGAGAGTGCTGTTTGTGGCAACAGCACCTAGTAGCACGTGAGTGTGGCGAGTGAGTGTGGGAGTGGTTATGGGTGAGAGTGCTGTTTGTGGCAACAGCACCTAGTAGCCCGTGAGTGTGGCGAGTGAGAGTGGGAGTGGTGATGGATGAGAGTGCTGTTTGTGGCAACAGCATCTAGTAGCCCGTGAGTGTGGCGAGTGAGAGTGGGAGTGGTGATGGGTGAGAGTGCTGTTTGTGGCAACAGCACCTAGTAGCCCGTGAGTGTGGCGAGTGAGAGTGGGAGTGGTGATGGATGAGAGTGCTGTTTGTGGCAACAGCATCTAGTAGCCCGTGAGTGTGGCGAGTGAGAGTGGGAGTGGTGATGGGTGAGAGTGCTGTTTGTGGCAACAGCATCTAGTAGCCCGTGAGTGTGGCGATTGAGAGTGGGAGTGGTGATGGGTGAGAGTGCTGTTTGTGGCAACAGCATCTAGTAGCCCGTGAGTGTGGCGAGTGAGAGTGGGAGTGGTGATGGATGAGAGTGCTGTTTGTAGCAACAGCATCTAGTAGCCCGTGAGTGTGGCTAGTGAGAGTGGGAGTGGTGATGGGTGAGAGTGCTGTTTGTGGCAACAGCACCTAGTAGCCCGTGAGTGTGGCGAGTGAGAGTGGGAGTGGTGATGGGTGAGAGTGCTGTTTGTGGCAACAGCATCTAGTAGCCCGTGAGTGTGGCGAGTGAGAGTGAGAGTGGTGATCGGTGAGAGTGCTGTTTGTGGCAACAGCATCTAGTAGCACGTGAGTGTGGCGAGTGAGAGTGGGAGTGGTGATGGGTGAGAGTGCCGTTTGTGGCAACAGCATCTAGTAGCCCGTGAGTATGGTGAGTGAGAGTGGGAGTGGTGATGGGTGAGAGTGCTGTTTGTGGCAACAGCACCTAGTAGCACGTGAGTGTGGCGAGTGAGAGTGGGAGTGGTGATGGGTGAGAGTGCTGTTTGTGGAAACAGTATCTAGTAGCCCGTGAGTGTGGCGAGCGAGAGTGGGAGTGGTGATGGGTGAGAGTGCTGTTTGTGGCAACAGCATCTAGTAGCCCGTGAGTGTGGCGAGGGAGAGTGGGAGTGGTGATGGGTGAGAGTGCTGTTTGTGGCAACAGCACCTAGTATCCCGTGAGTGTGGCGAGTGAGAGTGGGAGTGGTGATGGGTGAGAGTGCTGTTTGTGGCAACAGCACCTAGTAGCCCGTGAGTGTGGCAAGTGAGAGTGGGAGTGGTGATGGGTGAGAGTGCTGTTTGTGGCAACAGCATCTAGTAGCACGTGAGTGTGGCGAGCGAGGGTGGGAGTGGTGATGGGTGAGAGTGCTGTTTGTGGCAACAGCATCTAGTAGCCCGTGAGTGTGGCGAGCGAGAGTGGGAGTGGTGATGGGTGAGAGTGCTGTTTGTGGCAACAGCACCTAGTAGCCCGTGAGTGTGGCGAGTGAGAGTGGGAGTGGTGATGGATGAGAGTGCTGTTTGTGGCAACAGCATCTAGTAGCCCGTGAGTGTGGCGAGTGAGAGTGGGAGTGGTGATGGGTGAGAGTGCTGTTTGTGGCAACAGCATCTAGTAACCCGTGAGTGTGGCGATTGAGAGTGGGAGTGGTGATGGGTGAGAGTGCTGTTTGTGGCAACAGCATCTAGTAGCCCGTGAGTGTGGCGAGTGAGAGTGGGAGTGGTGATGGATGAGAGTGCTGTTTGTAGCAACAGCATCTAGTAGCCCGTGAGTGTGGCTAGTGAGAGTGGGAGTGGTGATGGGTGAGAGTGCTGTTTGTGGCAACAGCACCTAGTAGCCCGTGAGTGTGGCGAGTGAGAGTGGGAGTGGTGATGGGTGAGAGTGCTGTTTGTGGCAACAGCATCTAGTAGCCCGTGAGTGTGGCGAGTGAGAGTGAGAGTGGTGATCGGTGAGAGTGCTGTTTGTGGCAACAGCATCTAGTAGCACGTGAGTGTGGCGAGTGAGAGTGGGAGTGGTGATGGGTGAGAGTGCCGTTTGTGGCAACAGCATCTAGTAGCCCGTGAGTATGGTGAGTGAGAGTGGGAGTGGTGATGGGTGAGAGTGCTGTTTGTGGCAACAGCACCTAGTAGCACGTGAGTGTGGCGAGTGAGAGTGGGAGTGGTGATGGGTGAGAGTGCTGTTTGTGGCAACAGTATCTAGTAGCCCGTGAGTGTGGCGAGCGAGAGTGGGAGTGGTGATGGGTGAGAGTGCTGTTTGTGGCAACAGCATCTAGTAGCCCGTGAGTGTGGCGAGGGAGAGTGGGAGTGGTGATGGGTGAGAGTGCTGTTTGTGGCAACAGCACCTAGTATCCCGTGAGTGTGGCGAGTGAGAGTGGGAGTGGTGATGGGTGAGAGTGCTGTTTGTGGCAACAGCACCTAGTAGCCCGTGAGTGTGGCAAGTGAGAGTGGGAGTGGTGATGGGTGAGAGTGCTGTTTGTGGAAACAGCATCTAGTAGCACGTGAGTGTGGCGAGCGAGGGTGGGAGTGGTGATGGGTGAGAGTGCTGTTTGTGGCAACAGCATCTAGTAGCCCGTGAGTGTGGCGAGTGAGAGTGGGAGTGGTGATGGGTAAGAGTGCTGTTTGTGGCAACAGCATCTAGTAGCCCGTGAGTGTGGCGAGTGAGAGTGGGAGTGGTGATGGGTGAGAGTGCTGTTTGTGGCAACAGCATCTAGTAGCCCGTGAGTGTGGCGAGTGAGAGTGAGAGTGGTGATCGGTGAGAGTGCTGTTTGTGGCAACAGCATCTAGTAGCACGTGAGTGTGGCGAGTGAGAGTGGGAGTGGTGATGGGTGAGAGTGCCGTTTGTGGCAACAGCATCTAGTAGCCCGTGAGTATGGTGAGTGAGAGTGGGAGTGGTGATGGGTGAGAGTGCTGTTTGTGGCAACAGCACCTAGTAGCACGTGAGTGTGGCGAGTGAGAGTGGGAGTGGTGATGGGTGAGAGTGCTGTTTGTGGAAACAGTATCTAGTAGCCCGTGAGTGTGGCGAGCGAGAGTGGGAGTGGTGATGGGTGAGAGTGCTGTTTGTGGCAACAGCATCTAGTAGCCCGTGAGTGTGGCGAGGGAGAGTGGGAGTGGTGATGGGTGAGAGTGCTGTTTGTGGCAACAGCACCTAGTATCCCGTGAGTGTGGCGAGTGAGAGTGGGAGTGGTGATGGGTGAGAGTGCTGTTTGTGGCAACAGCACCTAGTAGCCCGTGAGTGTGGCAAGTGAGAGTGGGAGTGGTGATGGGTGAGAGTGCTGTTTGTGGCAACAGCATCTAGTAGCACGTGAGTGTGGCGAGCGAGGGTGGGAGTGGTGATGGGTGAGAGTGCTGTTTGTGGCAACAGCATCTAGTAGCCCGTGAGTGTGGCGAGCGAGAGTGGGAGTGGTGATGGGTGAGAGTGCTGTTTGTGGCAACAGCACCTAGTAGCCCGTGAGTGTGGCGAGTGAGAGTGGGAGTGGTGATGGATGAGAGTGCTGTTTGTGGCAACAGCATCTAGTAGCCCGTGAGTGTGGCGAGTGAGAGTGGGAGTGGTGATGGGTGAGAGTGCTGTTTGTGGCAACAGCATCTAGTAACCCGTGAGTGTGGCGATTGAGAGTGGGAGTGGTGATGGGTGAGAGTGCTGTTTGTGGCAACAGCATCTAGTAGCCCGTGAGTGTGGCGAGTGAGAGTGGGAGTGGTGATGGATGAGAGTGCTGTTTGTAGCAACAGCATCTAGTAGCCCGTGAGTGTGGCTAGTGAGAGTGGGAGTGGTGATGGGTGAGAGTGCTGTTTGTGGCAACAGCACCTAGTAGCCCGTGAGTGTGGCGAGTGAGAGTGGGAGTGGTGATGGGTGAGAGTGCTGTTTGTGGCAACAGCATCTAGTAGCCCGTGAGTGTGGCGAGTGAGAGTGAGAGTGGTGATCGGTGAGAGTGCTGTTTGTGGCAACAGCATCTAGTAGCACGTGAGTGTGGCGAGTGAGAGTGGGAGTGGTGATGGGTGAGAGTGCCGTTTGTGGCAACAGCATCTAGTAGCCCGTGAGTATGGTGAGTGAGAGTGGGAGTGGTGATGGGTGAGAGTGCTGTTTGTGGCAACAGCACCTAGTAGCACGTGAGTGTGGCGAGTGAGAGTGGGAGTGGTGATGGGTGAGAGTGCTGTTTGTGGCAACAGTATCTAGTAGCCCGTGAGTGTGGCGAGCGAGAGTGGGAGTGGTGATGGGTGAGAGTGCTGTTTGTGGCAACAGCATCTAGTAGCCCGTGAGTGTGGCGAGGGAGAGTGGGAGTGGTGATGGGTGAGAGTGCTGTTTGTGGCAACAGCACCTAGTATCCCGTGAGTGTGGCGAGTGAGAGTGGGAGTGGTGATGGGTGAGAGTGCTGTTTGTGGCAACAGCACCTAGTAGCCCGTGAGTGTGGCAAGTGAGAGTGGGAGTGGTGATGGGTGAGAGTGCTGTTTGTGGAAACAGCATCTAGTAGCACGTGAGTGTGGCGAGCGAGGGTGGGAGTGGTGATGGGTGAGAGTGCTGTTTGTGGCAACAGCATCTAGTAGCCCGTGAGTGTGGCGAGTGAGAGTGGGAGTGGTGATGGGTAAGAGTGCTGTTTGTGGCAACAGCATCTAGTAGCCCGTGAGTGTGGCGAGTGAGAGTGGGAGTGGTGATGGGTGAGAGTGCTGTTTGTGGCAACAGCACCTAGTAGCCCGTGAGTGTGGCGAGGGAGAGTGGGAGTGGTGATGGATGAGAGTGCTGTTTGTGGCAACAGCACCTAGTAGCCCGTGAGTGTGGCGAGTGAGAGTGGGAGTGGTGATGGGTGAGAGTGCTGTTTCTGGCAACAGCACCTAGTAGCACGTGAGTGTGGCGAGTGAGAGTGGGAGTGGTGATGGGTGAGAGTGCTGTTTGTGGCAACAGCACCTAGTAGCCCGTGAGTGTGGCGAGTGAGAGTGGGAGTGGTGATGGGTGAGAGTGCTGTTTGTGGCAACAGCATCTAGTAGCCCGTGAGTGTGGCGAGTGAGAGTGAGAGTGGTGATCGGTGAGAGTGCTGTTTGTGGCAACTGCATCTAGTAGCACGTGAGTGTGGCGAGTGAGAGTGGGAGTGGTGATGGGTGAGAGTGCCGTTTGTGGCAACAGCATCTAGTAGCCCGTGAGTATGGTGAGTGAGAGTGGGAGTGGTGATGGGTGAGAGTGCTGTTTGTGGCAACAGCACCTAGTAGCACGTGAGTGTGGCGAGTGAGAGTGGGAGTGGTGATGGGTGAGAGTGCTGTTTGTGGCAACAGTATCTAGTAGCCCGTGAGTGTGGCGAGCGAGAGTGGGAGTGGTGATGGGTGAGAGTGCTGTTTGTGGCAACAGCATCTAGTAGCCCGTGAGTGTGGCAAGGGAGAGTGGGAGTGGTGATGGGTGAGAGTGCTGTTTGTGGCAACAGCACCTAGTATCCCGTGAGTGTGGCGAGTGAGAGTGGGAGTGGTGATGGGTGAGAGTGCTGTTTGTGGCAACAGCACCTAGTAGCCCGTGAGTGTGGCAAGTGAGAGTGGGAGTGGTGATGGGTGAGAGTGCTGTTTGTGGCAACAGCATCTAGTAGCACGTGAGTGTGGCGAGCGAGGGTGGGAGTGGTGATGGGTGAGAGTGCTGTTTGTGGCAACAGCATCTAGTAGCCCGTGAGTGTGGCGAGCGAGAGTGGGAGTGGTGATCGGTGAGAGTGCTGTTTGTGGCAACAGCACCTAGTAGCCCGTGAGTGTGGCGAGTGAGAGTGGGAGTGGTGATGGGTGAGAGTGCTGTTTGTGGCAACAGCACCTAGTAGCCCGTGAGTGTGGCGAGTGAGAGTGGGAGTGGTGATGGGTGAGAGTGCTGTTTGTGGCAACAGCATCTAGTAGCCCGTGAGTGTGGCGAGTGAGAGTGGGAGTGGTGATAGATGAGAGTGCTGTTCGTGGCAACAGCATCTAGTAGCCCGTGAATGTGGCGAGTGAGAGTGGGAGTGGTGATGGATGAGAGTGCTGTTCGTGGCAACAGCACCTAGTAGCCCGTGAGTGTGGCGAGTGAGAGTGGGAGTGGTGATGGGTGAGAGTGCTGTTCGTGGCAACAGCATCTAGTAGCCCGTGAGTGTGGCGAGTGAGAGTGGGAGTGGTGATGGATGAGAGTTCTGTTTGTGGCAACAGCACCTAGTAGCACGTGAGTGTGGCGAGTGAGAGTGGGAGTGGTGATGGGTGAGAGTGCTGTTTGTGGCAACAGCACCTAGTAGCCCGTGAGTTTGGCGAGTGAGAGTGGGAGTGGTGATGGATGAGAGTGCTGTTTGTGGCAACAGCACCTAGTAGCACGTGAGTGTGGCGAGTAAGAGTGGGAGTGGTGATGGGTGAGAGTGCTGTTTGTGGCAACAGCATCTAGTAGCCCGTGAGTGTGGCGAGTGAGAGTGGGAGTGGTGATGGGTGAGAGTGCTGTTTGTGGCAACAGCATCTAGTAGCCCGTGAGTGTGGCGAGTGAGAGTGGGAGTGGTGATGGGTGAGAGTGCTGTTTGTGGCAACAGCATCTAGTAGCCCGTGAGTGTGGCGAGTGAGAGTGGGAGTGGTGATGGGTGAGAGTGCTGTTTGTGGCAACAGCATCTAGTAGCCCGTGAGTGTGGCGAGTGAGAGTGGGAGTGGTGATGGGTGAGAGTGCTGTTTGTGGCAACAGCATCTAGTAGCCCGTGAGTGTGGCGAGTGAGAGTGGGAGTGGTGATGGGTGAGAGTGCTGTTTGTGGCAACAGCACCTAGTATCCCGTGAGTGTGGCGAGTAAGAGTGGGAGTGGTGATGGGTGAGAGTGCTGTTTGTGGCAACAGCACCTAGTAGCCCGTGAGTGTGGCCAGTGAGAGTGGGAGTGGTGATGGGTGAGAGTGCTGTTTGTGGCAACAGCATCTAGTAGCACGTGAGTGTGGCGAGCGAGGGTGGGAGTGGTGATGGGTGAGAGTGCTGTTTGTGGCAACAGTATCTAGTAGCCCGTGAGTGTGGCGAGCGAGAGTGGGAGTGGTGATCGGTGAGAGTGCTGTTTGTGGCAACAGCATCTAGTAGCCCGTGAGTGTGGCGAGTGAGAGTGGGAGTGGTGATGGGTGAGAGTGCTGTTTGTGGCAACAGCACCTAGTAGCCCGTGAGTGTGGCGAGTGAGAGTTGGAGTGGTGATGGGTGAGAGTGCTGTTTGTGGCAACAGCATCTAGTAGCCCGTGAGTGTGGCGAGTGAGAGTGGGAGTGGTGATGGATGAGAGTGCTGTTTGTGGCAACAGCACCTAGTAGCACGTGAGTGTGGCGAGTGAGAGTGGGAGTGGTGATGGGTGAGAGTGCTGTTTGTGGCAACAGCACCTAGTAGCCCGTGAGTGTGGCGAGTGAGAGTGGGAGTGGTGATGGATGAGAGTGCTGTTTGTGGCAACAGCACCTAGTAGCACGTGAGTGTGGCGAGTAAGAGTGGGAGTGGTGATGGGTGAGAGTGCTGTTTGTGGCAACAGCATCTAGTAGCCCGTGAGTGTGGCAAGGGAGAGTGGGAGTGGTGATGGGTGAGAGTGCTGTTTGTTGCAACAGCACCTAGTATCCCGTGAGTGTGGCGAGTGAGAGTGGGAGTGGTGATGGGTGAGAGTGCTGTTTGTGGCAACAGCACCTAGTAGCCCGTGAGTGTGGCAAGTGAGAGTGGGAGTGGTGATGGGTGAGAGTGCTGTTTGTGGCAACAGCATCTAGTAGCACGTGAGTGTGGCGAGCGAGGGTGGGAGTGGTGATGGGTGAGAGTGCTGTTTGTGGCAACAGCATCTAGTAGCCCGTGAGTGTGGCGAGCGAGAGTGGGAGTGGTGATCGGTGAGAGTGCTGTTTGTGGCAACAGCACCTAGTAGCCCGTGAGTGTGGCGAGTGAGAGTGGGAGTGGTGATGGGTGAGAGTGCTGTTTGTGGCAACAGCACCTAGTAGCCCGTGAGTGTGGCGAGTGAGAGTGGGAGTGGTGATGGGTGAGAGTGCTGTTTGTGGCAACAGCATCTAGTAGCCCGTGAGTGTGGCGAGTGAGAGTGGGAGTGGTGATAGATGAGAGTGCTGTTCGTGGCAACAGCATCTAGTAGCCCGTGAATGTGGCGAGTGAGAGTGGGAGTGGTGATGGATGAGAGTGCTGTTCGTGGCAACAGCACCTAGTAGCCCGTGAGTGTGGCGAGTGAGAGTGGGAGTGGTGATGGGTGAGAGTGCTGTTCGTGGCAACAGCATCTAGTAGCCCGTGAGTGTGGCGAGTGAGAGTGGGAGTGGTGATGGATGAGAGTTCTGTTTGTGGCAACAGCACCTAGTAGCACGTGAGTGTGGCGAGTGAGAGTGGGAGTGGTGATGGGTGAGAGTGCTGTTTGTGGCAACAGCACCTAGTAGCCCGTGAGTTTGGCGAGTGAGAGTGGGAGTGGTGATGGATGAGAGTGCTGTTTGTGGCAACAGCACCTAGTAGCACGTGAGTGTGGCGAGTAAGAGTGGGAGTGGTGATGGGTGAGAGTGCTGTTTGTGGCAACAGCATCTAGTAGCCCGTGAGTGTGGCGAGTGAGAGTGGGAGTGGTGATGGGTGAGAGTGCTGTTTGTGGCAACAGCATCTAGTAGCCCGTGAGTGTGGCGAGTGAGAGTGGGAGTGGTGATGGGTGAGAGTGCTGTTTGTGGCAACAGCATCTAGTAGCCCGTGAGTGTGGCGAGTGAGAGTGGGAGTGGTGATGGGTGAGAGTGCTGTTTGTGGCAACAGCATCTAGTAGCCCGTGAGTGTGGCGAGTGAGAGTGGGAGTGGTGATGGGTGAGAGTGCTGTTTGTGGCAACAGCATCTAGTAGCCCGTGAGTGTGGCGAGTGAGAGTGGGAGTGGTGATGGGTGAGAGTGCTGTTTGTGGCAACAGCACCTAGTATCCCGTGAGTGTGGCGAGTAAGAGTGGGAGTGGTGATGGGTGAGAGTGCTGTTTGTGGCAACAGCACCTAGTAGCCCGTGAGTGTGGCCAGTGAGAGTGGGAGTGGTGATGGGTGAGAGTGCTGTTTGTGGCAACAGCATCTAGTAGCACGTGAGTGTGGCGAGCGAGGGTGGGAGTGGTGATGGGTGAGAGTGCTGTTTGTGGCAACAGTATCTAGTAGCCCGTGAGTGTGGCGAGCGAGAGTGGGAGTGGTGATCGGTGAGAGTGCTGTTTGTGGCAACAGCATCTAGTAGCCCGTGAGTGTGGCGAGTGAGAGTGGGAGTGGTGATGGGTGAGAGTGCTGTTTGTGGCAACAGCACCTAGTAGCCCGTGAGTGTGGCGAGTGAGAGTTGGAGTGGTGATGGGTGAGAGTGCTGTTTGTGGCAACAGCATCTAGTAGCCCGTGAGTGTGGCGAGTGAGAGTGGGAGTGGTGATGGATGAGAGTGCTGTTTGTGGCAACAGCACCTAGTAGCACGTGAGTGTGGCGAGTGAGAGTGGGAGTGGTGATGGGTGAGAGTGCTGTTTGTGGCAACAGCACCTAGTAGCCCGTGAGTGTGGCGAGTGAGAGTGGGAGTGGTGATGGATGAGAGTGCTGTTTGTGGCAACAGCACCTAGTAGCACGTGAGTGTGGCGAGTAAGAGTGGGAGTGGTGATGGGTGAGAGTGCTGTTTGTGGCAACAGCATCTAGTAGCCCGTGAGTGTGGCGAGTGAGAGTGGGAGTGGTGATGGGTAAGAGTGCTGTTTGTGGCAACAGCATCTAGTAGCCCGTGAGTGTGGCGAGTGAGAGTGGGAGTGGTGATGGGTGAGAGTGCTGTTTGTGGCAACAGCACCTAGTAGCCCGTGAGTGTGGCGAGGGAGAGTGGGAGTGGTGATGGATGAGAGTGCTGTTTGTGGCAACAGCACCTAGTAGCCCGTGAGTGTGGCGAGTGAGAGTGGGAGTGGTGATGGGTGAGAGTGCTGTTTCTGGCAACAGCACCTAGTAGCACGTGAGTGTGGCGAGTGAGAGTGGGAGTGGTGATGGGTGAGAGTGCTGTTTGTGGCAACAGCACCTAGTAGCCCGTGAGTGTGGCGAGTGAGAGTGGGAGTGGTGATGGGTGAGAGTGCTGTTTGTGGCAACAGCATCTAGTAGCCCGTGAGTGTGGCGAGTGAGAGTGAGAGTGGTGATCGGTGAGAGTGCTGTTTGTGGCAACTGCATCTAGTAGCACGTGAGTGTGGCGAGTGAGAGTGGGAGTGGTGATGGGTGAGAGTGCCGTTTGTGGCAACAGCATCTAGTAGCCCGTGAGTATGGTGAGTGAGAGTGGGAGTGGTGATGGGTGAGAGTGCTGTTTGTGGCAACAGCACCTAGTAGCACGTGAGTGTGGCGAGTGAGAGTGGGAGTGGTGATGGGTGAGAGTGCTGTTTGTGGCAACAGTATCTAGTAGCCCGTGAGTGTGGCGAGCGAGAGTGGGAGTGGTGATGGGTGAGAGTGCTGTTTGTGGCAACAGCATCTAGTAGCCCGTGAGTGTGGCAAGGGAGAGTGGGAGTGGTGATGGGTGAGAGTGCTGTTTGTGGCAACAGCACCTAGTATCCCGTGAGTGTGGCGAGTGAGAGTGGGAGTGGTGATGGGTGAGAGTGCTGTTTGTGGCAACAGCACCTAGTAGCCCGTGAGTGTGGCAAGTGAGAGTGGGAGTGGTGATGGGTGAGAGTGCTGTTTGTGGCAACAGCATCTAGTAGCACGTGAGTGTGGCGAGCGAGGGTGGGAGTGGTGATGGGTGAGAGTGCTGTTTGTGGCAACAGCATCTAGTAGCCCGTGAGTGTGGCGAGCGAGAGTGGGAGTGGTGATCGGTGAGAGTGCTGTTTGTGGCAACAGCACCTAGTAGCCCGTGAGTGTGGCGAGTGAGAGTGGGAGTGGTGATGGGTGAGAGTGCTGTTTGTGGCAACAGCACCTAGTAGCCCGTGAGTGTGGCGAGTGAGAGTGGGAGTGGTGATGGGTGAGAGTGCTGTTTGTGGCAACAGCATCTAGTAGCCCGTGAGTGTGGCGAGTGAGAGTGGGAGTGGTGATAGATGAGAGTGCTGTTCGTGGCAACAGCATCTAGTAGCCCGTGAATGTGGCGAGTGAGAGTGGGAGTGGTGATGGATGAGAGTGCTGTTCGTGGCAACAGCACCTAGTAGCCCGTGAGTGTGGCGAGTGAGAGTGGGAGTGGTGATGGGTGAGAGTGCTGTTCGTGGCAACAGCATCTAGTAGCCCGTGAGTGTGGCGAGTGAGAGTGGGAGTGGTGATGGATGAGAGTTCTGTTTGTGGCAACAGCACCTAGTAGCACGTGAGTGTGGCGAGTGAGAGTGGGAGTGGTGATGGGTGAGAGTGCTGTTTGTGGCAACAGCACCTAGTAGCCCGTGAGTTTGGCGAGTGAGAGTGGGAGTGGTGATGGATGAGAGTGCTGTTTGTGGCAACAGCACCTAGTAGCACGTGAGTGTGGCGAGTAAGAGTGGGAGTGGTGATGGGTGAGAGTGCTGTTTGTGGCAACAGCATCTAGTAGCCCGTGAGTGTGGCGAGTGAGAGTGGGAGTGGTGATGGGTGAGAGTGCTGTTTGTGGCAACAGCATCTAGTAGCCCGTGAGTGTGGCGAGTGAGAGTGGGAGTGGTGATGGGTGAGAGTGCTGTTTGTGGCAACAGCATCTAGTAGCCCGTGAGTGTGGCGAGTGAGAGTGGGAGTGGTGATGGGTGAGAGTGCTGTTTGTGGCAACAGCATCTAGTAGCCCGTGAGTGTGGCGAGTGAGAGTGGGAGTGGTGATGGGTGAGAGTGCTGTTTGTGGCAACAGCATCTAGTAGCCCGTGAGTGTGGCGAGTGAGAGTGGGAGTGGTGATGGGTGAGAGTGCTGTTTGTGGCAACAGCACCTAGTATCCCGTGAGTGTGGCGAGTAAGAGTGGGAGTGGTGATGGGTGAGAGTGCTGTTTGTGGCAACAGCACCTAGTAGCCCGTGAGTGTGGCCAGTGAGAGTGGGAGTGGTGATGGGTGAGAGTGCTGTTTGTGGCAACAGCATCTAGTAGCACGTGAGTGTGGCGAGCGAGGGTGGGAGTGGTGATGGGTGAGAGTGCTGTTTGTGGCAACAGTATCTAGTAGCCCGTGAGTGTGGCGAGCGAGAGTGGGAGTGGTGATCGGTGAGAGTGCTGTTTGTGGCAACAGCATCTAGTAGCCCGTGAGTGTGGCGAGTGAGAGTGGGAGTGGTGATGGGTGAGAGTGCTGTTTGTGGCAACAGCACCTAGTAGCCCGTGAGTGTGGCGAGTGAGAGTTGGAGTGGTGATGGGTGAGAGTGCTGTTTGTGGCAACAGCATCTAGTAGCCCGTGAGTGTGGCGAGTGAGAGTGGGAGTGGTGATGGATGAGAGTGCTGTTTGTGGCAACAGCACCTAGTAGCACGTGAGTGTGGCGAGTGAGAGTGGGAGTGGTGATGGGTGAGAGTGCTGTTTGTGGCAACAGCACCTAGTAGCCCGTGAGTGTGGCGAGTGAGAGTGGGAGTGGTGATGGATGAGAGTGCTGTTTGTGGCAACAGCACCTAGTAGCACGTGAGTGTGGCGAGTAAGAGTGGGAGTGGTGATGGGTGAGAGTGCTGTTTGTGGCAACAGCATCTAGTAGCCCGTGAGTGTGGCGAGTGAGAGTGGGTGTGGCGAGTGAGAGTGGGAGTGGTGATGGGTGAGAGTGCTGTTTGTGGCAACAGCACCTAGTAGCACGTGAGTGTGGCGAGTGAGAGTGGGAGTGGTTATGGGTGAGAGTGCTGTTTGTGGCAACAGCACCTAGTAGCCCGTGAGTGTGGCGAGTGAGAGTGGGAGTGGTGATGGATGAGAGTGCTGTTTGTGGCAACAGCATCTAGTAGCCCGTGAGTGTGGCGAGTGAGAGTGGGAGTGGTGATGGGTGAGAGTGCTGTTTGTGGCAACAGCACCTAGTAGCCCGTGAGTGTGGCGAGTGAGAGTGGGAGTGGTGATGGATGAGAGTGCTGTTTGTGGCAACAGCATCTAGTAGCCCGTGAGTGTGGCGAGTGAGAGTGGGAGTGGTGATGGGTGAGAGTGCTGTTTGTGGCAACAGCATCTAGTAACCCGTGAGTGTGGCGATTGAGAGTGGGAGTGGTGATGGGTGAGAGTGCTGTTTGTGGCAACAGCATCTAGTAGCCCGTGAGTGTGGCGAGTGAGAGTGGGAGTGGTGATGGATGAGAGTGCTGTTTGTAGCAACAGCATCTAGTAGCCCGTGAGTGTGGCGAGTGAGAGTGGGAGTGGTGATGGGTGAGAGTGCTGTTTGTGGCAACAGCATCTAGTAGCCCGTGAGTGTGGCGAGTGAGAGTGGGAGTGGTGATCGGTGAGAGTGCTGTTTGTGGCAACAGCATCTAGTAGCCCGTGAGTGTGGCGAGTGAGAGTGGGAGTGGTGATGGGTGAGAGTGCTGTTTGTGGCAACAGCACCTAGTAGCCCGTGAGTGTGGCGAGTGAGAGTGGGAGTGGTGATGGGTGAGAGTGCTGTTTGTGGCAACAGCATCTAGTAGCCCGTGAGTGTGGCGAGTGAGAGTAGGAGTGGTGATCGGTGAGAGTGCTGTTTGTGGCAACAGCATCTAGTAGCACGTGAGTGTGGCGAGCGAGGGTGGGAGTGGTGATGGGTGAGAGTGCTGTTTGTGGCAACAGCATCTAGTAGCCCGTGAGTGTGGCGAGCGAGAGTGGGAGTGGTGATCGGTGAGAGTGCTGTTTGTGGCAACAGCATCTAGTAGCACGTGAGTGTGGCGAGCGAGGGTGGGAGTGGTGATGGGTGAGAGTGCTGTTTGTGGCAACAGCATCTAGTAGCCCGTGAGTGTGGCGAGCGAGAGTGGGAGTGGTGATCGGTGAGAGTGCTGTTTGTGGCAACAGCACCTAGTAGCCCGTGAGTGTGGCGAGTGAGAGTGGGAGTGGTGATGGGTGAGAGTGCTGTTTCTGGCAACAGCACCTAGTAGCACGTGAGTGTGGCGAGTGAGAGTGGGAGTGGTGATGGGTGAGAGTGCTGTTTGTGGCAACAGCACCTAGTAGCCCGTGAGTGTGGCGAGTGAGAGTGGGAGTGGTGATGGGTGAGAGTGCTGTTTGTGGCAACAGCATCTAGTAGCCCGTGAGTGTGGCGAGTGAGAGTGAGAGTGGTGATCGGTGAGAGTGCTGTTTGTGGCAACTGCATCTAGTAGCACGTGAGTGTGGCGAGTGAGAGTGGGAGTGGTGATGGGTGAGAGTGCCGTTTGTGGCAACAGCATCTAGTAGCCCGTGAGTATGGTGAGTGAGAGTGGGAGTGGTGATGGGTGAGAGTGCTGTTTGTGGCAACAGCACCTAGTAGCACGTGAGTGTGGCGAGTGAGAGTGGGAGTGGTGATGGGTGAGAGTGCTGTTTGTGGCAACAGCACCTAGTAGCCCGTGAGTGTGGCGAGTGAGAGTGGGAGTGGTGATGGATGAGAGTGCTGTTTGTGGCAACAGCACCTAGTAGCACGTGAGTGTGGCGAGTAAGAGTGGGAGTGGTGATGGGTGAGAGTGCTGTTTGTGACAACAGCATCTAGTAGCCCGTGAGTGTGGCGAGTGAGAGTGGGTGTGGCGAGTGAGAGTGGGAGTGGTGATGGGTGAGAGTGCTGTTTGTGGCAACAGCACCTAGTAGCACGTGAGTGTGGCGAGTGAGAGTGGGAGTGGTTATGGGTGAGAGTGCTGTTTGTGGCAACAGCACCTAGTAGCCCGTGAGTGTGGCGAGTGAGAGTGGGAGTGGTGATGGATGAGAGTGCTGTTTGTGGCAACAGCATCTAGTAGCCCGTGAGTGTGGCGAGTGAGAGTGGGAGTGGTGATGGGTGAGAGTGCTGTTTGTGGCAACAGCACCTAGTAGCCCGTGAGTGTGGCGAGTGAGAGTGGGAGTGGTGATGGATGAGAGTGCTGTTTGTGGCAACGGCATCTAGTAGCCCGTGAGTGTGGCGAGTGAGAGTGGGAGTGGTGATGGGTGAGAGTGCTGTTTGTGGCAACAGCATCTAGTAACCCGTGAGTGTGGCGATTGAGAGTGGGAGTGGTGATGGGTGAGAGTGCTGTTTGTGGCAACAGCATCTAGTAGCCCGTGAGTGTGGCGAGTGAGAGTGGGAGTGGTGATGGATGAGAGTGCTGTTTGTAGCAACAGCATCTAGTAGCCCGTGAGTGTGGCGAGTGAGAGTGGGAGTGGTGATGGGTGAGAGTGCTGTTTGTGGCAACAGCATCTAGTAGCCCGTGAGTGTGGCGAGTGAGAGTGGGAGTGGTGATCGGTGAGAGTGCTGTTTGTGGCAACAGCATCTAGTAGCCCGTGAGTGTGGCGAGTGAGAGTGGGAGTGGTGATGGGTGAGAGTGCTGTTTGTGGCAACAGCACCTAGTAGCCCGTGAGTGTGGCGAGTGAGAGTGGGAGTGGTGATGGGTGAGAGTGCTGTTTGTGGCAACAGCATCTAGTAGCCCGTGAGTGTGGCGAGTGAGAGTGGGAGTGGTGATCGGTGAGAGTGCTGTTTGTGGCAACAGCATCTAGTAGCCCGTGAGTGTTGCGAGTGAGAGTGGGAGTGGTGATGGGTGAGACTGCTGTTTGTGGCAACAGCACCTAGTAGCCCGTGAGTGTGGCGAGTGAGAGTGGGAGTGGTGATGGGTGAGAGTGCTGTTTGTGGCAACAGCATCTAGTAGCCCGTGAGTGTGGCGAGTGAGAGTGGGAGTGGTGATGGGTGAGAGTGTTGTTTGTGGCAACAGCATCTAGTAGCACGTGAGTGTGGCGAGTGAGAGTGGGAGTGGTGATGGGTGAGAGTGCTGTTTGTGGCAACAGCATCTAGTAGCCCGTGATTGTGGCGAGTGAGAGTGGGAGTGGTGATGGGTGAGAGTGCTGTTTGTGGCAACAGCATCTAGTAGCCCGTGAGTGTGGCGAGTGAGAGTGGGAGTGGTGATGGATGCGAGTGCTTTTTGTGGCAACACCATCTAGTAACCTGTGAGTGTGGCAAGTGAGTGTAAGTGAGCGAGGAGCCATGACTGCTTCTTTGTCATCTTGTGGCTGTGAGGGAGTGAGTGTGACTGTGACTGAGTGAGTGGCCATGACTGCCTGTTTCTCACCTTGTGGCTGTAAGTGAGGGAGTGTGAAAGAGTTGAAGAGCTAGAGCATTGGTGAGAGTGTGTGCGAGTGTGTGCGAGTGTGAGTGTGTGAGTGTGAGTGTGCGAGTGTGAATGTGCGAGTGTGAGTGTGCGAGTGCAAAGTATGCCTCACTTTTGTGATGCTAGCATTATCAAGTATATGACTGTTGTAAGTGCCCTGCTTGCAACAGGGCGGGATTTTGTTGGTGGGCGTGAGTTGCGCTGTTCGTGTGGTAACAGTTGTTTTTGGAGCCCGTTACACCCTGATACTACCTGGTTACTACCCTGATAGTACCTTGTTACCACCCTGATACTTCCTGGTTGCCAACCTGATACTACCTGGTTACTACCCTGATAGTACCTTGTTACCACCCTGATACTACCTGGTTACCACCCTGATACTACCTGGTTACCACCCTAATATTACATACATGGTTACCACCCGTGTGTTACGAACGTGTCTTATGTCTCAGCTGGACGAAGCAATGAATGGAGCGGAAGCCAACGTTTGGTCACAAACTCATCACCTTTTGAGGCGCCCAAAAAGCAGCACGAAGCTATGGATGGAGCGGAAGCCAACGTTTGGCCACAAACTCATCACCTTTTGAGGCGCCCCAAAAGCAGCACGAAGTTACGGATGGAGCGGAAGCCAGCATTTAGTCACAAACTTATCACCTTTTGAGGCGTCCCAAAAGCTGCAAAGAGTCACTACACAACGGGAGTGGACTACGGAGGAGGGCACGGGGTTGTGCGAGTGATCGTAGCGCTCTAGTAGCGTTCTTACTGCTTGCTGTGTTTACAGAGAAGGTTTGCAAGAGTTTCCACTAAAGAACAACTTGCAATGAAAAGTTGATAGTACAATTGAGGCATGCAGAACAAAAGGACTAGAATGGCATGCAACACCTAGCAAGGGCGAAATCTGACAGCGCAGCAGAAGAGAAGCTTGTCAGCGCTGCAGCAGAGTGGTCAGCCAGTGTTGTACTGCGCGTGCTCTGCCAGCACTGCAGTCGCAGGTGACTATCTGCAGTCGCAGGTTGCTACCTGCAGTCGCAGGTTGTCTATCTGCGCAGATGTGCGCACCTACCAAGTAGGTGCAGGTTGGCGGTTTCACCTCCAGGCATATTGCGCAGGTGCAAGGTAGAAAACGTGTCGTCGGTTTCGCCGGGTGCGCACCATCGACCACGTGATGCCGTTCCGCAGGTAGAACTTCGCCAAAACCTCCTGGGCGAAAGTTCGCACGCCTCCGCAGAGTTTCGCACAACTCTGCTGCTTCGGTCGATCAGCTCGACATCTATCGGTCGAACAACGTTCGCCGTGTAAGCCTCCTCGACCCAAACTCTTCGACCAGCGTTCTTTGACCAGGATCGTCGACCAGCGTTCTACGACGGAAGCTCGTCGTGCAGATATCGTCGACCAGACCTCGTCGCGCAGATCTCGTCGACCAGATTCTGTCGAGCAGAGCCTGCTCGGTCGCAACTTCCGTCGAACTGCAGAAGCCCACTTCTTCGACCAATCCGTCAAGAACTTCCCATCGACGGCGAGATCGGCTGCGCCCAAGCGAGGGCGGGGCCTTTCTCTTCGACAAAAGCAGCACGAAGCAATGGATGGAGCGGAAGCCAACGTTTGGTCACAAATTGATCACCTTCTGAGGCGCCCCAAAAGCAGCAGAAAGTGATGGATGGAGCGGAAGCCAACGTTTAGTCACAAACTCATCACCTTTTAAGGCGCCCCAAAAGCAGCACAAAGCTATGGATGGAGCGGAAGCCAACGTTTAATCACAAGCTCACCACCTTTCCTTCCCTTCATTGCGTCTCATCTCCCCAATTATCACCCTGATACTACCTGGTTACCACCCATGTGTCCTCTGTCCAAGAGTGTTGTAAGAATGCTATTTATGATAAACATTACAACATGGTTGAAAAATTTTCGCATCGTTGGCGTTGAATGCAAGATTTTGATGTATATACGTCAAAAACGTAGTCATTGTTTTTTCATTGTTGGAGCAAGGGAACAGGTCATATTAATTAGGACAGGTAGATTCAATTCAAATATATCTAAATCTGGACGACATTCAAACTCAAATTATGCCACCTTAACACCAGAGTCGAGCAACTCACAAACGGATAGCCTCCAAAACCGGTGGGACCACAAAACTCCTTGCGCTGATGGGGTTACATGAGGGTCACAAGTTCGCATGAGGAAACGAATTTCGCATCAGTCCAAATTGGGCAGTGGGCCACATCGCATGACCCCTGCCTCCCCCAATGCGCGACTCGCTGCGATGTGCTTTGCCTCTGGAGGTTTTCATACGGTGGCGTGCTCTATTCGTAAACCTCTGTCAGAACATTATAGCTCATGCATATTGTGTAGGCTATAGTGGGGTACTCCATAAGGGGTACAACCCAATTAGGGTTAGTACTTGTACCCAATTCATTCATAGTTCACCTCTTCCTCGTTTCTTCTCATGGTATCGAGCAGGTTCCCTAGTGGGAACGATTCCTAGGGCCCACCACCACGAAAATTTTTTTCCTGCCCGGAGCGCGTTTTGCGCCGGCCCGAGTCGCGCCGCCCTCCCGGCCCGTCGCGCCCGTCGCGCCCGTCGCGCCCGTCGCGCCCGTCGCGCCCGTCGCGCCCATCGCCACCTACCTCCGCGGCCCCGCCACCCACCTGTGCGGCCCCGCCACCTACCTTCGCGGCCCCGCCACCTCACTGTGCGGCCCCGCCACCTACCTCCGCGGCCCCGCCACCTACCAGTGCGGCCCCACCACCTACCTTCGCGGCCCCGCCACCTCACTGTGCGGCCCCGCCACCTACCTTCGCGGCCCCGCCACCTACCTCCGCGGCCCCGCCACCTACCTGTACGGCCCCGCCACCTACCTGTGTGGCCCCGCCACCTACCTTCGCGGCCCCGCCACCTCACTGTGCGGCCCCGCCACCTACCTCCGCGGCCCCGCCACCTACCTGTGCGGCCCCGCCACCTACCTTCGCGGCCCCGCCACCTCACTGTGCGGCCCCGCCACCTACCTCCGCGGCCCCGCCACCTACCTGTGCGGCCCCGCCACCTACCTTCGCGGCCCCGCCACCTCACTGTGCGGCCCCGCCACCTACCTCCGCGGCCCCGCCACTTACCTTTGCGGCCCCCCCGCCTCCTCCCAGCGGCCCCGGACGCCGCCCTCTCAGCGGCCCCGCCGAGCCGCCCAGCAGCCAAGCCGCCCAGCCGCCGAGCCGCCCACCAGCCGAGCCGCCCAGCAGCCGAGCCGCCCAGCAGCCGAGCCGCCGAGCCGCCCAGCCGCCGAGCCACCCTGTCCGCAGCCGAGCCGCCCAGCAGCCGAGCCGCCCCGCCGCCGAGCCGCCCAGCCGCCGAGCCGCCGAGCCGCCCTGCAGCCGAGCCGCCCGAACCGCCCTGTCCGGTAAGAGCAGCGCCTCTCTCACAGCACTGCCCTCGCCCTACTGTTTGCACTGCTAGTCTACTGCTGTCATGGCTACCCCTAGTGTCCTCGCCTTTGACGCTGAGGGTCGGGCCATTGACTTTGACGTCTGGGTAGATGACCTGCAGCTTTTCTTACAGTGCGACAGAGCAGACGGCCTCTCCCTCTTTGACCTCACTTCTGGTGCCTCTCCTGCCCCCGCTGCTGATGTTGACGCCACTGTTCGCTCACAGTGGGCCACGCGCGATGCTGCTGCACGTCTTGCTGTGCGTCGCCACCTACCTACCTCTGAGCGTGCGCACTTTAGCCAGTACAAGAGTGCTCAGACCTTGTACGACGCTGTAGTTGCACGCTACTCCTCCCCTGCCACTGCTGCACTGAGCCGCCTCATGCTACCGTACCTCTTCCCTGACCTTGCTGCCTTTCCCACAGTCGCTGACCTCATTACGCACCTCCGCACTAGTGACACTCGCTACCGCGCTGCGCTTCCTGCTGAGTTCTGCGCCAAGAACCCCCCCCCCATGTACGTCACCCTCTACTACATAGTCACCCGTCTCCCTGACTCCCTTCGTGTAGTCAGGGACCACTTCCTCTCGGTTTGTCCCACCACTCTCACCGTTGACCTCCTCGAGAAGGCCCTCCTAGCAGCAGAAAAGAGCATAGTCGCTGTAGGAGCCTCTCATGGTGACCCTCGCACCCCCATCTTTGAGGGGTGTTCCCCCTCCCCTCTTTTGCCCTCTGTTGCCTCTGCTGCTGCGGCCGACCTCGCTGGTTTGGAGTCGGTTGGGGCAGCGTCTACCCCTAGCGGGAGACGCCGCCCTGGCAGGGGCAAGGGGGGCAGGAGCGCTGGAGGAGCTAGCGGGGGCGGTGGAGGCGGCGGTGGAGGCGGTGGAGGAGGTGGGGGTGGCGGTGGGGGTGGTGGCGGGGGTGGAGGTGTAGGTGGCGGCAGTGGAGGCGCAGGAGGCAGCGGCGGTGGCGGAGGGAGCGGAGGTGGCGGCGGTGGAGGAGGAGGCGGCGGAGGAGGTGGAGCTGGTCGGGGTGGCGCTGCGCAGAGGGTCAGCTCCGGTGGTGGTCAGCGCCAGCAGCACCAGCAGCAGCAGCAGCAGCGCACTCGTGACGTCCCCTCCCCTCAGCAGCTCCGTGAGTGGTACACTGCACGCCAGAGGGGTGGGGGTACTGGTCTGTGCACCTACGTCCTGCGCACCGGCGACCGCGCGGGTGAGCAGTGCGGGGGTGCGCACTCCACCCAGCGCTGCTTTGGCCGCCTGACGGACGCTTGGCGTCACCAGTTCCCTGAGGCCACTGAGATCCCCCGCTGGGGTGAGCTGTCTAGGGCGGGTGTAGCTGTCTTTGACCTTGACTTTGATGCTATTCTTGCTGCCGTGTATACTGTGACTATTAGTGATGAGGGTGACTGTTACCGGTGTTTTCCGCCCGACCCGGGCATTGAGACTGCTGCTCTAGGTACTGGTGAGGCTGCTGCTCTAGGTGCTAGCGAGGCTGCTGCTCTAGGTGCGTCTGCTCCCTCAGGTGCTGGTGAGTCTGCTCTCTCAGGTTCTGCGTCGGCTTCGGCCTCCCACACCTTCACCCTAGACTCGGGGGCTTCTCGCTCCTTCTTTCGAGACCGCACCACACTCACGCCGCTTGGCCGGCCAGTTGCGGTCTCTCTGGCAGACCCCTCTAGAGGTCCTGTCCTTGCTCACTTCTCCACTGTCCTCCCGTGTCCGGCGGCCCCCTCTGGCACCCTGTCTGGTCTCTACCTCCCCTCGTTCTCTACGAACTTGGTGAGTGGTGCTGACCTACAGGATGCGGGGGTTCACCAGTTCACTCCTGCGAGTCAGCGGGTGACCCACTGCACGGACGCTCGGACAGGCCGCCACCTGGCCACGTTTACACGTCGGCCAGGGTCGAGCCTGTACACACTGACCACTGCGTCTCCTCCAGTCCCTGCGTCTGGTCAGGTAGCTGCGTCGGGTCAGGTGTTTGCTGCAGCGTCCAGGTCTGGTCCTGAGTCTGCCCCCTGCTCGTGTCGCCTCCTGTCTCACGAGACTCTCCTCTGGCACCACCGCCTTGGTCACCCCTCCCTGCTTCGTCTCCGGAGCATGGCCTCCCGTGTCCTTGTCTCTGGTCTTCCCCGGTCCCTCCCTCCCCTTCCTCCGGGGCCTGGCCCTACCTGCGTCCCCTGTGTCGAGGGACGGCAGCGGGCTACCCCTCACTCCTCCCAGTTTCCTCCGACAGAGGCCCCGCTGCAGACGCTTCACATGGACGTGTGGGGCCCGGCCCGCGTCCGTGGACAGGGTCACGAGCGCTACTTCCTGCTGGTGGTTGACGACTACTCGCGTTACACCACAGTCTTCCCCTTGCGCAGCAAGGGTGATGTCACTGAGGTGTTGATCGACTGGATCCGCGCAGCTCGTCTCCAGCTCAGGCGGAGCTTCGGCTCGGACTTTCCTGTTCTGCGTCTGCACTCTGACAGAGGCGGAGAGTTCTCCTCTGGCCTTCTGCGAGCCTACTGTCGTGCACGAGGCATCCGCCAGACCTTCACGCTTCCGGACTCTCCACAGCAAAATGGGATTGCTGAGCGCCGCATTGGCATGGTCATGGACGTCGCCCGTACGTCCATGATGCATGCGGCTGCCCCCCATTTTCTGTGGCCGTTTGCGGTTCGGTACGCGGCGCATCAGATCAACCTTCAGCCCAGGGTCTCCATGCCGGAGACCTCCCCAGCTTTGCTGTGGACGGGGAAGGTTGGCGATGCGTCTGCGTTCCGTGTCTGGGGATCTCGGGCGTTTGTCCGCGACTTGTCTGCGGACAAGCTGTCCCCTCGTGCTGCTCCTTGCGTCTTCCTGGGTTTCCCCCCTGACGCCCCAGGGTGGCAGTTCTACCACCCCACCTCTCGCCGTGTTCTGTCCTCCCAGGACGTCACGTTCGACGAGTCGGTCCCCTACTACCGCCTCTTCCCCTACCGCACTCCGTCCCTCCCCCCGCCACCGCTCTTCCTTGTACCAGGTCCCCCCCCGGTAGACCCCCTCCCCCCTCAGGGTCCTGCCCCTTCAGGTGTGTCCCAGGTAGACGCTGTTGAGCCTGTCGAGGTCGCTGGTGACTCTGGTGCTGCTGAGGGTGCTGAGCCTGGGGGTGCTGACTCTGGGGGTGCTGAGCGTGTGGGTGCTACGCCTGGGGGTGCTGAGCCTGGGGGTGCTGAGTCTGGGGGTGCTGAGTCTGGGGGTACTACGACTGGGGGCGCTGAGCCTGGGGGTACTACGCCTGGAGGTGCTGAGCCTGGGGGTGCTGCGTCTGGGGGTGCTGAGCCTGGGGGTACTACGCCTGGAGGTGCTGAGCCTGGGGGTGCTACGCCTGGTGGTGCTGTGCCTGGCGGTTCTCCGGGTGCTCCTTCTCGCCGGGAGCCACTCTCTCCCCAGGAGCTGCGTGAGTGGTTTGCCCGGCGCTGGAGGCGAGCTGCTGGAGCTGCTGGAGCTGGAGGTGCTGCGGGTACTGGAGGTTCTGTTGCTGCTGAGGGAGCTGGTGCCACGGGTCCCGGAGGTGCTCGTACTGGGAGTACTGGAGCTGCTGGACCTGCGGGTACTTCTGGAGCTGGAGTTGCTGCGGGTGTTGGCGCGGAGGCTACTGCTGTCGGTCCTGGAGGCGGTCCTGCTGGGGGTACTACTGGTGCTGCTGGGGGTTCTGGAGCTGGAGCTGCTGCTGGCGCTGGTGCTGCCGCTGGGGGTACTGGTGCTGTCCCTCCTGTGTCTGGAGTCGCCGCGCGGCCTCGGCCGTACTTCGTTCCGCTCCTTCAGCAGGTTCTTGGTCTCCCGCCTTCTACTGGTCCTCCTCCTCCCTTAGAGTGTCCACAGCCTGTCCCGTCGCAGTTACAGTTACAGCTGGCCTCCCCACTGCCTGCTCCGTCTCCCTACACTGGTCCTACTGGAGGTCTTGCTGAGCGTCGTGAGCCTGCGTCTCGCCCTGCGTCGCCTGTCCGTGCTGCTCGCACTAGTGGTCGCGGTTCGCGTCAGCGTCCTCCTCCTGTCCCTGGCACGCACCGGATGTCTCTGCGTCCGTCCACTGCTCCTCTGCGTGCCCCATTGCCTTCTCCTCCTGAGTCTTCTCTTCCTGCTCTTGCCGACCCGGAGTCGGACTCTCTTCGCGCTGCCAGTCCTACTGTCACGCGCCTCCTTGCTACTGTTGTCACTGACCCTTCCTTTGAGTCCACTGCTGCGTCTGCTCTAGTTGCTGAGCTCGTCGACTTTGCTGCTCGCTGTCGCCTAGACTACGTCGCCAGTCTTGTTACTGAGTCTGAGTCTGTCTGTCCTCCGTCCGTCGGGGGTGAGTGTGCCCTTGGCACGGACGTCCTTGAGGACAGGCAGGAGGAGTTCCAGTGCTTGGCCGCTGCTTCACCTCATCTCGTGTCCGTACTGCTTACCCCTGAGGGAGACCCGGATGCACTTGACATCCCGACTCCGCGCTCTTACGCGGAGGCGATAGAGGGTCCCTACTCCTCTCAGTGGCAGGCAGCTATGGACGCAGAGATGGCTTCCTGGAAGTCCACAGGCACCTACGTTGACGCTGTTCCCCCTCCTGGGGCGAACATCGTCAGTGGCATGTGGATTTTCAGGGTGAAGCGACCGCCGGGTTCTCCGCCTGTCTTCAAGGCGCGTTACGTGGCTCGTGGCTTCAGTCAGCGGCAGGGAGTTGACTACTTTCAGACCTTCTCTCCCACCCCGAAGATGACCACTCTTCGGGTACTGCTGCACGTAGCTGCTCACCGTGACTACGAGCTACACTCTCTTGACTTCAGCACTGCTTTCTTGCAGGGCAGCCTGCACGAGGAGATCTGGTTGCGTCGCCCACCTGGCTTCACTGGGTCTTTTCCTCCTGGCACCCAGTGGAGCCTACGGCGGCCAGTCTACGGTCTCCGCCAGGCACCGCGTGAGTGGCACGACACACTGAGGACTACACTTGCGGCTCTTGGGTTTGCTCCCTCTACTGCCGACCCGTCGCTGTTTCTGCGCACCGACACTTCTTTGCCGCCGTTCTACATCCTCGTGTACGTCGACGACTTGGTCTTTGCCACAGCTGACACTGCAGGACTAGCCCACGTGAAGTCCGAGCTGCAGAAGAGACACACGTGCACTGACCTGGGTGAACTGCGCAGCTACCTTGGCTTGCAGATCACTCGGGACAGAGCACGCCGCACCATTACCCTGACTCAGTCACACATGGTGCAGCAGGTCCTTCAGCGCTTCGGCTTCACGTACTCCTCGCCTCAGGCCACTCCTCTGCCTACTCGCCACTCGCTCTCAGCTCTGCCTTCGGATGAGTCCGTAGAGTCGAGTGGCCCGTACCCAGAGCTTGTTGGCTGCCTCATGTACCTGATGACCTGCACACGACCTGACCTTGCATACCCTCTTAGCATTCTTGCACGCTATGTTGCTCCTGGGAGACACAGACCGGAGCACATGGCTGCAGCGAAGAGGGTGTTGCGCTACTTGTGCAGTACGACGGGCATGGGGCTTGTGCTTGGAGGGCAGAGTCCAGTGGTCCTTACTGGGCACGCAGACGCTTCTTGGGCTGACGACCAGGCTACGCAGCGGTCGTCACAGGGTTACACCTTCAGCCTTGGTTCCGGCTCTGTTTCGTGGCGGGCTACTCGCTCGTCTTCTGTTCTCGGCTCCAGTTGTGAGGCTGAGATCTACGCAGGAGCCATGGCTGCACAGGAGCTTCGCTGGCTCACCTACCTGCTGACTGACCTCGGAGAGTTGCCTCGTTCTCCTCCAGTGCTGTACGTAGACAACAAGGCCATGCTGGCCTTGTGTCGGGAGCAGCGACTGGAGCACAGAACGAAGCACATTGCTCTCCGCTACTTTCTTGCTCGTGAGCTGCAGCAGCGTGGTCAGCTGCGTCTTGCGTACGTGGCCTCTGAGGCCAACACTGCTGATATCTTCACCAAGGCACTTGCGCCTTGTGACCATCAGCGCTTCTGTACTCAGCTGGGCCTTGTGCCTACCTTGCCTCACTTGCTCACCTCTTGACCTTGCTTGTACTGTTACATATATATATACCTGCTCTTGCTTGTCTAGCCTTTTTATATATATGTGTACTCCTGCTTGTGAACTGGCCTTGTGGCCTTGAACTTGTGCTCGGAATGTGTGGTGACTTTGTGATCCACCCTGAGCTTGCTTTGCTTTGCTTTGCTTGACTGATCTTGTGACCCCTTGTTCTCCCCCACTTTGCCTATGGGGGTGTGTCAGAACATTATAGCTCATGCATATTGTGTAGGCTATAGTGGGGTACTCCATAAGGGGTACAACCCAATTAGGGTTAGTACTTGTACCCAATTCATTCATAGTTCACCTCTTCCTCGTTTCTTCTCAACCTCAAATCGGTATACTGCGCTTCAATACGGCAAATGCTCATTCCTGCCCTTCACAACACGACTCGACGCAACCCCACAAATTCACTGTGAATGGTGGGATAGACTCAGCGCGATAATTTACGTTACAGTACGGCAAACAGTGGTTAGATTTCGCTGAAGCGTGTGGGTGCGACCCGCTGTGGCCCTCATTGCACCAGCAAACCCGCAATTGGGTAAGCCTAGTTGTTTCTGGAGCAGGTCCCACCAGCCTCGTAAGGCCAAGTATTTATCAGACGAGAAGACTGGAACAAACATCAGCAGCTTCCACAAACATCGTTCTGAACAATCCATTAGCAGATCTCAATCCCAAATATGGCTTCCAACCTCCCCTTATTCCTCGCCCTCATAAGCCTCTTGCTGAATGCCGCAGATGCGGCTAACATGCCTGCTGGCGGATGCCACACTCGCTACGTCTGCCCTTACATAGACGACCTCGCTACCGCTACAATCACGGACTCCACATACACCGACTACACTTTCATCGGCGATTTCCAGGGGCAGTTCAATGACCAGGGCGGGCTGTACGAGCCGCACCAGCGCGGGTCGGGTCCCGTGAACTACGAGCGGTACACGGAGGTGGGGACCATCTTCGACGTGGTGAAGGCATCGCCAAATTGTAATGTCTCGAAACTGTCCCAGAAGATTCTTTTCGAATACTTTGGGGACAGGTTGAAAAGTGTCTCGAAAGACACTTTCGAGACTAAGTGGAATGTCCTGAAAGTGTCACGCCTAACTGACCCGAAAGTGTCTTTCGAGACACATTCGAGACATATCCAACCAGCACATTCAGGACTGTCCTCAGGAGAGATTCGAGACACTCAAGAGACAAATTTTCAAGTTTAAAGCCCGTATGCATTATAAACACTACACTATTACACTGTTCCAAAAAATAGGCTACCGCACATATGCATCCAACTTCAACGTCCTTCAATATTTGCACCACTCTGTGCATTATTTTTTGGTTGCTTCCAAATCCAGAGTGTATCAATCATATTTTATCCTGAACACAAGACATCACATTGAAGTTTTAATCAGTGAATGCCTCAATTGATGCCTAACCAAATGTGATGCAGAAACAACTAGTATGCAACTTATTCATCCAGCAGTCCACAGAAGACGACGTAGATTGGAATGAAAGTTACAATTACTCTTCGTCTTTATCTGTACCTGCCAGTTGGCCAAATGTGGCAAATTACAATTAACCATCAATTGCGTGAAGGGAAATAAATGCTCGAAAAACGCACGGGCGAAGATATTGACATGCCCTTTCTTCAATTTCTGTTGAGGGTATTCTTACGATCAAACAAAAACACAGCAAGTAAAAGCAGGATTATATACTTTTAAAGAACGACAACGTTAGATAAAATAGAATTGCATGAATACATCAAGCGTAGCCAGAATGACACGGATATGCATGACAGGTCTAAGGGTACGAAATACTAACCGTCATTTCAAATTGTATTTGCTGTCGTGATCCACTGCCATGGAAAGGAAGGAACGGAAGGGAAGAAGATGCACAAATTAGATGCATTAACATTGAAAGGGACGATAAAGTTGATGGGAGATAAGAGAGTAACTAAGAGATGCTAATCGACATGACGGTTCTGGTGACGATAGAAGAGGTAGAACAAGAGCGCTATTAATTGCAAACAAACAGAAATGCGCGCTATAGGGATTCAGATATGAAATCCCGTTGAAAACTTCAACGGGAGTTACTAGTAGAGCCAAGTTATTGGCAGACACAGAGACAGAACAACAAAATACGAGGAGAAAGAAATGAGTTGTGACGAGCAAAACGCTCTAATCCAGCAAAACGATTGAAATTTGAGGGAGGTTTGGATGGGTTTCACTAGTTTCGCAGTGGCTAACGTGATGAGGTTTTCACATTGAAGTGGTTGGCACAGGTTGTTGAGTATTTGGGTTGTGTGGTGGCAGTGACGCGACTATTTTCCAGTGCACGTGGCGATTTTGATGCAGTTGGCAGGTGCCACGTTGGTTTGCATGACAGGTGGCGCAAAGGTACTGCTTATTTCGGATCAGGATGCGTTTTTTTCAACGAACGAATCTCCTAAGCGAAGTTGCTAAAAAGCTCCAGGTCAGTTAAATTCACGTTAGCTCCTAGCGCAGTGGTCTTGTACTTCAGATGTTTTCCGAAGGTGTTACGTCGATTCCCAATGAGGTTCTTGGCGCTAAACACAAAAGCAATATTTTGTTTTGTTGTACTTGTTTTGAGTGCCAGTTTTTGTAACAAACAACTACTGGTAACATTGTGGGATTATGATTACCACCAACATTGTGGTGTACTTATATTTCGTAATGAAATATTCCAGAAGGGTACAACACGAACGAAAATCATAAACAAAATCTACACCCAACGCAATGGAACTGACATCGACGGGCATCGAACCTGCGTCTTCTGATCGCGTTGCAGTTCTAACCTTCCCAGGCCTGGCCAGATTACGGCACAAGTCACTTTTGGGACATGTTGAAATGTAGCGCAAAACCGCCTGAAGACGAAAATGTCCCGAAAGTGTCTTTCAAGATAGTTTCGGGACGGATTTGTGTCTGTTCTCGGACAGAATGGTTTCGGGACAGATTGGGGACCACGCAATTTTGGTGATGGGGCGTGTACGGCGACACGCTGCAGGAGTGCTGCCGCACGTGCATCGCGAAAAAGGACTTGCCAGAAAGCTGCGGGAAAGTTGCAAAAAGGATACTTTTTGGATACCTTGGTTTTGCAACTTTCCAGTGATGGTCAAATGTTGCAGAAATCGTGGTTGCGGGAAAGTTGCGAAAAAAATGCATTCCTGCAACTTTCCCGCAACACAACCGCAACTTATCGGACAATCTTTGGACACGTTGTGTATACATTTCAGTCACATGTATGCAGTTTCACCACCTGCCACGTGGCATGCGTACAGTTTCGACTTCGAAGTGAACGTACGCCGGTACGTTCGCGAAGATATTTTGCCACGTCAGCTACGATATTTCCGCCACGTGTCATTCGCGATATGTGGACTCAGGCGTGACACTTGGACCAATCAAACAAGCTGTGCGAACGTGGGAAAATTGATTTTAACAGGCCGCCGAATTGTCTGAAATCGGAGCATGCGTTTTAGTTACAGGTGTGTTTAAAAGTATTCAGTTTATACACTATATGTATTCCCTTGCACATTTGCATGCATACTTATCAGCATACACAGAGCACGATCTAGGCGAAAAAACAACACAGCTAATGCAACGACTACAGATCTTCAGGTCTCAATGGCAGATGAATATAGGGCGAAATCACGCTTCGTTTGCGGGCCTGCAAACAGAGATACGACATAGTGTTAGACATGGGTTAGTAGTCAGTAATTGTTCCCTACCTCACTGACCTACCGCCCGCGGGCCTTGAATTGAACGGATAACATTGCCATGAACAAGATTGACAACTCTGCGAAATCCCTGCGAAAAAAAAAAATGTATATATATCTCGTGGCAGCCACTGACTCTGCAACGGTCTTGGTACCACACAGGAGAAGACAGCTAAACGTTAGCGTTAGAGGCTGGATGGTATATAACTCGATACGAGCATGGGGAAGAAGCCACGACGATTTAAGAGATTTGCAAGCGGAGGCAAAGCGAGACCGAAGGCCTTCCCGCATGCAGAGAGCGTGCCGACGATCTGTGTATTGGGTGGATATGAAGCGGGAACATCAATGTAACTGATTAAAGTGGCACGGTGCAGCGCAGTTCAATACAAGAGAAAATGTATCTGCATTCATTGCGGGAAGAACGAGAGGAAAACGAGAACTGAAGAAGCCTAACAAGTGCGAATAAATGACAAGTGAGGATCACAACAGGAGTGAGGAGAATCGTTTGTAAAAAAAATCACGCTTTCAGCGCATAACACGGCGCTTCCGCTGCCGGGCAACGCACTTTACGGCGCACCGTTCGTAGGTAGACGGGTGCTGAGTCCGCGGCGATTCGCGCGCAGAACGTCCTCTGCGTGGGGAGCGCAAGTCGATGAGCTGTATATGGGACGGGAGGTAGAAAAGAAGGGGACAGATGCAGGCTGAGACGGTAGATCTGGACAGATAGTAGCTTGAATACATACTTCCTATACTAGATTATTACACACACTGAAGGAAGAGCATACGGTATACGCTAGTTGATGCGTGAGGGGATATTCAGAGGCACGATATGCAGGCTGGACTGGAAGAATAAGCTGAGAAAGTTGTGTGACCAATGAGCTACGCAACTAGCGTGTTGTGTGAATACGAAAGAGAGATGCTTCTAGAGCTCCAAAGTGTGATGATGTGTCTTCACGGATGCCGTAGATTTCTGGTACTAGCATACATCGCACCAGTAATTGGTTAGTAAAAAATCATGAAGGTGGGGATAGCTCAATTCCGGTTACCTAAGGTGTGATCCGGGAAGCCACGTCACTTGAGCAGAATTTGAACACTTACATTGATTGGGTGTGACATGGAACTGTATGCCAGCTGCCAGTTCCGATTCTGGGTTGTGCCTTCGCGAGCCTCGTCTGAGGTTGTATCCCAGTTACTGTGCTCGCCACGTTCTACAATGCCTGCCTGATTCGTGCTGTAGTGTTCATCGATCATACACCAGCAAAGGGGACTCCCGAGATTTGGTCGGACGAAGGTGTACTGTTCGGTGAAGATGTTTCAAGTTTGATGTGTGAAATTCGCGGCTCGGTAAACCCACGTATACAAAATTTGCGCCCCGGCTGACCCACGTAGCTCATGTTCGCGGCTCGAAAGCCAGCTTGTATCGGAAATTGGTGCATGTTGCGGTTTTCACTCAGTGCTTTTCGGATACTTTTCAGGTAGGTTTCTGCAACTTTCCTGCAGCTTTCAGACTTAAACTCGATTTTGAGCCAAACCCTTTTCCGCGATGTGTGCGCGCTCCACCTACTGCTACGAGTGGCATTTGTTCAAGAAGTAAGTGCGGGCTGAGCGTTTTTACTCCTGGAGTCGCTGATTTCGAAGAGTGCAGCTCTTTGCGCGCAACAGTGACTGATTTCCTTTCCACCTTCGATCATGCCTCTCTCTCTCTTCCTCCCCCAGCCCACGTCTCGCCGGCGAGAACGCGAATGTGGCGGGGTTCATCGACCGCGTGCAGTGCTACCTGCTGGAGAAGAACGGCGGCTCGGGCACGTCGGGCACTTTCAAGACGCCGTACGCGGGCGACGCGACCACGCAGGTTGCGAACTCGGGCTCTTACCCGCTGAGCTTTGTCGGTGGGCTCTGCAACGGCACGGCGCTCGTCGAAAACGACCCGCATCTCACGGGCGCGCACGGCACGCACTACGATTTCACCGGGCGCCTCGACAAATCGTTCTGCCTCTTCTCCGACCGTCGATTCCACGTCAACATGCATCTGAACGGGTACCAAGGCGCACCGCCCGCGCTTCCCGCGTCAGCCAAGTCGAGCGAGTCGAGCACGGAGCTGCACACGTGGATTAAGGAGCTCGGCGTGGTGTGGATGACGCCCGACGGCGCGAACCACACGCTGCGGATGGTTGCGCGCAAGGGCAAGCGGCAGGAGCGCGGAGAAGACGGCTTCGTGTCGCTCATTGAGATCGACGGCCAGCCGGCAGTCCTGCCGACCGTCGGCGAGTTGATTGCGACGGAAAGTGGGCTGGTGGTTACCAAAATCGCGGAGGAGAAAGAGGGGCCGTTCGATGTGGATCAGTTTCAGGTGCGCGTGGTGGGACTGGGGTAGCTGGACGTGCGCGTGCGCGTGGCGCACCCGCTGCTGCAGATGCCCACCGAGGCGGAGACCCACTTCAACGTGGAACTTTCCGACGTGCTGATGACGTCAGCCGTGCACGGCGTGCTGGGGCAGACTTTTAGGAACTCCCCCGAGCAGCTGCAGCGCGCGGTGAAGTACTCGCACTTGGCGGCGCTGCTGCACCACCCCGTGGACGTGGATAAGGCGGAGGGCAAGGGATTCCTGGACGGCGACGTTGAGGACTATATTTCTTCGTCGATCGTCGCGCCGGACTGCAAATACGCCAGCTACGGCTCTGCATAAGGAGGTTCAGCTGTGAGTGGCGCCCACAGACGAAGGTTTGGAGCGGGCGTGTCTCTGAATGAGAGACTGGCGGCTTGGCCTGGTAGGTTGTCGGATATCCCCTGGGCTGAGTGATAAGTTGGTGGAAGGACGGAATTAGGTGATGCTGTTGCCGTGCACCCAGCCCACTGCTGCCTTTAGGCTAATAAGGGCTTGGACCTACCAGTGAAACTTTTGGTAGCATTGAATGCGGTCGATAAATCCCGTCACCTTGGAGTTTTCGCCGGCGAGTCGCGCGCTGGGGGAGGTAGAAATGACAGAAGAGTGGGGATCAAAGGAGGGGCGGGGAAATGCCAGAAGAGATTTAGTCGCTCAGTTACGCAACGAGTATTAGTAACATCATTTTGCTCAGCGCGCAACGAGCTGCTTCTTCGCTTTGCGATCCAGTAGTAGTAGTAGTAGCTTCCGTCGCGGCGCGAATTAACGAAATATAAAACCGCACTCACTTCTTAAACCAGTGCCACTGGTAGCAGTACGTGGAGCGCGCACATGCGCGGCAGCACTCCTGCAGCGTGTCACCATACACGCCCTTCACCACGTCGAAAATGGTCCCCACCTCCGTGTACCGCTCAAAGCTCACGGGGCCCGAACCGCGCTGGTGTGGCACGAATTGCCCGCCCTGGTCGTTGAACAGCCCCTGGTACTCGCCGATGTATTTGTAGTTGGTGAAAGTGGACTGCGTGATAGTTGCGGTAGCAAGGTTGTCGATGTAAGGGCAGACGTAGCGAGTGTGGCATCCACCAGCAGGCATGTTAGCCGCATCTGCGGCATGCGGTACTAGGCTGAGGAGTGCGAGGATTAAGACGAGACTGCTAGTAGGAAACGCCATGTTGTGCGTGAGGTAGTTCGACGGCATGGTCGGAGCAGTTGGGAAGCTTGAAGTTTATCGAGAGGAGACTGATGACTTCGCTTGTGCAACTAGAGAATGTTGTCTGGTATTTACTCGTTGCTATGAGGCATGTGTGTGTGCTCCTAAAACAACTCGGTTTACCAAATTGCTGGTTTGCTGGCGCAATGAGGCCACGAGCGAGTCGCACCCACATGTGTCAGTGAAATCTAACCACCATCTACCGTATTGTAGCGCAAGGTACCGCGCTTATTTTCGCTTCAATGAATGAGATTGCTTCGAGCCGCGTCGCGGAAACTAGGCGAGCATCTGCCTTACCGTAGCGATAGTTACCGAGATAAAACAAGCAAAATCGTATGCCACCGCGTAAAAAAAATCCACAAGCCAAGTGCGTCGCCGCGAGTCGCGCATAGGGAAAGTTAGGCCCAACCCGGCGTGATGCGAAGCGCCCACAAGTTCCCTCATGCGCCAATAACACCATTGGCGCCAGCTCAGATGAGAGTTGTGTTACCTCTGCCACTGGTTTTGGGGGGCGATCTGTTTGTGAGTTGCTCGATAGGTGTGGGGAGGTGTGAATTTCCCTTCTGTTCAGATTTGTATTGATTTCAAATGTTACCTTCTCATTTGCATTCAACACTACTTTCTCTCGCTCCAGCAATGCCAACCTTAGCTCCATCAGTTCCTATATCTGAAGACATATTCATGAATACACATACGCTAGTCACACGTGGACGCGGTCATTGTCGCATGTGAATGAGGCCATAGATGAAGTGGGAGCAATTTTTCATGTCCTTCATCTCCCTCTGTACCCCTGTTGCCTCCCTGTTACCCCATATTTACCACCCTGTGTCACTTATAGGCGCATCAGCTGTTGCAGCTGAACGATGCAATGGACGAAGCCAACATTCAAACATCCTGCCACCTCGCTATTATCATATGGCCACTACCTTTCTTTCCTTCATCGCCTCTCTTTTCCCTCTTGCCTCCATCCATGAATACAGGAATGGTCGCTGTCGCAGCTGAGTGAGGGCATGGATGAATTAGCGGTAGTACCTCCCTCATAAACACAACATCTCTCATTCATCGCCTCTCATCTCCCTCGTGCATCGTGCTAACCATCTATGCGCCAGAGACGTGCCAACTGTCACAGTTGAACAGGCGATCGATGACGTGGAAGCCGCTATTCTGTTCCCAACCCGTCATGCTTCCTTCCCTCTTACAGTACCTACCACACTCCCTCTTACCATCCACGTGCTACAGACATGACCGCCACAGGGCTGTTTTTCTCATACTAAAAATAAAATGATTAGTCTAAGATTCTAGACATGTTGAGTGTGGGCTCCACGTTTTGCGGAATAAACAGTTTTTTTACATTGATTGAATAAGCGTACCGGTGTACATATTTCCATCCCTGAATTATTCTTTATAATATCAGAGCTAGGGGCATGTACTAGTCCCTCAAACAAGACCTAACCGGAGCGAAGTTTCCTAGAAATTTCATCCTAATTACCCCCACATTCGAAACGATAGCAGTGTTGAGAAACAGCACCTTCGAAAGTTGCATCAGCAAGGTCACCCAGATACACTAAATTCTCAATGTTTGCATGCAAATGGATAAGATTGCAAGCTTGTAATGATTTTTTAAAAGGCGAATTACAGCAGATCGTACAACTTATTGTCGGGTTGCGATGAATCGGCGAATTGCACAGCAGATAAGCTATCGGCCCACACTATCCCCGTGTGTCTTCCTCGGTTTCCTCCTCGGCGGTCCTGGCCGGCTGTTTCACCACCCTTCATCTTAGTGAGCCCTTAGCTTTCAGGACGTCACCGTTGACGAATCTGTCTATTTCTACACTTGTCAAACCCACCTAGGTACCCCCGTTCTCTCCGCTCCCCTCTTCCTCACTCCTGTCCCTCCCCCTGGTCCCGCTCCCCCGGTAGTACATCCCTCCGCCCTCCCACCCCCCCATCGCGTCTTGCCCCGTCTGGTGTGTCGCATTTGCATGTCGCATGTTCCGGCCTCGTCCTCACAGTCCCCGCAGCAGCCTTCGTTGCAGTTGCAGCAGATCTTACCGCAGTGGCCGGTTGCTATTGCCTCTGAGAGCCCTGAGGGTGCAGCTGCAGAGGGTGCGGACCCTAGGGGTGCTCGTTCAGGGGGTGCTGACGTTGGAGGTGCTGGCTCTAGGAGTGCTCACGCTTGAGGTGTTGGCTCTGGAGGTGGTGACGCTAAAGGGGCGGCCCGCCCTCACTTGGGCGAAGCTGACTTCGCTGTCAGTCGTGCAAGGCGACTAGGCTCCGAGGTCGACGTTGACTTGGAGGTGCAATTCGACTTGGTTGCCCGACCTCAACTGAGCCGACTTTGGTCGTTACCCGACTTTTGTGAAGCCGACCTCTACGAAGCGGACTTCAACAAAGGGCCTTCTTCTGGCAGACCAAGTTTCTTGGTCGACGAAGTTCTGCGGAGGTGCGCGAACGTCGCCTTGGAGGTTTTGGCGAAGTCGACCTGCGAGGCGACCTCACGTTGTCAAATGGCACATATGGCGCAACCGTCGATTTGTGGTTAATCGAGCACCTGCACAATGTGCGAGACGGTGCGCGACATTCCCAAGCGTCTACCTGCACAATCTTACTGTAGTAGGTGCGTTCAAGTGCGCACGTGTGAGAGTACGACGGCTTATGCCAGCTATGCTTGCTTGCCTTTACTTTATTATGCTATTTCTAGCATAGGAAAATTATATGCATGCATGAATTGCTTGATTTCCTAGGCTAGGTGCTTTCCTATATTTTATTATAGTTATAGCACCGAGCTAGGTTGCGTGCACCGAATTCTGGCTTTTCGGTTGCCACCGAATTGCCTTCTACCGAATTCGGGAAGGATCTGTTCGGGACGCTTCGCGACCCGCGGAACCTTCGCGTAACACCTGGTTACGGGGCCTTGTGTCGAGCCTATATATAGCCTCGTGTTGTACCCAGGTGATCATTCAATTCAATTCACATTCTCTTTTCTGAGCTCGATCCTAGATCCTCACACTTGGTAATCAGAGCCCGTTTACACGCGAAGTTCTTTCGACCGCTACAAACCAGTCTTAAAAAAACCGCGGGGGCGACGCAGTTAAACATCGATTTCGGGTACGTAAAACCGGTTCCGTGTTTTTCGCTCCCCCTCGATTCGGTTTTTCGGACGCGTTGATGTCAGGCATGGAAGGCCAAGGCGACAACTACGCGACCACGAGCGACATCGCGAGCCTCCGCACCGACATGGAGCAGACGCAGGCGACGCTTCGTCGACTCGAGGCTTTTCTGACAAGCCAACCAGGGTTCGCCACCGCAGCAGCAGCGACCGCAGCGACAGCAGCACCGACAACTCCAGCAGCAGTGGCGACACCGACATTTCCCGGACCGATGGCACCACTGTCGCCGAACCTCGAAGCAGCACGACCGAGGCTCCCTGAGGCGTTCGATCCAAGCGCGAAGGGATCCGACGTCCGGCGATTTGTGGCCCTCGAAATTTACTTCGAGGCCATTGGCTGTTCGACCCCGCAACACGACGCAGCAAGGATTCGGCTCGCAGCAACACTGTTACGTGGACCGGCTCTCGAATGGATTTACTACACCGACGTAGCCTGCGGGGAGAAAACGTGGCAGCAGTTTCGGGCAGATTTAATCGAGCGTTTCGAACCAATTAATACGACCTACATGGCGCGGCAGCAGATACACCGACACAAGCAATATAGTAGTGTAGCACAGTACACGCAGCAGATGGAGTTACTGTTCAACCGCATCACCGACCTGACCGAAGGCGAAAAAATCCAGGCGTACACCGAAGGGTTAAAAATGGAGATTCGGCGGCAGGTGATTGCGGCGAATTACAACAGCTACAGGGACATCGTGCGTGCTGCCGAGCGATACGACGCGCTGACTCGAGGTCAACCCGAAACACGACGCTTCACGCCGAACCGTACATTCGGCACGGAGCGATCGGCCCCCCCCACGTTCGCCGAACCGATGGATATCGACAAATACGACGCGAAGCAGCAACCGACAAAATGCGAATTTTGCGGCGCAGCAGGGCATCAGTTTTTGTCGTGCTACAAAATGAAGAAAGCACGTGCGGCACTCCGGGACGGAAACAGTGGAGCACCCCCGAAGTCAAAAAACGGGAATCGCCAGTAGCCGCGGATCGACCTGGCGATCGCGTAAAGATACGAAAAGCAGGAAAAGGCGACGACGTGGCGACTTCGGAGCGGGCGAAAAAAGGAGAAAATGATGGCGCGAATCAAAAACGTCACGACCGGCCGGCATCAGGGGAAATCGCCGAGGCGAATGGAGGCTCCGCGAAAAAAGACTAGGCACCGACCGGGAAACTCCAGCCGAACACCCACGAAAGTAAGAATTCGTTAAAAGTATCCTATAAAGATACTCTAACGAAGAATATTGCTTCTCGTGGTTTTCAAGCCTTTGAAAAAATCAGGGGAGGTTTAGAGGCTAAGAAAAAGCTTTTAGAAATCATTCAGGTACCTGAGAAGTTGGGCAAAGTACTACGGAGCGTAGAAAAGGTCATGCGTTCCGTGGAGTTAATATTCTCTCCCCGCAGCACAGTGTTAAGGCTCCCCGTTGCCCACAAGTGAAGCCTACACAGCTGCCACAGCTTAGAGGAGGCATCCAGGCTCAGGAGAAAATATACAAGCCTCGGAAAAATCCTCCCACCCCCCAGGTGAAGTTGGAAAGTGAGAAGAATGAAGAACGAGGATGAATGAACTATGAATGAGGTGAGTACATATGGAAAACCCTAATTGGGTTGTACCCCCTATGGGATACCCCACTATAGCCTACACAACAGCATAAGCTATATAATGTTCTGACACACCCCCATAGGCAAAGTGGGGGAGAACAAGGGGTCACAAGACCAGTCAAGCAAAGCAGAGCAAGCTCAGGGTGGATCACAACGTCACCACACAGTCCGAGCACAACGACAAGGCCACAAGGCCAGTTCACATGCAGGAGTACACATATATATATAGAGCTAGACAAGCAAGAGCAGGTATATATATGTGACAGTACAAGTAAGGTCAAGAGGAGAGCAAGTGAGGCAAGACAGGTACAAGACCCAGCTGAGTGCAGAAGCGCTGATGGTCACAAGGCGCAAGTGCCTTGGTGAACACATCAGCAGTGTTGGCCTGAGAGGCCACGTACGCAAGTCGCAACTGACCACGCTGCTGCAGCTCACGAGCAAGAAAGTAACGGAGAGCAATGTGCTTCGTTCTGTGCTCCAAGCGCTGCTCTCGACACAAGGCCAGCATGGCCTTGTTGTCTACGTACAGCACTGGAGGAGAACGAGGCGGCTCTCCAAGGTCAGTCAGCAGGTAGGTGAGCCAGCGAAGCTCCTGTGCAGCCATGGCCCCGGCGTAGATCTCAGCCTCACAACTGGAGCCGAGAACAGAGGACGAGCGAGTAGCTCGCCACGAGACAGAGCCGGAACCAAGACTGAAGGTGTAACCCTGCGACGACCGCTGCGTAGCCTGGTCGTCAGCCCAAGAAGCGTCCGCGTGCCCAGTGAGGACCACTGGACTCCGCCCTCCAAGCACTAGTCCCATGCCCGACGTACTGCACAAGTATCGCAACACCCTCTTCGCTGCAGCCATGTGCTCTGGTCGGTGTCTCCCAGGAGCAACATAGCGTGCAAGAATGCTAAGAGGGTATGCAAGGTCAGGTCGTGTGCAGGTCATCAGGTACATGAGGCAGCCAACAAGCTCTGGATACGGGCCACTCGACTCTACTGACTCATCCGAAGGCAGAGCTGAGAGTGAGTGGCGAGTAGGCAGAGGAGTGGCCTGAGGCGAGGAGTACGTGAAGCCGAAGCGCTGAAGGACCTGCTGCACCATGTGTGACTGAGTCAGGGTAATGGTGCGGCGTGCTCTGTCCCGGGTGATCTGCAAGCCAAGGTAGCTGCGCAGTTCACCCAGGTCTGTGCACGTGTGTCTCTTCTGCAGCTCGGACTTCACGTGGGCGAGTCCAGCAGTGTCAGCTGTGGCAAAGACCAAGTCGTCGACGTACACGAGGATGTAGAACGGCGGCAGAGAGGTGTCGGTGCGTAGAAACAGCGACGGGTCGGCAGTAGAAGGAGCAAACCCAAGAGCCGCAAGCGTAGTCCTCAGTGTGTCGTACCACTCACGTGGCGCCTGGCGGAGACCGTAGACTGGACGCCGGAGACTCCACTGGGTACCAGGAGGGAAAGACCCAGTGAAGCCAAGTGGGCGGCGCAGCCAGATCTCCTCGTGCAGGCTGCCCTGCAAGAAAGCAGTGCTGAAGTCGAGAGAGTGCAGCTCGTAGTCACGGTGAGCAGCAACGTGTAGCAGCACCCGAAGAGTGGTCATCTTCGGGGTGGGGGAGAAGGTCTGAAAGTAGTCAACTCCCTGTCGCTGACTGAAGCCACGAGCCACGTAACGTGCCTTGAAGACAGGCGGAGAACCCGGCGGCCGCTTCACCCTGAAGATCCACATGCCACTGACGATGTTCGCCCCAAGAGGGGGGACAGCGTCAACGTAGGTGCCTGTGGACTTCCAGGAAGCCATCTCTGCATCCATAGCTGCCTGCCACTGAGAGGAGTAGGGACCCTCTATCGCCTCCGCGTAAGAGCGCGGAGTCGGGATGTCAAGTGCATCCGGGTCTCCCTCAGGGGTAAGCAGTACGGACACGAGATGAGGTGAAGTAGCTGCCAGACACTGGAACTCCTCCTGCCTGTCCTCAAGGACGTCCGTGCCAAGGGCACACTCACCCCCGACTGACGGAGGACAGGCAGACCCAGACTCAGCGACAAGACTAGCAGCGTAGTCTAGGCGACAGCGAGCAGCAAAGTCGACGAGCTCAGTAACTAGGGCAGACGCAGCAGTAGACTCGAAGGAAGGGTCAGTGACGACAGTAGCAAGGAGACGCGTGACAGTAGGACTGGCAGCACGAAGAGAGTCCGACGCAGGGTCGGGAAGAGCAGGAAGAGAGGACTCAGGAGGAGAAGGCAAAGGGGCACGCAGAGGAGCAGTAGACGGACGCAGAGACATCCTGTGCGTGCCAGGGACAGGAGGAGGACGCTGACGCGAACCACGACCACTAGCGCGAGCAGCACGGACAGGCGACGCAGGGCGAGACGCAGGCTCACGACGCTCAGTAAGACCTCCAGTAGGACCAGTGTAGGGAGAAGGAGCAGGCAAAGGGGAGGTAGGCTGTAGCAGTGACCGCGACGGGACAGGCTGTGGACCCTCCAAGAGAGGAGGAGGACCAGGAGAGGGCGGAAGACCAAGAACCTGCTGCAGGAGTGGAACGAAGTACGGTCGAGGCCGCGTAGCTACGCCAGAAACAGCAGGGACAGCACCAGTACCCCCAGCAGGAGCACCCGCTCCAGCAGCACCTCCAGTAGCTCCAGAACCTCGAGCAACACCAGGAGCACCCCCAGCAGGACCGCCAGTGGTAGTCTCAGCGACAACACCCTCAGCAGCACCAGCTCCAGTCGAACCCGCAGGCCCAGCAGCTCCAGTACTCCCAGTACGAGCACCTCCGGGACCCGCAACAGCAGCACCCTCAGTAGCCGACGAACCTCCAGCACCAGCAGCACGGCTCCAGCGCCGGGCAAACCACTCGCGCAGCTCCTGTGGAGAGAGTGGCTCCCGGCGAGACAAAGCACGCGTAGAAACTCGAGGCGGAGGACCTCCAGGCGCAGCACTCCCAGGTCCAGCACCCCCAGGCAAAGCACCCCCAGGCGTAGCACCCCCACACTCAGCACCCCCAGGCTCAGCACCCCCAGGCTCAGCACCCCCAGGCTCAGCACCCCCAGGCTCAGCACCCCCAGACTCAGCACCCCCAGACTCAGCACCCCCAGGCTCAGCACCCCCAGGCCCAGCACCCCCAGGCCCAGCACCCCCAGGCTCAGCACCCCCAGCAGCACCAGAGTCACCAGTGACCTCGACAGGCTCGACTGCGTCTACCTGGGACACACCTGAAGGGGCAGGACCCTGAGGGGGGAGGGGGTCTACCGGGGGGGGACCTGGTACAAGGAAGAGCGGGGGCGGGGGGGGGGGACGGAGTGCGGTAGGGGAAGAGGCGGTAGTAGGGTACCGACTCGTCGAACGTGACGTCCTGAGAGGACAGAACACGGCGAGAGGTGGGGTGGTAGAACTGCCACCCAGGCGCGTCTGGGGGGAACCCCAGGAAGACGCAAGGAGCAGCACGAGGGGACAGTTTGTCCGCAGACAAGTCGCGGACAAACGCCCGAGATCCCCAGACCCGGAACGCCGACGCATCGCCCACCTTCCCGGTCCACAGCAAGGCTGGGGAGGTCTCCGGCCTGGAGACCCTGGGGTGAAGGTTGATCTGACGTGCCGCGTACCTCACCGCAAACGGCCACAGAAAATGGGGGGCAGCCGCATGCATCATAGACGTACGAGCGACGTCCATGACCATGCCAATGCGGCGCTCAGCAATCCCATTTTGCTGCGGAGAGTCCGGGAGCGTGAAGGTCTGACGGATGCCTCGTGCACGACAGTAGGCTCGCAGAAGGCCAGAGGAGAACTCTCCGCCTCTGTCCGAGTGCAGACGCAGAACAGGAAAGTCGGAGCCAAAGCTCTGCCTGAGTTGGAGACGAGCTGCGCGGATCCAGTCGATCAGCACCTCAGTGACATCACCCTTGCCGCGCAAGGGGAAGACTGCGGTGTAACGCGAGTAGTCGTCAACAACGAGCAGGAAGTAGCGCTCGTGACCCTGCCCACGGACGCGGGCTGGGCCCCACACGTCCATGTGGAGCGTCTGCAACGGGGCCTCTGTCGGAGGAAACTGGGAGGAGTGAGGGGCAGCACGCTGGCGCCCCTCGACACAGGGGACACAGGTAGGGCCAGGGCCCTGAGGAAGGGGAGGGAGGGACCGGGGGAGACCAGACACTAGAAGACGGGAGGCCATGCCTCTGAGCCGAAGCAGAGAGGGGTGACCAAGACGGTGGTGCCAGAGAAGAGTCTCGTGAGACAGGAGACGACAAGAACAGGGGGCAGACTCAGGACCAGACCTGGACGCAGCAGCAAACACCTGACCCGACGAAGCGACTCTACCAGACTCAGTAACGGGAGGAGACGCAGTGGTCAGTGTGTACAGGCTCGACCCCGGCTGACGGGTAAACGTAGCCAGGTGTCGGCCTGTGCGAGCCTCTGTACAGTGCGTCACCCGCTGACGCGCAGGAGTGAACTGGTGTACACCCGCATCCTGTAGGTCAGCACCACTCACCAGGTTCGTAGAGAACGAGGGGAGGTAGAGACCAGACAGGGTGCCAGAGGGAGCCGCCGGACACGGGAGGACTGTGGAGAAGCGAGACAGGACAGGACCCCCAGAGGGGTCAGCCAGAGACACTGCAACCGGTCGACTCAGCGGTGTGAGTGTGGTGCGGTCCCTAAAGAAGGAGCGAGACGCCCCAGAGTCAAGGGTGAAGGTGAGGGAGGCCGAAGCCGACGTAGTACCTGAGAGCGCAGACTCACCAGTACCTGAGGACGCAGACACACGAGCACCTAGGGCAGCAGCGTCGCAAGCACCTAGGGCAGCAGCCTCACCAGGACCTAGAGCAGCAGTCTCAATACCCGGATCGGGCGGGAAACACCGGTAACAGTCACCCTCATCACTAATAGACACAGCATACATGGCAGAGAGAATAGCATCAAAGTCAAGATCATAGATGGCAACACCCGCCCTGGACAGGTCACCCCAACGAGGGATCTCTGAGGCCTCCGGGAACTGGTGACGCCACGCGTCCGTCAGGCGGCCAAAGCAGCGCTGAGTGGGGTGGGGACCCCCACACTGCTCACCCGCACGGTCGCCGGTGCGCAAAACGTAGGAGCACGGACCAAAACCCCCACCTCGCTGACGCGCAGTGTACCACTCACGAAGCTGCTGAGGGGACAAGGTGTCACGACCACGCTGCTGCTGCTGGCGCGAGCCACCACCGGAGCCACTCCTCTGCGAAGACCCGCGACCAGCACCACCTCCACCCCCGCCGCCTCCTCCGCCTCCGCCGCCTCCGCTACTGCCGCCGCCTCCACCTCCGCCTCCGCCGCCGCCACCTCCGCCACCCCCGCTCCCACTGCCACCGCCGCCGACACCTCCGCCTCCACTGCCGCCACCGACTCCTCCACCCCCACCTCCACTCCCACCGCCACCCCCACTCCCCCCACTGCCGCCACCTCCACCTCCACCGCCCCCGCTCGCTCCTCCAGCGCCCTTGCCCCCCTTGCCCTTGCCAGAGCGGCGTCTCCCACTAGGGGCAGACGCCACACCGACCGACTCAAGACCAAGGAGGTCGGCCGCAGCAGCAGAGGCAACAGAGGGCAGAAGGGGGGAGGGGGAACACCCCTCAAAGATGGGGGTGCGCGGGTCACCACGAGAGGCCCCTACAGCGACTATGCTCTTCTCGGCCGCTAGGAGGGACTTCTCGAGGAGGTCAACAGTGAGAGTGGTGGGACAGACAGAGAGAAAGTGGTCCCTGACTACGCGAAGGGAGTCAGGAAGGCGAGTGACTATGTAGTAAAGAGTGATGTACATGGGGGGGGGGGTTCTTGGCGCAGAAGTCAGCAGGGAGTGCAGCGCGGTAGCGAGTGTCACTAGTGCGGAGGTGCGTAATGAGGTCAGCGACTGTGGGAAAGGCAGCAAGGTCAGGAAAGAGGTACGGTAGCATGAGACGGCTCAGTGCAGCAGTGGCAGGGGAGGAGTAGCGCGCAACTACAGCGTCGTACAAGGTCTGAGCACTCTTGTACTGACTAAAGTGTGCACGCTCGGAGGTAGGGAGGTGGCGACGCACAGCAAGACGTGCAGCAGCGTCGCGCGTGGCCCACTGGGAGCGAACAGTGGCGTCGGCGTCAGCAGCAGGGGCAGTGGAGGCGCCAGAGGTGAGGTCAAAGAGAGAGAGACCATCTGCCCTATCGCACTGTAAGAACAGCTGCAGGTCATCCACCCAGACCTCAAAGTCAATGGCCCGACCCTCAGCGTCAAAGACTAGAACACTAGGGGTAGCCATGACCCTAGACGACTGGCAGCGCAAACAGTAGGGTGAGGGCAGTGCAGTGAAAGGGCGCTGTGCTCACCAGACTGGACAGGTCGGGCGGCCCGGAAGGAGGGCGGCGCGGCGGCTCGGCTGCCGGGCGGCTCGGCGGCTCGGCGGCTCCGCTGCTGGGCGGCACGGCTGCTGGGCGGCTCGGCTGCTGGGCGGCTCGGCTGTTGAGCGGCTCGGCTGCTGGGCGGCTCGGCTGCTCTGCTGTCGGGCGGCTCGGTTGTGCTGCTGAGGGGCAGCACGGCTCGGGCTGCTCGGGCGGTGCGGGCGGCTCGGGCGGCTCGGGCGGCTCAGCTCCTCAGCGGCACAGGCGGCGTGGGGACCGAGACGGCGGCGCGCGGCTGGGACGGGCGGCGCACGGGCGGCGTGGGGCCGGGACTGCGGTGCGCGGCCGGGACGGGCGGCTCACGGGCGGCGTGGGGCCGGGACGGGCGGCGCGCGGGCGTCGAGGGGCCGGGACGGGCGGCGCGCGGGCGTCGAGGGGCCGGGACGGGCGGCGCGCGGGCGTCTAGGGGTCGGGCCGGGTGGCGCGCGGGCGTCTAGGGGCCGGGACGGGCGGCGCGTGGGCGTCGAGGGGCCGGGACGGGCGGCGCGCGGGCGTCTAGGGGCCGGGACGGGCGGCGCGCGGGCGTCTAGGGGCCGGGACGGGCGGCTCACGGGCGGCGAGGGGCCGGGACGGGCGGCGCGCGGGCGTCGAGGGGCCGGGACGGGCGGCGCGCGGGCGTCGAGGGGCCGGGACGGGCGGCGCGCGGGCGTCTAGGGGCCGGGACGGGCGGCGCGCGGGCGTCTAGGGGCCGGGACGGGCGGCGCGCGGGCGTCTAGGGGCCGGGACGGGCGGCGCGCGGGCGTCTAGGGGCCGGGACGGGCGGCGCGCGGGCGTCTAGGGGCCGGGACGGGCGGCGCGCGGGCGTCTAGGGGCCGGGCCGGGGGCGTCTAGGGGCCGGGACGGGCGGCGCGCGGGCGTCTAAGGGGCCGGGACGGGCGGCGCGCGGGCGTCTAAGGGCCGTGACGGGCGGCTAAAGGGGCCACTAGGGGCCAAGAGAGAGGGGAGCGCGACTCGGGTAGGGGCAGAGTGCGCTCCGGGCAGGAAAAAAAAACGGTGGGCCCTAGGAACAGTTCCCACGAGGGAACCTGCTCGATACCATGAGAAGAATGAAGAACGAGGATGAATGAACTATGAATGAGGTGAGTACATATGGAAAACCCTAATTGGGTTGTACCCCCTATGGGATACCCCACTATAGCCTACACAACAGCATAAGCTATATAATGTTCTGACAGAAAGTACTGAGTCGGGTATAGGAAAAAGGGAAGGTATTAAGTTTGATGTACCCTATGATCCTATTAATGAGACCCTCTTTGGCTACTCAGCGCAGCAGAAACCACTACTCCTCGAGGTGTTATGCAATGGACGACGCCTCCAGGCACTGGTGGACAGCGGTGCATCTCACTCGGTGTGTGACCGCGGAGCATTGGAGAAAATTGGAGAGAAGGCGGAGGAGACCCAGTTTTCAGCAACCATGGTGGACGGTACGAAACTTCCTATCCACGGCGAAGCATCACTGCAGCTGCATATAGGTGCGTTGAGGTGGAAGCCGAAGCTACCAGTCACCAACATCAAAGGGTTAGATTTTATCTTGGGGCGAGATTTTCTGAAGTGGTTCAACCCCGAGATCGATTGGATCAACAACAAGGTGTGCATCTACAACAACGGGAAGCGGATAGCACTACGAAGCTGGACGGATACAGGGGACGTACCTGAGACGACACTGGCACGGTTCGAACAGACAGTGAACGAGAGTAACACGGGTTACCTAGCACTGGTCATGGCAGCAGCAGAGGAGGAGAAGCCGAGTTTCGAGCTCCCTGCAGCAGTGAAGGAGGTCTTGGAGCAGTACAAAGATATAATGCCCGACGACCTACCTGCAGGCGTACCTCCAGCACGCACCCACGAGCATGAGATCGTGGAGGAACCAGGTGCGAAACCCGTCTCACGTGCACCATACCGACTGAGTCCGACCGAACTAACAGACATGAAGAAACAGATAGAGTATCTACTGGACAGACAACTGATCCGCCCATCCACCTCTCCCTACGGTGCACCAGTTCTCTTCACTCCAAAACCAGACGGCAGCTTACGGATGTGCATCGACTACCGCGCACTGAACAAACAGACAGTTAAAAACAAATACCCCATACCGCGCATCGACGACTTACTGGACCAACTGCGTGGTGCAACAGTCTTCTCGAAGCTGGACCTACGGTCGGGTTACTGGCAGATCAAGATGGCGGACAACTCGACCCACAAGACGGCGTTCCGTACTCGATAAGGCTCCTACGAATACTTGGTGATGCCGTTCGGACTCTGCAACGCACCAGCAACGTTCCAGGCGGAAATGAACCATATTCTACGGCCCCTGCTGGACGAGTGCGTAGTGGTGTACCTGGACGATATCCTCATCTACTCCAAGAACATGAAGGAGCACGTGGAGCATCTGCGGAAGGTGTTCGAGATCCTGCGGAAAAACAAGTTCTACGTGAAGCTGTCGAAGAGCGACTTCGCCCTGAAGAAGGTGCAGTTTCTCGGGCACATGGTGAGTGCCGAGGGCGTACACGTGGACCCGCGGAAGATCGAAGCCGTCAAGAAGTGGAAAGTTCCGGAGAACGTGAAGGAGTTGCAGCAGTTCCTAGGATTCGCCAACTACTACAACAGGTTCGTGCCACAGTACGCTAAGATTGCAGCGCCACTGACCGACCTACTGAAAAAGGATACGCCCTTCAAATGGGATACTCCGCATCAGCAAGCCATGGAACAGCTACAGACAGCACTAACCACAGCCCCAGTACTCATCCTACCAGACCCCGAGAAGGACTACGTAGTTGAAGCAGACGCTAGTGACCAGGCAGTCGGAGCAGTACTGATGCAGGATCACGGGAACGGTTTACAGCCTATCGCCTACTTCAGTAAGAAACTGCACGGAGCAGAACTAAACTACCCCATCCACGACAAGGAAAGCCCTAGCTATAGTCGTAGCCTTCAAGGCGTGGAGGTGTTACCTCGAGGGAGCCAAGACCACAGTCTATACTGACCACTGCAGCCTCAAATACCTGAAGTCGCAGCCTACGCTCTCACGACGACAGGTACGGTGGGTGGATTTCTTGGAAACCCACTTCCACTACGACATCATCTACAAGCTCGGGCTACACAACAAAGCAGACGCGTTGAGCCGCCCAGGTCATGTAGCAGGCATCCAACTCGACGGGATGAACCCTCTGCTCAAAGGTCTATTCCAACATGGGTACTCCGTGGACGGCGAGATAGCAACGGCAGAGAAACAGAAACTGTTACAGTGGGAGAAAGACCTAGCGGTAAGGAAGGGTTCAGGAAAGATTTGGGTACCGAATTACGCCCCGCCACGGCAGATCCTATTGGAGGAGTTCCACGACGTACCATACGCGGGACATTTCGGGAGCAACAAGACGTTAGTGGGAATAGCGAAATATTACTACTGGCCCCGGATGGCAGCAGATGTGCAGCAGTTTGTCACCTCCTGCGACACGTGCCAGCGGATGAAGAGCAGCAAGCAGAAGAAAGCAGGGTTACTTCAGCCTCTACCCGTACCGGAGCAGCCATGGCAGGTCGTTAGTCTCGACTTCAACACAGGACTTCCCTCGACCTCACGGGGACATGATTCCATCCTCGTAGTCATCGATAAGTTCTCCAAAATGGGGCACTTCCTACCGACCAACGCCACCGCCACAGCAGAAGCAACTGCTCGCCTCTTCTTCGACCACATCATCACCATCCACGGCATCCCCGCTACACTCATCTCAGACAGAGACCCAAAATTCACCAGTAAGTTTTGGAAGGAGCTCATGGGATTATTGGGGACTAAACTTGCGATGTCCTCAGCATACCACCCACAGACTGACGGACAGACAGAGCGACTCAATCAAGTGGTTGAACAGTTACTGCGCACAGCTTGCAAGGACGACGTCAGCCACTGGGACACACAGTTACCGACCCTAGAGTTTGCTTACAACAACGCGTCACATGCGGCCACAGGGAAAACTCCTTTCTTCCTGTGTTACGGACGGGAACCACTCACACCACAGCAGCCTACCACACCGGCACACGTCCAAGCCGCACATGACTTCGTCACCACCATGCAGCAGCTATGGGAGAAGACTCAGCGACGACTCACCACGATGCAGACCTCCCAGAAGCAGTATGCCGATCGTCAGCGGCGTGATCACTCAGTAGCAGTCGGAGATCAGGTGCTTCTTGACACGCGCAACTTGAACCTGTCTCACCTCCCATCCAAACTCCGGCCTCGCTTCTGTGGTCCTTTTCTCGTTGAGGCACAGGTGACACCAGTTACATTCCGCTTGCGCTTACCAGATATGTGGAAGCTTCACAATGCTTTCCATGTGCAGCTACTGAAACCCTACAAGGACCCCAACCAACAGTTCCAGGGACGGCAGCTACCGCCACCTCCACCTGTTCTTGTGCAGGACGAAACCGAGTACGAGATTGAGCGCGTCCTCTCTCATCGGCGCCGCGGCGGCAGGACCCTCGAGTTCCTGATACGCTGGAAGGGATACGACCCCACTGAGGACAGTTGGGTTGCAGAAGCTCATATGGGCAACGCACGCCGTGCTCTCAAGGACTATCTTGTCAAGCAGGGTGTATCTCACGCCACCCAGCTTTGAGGGGGGGACGTGTGAGAGTACGACGGCTTATGCCAGCTATGCTTGCTTGCCTTTACTTTATTATGCTATTTCTAGCATAGGAAAATTATATGCATGCATGAATTGCTTGATTTCCTAGGCTAGGTGCTTTCCTATATTTTATTATAGTTATAGCACCGAGATAGGTTGCGTGCACCGAATTCTGGCTTTTCGGTTGCCACCGAATTGCCTTCTACCGAATTCGGAAAGGATCTGTTCGGGACGCTTCGCGACCCGCGGAACCTTCGCGTAACACCTGGTTACGGGGCCTTGTGTCGAGCCTATATATAGCCTCGTGTTGTACCCAGGTGATCATTCAATTCAATTCACATTCTCTTTTCTGAGCTCGATCCTAGATCCTCACAGCACGTACCGGTATTCATCTGCAGTTCCATCGCTGACAAGCTGCCTTGCTGCAGCGGTGGCAAGCTGCCCTAGTGCAGCGCTGGCGGGCCGCCACTTGGAGTGTTGGCAAGCCGCTTCCAGCTGCGCTAGCACGCTGCCACCTTGCGGCGTTGGCAAGCTGCCCTAGTGCTGCACCGGAGGTCGACTTGCTAGGTTGTTTTGTTTCCTGATGTATTCACTTTGTCATTGCCAGTGTTCATTGTTCAATCATTCTTGCTAGTGAAACTCTTGCCAATCTTCTCTATTACCATAGCAATTAGAGAGACCACGAGCAAAGCTACGATCACCTGTACAACCCTGTGCCTTCCCACGTTGTCCAGTCTACCTGTTCTAGAGTGACTCTCCGCAAATCCTTGGGGTGTAGCGGGGCCGTGACGTTCAGCAAAACTGCAGTAGCAGCAGCACCACCACCACTACCACCACCACCACCACCACCAGTTGCAGTAGCCGCACCAGCAGTTGCAGCAACAGTAGCAGTCGCTGCAACTGGACGTTGGAGTTTCTGGTTTTGGGGGTGCTGAATCTCGAGGCGTGGACCCTAGGGTTGTGGTAGGCCTACGCCAGTCGACTAAACTACTGCAGCAGTAGCCGTAGCAACAGCAGGAGCAGTAGCCGCAGACGCAACCACGGCATCTGCAGCAGCATCCACGACAGGTCGTCCTTGGCCCTCTTGCCCTAACAGTGAGACTCCCTCCTCTCTTCCACTGCCTCTTCCAGACGCGTCTCCGGTTCGTTTTCCTCCTCGTTATGTGTCTCCTCCATTCCTCCCTGACCCTTATGTTGTCTCTACCACCTGGACTATTCGTCGCACCCCTGGTGGTCGTCCCTCGTCTTCTGTTCCTAGGTTTCACCCTATGCGCCTCCGTTGTTTTCCTCCTTGTGTCCCTCCTCCTGCGTGCTGTCACATTCTCAGTCGTCTCTTTCTGAATCTCCTTATCCGTTCTCTAACGTCGTGCTGCTCGTCCTACAGCCTCTCGTGTTCTTTCTTCCTTTGTCACTGACACTACTACTCCATCACAGTCTGTCTCGGCTCTTGTCGCTACTGTCAAAAACTTTGCCTCCACCCTCCGCCGTGACTACGTCACTCAGCTGATCTCTGATCCTGCCAGTCCTTAGTCCATCGGGGTTGCTCCTGCCTTCACATGGAGGTCCTTGAGGACAGGAAGTTCGAGCTGGCTTTCCTTACGGCCGCTGCTCCTCACCTCTGTGCCATGCGGCTAGCCCCTGAGGGTGACCCAGACGCTCTTGAAGTACTGATTCCTCGCACCTACACTGAGGCAGTCTCGGGTGAGTGGTCCTCTTAGTGAATAGCGGCCATGAATGCAGAGATGGCATCTTGGAGGTCCACATGCACCTACGCCGACGCAATTCTCTCTCATGGGGCGAACGTAGTTGATGGCATGTGGATTGGTAAGGTAAAGCGGTCACTTGGATGGCTGCATGTCTTCAAGGCGCGTTACGTGACGAGATCATTTACTGAGTGTGAGAGGGTATGTTTCGGACCACTTCTCCCCCACCTCGAGGATGACCACTCTTCGAGTGTTGTTGCATATCGCTGCACAACGTAATTACGTGCTCCATTCACTGGACTTCTCCACTGCCTTCCTTCAAAGCACTATGCACGAGCAGATCTGGCTTCGCCATCCTCCTGGTTTCACTGGATCGTTCCCTCTTGAGACCCTGTGGGGCGTTCGGCGGCCGGGTCACGGTCTGCGTCAGGCTCCACGTGAATGGCATGGCAAGTTGATGACTACTTTCGCTGCTCTTAGTTTCTGTCTGTCCTTTGCTGGCCCTGCACTCTTCGTCTGCTCTGGTTCGACGCCGCTCTATGTTCTTGTCTTCGTCAACGATCTAGTCTTTGCTACTCCCGAAAGAGTTGCGCTGATCTTTGTGAAGGACGAGCTGCAGAGGAGACACACATGTATTGACATAGGTGAACTGCATCGCTATCTTGAATGCATATTACCCGGAACAGAGTAGCGCGCACCATCACACTGACTTAGTCACACATGGTGCAGCATGTCCTCACGCGTTCCGCTTTCAATTCTCTTTGCCACAAGCCACCCCTCTTGCTATTGACCATGGGCTCACGGCTCCTGATCCCGACGAGCCTGCTGAGCCTTGTGGGTACGCAGAGCTGGTGGGGTGCCTCATGTACCTGATGACTTGCACTTGTCCAGACCGCGCCTATCCTCTCAACATCCTTGCTCGCCTACTATTCGGCTGCTAAGACGGTAATGCGTTATGTGGCGAGTACATGAGGCATGAGGCTTGTACTTGGAGGATGACATGCAATTAGACTCACCAGACACACCGATGCGTCGTGGGCAGATGACGACGAGACTAGCAGGTCTTATCAGGGCTACTGATTTATCATGGGCTCTAGAGCTGTCTCGTGGAGGTCAATATGCTTGTCTTCTGCTGCTTTTTCTAGTGGTGAGGCATAAATATACAACAGTACCGTGGGTGCACTGGAGCTTCGCTGGTTGAACTTCTTGCTCACAGACGATGTTTTCCATGCTTATTTTCCAGCAATTTCTGTGAATCTATGTGGCTTTCATTAAGGAGATCCATCTAGTTATGGCCTTTATGAAACTTCTGATATAGTGGCGTCTACACCTAACGTAAAATTGTTACGGCGGTTTGGTCAAGTTTTGGATGGCCCTTTTCTCCTCCTAGAAGCGAACAAAAGTCCTTAGCCCCTCCCTTGCCATCCCAGCCCAGCCACGCCACGTTAATTCCACCGACGCAAAAGCTTTTGACTCGACGATTTATTTTCCTTCCTTTCCCTTCACATCAAGCGTCGATCTTACCATGGCTTGCATTGCCACTCCATCTGCCATGGTGTATGGCACTCCCCATCCGCTTCTAACGACCTGCTCATTTTGGTCGTGGACCGTCCGATCCGAATTCGTCATGTCGACATTGGCGACTCGAGCCCAGACCCGACCAGCTCGAGCAATGTCCGCCGTGGCCCGCAGCTCCGGCCACGGCTTTCTTTTCAATTTCGATGGTGGAATGGGTTTAGTGTCGACGCGGGGTTGTTAGGTTTTGTCTCGCGAATCAAGGCACCCGCAGTACGGTCAATGGGGCGAGCCTGCCGCGTGCGGCTCCGACCACGACTTTCTTCTCAATTTCGACGCGGAGCGGAATGGGTGTCGTGTCGACGCGGGGTTGTTGGTTGTTGTGTGTCTCGCGAATCAAGGCACCAGTAGTGACGATAAATGGGGCGAGCCTTGCCCCTGGTCGTTCAGCTAGAGACGCCGGAGCATTGCAATCACCCCTGTTAACGATTCGATCGAAAACACTCACTCCCTTCCTAGTACAGCTTCTGCGGAAAGCATGAGTCGCCTGTGCGTGGTGCTGCTGCTGCTGTTGGCAGGTATGCGTCGGTTCGATGCTGCCTTTGAACGGTTAGGCCTAAAGCATAGGCGACGCGACATCGTCAGCCTGATGTTTAGTGCTGTCTAGTGCTGTCACGTTCTGAATCCGCGCCCATATGGAGGTGCGCCGTCCTTCGATCCCGTAAATTCAGGAGCCTCGTTCTGTGTCGCGGCTGTGTTGCGTGCTTCGATCCCGTTCGATCCCGTCCTTCAACGGTTAGGCGCGCCTCATTTGTGTTGCGTGCTTCAATCCCGTTCGATCCCATCACCCACGTGTGCAGGCTTCTCGTTGGAGCTTCCGGGCGTAACCCACCCTGCAGTCGCAGTAAGTTCAAGGGAGATCGTTGTACGGAAAAGACCTTCCCCCCGTCCCCGTTCCCCCGTTCCCCCCTTCCCCCGCCCTTCGTTTCGCTTTTCGCTCTTCGCTTTCAGTCACCGCACGTGACGTCTACATGCCGCCCGTGACTTTTACCGCGCATGATGCCTGATTTTCTTTCTCGTGCCTTGAGTGAGACGGTAATGATCGGCGGCAGGATAGGCTCGGGAGGCTCAGCAGCACCCAGTCACAACGGCTCAGTACTGTTTGGAAAGTTTCTGTTCCCCCTGCCCGAGCCGTTCCGCACAGCATGCGGCGACGGTAGTGATTGGCGGCAGGAAAGGCTCGGGAGGCTCAGCATCTGTTTTTTGAGATCTCTCAAAAACAGGCTCAGCATCACCCAGTCACAATAGATTAACAACGTTCGCCTTTCCGTTCCCCCAGTTCCCCATTCCACGCAGCATGCGGCGACGGTAGTGGTTGACTGGCGGCAGGATAGGCTCAGGAGGCTCAAACGTGACGCTTGACTCTCTTGACTCAATGCCACTCAGTCCCAACGCCTCAGTACCGTTCGGAAAGTTTCCGTTGCTCTTCCCCTCTCCCCCCCCTCAGGAGGCTCAAACGTCACCCAGTCCCAACGCCTAAGTACCGTTCGAAAAGTTTCCGTTTCTCTTCCCCCGTTCCACGCAACACGCCGCGACGGTAGTGGTTGGCGACAAGAAGGGGTCAGGTGGCTCAAACGTCACCCTTGACTCTAACTCTATCCCAACCAGTCACGACGGCTCAAGACCGTTCGTCTTTCCATTCTCCCCCCTCCCTCCCTCCCTCCCCCCCCCGTTCCACGCAGCATGCGGCGACGGTGGTGGTTGGTGGCAAGAAGGGCTGGCCGGTTGCAAGGACTGGAAACTGGCGACATAAGGTGTACTGCTCACGAGTTTCTGTTCCCCCCCCCCTTCCCTATTGAAACTATAGGCAAGAATCAGAAACAGGAAAGAGGGGTTTTCACTAGCAGCAGTTGAGATACATATAGGAAACCCTAATTGGGTTGTACTCGCTATAGAGTACCCCACTGCAGGCTAGACAAACATCGACATTCTGACACACCCCCATAGTCAAAGTGGGGTACAATCAACACAACAAGCAGGCAGTGCAATAGTTCACAAAGATAAGCAAAGCTAGAGGCTATCACAGAGGGCAAGTGAGGAGGAGGAGAAACTGTGGAGGGCGAGAAGATGAGAGGCGACGGCTGAAGCTGCAGACACACGGGCAACAGGAGTGCGCAGCACTGACGCTACCACGCTAAACCCGGGCTACACGGTGACAGGCGCGGCTGGCTCACTGTGCTCCCAGGAGTGCTCACACTGTGGCTACCGGGCGCAGAGCCCCGGACTACACGGCCACAGGGGGTCGTGGCTCTCTGGACTACCAGGAATACTCACACTGTGGCTACCGGGCGCAGAGCTCCGGACTACACGGCCACAGGGGGTTGTGGCTCTCTGGACTTCAGGCGCTGCGGACGACAAGTCGGCTACCTCCGGTCAACCTCCCCCAACTGTCCCACACCCCTTTCACACACCCCCTGCTGAACCACTAGCACCGCTCACACGCCACCCCCCTCGTACCACTCCGACGGCTCCAACACATCCACCCCCCTCAGCGGCAGCTGCAGCAGTGGGAGATGGAGGAGGAGGAGGAGCACGGGACGGCTCACACACACGGCACCCCCATACTCTCCACCCCCAAACCCTAACACAGGAGTGCGGTCAGAAGCTCGGGGGACGGCGTGCGGCACTGGGGCAGACGGTACGGGCCGCTCACGGGCCTGGCGCAGGCCGGATAAACTGCGCGCGGGCTGCCCGAGCCGCGCGCGTGCCTGGCGCAGCCCGTACGGGCCGCGCGCGGGCCTGGCGCATGCCGTACGGGCCGCGCGCGGGCTGTACGGGCCGCGCGCGGGCCTGGCGCAGCCCGTACGAGCCGCGCGCGGGCCTGGCGCAGGCCGTACGGGCCGCGCGCGGGCTGTACGGGCCGCGCGCGGGCCTGGCGCAGGTCGCGCGGGCCGCTACGGGCGACGGGGGGCGACGCACGGGTCCCCGGAGGCGCTGCGACGGGCGACGGGGGGCGACGCGCGGATCGACGGGGCAGAAAACCGCCGCGCGCCTCGGGGCGCACGGCGGGCAGAAAACCGCCGCGCGCCCCGAGCGCGCGGCGGGATGAAAAATACGCCGTGCACCCGAGCGCGCGGCAAGCAGAACACGTCGCGCGCCCGGGGCGCACGATAGGCAGGACAGCAGCGGAAGCATTAGGTGGCGGGCCCATCCACAGGGTCGACCCAGGAGGGTCGACCTGCTCTGATACCATGTTGAAACTATAGGCAAGAATCGGAAACAGGAAAGAGGGGTTTTCACTAGCAGCAGTTGAGATACACATAGGAAACCCTAATTGGGTTGTACTCGCTATAGAGTACCCCACTGCAGGCTAGACAAACATCGACATTCTGACATTCCCCCCCTCCTCCCTCCTCCCCCCCCCCCGTTCCACGCAGCATGCGGCGACAGTGGTGGTTGGCGGCAAGAAGGGGTGGCCGGGTGTCAAGGACTGGAAACAGCCGACTTATACTGTCAAGAATGTGCTAGGTCAGTGTTATGAGGCACGATGTGTTAAGTAGGTTTGTGCTACCAGAACACTGATCTGCTAGTTCGTGTTACCGCTTGTCACTTAACCAGCGAGACACGACAAGAGGAGGTTTCGTTTTAACATGTACCATGGCTCGATCTTGTATCAAATCTTCCACTTTCCTGTCGGTATGACTGCTGAATATCAAATGACTGTCTGCCTCCATCGATGGTGCTTCGCTAACAGAGCTGCTTTGCTAACACAGCTGCTTCGCTAACAGAGCACTAACACTCTTTGACTGTGCGTATGTTTCGTCTGCATTTCGCATCTCATCTCCTCCCCCCTCCCTTTTGCAGTCTTCAAGTGGGGATCCAGCAGCCTGGGCTCCCTTTTTGGTCCCAAGCACAACGTGGCGGAGACAGAGGATATGGATGTGCTCATTACCTGTGATGCCAAGAAAGCTACTAAAATTCTCGTGAAGACTGCGAGAAAGGCTAACAAGAAAATCCCATGGAGAGGAATGTTTATCATAAGCACTATGGGGAAGGATTGTGCCAAGAAGGGTTGAGTTGAGGCCATGTTGAGGTAGCCTAGGATGTTCTTGAATCAAAGGTTGCTTGCTGCAGTATCAGAGTTCTGTTGGCGTGCTTGTGATGAACTACTGTATCCTCGGTATTGTTGTGCATCTCCAGATTACATATTGGACTTGGAATTCGGAAGATACTTCAGGGGGGAGTTGGGTGAGGGGGGCTGCATTCTACTCTTGCCAATTCTGTTCCTAAACTCGTAGCGCGAAGAGCTTTCTAAACGCCAACTCAATTCCCCGCGTAACGGATATTGAGATTTCCGCGCATTCGTCTTTCACCTACAACTGGGCGAACCTCGCGAGGTGGTAACACGAAAGAACAAATGCGAGGTGGGCGAAAGTTCGCCACCGCTTTCGTTTCGAAAGAGAATTTGTGCGGGGAGGGGAGGATAGCTCCTTCCCCTCAGGTATTGTTCATTCAGTCTAGTTTCTTCTATTACTCTCCAAGAGAAGAGGAGAATCATAAAACTGAAAGAACAATTGCTCTTCGCTATACTCTCCAAGTCCCGACTCCGGAATTTCCGCATCAAATAGCTCGTTCGGCCCGAGGGAGTCTGAAGCACGCGACTTCGAGTCGCGACTTTTATGAAGGCATAGGCGTTTCGTTACTCCAAAGCTCTCGGCTTTCGCTGACCTGTGTCAGCATGACGTCAGTGACCACCGTATTAGGTGCTTCGATTAAAGCTGTCAACCTGCCGAGTGCGTTCGATTTGGAGGCGCCTCACAGATTAAGTGTGCCAAGGCATTACTCTTCCGCAAGTGCGGGTCCCTCTCGCTCCGCGTATCAACAACGTTCCTCCTGTCAACCCCTCTCGTGCGTCTCTACCGATTCTCGTAGGCATCCGTCCGTCTCGTTGGCGCATGGATGCTCGCTCGTCTCCTCTCTTTCGATTCCCGGTAGATTTGCCGGAAATGCGGTGGCGTTGCCACGTGTGTGCCGGGCTGACGCGATGAAACCGTCCTCGACAGGACCGTCCTCGGTAACGCCTTCCTCAGATGTACCGTCCCCGGTGGTAGCGCGTAATAGCGCTTCGGAAAAGTCGGCGCGCGGGCAGGCGAAGAAAGGTGCCAAGAAGAGCGGGCAGAAGAAGGAAAAGAATTACGAATCGGATGACAACGATTTGGAATTCGGAAGCATCGAGGAAATGCAGCGGTGGCTGGCGACAAAGCCCAAGGGGTTTATCGATCCGTCGAAGCAGTACGACACGTCGTTAGAGGATCAGCTCTTAGCGGAGATAGAAGAAAAGGAGCAGCAGAGGGATCAGGAGGTCTCAACGGGAGGAGGGAACAAGCCGGGAGGGAGCGGGGGGGTGAAGGCGGGAGAGAGGAAGGGAGAGGATCAAGGGGAGAAGAGGGGACGGAACAGTCAAGGAGTGTTAGACGCGCCTGCAAAAGGGAAAAAGGCCAACACAGGTCAGGAATTTCCCGTTTTAGAAAGGCTTTGTTGAACATTTCTTTTTGTTTGGTCAGCTATTGTTCCTCCTCCCTGCCCATGTCCTGTCGATTCACCCACTCTAAGGGTTTCGGGTTTTAGCCTCCTAGTTGTTGGTCGGGTTTCGGTTTTGACCTCTTAAATTCATTTCGTTGATGTGGCCGGGACGATTGAGAGCGCAAGCTTGGGCTTTAAGTTCTTGAGTCGGGTTTTTTTTTATCGAGCACCAGTGACAGGAAGGGTTTAGGGCATGTGAGGGTTTTTGGGGGTCCTGGTTGGGCTGCTGGTTTGGCTGCAGGGTTTAACATCGGCAACCTTTCAACACTCAATCATTGTATCTAAGCTTCTCCCTCTCGAGGTGACTTTTGAGTCGACTTAAGATTCGCCTCGGTTTGGCTGCAGGGTTTAACATCGGCAAACTTACACCACACAATAAGTTGTATCTAAGCTTCTCCCTGTCCCTCTCCCTCTCCATCTCCCTCTCCCTCCCCCTCCTCTCCCTCTCCCTCTCCGTTGCACTCCCTTTCCCTCTCCCTCTCCCACTCCCTCTCCCTGTCCCTTCTATCCCTCTCCCTCTCCCTCTCCATCTCCCTCTCCCCTTCCCTCTCCATCTCCCATTTCCCTCTCTCCCTCCCCCCTCCCCCTCCCTCTCCTTCTCCCTCTCCCTCTACCCTCCTCTCCCTCCCTCTTCCCTCATCTCCCTCTCCCTCTCCCACTCCCCTCCCTCTCCCTCTCCCTTTTCCCTCCCCTTTAACCCCCCCCCCTCCCCACCCCTTTCCCCTTCCCCGTACAAACCCCCTAACAAACCGACCCTTTTCAATTTCTCAGTCTCGAGCCTTCCTCCATCAGCCATAAAAGTGCAAGCGTCTGAACTACTGGTCAGGTTCTGGGTTTACCGTTTGCAGCATCTGACTCCTCAATCAGTCGTATCTAAACTCCTCCTGTCTCGATTGAATTCTCTCAGACTCAGACCTTCGACCATCAACCATAAAAGTACGAGCGTTTGAACTGCTGGTTAGCTTCAGGGTTTACCATTTGCAGCCTTCCAACAATCCATCAATTGTGTCTAAAGTCCTCTTTCCCTCTCCCCCCCCTCTCCATCTTCTTCCTCCTCCTCTTCCTCTCCCCATTTCTCTCCCCTGTAACCACCCCCTCCTCCTCCTTCCCCCTCCTCCCCCCCCCTCTCTCCCTCACACACACACACCCACAATTTCCAATTTTCAGACTCGGACCTTCCATCGTCAGCCATCAAGGTTCGTGTCTCCGGGCTGCCCAAGAAGAAAAAGATCGCCAGGGACTTACGGGCAGCATGGAGCGGGCAGCCCGGGCTGCTGAAAATAATTCCCATGGAGTCGGGATCCTCTAGCACGCGCGACCCGGTGTGCACTGGGAGTGCTGTGGTGGCTTTTGCGAATATTTCAGCGGCTCAGAGGTATGATAGCAGGTTTAGTGCGGTGCAATGCGGTTGGTGTGGGCCTAGTGGTAGCATGTGGTATTTCCCATGGAGACCGGATCCTCCTCTAGCACGCGCGACCCGGTGTGCACTGGGAGTGCCGTGGTGGGCTTTAACGATATGGCAGCGGCCCAAAGGTATGCAGATGGGTTCAGTGCGGTACAAATGGATTTAGTGCGGTGTATAGCACTAGCGACCCTGGGTGTGGTATAAGGCACTTTTTGGTGGAAGCACGTAGTAATTCCCATGGGGACTGCATCCTCCTCTAGCACGCAGGACCTGGTGCGTACTGGGAGTGCTGGTGGGCTTTTAAGGATATTGCAGCGGCTGAGAGGTATGCAATTGGGTTGAGTGCGGTGCGGTGCAAGGCAGTCGGTGCTTGTGTGGGTGTGGTATAAGGCACTTTTTGGTGGTAGCACGTAGTAATTCCCATGGGGACTGCATCCTTCGCTAGCACGCAGGTCCCGGTGTGCACTAAGAGTGCTGTGGTGGGCTTTAAGGATATGGCAGCCGCTCAAAGGTATGCAAACGGGTTCAGTGCGGTGCAAGACTCTTCTAGCACGCGCGACTCTGTGTGAACAGGGAGTGCCATGGTGGGATTCGGAGGTGTGGCAGCGGCTCAGTAGTATGCAAATGGGTACAGTGCGGTATAAAGCAGTTGGTGTGGTTAGCATAGCATGTAATCGTTTCACGAATCCTTCTCTAGCGCCCTCGACCCGGTGTGCACTGGAAGTGCCGTGTTGGCTTTTATGGATATGGCAGCGGCTCAGAGGTATGCAAGTGGGTGCAGTGCGGTGCAAGACGGCTTCTCCTCTAGCACATGCGACCCGGTGTGCACTGGGGTCGCCGTGGTGGGATTCTTTTATTCGGCAGATGCTGACAGGTGGGTACAGTGCAGTGCAAATGGATTCAGTGCGGTGCAATGCAGTTGATGTGGTGGTAGCACGTGACAATAATTCCCACGGAGACCGGATATCCTCCTCTTGCAGGGATCTTTTTAAAATTCTCAATAGAGAGACCAGGGACCCTCCTCTAGCAAGCGCGACCCCGTGTGCAGTGCACTGGGGGTTGGGTTCTATGATGCAAGTGGTTCTAGTGCGGTACAAGTAAGTTCAGTGCGGTGCAAGGCGGTTGGTGTGGTTCTGGTAGTAACATGAAGTATTTCCCATGGAGACCGGATCTTCCTCCTCTAGCACGCGCGATCCTGTGTGCACTGGGTGTGCCGTGGTGGGCTGGGCTTTAAGGATATTGGAGCGGCTCACAGGTATGCAAATGGGTTTGAGTGCGGTGCAAGTCTGATCCTCTTCTTGCACCTTGTGGTCCGTCCTTGTGTCCTTTCGCATCTGGTGGACGGACGCTGAATGGTGGGTCTCTTGTGGGGTGCGAGTGGATTCAGTGCGGTGCAAATGGGCCCATTGCGGTGCAAGAGAGTTGGTGGGGTTAAGTTAGGCTGGTAGCATGTGATAATTTCCATAGAGACCAGATCCTCTTGTAGCAAGCGCGACCATGAACTGCCTTTCATCTCACCCCCATCTCGCTCCTCCTTCTCACTCCCCCTCCTCTTCCCTCCCCGGCCTCCATTACCCCGCACCCCACCCCCTCTATCAGGTTCATTTTTAGTCGACTCAAATATCATCCTTCCCCTCCGCTTCCCTCCCCAGCCCCCATCACCCCCCACCCCACCCTGCCTATCAGGTTCATTCAGGAACGATTCAGCCCCCATCCGCTTTGGTGAGAAGGAGAAGGCTGTTTCCTGCAAGCCTTTTGAGGCGCCTCAAAAGTCGATTCAGCCCCCATCCGCTTTGGTGAGAGGGAGAAGGCCGGTCGCCGATTCAGCCCCCATCCGATTCAGGCTGTTTCCTGCCGCTGCCGCTGCCGTCGTTTCAGGAAGGCTGTTTCCTGCAAGCCGGTCGCCGTCGTTGCTGCTGACTCTCACTCCCCTCTTTCTCCCCTCTTCCTCCCCTCCTCTCTTTCTCGCCCCCCCTCCCCCACTCCCTCCTCTCCTCCCCCATCAGGTTCATGCAGCAGTACAATCGCTCTGCCCCCATCCAGTTTGGTCAGAAGGAAAAGGCCATGTCATGCAAGCTGATTGGCACCCCTGCTGCTGACTCTCTCTCTCTTCCCATTTCCCTCCTCCTTCCTTTCCTCTTCCAACCCCCTCGGACCCCCCCCTCCTCTTCCCCCCACCCCTCCCCCCCCAATCAGGTTCATGCAGGCTGCAGCAGTACAATCGCTCTGCCCCCATCTGCTTTGGTCAGAAGGAGAAAGCCGTTTCGTGCAAACTGATCGCCACATCTGCTGCTGACTCTCTCTTCCCGTTCCTCCCCTCTTCCCTCTTCCTCCCCTCTTCCTCCCCTCATCCCCTTCCCCCCTCACCCCCCACTTCTCCTTCAGGTTCATGCAGCAGTACAATTGCTCTGCCCCCATCCTTTTCGGTCAGAACGAGAAGGCCGTTTCATGCAAGCTCATTGTTGGCGCTGCTGCTGAATCGCTCTCCCCTCCCCTCCCCTCTTCCCCTCCTCCTCTCCCCCTCTCCCCTCCTCCCCCCCTCCTCTTCCCCCCCCCATCAGGTTCATGCAGCAGTACAATCGCTCTGCCCCCATCCGGTTTGGACAGAAGGAGAAGGCCGTTTCGTGCAAGCTCATAGGCGCATCTGCTGCTGCTGATTCGCCTCTGCTGCAAAGCAACCGTGCTAAGAGCAATTCCGTTAGTAGCGGTTCCGTTCAGAGCACTTCTGGTAAGAACACTGATGCTACTGTTCCAGCCGTAGCAAGAGCAGCAACAACGGCAGCAACAGCAGCAGCGGTGCCAACGGCAGCAGTAGCGGCAGCAGTGGCAGCAACAGCTGCAGCAGCACCAGCGGCAGCAGCAGAGGTGGAAACAGGCGTGTTGGCAGCAGAGAGAGAATGGCAAGAAGGGGAGGATGAGACAATGAGGAGGGGAGAGACAATGAGGAAAGAGGAGGTTCGGGAAGAGGAGGATCGGGAAGAGGAGGATCGGGAAGAGGAGGATCGGGAAGAGGAGGTTCGGGAAGAGGAGGATCGGAAAGAGGAGGATCGGGAAGAGACGCCTGCTGGAAAGAAGGGAGACACGCCTCCCAGAAGCTATGAAGTGCAAGGGACTAAGGGGGATAATCAGGAGGAGGATCAGGAAGAACTGGTTGAAGGGAATAAGGGCGGTAAGATGACTAGTAGGGAGAATGGACTGCAGGGGAAAGCGGTTGTTGCAGGAAAAGGGAGTTTGCAGGAGAGGAATTTGCAGGAGAAGAAAGAAGCATGGTTGCAGAGGTTAAGGGAGGATAAGGAGCTAAGGGCGCGGGTGGAGGAGATTAAGAGGAAGGTTCTAAGAGATATGGCGGCAGGAGGGAGGGAAGGGGAGGTGGGGGGTGGAGGGGGGATTGGAGGGAGTGGAAGGCTGAGGGTTAAGGAAAAGGGTGTGACTGTGTCGAGATTGGGGGTAAGGGAGAGGGGAGGGGGACAGGGGAGGGTTATGGAGGGGGAAGGGGTGAAGGGGAAATTGAGAGGAGAGGAGGGAGGAGGGAGGATGAAAGAGGAGGAGCAGGAGTGGGAGGAAGAGGAGGAAGAGGAGGGAGAATGGGAGGAGGGTGAGGAGGGTGAGGAGTGGGAAGAGGAGGAGGAGGAGGAGGAGGAAGAAGAGGAAGAGGAGGATGAAGGGGAAGTGATAATGGGCGAAGTGGAGGTGACTGTAGAGAGTATTACAGTTGAGAGCGTTACTGCTGGAAGTGATTATATTGGAAGTGATTCTGTTGAAGGAGAATCGGCTATCAGTCCTGCTACACTTGCTGCTTCAGCAACAGCAGCAGCAACAACAGCAACAGAGAAGGCACATGCTACCTCTCCATCCGTTTCTCTTCCCCCCCAGCAACCCAAAGGGGTAAAGCAGCAAGGAGGGGAGGGGGGGCAAAGGAAGGGAGAGGGCAGAGGAGAGGAGGAGGAGGAGCAGCAGAGGGCGGCTGAGGCGCGCATTGAGGCTCTTGAAGCGAAGCTGCTTAAAATGAGTCAGGCGGGAGGGGGAAGTGAAGGGGGAGGGAGTGAGGGAGGAGGGAAAAGAGGAAAGGGGAGGAGGACCAAGGAGGGAGGGGGAAAGCGCAGGTAGGGCTAAGGAATGAGGGAGATGGAGGAGGAAAGGAGAGGCAGGGGAAGGCGGGGGTGTAGAACGTCTGGAAGATTCTTTTGTGAGTTTAGATTCCAAGGAGCTTGTTGTTGCCATTTGATTCTGCTAACAAACAATATTTGGGCAGGGAAAATATTTGATTCTGCCAAATACGGTTTCCTAAGTTCGAAACATCTGATGGGGCGGACTCGGCAGGGCCCATCCAGTTGCTTGCTCAAAAGCAGACAATTCCTGGGATTGTGTTGTGAACCATACTTTTGGTGTTGTGACATCCTGTTGCCTGTTTTCTAGAGCTACCGTTATCTACCGCAAAGTATTCAGTGAGCCATAGGAGGGAGGCAAAGAGAAGGGTTAGGAGCAGAGCAGCTTTTCAACCATAGCTTCAGAATACTGAGCAACTTCATAACACGAGCCCATCAGTTCAGGTTTCTGGCACCGTCAGTCACGAAACCAACCACCGCCTGGCCTAACACCCTAAATGAGCCCTGGCCCAGACCGAATCAGGCCATCGCCAGCATGTGACCTTTGTGAGAAGAGCTTCTTATTATTTAGCTATTATCAACATTGCTAGAAAGCAGAAATTAGTATTTGACATGACAGAAACAAGAAACTAGGAGCCTAAGCACTCGTGAACTTGGTCACGGCTTTTGTTCCCTCGGACACAGCGTGCTTCGCCAGCTCTCCAGGCAGCGTCAGCCGAACTGCCGTCTGAATCTCGCGAGACGTGATCGTCGGCTTCTTGTTGTACCGCGCGAGCTTCGACGCCTCCGTCGCGAGCTTCTCAAAAATATCATTTATAAAGGAGTTCATGATCGACATGGCCTTGGAAGAAATTCCCGTGTCTGGATGAACCTGCTTCAGCACCTTGTAGATGTAGATCTTGTACGTTTCCGTGACGGCCTTGCGAGCCTTTTTCTTCTCTTTCTTCTCGCCGATGGGTTTCTTTCCCGCGGGAACGGCTTTCTTAGCGGCGGGCTCCTTCTTGGGTCCCTTCTTCGCCGCCTTCTGCTCCCCTTCTACCTTTGGCGCCATGATAACGCAGAGTTAATCGACAAACAAGTGGTTGACAGGAAATAGAGCCTTGGAAGTGACGGCAGGACGAAGCACTGAAAAACGGTGGTCACGAACGTTAGGCGTCGAAGCTCGCGCGGACTCCTAAGCTAACGGACTTAGGAAATGCGAGAGTGGGCGCTTGAGATACAGAAGACTAGTGCTGGACTGATGTATTTCAAGAGTTTGGACTGGGTTGGGGAAGAGAGTCCGTCGCTGGAGCTGCGTGCATGGTGCACGAGCTCTTGGGAATTGCTGCAAGTCTCGAAACATTTGTGTTTGATTGTGCTTTCAAAGTTAGCCAATGAGAAGCTGGGTGACAGATCGAAACTTTTTCTATGAACCGTCGATGAAGAACCATGTGATTCGCTTGACCGTCAATTGAAGCTTCAGCTATCTTTTACGGTCGTGCATGGAGTGGTAACTTTACGAACTTTATTTCGTCGGGTGCAACTCTACACAGCTTGTCCGGATTGTAAACCAATCAGATATCGCGATTGCAGAATTTTGGGATCGACAAGGATTAGGGATATCCGTCGATACGCCTTTCAAAATGTTTCTCATCGACGACCAAGAAGCTTCAACACCACCGAACAATGCGCCAACTCATCTCAACAAAACACAGCACCACCAGACTGGGCTGGGCAAATCCACCAATTCACCACACTAAACCACACCAAAACGCACTGCACCGTGTCGTCCATTGTTTCTCTCTTCTGGTCTGGCAAAGCTACCCTGGCCACAATGTCTGAATAAAAGAGCAGTGAATCGCTCCTTGTTTCCATACTTCCAGTTCTTTCACACTTCAGCTCCGTCGTTCTAGTCGTTGCTTCAGTTTATCAGATTGAAGAACCACCTTATCTCCATTGAAGTCCAGTTGAGCTTCCAAGGCATCGTCTCATCGTCTTCGGCTAGCTCTGAGAAAGTATCGACCAGGTCTCCGTGTGCCGTTAATCTACACATCATGTCGGGACGCGGCAAGGGAGGCAAGGGCCTCGGAAAAGGAGGCGCGAAGCGTCACAGGAAGGTTCTTCGCGATAACATCCAAGGCATCACCAAGCCGGCTATCAGGCGTCTCGCTCGTCGCGGCGGCGTCAAGCGTATCAGCGGTCTAATCTATGAAGAGACTCGCGGCGTGCTGAAGGTGTTTCTTGAGAATGTCATTCGCGACGCCGTGACTTACACGGAGCACGCGCGGAGAAAGACGGTTACTGCCATGGATGTGGTTTATGCGTTGAAACGCCAAGGCAGAACCCTGTACGGCTTTGGCGGCTAATTTAGCAATAAGACCCGCTGTCTAGTTCTAACATTTTTTACAATAATGTACAATTTGCAATAAAGATCTTAGGAGGAAATCTATCAGGTGTCCGTCACACCCTTGTGGCTAATCGTGAATACCTTAATCGCGTACAATCATTCTGGTTCAGCTCACATCCTGGGCTAGTGAAACGCTCTTGCTGCACTCAGTGACGGGCCTGCCACCGCACTGCACCCAAGCTCATTTTAGTTCGCAACCTCCATGCACTTTCAAGACTAGCAAATCTACGTTGCAAGATAGTCACTTCCAGCCTTCTGGCTCTGGTCCTCATTTCTAAGGCAGGCTCCCACCGAGCCACGTGTGACGATTAGTCTAAGCAGTCGCAGATGTGTCGCCATGCGACGTGCCACTTGGCGACACATCTGGTCTCGCATTTCGTCGTCGTTTGACGGATCTCCACCGTCGATCCAGTCGTCCGTGAATCACTCTTTCCCATCGACCGCCCTCAGCACCTCGAGTTTACATTCTACCCCGTTTCAAAGAAACCCGGGTTTCCTTTATAAATCAGCTGACGCTACATCGAGCTTAAGTAGCCAGTTGCGCGAATTGCCGAGCCTAAATACCCAGCTGCGCAGGCTGATTAGCAGCAGGGGGATCAGCAGCAACAGCAGCGTTAGCAATGGTTTCAGAAGCAAAGTTCATGCGAGATTCAGCAGTAGCAGCAGGTGCAGCAGGAGCAGCAGCGGCAGAGACGGCAGCAGCAATGCCAGCGTCAGCAGCATTGGCAGCAGCGATGCGATCAACGGGTGGTCTCACGACAAGATGACGATCTCGCGCGCTGCGGACATGCTCATGGCGCCGCCAGCCAAGCCGAAGCGACTCGGGTGAACACCCCCCCCCCACTCCCCCCCCCCCACCTCCCCTCCCCAATCTTTCCCCACTATCGCGCGCTGCGGACATGCTCATGGCGCCGCCAGCCAAACCGAAGCGACTCGGGTACTGTCAAGCCCTCCCCCTATTTCTCCCTTGTCTCCTCCTAAAACTCCCCCCCAATTTCCCCGCAACCTCCCCCCCATTCCCCCCCTCAACTCTCCCCAAAAGTCCCTCCAATCTTCCCCCACAAACCCCCCCTCAATCCCCTCCCCTCTCCCCCCCCCCCCCCATCCCCCCCTACTCTCACGGCGTCGCTGCAAACATTCCCATAGCGCCGCCACCCAAGCTGAAGCGACTCGGGTACGGCCAAGCGCTCCCCTTACCCCTTCCCACCCCCCTTCCCTCCAGCTCCACCCCTCTTCCCTCCATCTCCACCCCTCTTCCCTCCATCTCCACCCTTCTTCCCTCCATCTCCACCTCCCTTCCCCCATCAATCCGCGGACATTCTCACGCCGCCGCCACCCAAGATGAAACGACTCGGGTACGGCCACTCTAAATCCCTCTCCCCAACTTTTCCCCCACCCATTCTCATGGCGCCGCCACCCAAGCTGAAGCGACTCGGGTACGGCCTGTGTTCCCCCCACCCTATCGACTCCCCCCTCCCCCCCCTCTCCCCAGTCTTCCCCACAGCTCTCCTCTACAACAGCCCCCCCCCCTCCCCAATTCCCCCCTCACCTCCCCCCAATCTTCCCCCCTCACCTCCCCCCAATCTCCCCCCCTCACCTCCCCCCAATCTTCCCCCCTCACCTCCCCCCAATCTTCCCCCCTCACCTCCCCCCAATCTTCCCCCCTCACCTCCCCCCAATCTTCCCCCCTCACCTCCCCCCAATCTTCCTCAACTGTCATGGCGTCGCCACCCAAGCCAAAACGACTCGGGCAGGGCTTGTAAACCCCCAACCCCTACCCGCTCCCCGCCCCCCTTCTCCCCCCATTCGTCCCCCAATCTTCACCTACTGGCAGGGCCTGCAAACCCCCAACCCCGACCCCTACCCACTCCCCGCCTCCCCCTCTCCCCCCATTCGTCCCCCAATCTTCCCCTACTGGCAGGGCCTGCAAACCCCCAACCCCGACCCCTACCCACTCCCCGCCTCCCCCCCTCCCCCCATTCGTCCCCCAATCTTCCCCTACTGGCAGGGCCTGCAAACCCCCAACCCCGACCCCTACCCACTCCCCGCCTCCCCCTCTCCCCCCATTCGTCCCCCAATCTTCCCCTACTGGCAGGGCCTGCAAACCCCCAACCCCGACCCCTACCCACTCCCCGCCTCCCCCTCTCCCCCCATTCGTCCCCCAATCTTCCCCTACTGGCAGGGCCTGCAAACCCCCAACCCCGACCCCTACCCACTCCCCGCCTCCCCCCCTCCCCCCATTCGTCCCCCAATCTTCCCCTACTGGCAGGGCCTGCAAACCCCCAACCCCGACCCCTACCCACTCCCCGCCTCCCCCCCTCCCCCCATTCGTCCCCCAATCTTCCCCTACTGGCAGGGCCTTCAAACCCCCAGGCCCCCCTCCCTCCTCCAGATCTCCAACCCAACTTCCCCCTATTGCTCCCCAAGTTTCTCCCCAGCTCCCCCCAGTCTTCCCGCAATCCCCCCCTTACCTCTCCCCGATTCCCCCTCAACCTCATCCCCAGTCTCCCCCACTCTCTTCCCAATCTCCCCTCTGCTTTCCCAAAAATTCCCCCGATTACCCCCCCAAACCCATTCTTCCTCCCCCCCACCACTTCTCCCAACCTCCTGTCTACCTTCCCCCACTCCTACTCCAAACCTCCTAACCGCCATCCCCTCTGTTCTTATACTCTCAAATGCTTTCCCTTTTTCGATGCTCACCTCCCCCCCTGATGCGTCGGTTTTTGAGTCGACTCAAAAACAAACCGCCATCCCCTCTGTTCTTATTCTTTCAAATGCTGGCCCCTTTTCGATGCTCTCCTCCCCTCCGCCTCTCACATGCACCTCCCGCCTCTCACATGCACCTCCCGCCTCTCCCATGCACCTCCCCGCCTCTCACATGCACCTCCCCGCCTCTCACATGCACCTCCCGCCTCTCACATGCACCCCCCTCCGCTCACGGATTTTTTCCATTCCCAAGTTCACCTTTCATCCCCAATCCTCACATTTCTCGTGTAATTCAAAATTCAGTCCACTCGATTTTCCTCCAAACCAAACCAATCCAAACCAATCCAATCCGATCCAATCCGATCCAATCCAATCCAATCCAATTTGATCCAATCCAATCCAATCCCCTCTGCTTTCCACGTTGGACTGCCACGTATGACCTGCAAGCACTGCATTGTGCATGTATGCCTGTCTCCAATCAGTGTCTGCCCAGCTTTTGAGTCGACTCATTTTGAGTCGACTCATTTTGAGTCGACTTTTGAGTCGACTCATTTTGAGTCGACTTTTGAGTCGACTCATTTTGAGTCGACTCATTTTGAGTCGACTTTTGAGTCGACTCATTTTGAGTCGACTCATTTTGAGTCGACTTTTGAGTCGACTCATTTTGAGTCGACTTTTGAGTCGACTCATTTTGAGTCGACTCATTTTGAGTCGACTCATTTTGTGTCGACTCAAAATGAGTCGACTCATTTTGAGTCGACTCATTTTGAGTCGACTCATTTTGTGTCGACTCATTTTGAGTCGACTTTTGAGTCGACTCATTTTGAGTCGACTCATTTTGAGTCGACTTTTGAGTCGACTCATTTTGAGTCGACTTTTGAGTCGACTCATTTTGAGTCGACTCATTTTGAGTCGACTTTTGAGTCGACTTTTGAGTCGACTCATTTTGAGTCGACTCATTTTGAGTCGACTCATTTTGAGTCGACTCATTTTGAGTCGACTCATTTTGTGTCGACTCATTTTGAGTCGACTCATTTTGAGTCGACTTTTGAGTCGACTCATTTTGAGTCGACTCATTTTGAGTCGACTCATTTTGAGTCGACTCATTTTGAGTCGACTTTTGAGTCGACTCATTTTGAGTCGACTTTTGAGTCGACTCATTTTGAGTCGACTCATTTTGAGTCGACTCATTTTGAGTCGTCTTTTGAGTCGACTCATTTTGAGTCGACTCATTTTGAGTCGACTTTTGAGTCGACTCATTTTGAGTCGACTTTTGAGTCGACTCATTTTGAGTCGACTCATTTTGAGTCGACTCATTTTGAGTCGACTTTTGAGTCGACTCATTTTGAGTCGACTTTTGAGTCGACTCATTTTGAGTCGACTAATTTTGAGTCGACTTTTGAGTCGACTCATTTTGAGTCGACTCATTTTGAGTCGACTCATTTTGAGTCGACTCATTTTGAGTCGACTTTTGAGTCGACTCATTTTGAGTCGACTCAAAGGTGGGGTTTCCACATCTGCCCAGCAATCGTTGCATGCATGCCCCCTCTAGGTGCGTTATAAGACCCTGTCGGCCTAACCCAGTTCCCTCCGCCCTTCCTCCCCTCTCCCCTCCTCCTATCCACCCACCCCCAGGTGGGACTTCCACATCTGGCAGGCAATCGTTGCGTGCATGCCTTCGTTAGGTGCGTCATCAGCAGCCTCGTTCATCCTATAACCACTTCCTTCCTTTCCCCTTCCTCCCCCTTCCCCACTCCAACTCCCCGCCTCCCCCCCATCCCCTCAGGTGGGACTTCCACATCTGGCAGGCGATCGTTGCGTGCATGCCCCCTCTAGGTGCGTTATAAACAGCCTCGTTCATGCCATAAGCACTGGTAGTAACAGCAGCGTATGGTCTCTATAAGAATCACAGACACCAGCACCAAGTGCTGACACGGCTAGTAGAACTCTCTGCAATTGTTGCTTGCATGCCACCTTCAGTCTAAACACTGGTAGTAGCAGCAGCGTATGGACTCTGTAAGAATCACTGTCACAAGCACCAAGTGCTGGCACAAGCACCAAGTGCTGGAACGGCTAGTAGAACTTGCTGCAATTGCTTTTGAGTCGACTCAAAAGTGGACTCCATAAGAATCACTGACACCAGCACCAAGGCGCGATTGTGACGATGATTAGAATGGTTGTGAAGGGAGTGTGTAGGGAGTGTGTAGGGAGTGTGAAGGGAGTGTGAAGGGAGTGTGGAAGGAGTGTGAAGGGAGTGTGAAGGGAGTGTGTGAAGGGAGTGTAATGTCCAGGATTAGAGTGGTACGCTCGTTTCAGATTCCCCCCCTTTCCTCTTTCTCCCCACTTTCTCCTCCCCCCCTCTTCCCCTCTCCCCCCCTCTTCCCCTCTCCCCCACTCTCCTCCCTGCAGCTTTGTATCTGACCATGCAATATGCGAAAGCATCTCAGGAATTGAAGAAGTGTTTCGAGACGTCTCAAAACACTTCTTCAAACACGTAGCTTTGTGTGTGACCATGCAATATGCCAAAGCATCTCCGGATTTGCCCTCTCAAAATCCCCGCATCAACCCCCCCAGCACACCTGCCTTTCCCCTTCCTCCCCCTCTCCCCCTCTCCCCCTCTCCCCCCCTCCCCTTCTCCCCCTCTCCCCTTGCAGCGGTGTATCTGACCGTGCAATATGCCAAAGCAGAGATTGCAAGGATGGAAAAGGTGAGTGTTGGAGGGGGTGGTTTCTGAGTCGACTCAAAGGATGGTTTAGAGAATGGTATAGTGGACGGTCGCTTGACTTTCTGACTGTGGGGGGGTGGTGTGGGGGGGATATCAGTGATCCAGTATGGAGTGCAAAAGTGAGTGTAGGGGGGTGGTTTGGGGGAGATATCAGTGATTCAGAAGGGAATATGAGTTGAGTTGAGATACACCCTACCGTGCATTTGAGAATGGAATGCTGGGGGGACGAGTGAAAATAGTATTGTGGACGGTCCCTCCTTGACCATCTGACTGTGCAGTATGCCAGAGCAGGGATTGTGAGGATGGAAACGGAGAGTGTGGGGGGGTGGGTTGGGGGGGATGTCATTGATTTTACGAGTGTGAGTTGAGATACACCCTACCGTGCATTTCAGAATGGGTTGGGGGGGATGTCGTTAATTCAAAAGGGAATGCTGGGGATGAGTGAAATTACTATGATGGCCGGAGATTTGACTAGGTGGCTCCTGAGGCGACTCAATTAGTGAACGGACCCTTGACTATCTGACTGCCTGCGCGCAGTGTGCCAAAGCAGAATGCACGAGTGCGGGGGGGGTATCAGTGATGCCGAAAGGGGGGGGGGTGGGTTCTTGGGGGGGATGTTATTAACTTAGAAGGGATTGCTGGGGATGAGAAGGGTGAGTAGGGAGGAGAGCAGTGATTATGCGCTGAGTGTGGGGGGGTGGCCTGTTTGGGATGTCATGAATTCCAAAGGGAATGCTGGGGATGAGTGAGAATATATCAGTGGGTGGTAATTTGACTAAGTGACTTCTGAATCGACTCGATTAGTGAACGGACCCTTGACTATCTGACTGACTGCGCGGTATGCCGGTATGCCAACGGACCCTTGACTATCTGACTGTGCAAAATGCCCAAAGCAGGGTTTGCTGGGAAGGAAAAGGTGAGTGTGTTGGCCTAAAGGTGAGTGGGAAGGGAGAAGTGAGTGTGTGTGGCGTCTGTGTTTGGAAGAGATGTCAGTGATTTACAGTGGAGTGGCAGTTGGTGTGGGGGGGGAACCTTGAGGTCTACTCATGTGCTCTCATGTGCTCTCATGTGCTCTCATGTGCTCCCATGTGCTCCAATCATGCCCCGTCACATGCCTCTATGTGCCTTGCCACGTTTCCTTGCCCCTTCACTTGCTTCTGTGCCTTACGGTGTTTCCTTGCCTGAAACGTCAAGGAGAGTGAGGGTGGCAGTGGGAATGAGGAGGGGGAACCGTGAGGTCTACTCATGTGCTCCCGTGCTCTCTGCTCTCATGCCCCTTCACGTGCCTCTATGTGCCTCGCGGTGTTTCCTTGAAGCAGGAGCTACAGGCGGAAGAGGCATCTGCAGTCAAGGGGAGTGAGTGTGGGAGGGACTGTGAAGGGGAGACGGTGAGGTATACTCCTGTGCTCCCATATGCTCCAACCATGCCCCTTCATGTGCCTCTACGTGCCTTGCGGTGTTCCCTTGCTGCAGGAGCTACAGGCACAGGAGGCATTCACAGTCAAGGAGAATGAGAGTTGGAGTGTTGGGAAGAATGAGGAGGGAGACCGTGAGGTCTACTCGTGTGCTCCCGTGCCCTCTACCCATGCCCCTACGTGCTTCTATGCCTTGCAAAGTTTCCTTGCTGCAGGAGCTTCAGACTGACGAGGAATCTGCAGTGAAGGAGAGAGAGAAGGAGAGGGATGTGGAGGGGGGAACCTTGCGGTCTACTCGTGTGCTCCCGTGCTCTCTGCCCCATGCCCCTTCATGTGCCTCTACAGGCAGAAGACGCATCTACAGTCAAGGGGAGTGACAGTTGGAGGGGGAGTGAGAGGGGGAAACCGTGAAGTCTACTCGTGTGCTCCCGTGCTCTCTGCCCCATGCCCCTTCATGTGCTTCGATGCACTGTGGTGTTTCCTTGAGGCAGGTGCTACAGGCAGAAGAGGCATCTGCAGTCAAGGAGAGAGAGAGTGGAAGTGAGATTGTGAGTTGGCGGAAGGGGCGACTCTTGAGACATCTACTCCTTCTCATGCGATAGATTGTTTTCATCTACTCCCTACACGTGTTTCTTTCGCATGTTTCCCTGGCAGGAGCTTCAGGCAGAAGAAGCATCTGCAGTCAAGGAGAGTGAGGGTGAGGGGGGAAACATCGAAAGATGTGGTACATCATTTCATCTACTTCCTTCACGTGTTGCGTTTGCATGTTTCCCTGAAGCAGGAGCTTCAGGCAGAAGAGGCATCCGCAGTTAAGGGGAGTGAGGGTGATGGAGGGAGGCAGGAAGGTGCGGAAACAGCTACAGCTGACTTGTCACCAGCTCGCAAAAATGTCACCACGAGGCACAGTGACGTGGCATCTGCTGGGGTGGCATCTGCTGATGTGGCAACTGTTGACGTGGCGTCGCTGCAGCGCCAGCTGGCGGCGCTGGCCAGTCAGGTGCAGCAACTGCAGGGATTGGTGGGTGCTGGTGGGGGAGGGGATGGCGGGGGAGGGGGAGGGGAGGGTAGTGATAGAAGAAAGGGAGGGAATGATGGGGGAGGGAGCAAGAGAGGTGAAGGAGAGAGAGCGGTAGGAGGAGGAGAGGGAGAAGGGGGGGAAAGGGGGGAAAGCGGAGGCGGGAGAGGAGGGGGAGGAGGAAAGGCAGCGGGACTGAGAGGAGGAGAGCCAACACAGGCATCTCAAGGGCAGGAAGGAGTGGGGGAGAGAGGAGTGCCGAATCCTGCTTCTACAGATTTGAGACAAATCAAAGGCCCTGGCGTGGTAACAACAGTGAATAGTGAAGCAAGCAAGTAAAGAAACACAATAAAACCTATTTGGGAAATCAGGTATCCTTTGCCTGCAAAGCCATTTTGGCTCAACTTTCAAAACGGCCACGCTTGCAAAGAATGCTGGAGTTGGCGGTAGTGATGGTGCTGGTGTGAAAATCGTGAGTTCTGCAAGGAGATAGCTACGACTAAGAATTGTTGGAAACAATCGGTCCTAAGCGCCTCTGTCGTGTCGAAACACTAAGACACAAAAGAAACGAAGTATAACGAATCACCGGCGAGTCAACCCTCGGAGGTTGAAAGTAACTGTTGGAGGTTACGCGAAAGTCAAAGGTCAGCGACCTTTGACCTGACAAAGTACAGCGCGACAGCAAGGACAAACAACTGACTCGGTATTGAGCAGTTGCCCGAGTCGTCACTGTATCGAACCGCAACAGCAATAGTAAAACGGTTATTAACTGTATCTCTTCGTATTCCTTGTACTCTTATAAAAGCTTGTATCTCTTTGTTTTAATCAACTTACTTTGCCCTCACATACTAGCGCAAGGTGGTTCACAACTCTTTAATTAACGCTTCCGCTACTACACCAACTCTACCCAAAGTTCACCCCTGCAAAGATCCTAAGGGTTTTTCAGCCCAACATGGTATGAGAGCTATCAGGGGGAATTCAACTTCTATACCGACAACATCAACAAGCATGGCTACACAAAAGGAAAGGAGCAACTCCAACGGCTCCCAGGGCACTACTCCTACTCCACCTCCTACCTCTGGCCTACAGACAGAGGAGGGCACAGCAACAAGACCCAGAGCAACATCTACCGAGACTCCCGCGAATCAACCTGCAGACTTCGACCAGAGCATGATGGAGAAGTTTTTCTCCTTCATGTCCTTCTACGAGCAACACCAGCAATCGGCACCTGCGCAGTCACACAACAGCAACAACAACGGAGCAACACCCATAAGTCTCGACGGCTCATCATATGCACGAGGAAATCAACAACAGCAGCCTACCTTTGCTCCGTACGAGCGCGGGTCCATCAGCTTTATGCCACACCCACAGCCTTCACCTGGACAAGAAAAATCACTGGACGCATTACAAGTTCAGTCGCAGTTCGCACACGTTCTGAAGATGCAGACGTCAAGACCCTTCGATGGAAAGGACTTCTTCACCTGGTCGTTCGAGTTCGAGCTGATGATGGAAGGCGCGCAGATACTCGGGTTCTTCGACGGGTCTCTGCCATACCCAACAAACGGCACACAGTACGAGAAGCAGCAGTACACCTATCAGTCAATGATGGCGTACACGATCCTACTGAGGAATATCACCCCGACTCAACAGCAGAACATAAGGTCTTACCGAGGTTACGGCAACTCCGCGGAGCTCGCGTACAACCACCTGAAGAGCCTGTATCAAGCAACAGATAGCGTAAGCCAAAGTCGGTTAATGGCGCAACTGACAACGGTTGAAATGAAACCAGGGGAGAAAGGAATGGCGTATATCAGTCGATGTCGCGAGTTGCGCGACAAGCTTCTTCGATGCGGAGGGTCGATCTCTGAAGATGCCTTCGTGACAGTCATCATCGGCGGCCTCGGTCCTCAATGGCGCGCCACAAAGGCCATTCTCCGAGCTCACGGAAGAATCTCCGAAGCAGCGCTCTGCGCCGAAATCCACGCCGAGCAGCAAGACATGGACCTGCAAGAAGAACGATACAAAAAGAAGACATCAGCACCGGAATTCGCGTTCCACACTCAGCGACGCTACAACAACAACAACAACCGGCAGCAACAACCGAAGCCAGTACCTCCGTTCTGCCACATATGCAAAACTTCAGGACACCCGCGTACGCACTGCCCAAATCGTCAACAGTCAACAACTCCATAACACCAACTTCGACCTTCAAGCAGCCAAATCGCCTCAACGCAAGCAAATCCCACGACCCAGATTCAAGCCTCAACGACTTCAACGGGACAACCTGCACAAGGAGCAAGAAACATCGTCAGCTGCATGGCAAAGCTGAGTGACTCCTGCATCACCGAGTCACCACCACACTACTCACCGGAAAAACAACTCGACGAAACCACACCCCGCCGCGAGTCACTTCAGCCGAACACGACATAAGCCGCCATCGCCCAAAGCGAACCATCCGGAAAGGACACATGGTTCTTGGACAGTTGCTGCGGACAGCACATGTGCTCCTCGGGACGCTTCGTTCAACGAGAACACCAACTTCAACGCGAAGTTGTCATTACAGTCGCCAAAAATCAGAACCTGCGAACACGACGACAAGGCGTAGTTCAACTTCAGTCAAGGGAAACAAACGTTATACTGCAGATGTCAAAAGTACTAATCGCGGAGGGACTCGGCTACAACTTACTGAGCGTCAGTCAGCTAATGGCGAAAGGGATTCACCTCGAAGCAGACAGCACCACCCAAGAATTCAAGCTGTATCACGGGAGAGGAGGACTTTACATCGGCAAGGCGGTCCTCAAGAACAACGTCTTCGTTCTCGATTTCGTTCCTGATCTTGGCACCGCCGACAGCGACGCCATCGTTAACTTCACCAACTGGACACACCCTCCAGACCTTGATCCAGACTTCAGTCCAGAAGGCTTCTGGTATTCACACACCATCCCTGAAGCAGAAAGAACAAGGGCGTTAGCAACAATTCAGACAACATCAGCAGCAGCAGAGACAACATCGGCAGCAGCAGAGACAGCATCGGCAGCAGCAGAGACAACATCTGCAGTAGCAGAACCATCAACGGCAGCAGCAGGAACGTCAACACCAATTGCTGGTCCTTCAACGACACCGCTCCTCGTCGACGACACACCACCGACACCCGCGCAACAACTACACCCAGCACCACAAGAAGTTCATCGTAGCGCCAACTTCACCGCCAACTTCTACTCCAACTCTGATATGTACCGACGATCACCCGGACATCGCGCCGACGAAAGCACCTGGCACGCAAGGATGGGACACCCAAGCAACACAGTATTAAACAATACGATAAGAGTAGGAGTACTCGACAAGGACTCACTCCTACTGACCGACGGACGAGAACTTCAACGAGTACGCGGAACGTGCTTCACCTGCCGTGAAGGTGACTTACCACATCGACCGTTTGCGTCTCATCACAACCCGAGCGCACCCGCGTACGCACCACTCGAGAAGGTGTATAGCGACATCCTGTACAATCGGGAACCAGGACAAGTAATATACAACTATACAATCACCTTCATCGACGCCGCCACCCGTTACGTCTGGCACCTAAACCTCCCTAGCCGCGACATGGCATTCACAGCCTTCGTTGCCTGGATACCAGTAGCAGAGAGAGAATCGGGCGTGAAACTGAAAAGCTTCCAGTCAGACGGAGGAGGAGAATACACCTCTCAGCGATTCAAGCAGTACCTGGCGGAAAGGGGAATCAAGCGGCTCATCTCCCTTCCCTACGCCCATCAGCAGCAAGGTGTAGCAGAAAGAATGAACAGGACCTTGCAGAACAGCATGCGCAAACTGTTACGTGGCATGCGGCTACCCAACCACCAGTGGCCTGCGGCAATGGACCACGCCGTCATGCTGCACAACTTGCTCTCGTCATCATCGCTTCCAAACAACGCATCACCGCATCTGTTATGGACAGGGAAACAGGGCAGCACAAAAATGTTACGAGTATTCGGATGCATGGTACAGTACCGACCCCCAGCAGCACGAGCGGGCCGATTTTCTCAACGAGCACAGTGGGGACTACACCTGGGAATCGAAAAGAACTACAACGCGTGGAAAATATTCGACGTCCATTCCAAGGAAACAGTAGCAGCACGTGATGTAATTTTCTACGAACGACTCACGCTCCAGACATACCTTGCCAACCTGCAAGAAGACCAGGATCCCACAGGTGGTTTTCGCGGTGACCGAGCCTTCGCCTCAGCAACGAACGAAGCTGACTGGGACGAGCAGAATGTGGACAACGCATCAGAAGAAGCCGGACCTCTTCCGTTCTGCTCCGTCGACGTTCCCATGGACGAAGATAACCCTCGCGAAAGTGTCAACGCCGAAACCTTCTACTATTTCGCCGACAACGGTTACGTAACACCTGTGACAGTCAACACCAACGAAGCAGAACGAGTAGGACCCAACTTCATACCTGATCCAGAAGTGGGAGATGAAGCAGCTTATCCCGAGGACGCAAATCTTCCCCGCTACTCACAGAGTGGACTGCAAATTCTCGGACTCGTCACCGCAGTCCATGGCACCGCCATTCCTAAAGAGCCTGCGACGGTTCAACAGGCTCTGGGGGGGGAGCATAAGGAAAAATGGCGCGAAGCCATGGACAAGGAGCTGAAGGCACTGGAGGAACGCAACACGTGGAAAGTGGTTCCTATCGGCGTGGCACGGAACAAGACAGTGCTCACCGGGAAGTGGGTCTTCCGTGTGAAGACAAAGGCTGACGGCACCATTGACAAATTTAAAGCTCGCTGGGTTGTACGCGGCTTCGACCAAGAACACGGACGCGACTTCACCGAAACTTTCGCTCCGGTTAGCCGCCACACCTCACTACGCATTCTCCTCGCAATCGCCGCCATGAAGAAGAAAAAGCTGCGACAAATTGACGTCGCGAACGCGTTTCTCTACGCACCTGTTGATGCAGAAATTTTTGTCGAGCTACCGCACGGCTCCCACAGAGAACCCAACCAAGTCTGCCAGCTACTCAAGTCACTCTACGGCATCAAGCAGGCTTCGCGACTGTGGCAACAGTACCTGCACGCTCGCCTCATCCGCATCGGCTTCAAGCAACTACCGCACGATCAAGGCATGTACCGGCTCACAAAAAACGACGACTACATCCTACTAATCGTCTACGTGGACGATCTCCTTTACATCGGCTCAAATGACGGCATCACTACCTGGTTCGAAGGGGAGCTGCAACGAGATCTCACGCTCACAGTTTCATCTACCGTCACTCAGTACCTCGGCCTCAACATCCGGGAAGAGGAGGACGCGATCTACCTCAGCGCCGAGAAATATGCCGACACCATCGCCAAACGCTTTACGCTCACACCGACAGCCATCTCCACGCCATACCGCTACACGGCAGGGAACGACAAAGGAAGCTCCGCTCTACTCAAGCCCGCTGGCATACGAGACTACCAGAAGAAGCTGGGATGTCTTCTCTTCGCAGCCGTCACCTGTCGCCCCGACCTCTCATACTCCGCAAGCCAGCTCGCCACCTACCTCAAGAAGCCTGAAGCAAAACATCTGGCGGAGCTCGACCGCGCTCTTCACTACTTCGTCAGCACCCCAACGATCGGCCTAACTTACTACAAGAACGCAACCACACCGACTAAGTTAATCGGCTACGTCGACGCTGATCACGCTGGCGACTCCGACAATAGGCGCTCCCGCACCGGCTACATCTACTGCCTCGAACCTATCGGACCTATCTCTTGGCAGTCGAGCAAGCAGGAATTAATTGCTCTCTCGTCAGCTGAAGCAGAATATATTGCACTCTGCTCAGCCACCAAGGAAGGACTCTATCTTCGCGAGCTGCTGGAAGAAGCGAAGTTAGCCGAGTTACCCAACTTTACCCTGTTCTGCGACAACCAGTCGGCAATTCGCATCGCCAACAAGAACGGCTTCGCGAACAGGACGAAACACATCGCCCTGCGATATTTCTTCGTGAAGGACGAGATCGAGAAGGGAAGGCTCGAGCTGTCATACCGTCCCACGTCCGAGATGGCAGCTGACTACCTGACCAAGAAGCTCGGAAAGCAGAAGTTCGAATACTGCATGCTGCTGACTGGACAGAGCCACGTCAGCGACACTCCAGAAGCGAAGGGGAGTGTTGGAAACAATCGGTCCTAAGCGCCTCTATCGTGTCGAAACACTAAGACACAAAAGAAACGAAGTATAACGAATCACCGGCGAGTCAACCCTCGGAGGTTGAAAGTAACTGTTGGAGGTTACGCGAAAGTCAAAGGTCAGCGACCTTTGACCTGACAAAGTACAGCGCGACAGCAAGGACAAACAACTGACTCGGTATTGAGCAGTTGCCCGAGTCGTCACTGTATCGAACCGCAACAGTAATAGTAAAATGGTTATTAACTGTATCTCTTCGTATTCATTGTACTCTTATAAAAGCTTGTATCTCTTTGTTTTAATCAACTTACTTTGCCCTCACATACTAGCGCAAGGTGGTTCACAACTCTTTAATTAACGCTTCCGCTACTACACCAACTCTACCCAGAGTTCACCCCTGCAAAGATCCTAAGGGTTTTTCAGCCCAACAAGAATTAACTATACTGGGAGATGTTTGGGGTACGTTTTCTGTATTTTTTTTTTGGAGAGAATGCAGCACCAATGCATGTGTTACACAATGTCAAAATAATGGAATGACAACGTAAAAGGTATGGAACGCCTTGACAGGGATTCAGAGGTCAGGTGTGAATACAGATACTTGCGTTTCATTGGAGATTGTGCTCTTTGGGTATGTAATGAGTTCTTGTGATTATATTGTATATTACATTATATGTAATGAGATTTATTATCCTTCTTGTATTGAGGTCGTTTAATGTCAAATTCTGCTCGTCCAAATCCGAAAGGAAATTCTGCCACTAGCGGGTATCGCACCCGTGTCGCCCCGAAACCACAGGCCCCCTGTGGTTCAGTTGCCACGGTTTGCACTGTATTCCCCATACATTCCGTCCACTCTCCGCCGTCCAGCAGCGCGGCAGCTTGGGGGGGAAAGTGGGGCGGAAGGGTGGGTGCGGCTAGCTGGCAGCTGCGTGACGGGGGCATCGCCTGAGAGGCGTTGGGCGGAAAGCTCGGCACCTGCGGAACGGAGCCATTTGGCGCCAGGCAAGAAACCTATTTCTCTCGTTAGGGCGTATTGCAGGTGATAAAATCGAAAGATCGAGGCGTCAAACCGAACCGCGACAGTAGATCCTCGGCTCGGTGTGTGGGCCTCGACGTGATCAATCCGCCAATAAGATTTTTCTGGTGTACCATGATCGCCGAAGCACAGCAGCACCCTTGGTATTGCGACAAAGCAGGGTTTCGCGGCCACAGCACAGCAACATGTCAAACTTTTCGCTAATGCCCAAGTTGAATTCGCGGTAGATTCTTCCGCGACGGCGATTTTTTTTTTCGCGCTTCGCGAGAACTGGTTTGCGGATGGAACTACACACATTCGTGCACACTGCTAACGACGTGTTGCGACCCAAAGAGATTGGGTTGGGTCGACTCGACCTGGTCGGCTAAACCCAACCCGACCAGATCTTCGAAAACGCGACTCGGGAAATCACGGAATTTCCCGTCGATTTCCATGATCCTCGAGGGACCAGGAAAGCAGTTGCCGGGCGGGGGGGTGGTGAGCTGGAAAATTCGCATCGATATTACAGGGTATCATTCAGTGCGGCGAATTTGAGGCGACATTTGCGCGAGAACTCTGAAGTTGGCCACTATGGTAACCTCCTCCAGCTCGATTGGATTGGGTCTGGTTGGCCTGGTTGAGCCGACCTGGTCGACTCAGGTCAGGCAGACCCAACCGGGTCTGGTTGGCTCGACCTGGTCGGCTAGACCCGCGATGCAGCCTTCCTAGAAGTGATGGGTCGGGGGGTGGTCATCCCAATCCGTGTGGGTCGCAACACGTCGTTAATCGTCAATCCCACGATCGGTCGTGACTGTCGAGCGATCGATCCGGCTCTCGCAAGCATTCACTTTCATGCACAGTGTTATTACTGTAGTAAGGTAACCAGACGCTACAGTGTTTAACCAAGGCAGGGATCGATTTATGGAGGCAAGATCTCGTACTTGCAACACGACCTTACAATTACAGGTGACCGATTAACCAAATCCCCAAATAACTGCATGGTGTGGTACCGGATTGCGCGGTGCTGTAAGTTGTGGTACGGCGATGTGCAGTGCTATGAGGTGTGGTACAAGGATGGCGTGGTACGAGATGTTTTGGTTTAAGGCATGAGATGTTTGCGGGATTCAAGCCTATCTGTGGCAGTGCTCTGAACTGAATCCTCCCCTCCACTAACTAGGCACACTCGTCGTAGGTCTAGCTAGTTGTGAGTTGTGAGGAGCAGGTAGGTATCGAGCGGCTCGCCATGATTCATTCGAAGACACCTGATGTGCGCTGTCCTTCAGTACTGTATGTATTTTCACGTTCTGCCTTGGTCTTTCAAACCACAGGCTTGAGCTTGTTGTTCGTGATGCACTGGCCTGAACTGTACTTCGTTTAGGGGTTCTTCTTGTTTGTTTATGCGCAGAGAGCGTCGCGTCCCGTCCATCGCACCACTGAAATCTCCAGAGCCTAGGTTTGCTGTTCCCAAGATAGATATTTGCTAGCCACAGAAGTTGACGTTGGTTGCAGGACTTGAATGGGTCACTGCGCCAGCCTGGCATTTCATCAAAGTGTCCGTCTAAAATCATTCAATCACAGCAGCAGTCGTTTGCTTCACGTGCTCCGTTACCGTGCACGCATCCGATTGCGTGAAGAGAACAGCGTTTCTGTTTAGTGTGCGGTGTCCGTCAATCACGCGTCAAACTTACAATCATAAAGCAGTTGTGGTGTTTACCATAGCAGTTGGATAAGAATGTCCTATCCAACCTCTTCCGAAGCGCAACTTGCATCCATTGGGTTCTGCAGCCTCTGCTGGTCTTCATCGTCACCGTCCATTTTGTACGGTGGTGACAGTATAGAATACCTGACGCTCGTCAAGGCGTGTTCATGACTGTATCAGCATGCGTAGAGAACGGCTGAGATATCGAAGCATGACTGTGAAAAGCTGACAAACTTCCCACTGCGTGCCAGGCTTGAAAGAGCATGTCGTTTCGTGGCACGCACACAGGCGCTTCGACTTGATTGGCTTCTAGACAGCCTGTGTGCTGCTTGAAAACACGACTACATTCATCCACTGGGCCAGTGACTCTTCGCAGGGGTTCCCGATAGGCTGCTCGGGTCCTCGCAGGATTCTGGTCTTGGGCCCTGTTCGGCAGGCGCATCAGAATCTAGGCTCGGGAATGAGCTCTGGTTCGGGAGTGGTGCAACATACCAGATAGTCAGGTTTGGGTCTGGTTCGTGTTTTGTCAATTTGTTGCAGGCTCGCGGAAGGAGTGTGTCACGTGTCCCACGACTGTCCGGTCTGCCCCGAGGGTTGCTGGGTAGGGACTAAACATTCCCAGAGCAGAATCGATGTTACGTGTTCAACCCTAATTTGGTGAAAAATTTGGCGAATCTTCAATGCTGCCCCGCATCAGTGATGCGCGCATGGATGCTACCTCTCCACGACGCACCATGCGCGCATGACTGATGCGTCGGTTTGCCAGGGGAGGTTGGTTCCAGGAACAAGGTTTTGGCCCCCAAACCGGGGGCCAAAAAGACCGTTCGGCAGTCAGACTGCTTTGGTGCTCATGCGCCTATCCCGAACTATGATAGCCGATCAACCGCTTATCTCGGAAACATCTACGGTGGTCGTTTTACTGTACCCCATTCCCGAGCCTGTGCTCATGCGCCTGCCGAACAAGGCCTTGACATTGTCAGTTGCGGGAGTACAAAACCGTTTGTAGGCCGCTCACACGAACACAGACTGACGAAACCGTATGTTGTTTTTTTCTATAGGATTCCTGATCAGCAGTTAGCATTTGACGTTCCTAACTCGAACGTTGGCAACACCGTCTTGGGGCTTGGAGTGCTAGGGGGCCTTTCGGTCAGAGCTAAGGCAGCATGTCGCGCAATGCAGTTTCTAGGCTCTCGCCGCGAGTGGGCTTTGTGGACTGGGCTGGGATTGCAACGGATGCTGGGAGGACAAGATTCGGAAGCCATGAAAATATTGGATCACCGCAGACACAGCAGAAAGTGCTCAGAGCAAGGAAGCGGATCGTCAGGAGCTGCAGTTACCCAGGCGGGATTAGCAACGGCGACAACGAGACACGTTACATGAACGGGCATTCCCCCTTGGGTGGTAACATGATGAGGAGCGGCGTTGACATTTCTGTGGATGCTTGTCTCTGCTCCTGTGGTCACGAAATGGTTTCTGAGCGTTCCGATATCTCAGCATCATGGGGCGCAGGCGATACAACGGAAAAGGCCAAGGAGATTTTTGAAGGGCTGGTGGATTACATCTCTTCAGACACTGGCAAGGTTGCTATTGGTGGCTGGGAAACGCAAGTCTTACCAAGAACTGATGACTACATCATGAGGAAGAGCTCTTTACGCAGCCCTACTGGAAGTCCGTGCTCCAAGGAGGGTCGTAGAGTCAGTTTTTCAAGACAAGTGCTGGTGATTACCGTTTGAGCATGGAAGGGCAATGGCACCACCTCCATGCTTCCGTTTTCCGTGCATGCAATGCACGCTGGCTCCATTTTTTTGCATCGCGGCCCATGTGGCCAGATGCTGAAGTGTATAACATACTTTAGATGTTCTTGTTTTTGTGGAAGCTGGTTTCCTTGTTTGGAGACACCGACGTGATGTATCTTGCCTACTTTGAAAGTGTATATATTTTTTACTTCTACTGAAGCGAGACGCAAGTGTAAGGAAATGGGAATGTCAAATCGAAACCACCTGTTCTGGAGAAGCAATTTTTTGATGTGATGTGATCCTGAGGTTCGTCTCCCCTACTCAAAGATGCTGGGGCATATCCGTACCCGCTCATTGTTACCTCACCCAACCGTTCTGATATGTTTATTCACCTCATTCAACCGCATTCCGACGGGTCTTTTGGCACACCCAAGCAGATCGGACACAGATTTTCGAGTGTTTGTTTCACTTGGAGAATTCTATCGCCTAGATATCTTCAGCATTTCTAGGGATCTACTCTCACCAAGTCGGGGGATCCTGGATATTGCAAGTCATTGAGAGCTCCGCTTCTACGATTCCTAGAAAGTATCTGCATCGGAGCCTTGGCTCTATCGGAATAACTGGCGGGAAATATATTTTTGAAAGGTGAACACGATAGCGCGATGGCGACTCGGGCCATGGATTGTGACGAAAGTCCTCGCTCACTCCCTCTAGTAGTTTCTGCCGATCACAGCGTGTTCTTTACAAGCGTTGCTATCAGCAGCAGGTTTCGTAGACCGCGGACAGTCCGTGCTGCGTTGTACTGCTACTGTGCTGTGGTGATACGAAGCAGCTGCGGCGATAGGAAGCAGTTCGAGCAGCTTGTTTCTTCGAAGGTGACGGCGATTTCTTCTTCAGGCTGCCACGATGGTCGTTCAGCAGCCATGCAGTTTCCTGCTTCCGCCAATCATGGCTCAGCCGTGGATCGAACTCGACGATGATATGATCCTCGAAGATATTATGATACCTCCTATCAGCCCCGAAGCGACCCACTTACTATCATTTAAACCATCAACAGAAGACGACATGATCGCGGTTCCCGTTCTCCAATCTGAAACCGACACGTGGCTTCTTGAACCGGACCTGTCTCGCCGTCAGTTCTGGCCGTCAGAGTCTGCCATCTGTCAGTTAACCGGCCGGTTGTCGAGCGGTTCGCCAACGGCAAGTCAGACGGACGGAGTTGTCCACGTGGCCGAGGAGCTTCTGAACGGCTGCGGTCTCATCCATGTGCTTCCCGTCAGCTCTCTGCACGGCTGCTCTAGTTCCGTCGCGAATCGCGGCTGCTCCAGCCGCGTCGCGAATCCGGGCTGTTCTAGCGTCGAGAAACCCAGCTGCTCTCTGAAACCTCTGCCAGCGTCGGAAGGTTCCAGTGTCCTTCTCCGTCAGTCTGCTGAGTCAACGGCACACGTGGATCTTCACGACGCACCTGATGATCATGACACGTGTGACGGGACGGCTGATGGGCATGACACGTGTGACAACACAGCTGATGAGCATGACACGTGTCACGACACAGCTGAGGAGCCCGACACGTGTGACGGCACAGTTGATGAGCACGACACGTGTGAGTCATCTGAGGAGCAGCAGACACCCGGGACTCTTGAGGCTTCAACCGAGCAGCAGCAGCAGCAGCAGCATCAGCAGCAGCATCAACAACACCACGAGCAGCAGCAGTCAGCGTCGGTTCCCACAGCGGAATCGCCTCAGAGCTCTGGGAGCGGAAGGCAAGCAATCAGGAGTCCCAGCTGTCCGCTCACCATGAGCCTCCGAAGCCGCGCCAAGGGGAACTCGGGAGATTCTCCCCCAGGTGCTTTGCTGAGTACACCCGTGGCAAGCGATTCAATCCCACGGGGATCAGTCCCAAGCAACTCAATTCCAAGGGATCCTATTTCAAGAGATTCCACTCCGAGAAAGAGGATTCGCTCCCCTGAATTCCCTTATTTAGGAGAAGCAGTTGAGAAGCGTGCTGTGAGAAGACTGCGGGTCCTTGTGTCCGGAGATCCTGCAGAGCGAACCAGTCAACATCAGTTGGACGTGGAGGAAACGGGTATTGAGGCTGTGACTGATCGGAGGAAGAGAGGGAGCAGACGGGTGCGGAAAGCAGGAAGCCTGAAGGAGATCAACCAGTATCTGCTTTCGCCAATCCCAAGGCGCCAGGTGGATTTTGAGAAAGCGAGTCTTGAGGCTGACACTGTTGCTGAATCGAGGAAGAGAGGGAGCACCCGATCCGGAAGAGCAAGAAGCCTTAAGGAGATTGATGTGGATTTGACTTCGCCAGTCTTCAAACGTCAGTCACTGAATCCGTCAGCGTCACGACGGTCTGTCAGGATAAAAAACAGCAAGCTGAGATATGCTGAGGACGAGGAGGAAGACGAGGAGGAGGAGCTTCAGGTTGCTGCAGAGGGGGTCAAGAAGGTGGATTCTTATGTCAGCCAGGGGAACCGTCAGGATGCTGCACTGAAGGTCAAGGGGATGAAGATCGAGCAGGGAATCAAGCAGCAGCAGCCAGATGTTGATGTTCAGCAAGAGGAGCTCCAGGATGCTGCTGTTCATGTCAAGCAGGAGGTGATTCAGGAGGTTGCACTGAAGATCAAGCAGGAGGTTCTACAGGGCGATGTTGCTGGAGAGGCTGCTGCTGCTGCTGCTGCTGCTGCAGGGAAAGAGAACGTTGACCCTGTATCTGCTGAGCAGGTGCTAGGAATGGCGGGAAGAAGAAGCGTGCTGCAGAAGAGGAAACAATCATTCAAAAACGAAGCCAGATCTTGCCACGGTCAGAAACGGCATCTGAAGCCAGAAGCAGCAGAGAAAAAAATTGGACTAAACCAGAAGCGAGAGGGGAAAAAGACAAAGAGGGGGTTACCGTTGGAGGCAGTGGCTGTGCTGCGGAGATGGATTGATGAAAACCCACACCGGCTGTTTCTTGATGCGAGCGAGAAGGCTGATCTGACTCTGAAAACTGGGCTGACTAGACTACAGGTGAGCAGCGGCTTCTGAAGTGCGGATTTTGCTGTTTTGCATGTACACATGGTTTGCAGAGATGCTACTTTCTATTCATGTTATTGCTATTTTTTGTACTATACTTTTTTGCAGGTGGAAAATTGGTTCTGTTATGCGAGGAGGAGGGGGTACATGGCTCGTGCTGGTGACTCTGAGCAATCGGACTCTTTCCCAGCTGAAGAATGACAAGACAGTGGGATGGGATGGGATGGGATGGGATGGGATGGGATGGGATGGGATGGGATGGGATGGGATGGGATGGGTGGGGTGGGGTGGGATGGGATGGGGTGGGGTGGGTTGGGGTGGGGTGGGGTGGGGTGGGATGGGATGGGATGGGATGGGATGTGAGCACTACTAGTACCACACTACTTTATTGGGATACATGGCTCATGGTGGTGACTCTGAGCAATTGGAGCCTTTTCCAGCTGAATAGTGACAAGACAGTGGGATGGGATGGGAGGACAGTGTCATTGTGAGCATTACCGGTACACTACTTTATTTACACTAACTTCTGGTGGCTCATACAGTAGAAGAATTTGATGTTTCCTAACCCTACTCTCTGGTGTTCCTTAACTCCCAGTCAAATAATTGCTGGTACATGCTTGTTATTCGGCATGCTGCGTGCTTGATGGTGTTGACACATGATAGGGAAAACATCTCCATGCAGAGGTACGGTACTGTAGAAGAGCAACAAAACATACACAGCATGTGTCTGAAACAGGCCCCACGTTATCAGGGCAAAACATCCTGATTACCCTGAATTCAGGATGCAGTTTTGAATTTACACTGTCATTTCAGAATAGTGTAAATTTTTACCCTGAGGTCTCAGGATGTTGTTATATGAAATGCCCTGAACATTCAGAATGGCTGTAGTGTTCTTCCTTGTAGCGTCAGGATGAATGCAGAGGCCTGCCCTGACGCGTTTTTTGTTTGGGGGGGGGGGGAGTCCCGTCCCGTACCTGGGGAAATTTTCCCCGTGGATTTTTGTCTGCGTACGCAAAACGACTTTCAAATACTTATTCATCCATCCAACCATCCAGAAGTGGCCTAGTCAGTAGAAAGATGCTTTCGATAAATAAGGTCCTGGGATCGAACCCCACCCTGTTTTCAACTTTAACTCTGTCAACCAACCAATCTGAACCCTGAACACAGGTTTTTGTGCCCTGACAGGTCAGGATTGATTTCTGAAAAAGCCCTGAACATACAGGAAGGCTTCGAAAATTTGCCCTGACAAATCAGGGCATTTTTTACGATTCCGGAAAGGTGCCCTGAGGCCTCAGGGTGCCCCAAATCCTAGCACGGGCCCTGGTCTGAAATGCTAGGCAGGAATGAATGAACTAGGAAAGAGTTGTGTACAAGTATGAAACCCTCAAGGGGCTGTACCCCATATTGGCTACCCCACTACAGCCTAAACATATATAGCATATATATAATTTAACACACCCCCATAGGCAAAGTGGGGGAGAGCAAGGGGTCACAAGACTAGTCAAGAGAAGCAAAACAAGCTCAGGGTGGATCACAACGTCACCACACACACTGAGCACAAGCAAAGTGCCACAAGGCCAGTTCACATGCAGAGGTATATATACAACAACAACAGCACAATGATCTCTACCTACGGTAGCAGAGCAAGCATGCAGGTATATATATATATAGATCACAGTACAAGCAAAGCCTACAGCAAGTGAGGAAACGTAGGCACAAGGCCTAACAAAGTACAAAAGCGCTGATGATCACCAGACGGAAGTGCCTTGGTGAATATATCAGCAGTGTTGGCCTGAGTGGCCACGTGAGCAAGACGAAGCTGACCACGCTGCTGCAACTCTCGAGCAAGGAAGTAACGCAGAGCGATGTGCTTCGTTCTGTGCTCCAGTACGTGCTCCTGACACAAGGCAATGGCGACCTTGTTGTCTATGTAAAGAACTGGAGGAGAACGAGGCCGCTCTCCCAGGTCGGTCAGCAGGTAGGTGAGCCAGCATAACTCCTGAGCAGCCATGGCAGTGGCGTAGATCTCAGCCTCACAACTGGAGCTGAGAACAGAAGACGAGCGTGTAGACCGCCAAGAAACAGAGCCGGAGCCAAGGCTGAACGAGTAACCCTGTGACGACCGCTGCGTAGCTAGGTCGTCAACCCAAGAAGCGTCCGAGTGCCCAGTGATGACAACTGGGCTCCGCCCTCCAAGCACGAGCCCCATGCCCGATGTACTGCACAAGTAGCGCAGTACCCTCTTAGCAGCATCCATGTGCACCTTTTGGTGCCTACCAGGAGCCACGTAACGAGCCAGAAGGCCAAGAGGGTACGCAAGGTCAAGTCGAGTGCAGGTCATCAGGTACATGAGGCAGCCCACTAGCTCTGGGTACGGGCCACTCGGCTCTACAGACTCGTCCAAAGGTGGAGCTGAGAGCGAGTGGCCTGTAGCCAGAGGAGTGTGCTGTGGCGAGGACCAGGTGAAGCCGAAGCGCTGAAGGACCTGCTGCACCATGTGTGACTGAGTCAGTGTGATGGTGCGGCGTGCTCTGTCCCGGGTGATCTGCAAGCCAAGGTAGCTGCGCAGCTCACCCAGGTCTGTGCACGTGTGTCTCTTCTGCAGCTCCGACTTCACCATGGCGAGAGCCTCGGTGTCAGCAGTGGCAAAGACCAAGTCGTCGACGTACACGAGGATGTAGAACGGCGGCAGCGAAGTGTCGGTGCGCAGAAACAGCGACGGGTCAGTAGTGGAAGGCGCGAACCCAAGAGCCACAAGCGTCGTCCTCAGTGTGTCGTGCCATTCACGAGGCGCCTGGCGGAGACCGTAGACTGGCCGACGGAGGCTCCACTGGGTACCAGGAGGGAACAACCCAGTGAAGCCAGGTGGGCGGCGCAACCGGATCTCCTCGTGCAGACTGCCCTGTAAGAAGGCTGTGCTGAAGTCCAGAGAGTGAAGCTCGTAGTCACGCTGAGCGGCGACGTGCAGCAGCACCCGAAGAGTGGTCATCTTCGGGGTGGGGGAGAAGGTCTGGAAGAAGTCAACTCCCTCTCGCTGACTGAAGCCTCGTGCAACGTAACGAGCCTTGAAGACAGGCAGAGAACTCGGCGGCCGTTTCACCCTGAAAATCCACATGCCATCGACGATGTTCGCCCCAGGTGGGGGAACCTCATCGACGTAAGTGCCTGTGGACTTCCAGGATGCCATCTCTGCGTCCATGGCTGTCTGCCACTGAGAGGAGTAGGGACCCGCGATCGCCTCAATGTAAGATCGCAGAGTCGGGATGTCTGGTGCATCCGGGTCTCCCTCAGGGGCAAGCAGCATGGCCACGAGATGAGGTACAGCAGCCGCAAGACACTCAAGGTCCTCCTGCCTGTCCTCAAGGACGTCCATGCCAAGAGCACACTCACCCCCGACGGACGAAGGACAGACAGACTCAGACTCAGCAACAAGACTAGCAGCGTAGTCTAGATGACAGGCAGCAGCAAAGTCAACAAGCTCAGTGACTAAGGCAGACGCAGCAGTGGACTCAAACGAAGGGTCAGTGACAACAATGGCAAGCAGACGCGTGACAGTAGGGTGAGCAGCACGAACACGGTCAGACTCAGGGTCGGGAACGATAGGCAGAGAAGACGCAGGAGGGGACGGCAGGAGAACACGCTGCGGCGACGAGAGTGCTGCGGCGAGGCACCAGCGGAGCGACTACGGAGGCGGCCGCTCCAAGGAGACTGCACACCAGGCGCCTCAGCGCCCCCAGGCGCAGCACCCCCAGACTCAGTACCCCCAGGCGCAGCACCCCCAGACTCAGTACCCTCATGCTCAGCACCCCCAGGCTCCTCACGGTCAGGCTCAGTACCTCCAGGCTCCACACCCCCAGGCTCCGCACCCCCAGGCTCAGCACCCCCAGGCTCCGCACCCCCAGGCTCAGCACCCCGAGAAGCAGCACCCCGAGCAGCACCACCCCCAGCAGGACCTGAGTCACTAGTGACCTCAACCGGCTCAGTCGAGGGAGGAGGGTCTACCTGAGACACACCTGATGGAGCAGGACCTGGAGCAGAGAGGGGGTCTACCTGGGGAGGACCTGGAGCGAGAAAGAGCGGCGAGGGGGGGGAGAGAGGCAATGCTGTAGGGAAAGAGACGGTAAAAGGGGACGGACTCGTCAAAGGTGACGTCTTGAGACGCAAAGACACGGCGCGAGGCGGGGTCGTAAAACTGCCAGCCAGGCGCGTCAGGGACAAAGCCAAGGAAGACGCAGGGAATGGCACGAGGGGAGAACTTGTCCGAAGTGGTATCGCGGACAAAGGCACGAGCACCCCAGACCCGGAAACGCGACGCATCGCCAACCTCCCCCGTCCAACGCAGTGTGGGCGAAGTCTCCGGCATGGAGACACGGGGCCAGAGGTTGAGCTGATGCGCGGCGTACCGGACCGCAAACGGCCACAGAAAATGGGGGGCAGCCGCATGGATCATGGAGGTACGAGCGACCTCCATGACTAAGCCAATGCGGTGCTCAGCAACCCCATTCTGTTGCGGAGAGGTCGGAAGCGTGAACGTCTGGCGAATGCAGTGCTCCTCACATTAGGCTCGCAAGAGGTCGGAGGTGAACTCACCACCTCTGTCGGAGTGCAGACGCAGGACAGGAAAGTCCGAGTGGAACCGCTCGCGGAGCTGGAGACGAACAGCGCGGATCCAAGGGATCAAAACATCAGGGACATCCCCCTTGCGCTGCAAGGGGAAGACCGTGGTGTAACGCGTGAAGTCATCGACTACCAGCAGGAAGTACCGCTCGTGGCCCTGTCCACGGACGCGGGCTGGGCCCCACACGTCCAGGTGGAGAGTCTGCAGTGGAGCCTCTGTGGGAGGGAACGAGGAGGAGTGAGGAGCGGCGCGCTGCCGCCCCTCGACGCAAGGAATGCAGGGCGGCGCAGGCGAGGGAGGGAGGGAGGGCAGAGACCTAGGAAGACCAGAGACCAGGGAGCGAGAGTGCATGCCACGAAGGCGAGGCAGGGAGGGGTGACCAAGGCGGTGGTTCCAAAGGAGAGTCTGGTGCGACAGGCTGCGACACTCACACCGGGTAGCTACATGTGCGGACGCGTACAGCTGAGGAGACAAAGGGGTGGAGCGTGACGCAGTGGTGAGGGTGTACAGACTGGACCCAGGCGCACGTGTGAACGTGGCCAGGTGGCGGCCGGTCCGAGAGCACGTGCAGATCGCCACACGCTGTCCTCCAGGAGTAAAGGTGTCAACCCAGTGATCCTGAAGGACGGCGGTGCTCACCAGGTTCGTAGAGAACGAGGGGAGGTGGAGACCAGACAGCTCACCAGACGGGACCGCCAGACACGGAAGCACAGTAGTGGTCCGTGCTAGCACTGGGCCCCTGGAGGGGTCAGCCAGTGAGACAGGGACAGGTGCAGGGAGGGGAGTGACTGTGGTGCTATCGTGAAAGAAACAGCAGGAAGCACCAGAGTCAAGTGTAAAGGTGTGCAAAGCTTGAGCGGACGCAGTACCAGGGAGAGCAGACTCGCTAGCACCTAGGGATGCAGACTCTATACCTGGGTCAGGCGGCACACACAAGTAGTAGTCACCCTCAGCACTAACAGTCAATGCATACATGGCAGCAAGAATTGCATCATAGTCAAGGTCAAAGATAGGAGCACCACGCCTAGACAGGTCTGCCCAGTGGGGAAACTCAGTAGCCTCGGGAAACTTGGCGCGCCAGGCATTGCTAAGCCTAGAGAAGCAGCGATACTCAGTGTGAAAACCGTTGCATGGGCGACCAGTGTGGGGGCCTGTACGAATGATATAGGGGTAGCGAACAGGACCCCCAGACGCCCCACGCTGAGCATACCAGTCATGAAGCTGCTCAGGGGAGGGGGGGGTCTGCTGCTGACGCTGCTGCTGCTGCTGTTGCTGCTGCTGCTGTGGCGGTTGTTGCTGCTGCTGCTGTCCCTGGCCACCAGTGGAGCTCCCCTTCTGGCCGGATCCACTGTAGCTCCTACCGCCGCTGCCACCACTGCTCCCTCCTCCCCCACTACCGCCGCTGCCACCTCCACCGCTCCTAGTGCCTCCGCCGCACCCACCACCACCTCCACCCCCACGACCACCCCCACCACCGCCTCCACCCCCGCCGCCTCCACCACCGCCCCCTCCACCGCCACCCCCACCTCCCCTGCCACCCCTGCCGCCCCTGGCACTGCGGCACTTCCCACTAGGAGCGGAAGCAGCCCCGACCTCCTCAGCACCAAGGTAGTTGAGAGCAGCAGCAGCGGAGGCGTAGGAGGGGGCAAGAGGGGAGGGGGAGCATCCCTCAAAGAGGGGAGTGCGAGGAGTGCCACGAGCAGCACCTACAGCGAGAATGTTCTTTTCGGCTGCTAGGAGGTGCGTCTCGAAGTCGTCGACAGTGAGAGTGGTAGGATCTAGCGCGAGAAAGTGGTCCCTGACGGAGCGAAGAGTGTCAGGGAGGCGGGTGACTAGGAAGTAGAGAGTAAAGTACATCGGGGGTTGATTCTGGGCGAGGAACTCAGGTGAGCGAATGCGAGCGTCGCTAGTGCGCAGGTGAGAGATGAGGTCCTCAGGAGTGGTGAACGAGGACAGGTCGGGGAACAGGTAGGGTAGCATAAGGCGACCTAGGGCTGCAGTGGCCGGGAAAGAGTAGCGGGCAACTACAGCGTCATACAGTGCCTTAGCAGTCTTGTGCTGGCTAAAATGCGCGCGCTCTGTGATCGGCAGATGGTTGCGAATAGCGAGGCGCGCAGCAGCATCGCGGGTCTGCCACTGTGAGCGGTCGAAAGCAGTAGCAGTGTCAGCAGGAGGAACGGCAGTGCCAGACGCGTGATCGAACAATGAAACACCGTCCTTGGCATCAGTCATAAGAAACAGTTGCAGGTCGTCGAGCCAGGTGGCAAACTCTATCGGGCGACCGTCAGGATCGAAAGCGAGGACATTTAGAGTCGCCATGATTGCAGCGCAGGCAAGAGTAGCGCGCAGGCGGCAAAGCAGAGTGCAGGCCAGGAGAAGCTGCGCGCAAGGCTGTAGTGGCGGCGCACGAGCTGCTGGGGCGGCGCGCAAGTGGCTAGGGCGGTGCGCGGGGCAGCAGCGGGCCGTGCACGGGCTCCTAAGGCGGCGCGCGGGGCAGCAGCGGGCTGCGCGGGCTGCTAGAGTGGCGCGCGCGAAAAAAAAGGCAGCGCGCGCGGGCAGCACAGCGCAGGCAAGGCAGGGCGCGCGCGTGAGGCGCAGCGCATGCCAGGCAGGCAAGGCAGGTGGGGCAGCGTGGTAACCGCAACGGTAGGTGGGCCCGAAGTAAGACGGTCCTACGGACCTACTGCTCTGAAACCATGTCTGAAATGCTAGGCAGGAATGAATGAACTAGGAAAGAGTTGTGTAAGTATGAAACCCTTAAGGGGCTTTACCCCATATTGGCTACCCCACTATAGCCTAAACATATATAGCATATATATAATTTGACAGCATGATGTGAACATAAAGAGCAAGATCTCCAATTGTGCAGTGCAAGTACTAGAACAGTACTGGAGAATAAAAAAAAACAAGTACGGAACCGATAGCAGAACTGGTTAAAAAAGATGCATTAACAAGCACAAACATAAAGAACACACACAGTTTTCCTAACGTGGATTCTAGCACGAGCAGTGCCAAGGCTTCACACAACATCCACACATAGTCTACAGCACTAACAGAGCCTTGCACTCTCCATTTTTCCACTGTATATCCTGCACTGAACATGTTGCGACCGAAAACAAAACTACCGGTAATCCGGGATAGAAACTCTACGAAATAACTTAGTGCGCCTCGCTTCCCGACCGAATGCTAACCCTTCACTCCACCAATGCCTTAGTCTAACCTCTGTGACTGGCTGCTTGCTCTGCTCCTCTGCTGCTCTTTCTTCCCTCACTTCACAACCCCCCATCACTGCCTCATCCACCCTCTGCCTTATCCCCGTTTCTCTATCACTCTATCTGCCCGTTCAGCTTGCTCCACTGATCAACTCACCTGCCATCCCCTCCCTCACACTGCTACTTCTCAACTCCCTTGGGTGCCGCCAGCTTGATAGGGGTGGAAGGAGGAGCAGCAGCAGCAGCAGCAAGCACAGGTGCCCGGCGCCGCACAGGGGAGTGAAAGCTGCTAGCAAACGAGCCGGTAGAGAGTGCGCTTGCCAGGCGAGGGAGGACAGGCTTACGCGCCGCCGCAGCCGCCGCCGCTGCTGCTGCAGGTGCTGCCGCTGCTGTTGCACCTCCAGCTGTTGCTGTGGTTGCTGCTGCTTCTGGCATTGCGGGTGCGGCTGCAGTTGCATCCATAACAAATCGTGATGCACGCACGTCTTTCCCCACCGCTGCTGCTGGTGCTGGTGCTGCCGCTGGTGATGCTGATGGTGATGGCGCTGCGGCTTGCAATTCCAATGCTACCGGCACTGCTGCTGCTGCAGGAGAGTGAGACACATCACTTGCAGCAGCACCCCCCATCAAGCCAACCAAGGAAGACACAGATCCCTCCCTCGACAACCCTCCCTCACTCACTCCCGACGACCCACCCCGATCCTCCGACCCGCCCCACGCCTCCGACCTCGAAACCGAGGCTTTAAGGGGCGTGCCGGCACTTAAAGCCGCAGCGGAGACGGAACCACTAGGATAGACAGAGATGGAGGAGGCGAGTCGCTGCCTGTGCATGTGGTGCCGTGCGCCCCTCACAGCTAGGATTGTAGCTGCCACGACTGCTACCAGCAGAACCGCCAGCGCCACGCTGGCGAGGATTATCGCCGTTGCTGACGTGGACCGCACTGACGTGGACGGCGCTGAGCTGGCGCTTGGTGACGTGTCGGCTGCGGCGCGGAAGGTGGAGGTTGGGGAAGCATCCAGGACCTGCTGACGTGGAAGGGTGTCTCCGATTGGCTGGAAATCAGCAGCGTCGAAAGCGGCTTTAATAGTAGGCTTGACAGGAGGCAGACTAGGAGGCTTAACAGTCGCCGCAGGCTTAATAGTAGGCGCCGTGATAGTGGCTGTCTTGATGCTGGTCCCAGGAGGCAGGAGGGAGGCAGGAGCGTTCTTATGCAGGCAGAAAGCGATGCCGTTGCTTTGGGCAGTGGAGTTGCCGAGTGAAGACGCGGCATAGTAGGACATTAAAGCCCAGCAGCGCTGCTTCTGAGGCACTGAGTCCCCGGGGCGAACAAGGGCATCTGGCAAGGAGGGGTGAGCAGAGGAGGGAAAAAGTGAGGGAAGAGGGTTTGGGGTTCACGAGCAAGCGTGTGAGCACGTGACGCCTGGAGTAGGGCAGCTGGTTGTCACAGACCCCTCACAGTAGGAGATTGAAGCCCTGCAGCGCTGCTTCTGAGTCATCGTGTGTTCCCAGGGTTTAGGGTGATGGAAGGAGAGAAAAAAAAAAAAAAAAAAGGGAGGGGGTGGACGAGTGCGGTGGACGAGTGCGGTGGACGAGTGTGGTGGACGAGTGCGGTGGACGAGTGCGGTGGACGAGTGCGGTGGACGAGTGTGGTGGACGAGTGCGGTGGACGAGTGTGGTGGTTCGGAGTGTGGTGGTTCGGAGTGTGGTGGTTCGGAGTGTGGTGGTTCGGAGTGTGGTGGTTCGGAGTGTGGTGGTTCGGAGTGCGGTGGTTCGGAGTGTGGTGGTTCGGAGTGTGGTGGTTCGGAGTGTGGTGGTTCGGAGTGCGGTGGTTCGGAGTGCGGTGGTTCGGAGTGTGGTGGTTCGGAGTGCGGTGGTTCGGAGTGTGGTGGTTCGGAGTGCGGTGGTTCGGAGTGTGGTGGTTCGGAGTGTGGTGGTTCGGAGTGCGGTGGTTCGGAGTGCGGTGGTTCGGAGTGTGGTGGTTCGGAGTGTGGTGGTTCGGAGTGCGGTGGTTCGGAGTGTGGTGGTTCGGAGTGTGGTGGTTCGGAGTGTGGTGGTTCGGAGTGTGGTGGTTCGGAGTGTGGTGGTTCGGAGTGTGGTGGTTCGGAGTGTGGTGGTTCGGAGTGTGGTGGTTCGGAGTGTGGTGGTTCGGAGTGTGGTGGTTTGGAATCTGACTGTCTGTGACCCATGGAGTGTTTTTAGAAGTCTCATTAGGAATGACTCATTTTAGGACTCACTCGCTGTGTGTTTTTGTTAGTGGAATCACAAGCACCAACAGACTCACCAAAGAGGGTAGAGACTTGTTTTGCGAAGTCCAAGCAGCGACCCGTGCTGCCCATGGTGCTGCTGCAGTCTTACCGAATTACAAACACACAGACACATGGCTCACACACATAGAGACTCACCAAAGAGGGTAGACACTTGCTTGGCACAGTCTGAGCAGCGGCCATTGCTGCCCGTGGTGCTGCTGCAGTCCTTTTTCATGTAGCTGCTCACCCACCATACTGGGGAAGCTTTTAACGCGGATGTGAGCTGGTGAAGACCGCAGGGAAGAATGGGGGGAGTAATGGGAGATAGGGGGAAGATTGGGGGGAGAAAGGTAGTGGGTGTTCCTGCTCACACCCCCTCTTACACTCCCTCTCACCTCGGACTCTGTGGTAACCCTCCATACGCCCCCTTGCCCTCCTTTTCTGCCCGTTTCTCTGCCCATCTCTCCCCTCCCTCATCCCTCTTCACTCCTCTCTCTTCCCTCTCACACTGCATCAAACCCGCCCTTCTCCCTCTCCTCTCACACTCCCCTCTCACCTGGGCTTCCGTAGTAATCCCCCTGCACGCCCCCTTGCCTCCCTCCAGTCCAAATTGTGCCGCCCCAAACCCCAACCGCCCGCACTGTAGCACCGGATTAAACTTAGAAAGTGCAGCAGCTGCTGCTGCTGTAGCTGCTGCGAATGCCGCTTTGGGCGATTGTACAAAGGGTACAAACTCTTTCATGCACTGCCCGGCACGGGCATCGTAAACCGCAGGGGTATTTACCCTCGGCGATTTAACCTTTGCCGTGGCGATGGCGGTGGATTGGAGGAGCGCTGACGTGGCAGCACAACAGCCAATCAGAGAGGAGGTGATGGGAAGTGGTGTGGAGGAGGAAGAGGAGGAGGGATTGAGGGTGCTGCATGCAGTGGCCAAGAGTGCCAGGCTGGATTTGCTGTATGCTGACGTGGACCAGGGACACGTGGCAGCTGTGGATTGGGTGGAGGGAGAGGAACAGGAAAGGAAGTGAGAGATGGAGGTCCGAAAGAGAAAAACTTGAATATTATTTTCCTTAAAATTCAAGTGCGAGCTGGAGTGATGTGTCATTCTTGCATGTCCACGTGGCAGGAAGCAATTGGTGCAGCAAAAACACTTACGTGTCTGGCAAGCACTGAGGTCAGTCGTTGTCAGCAGCCCCTTGGGTGCCACGTCAGCACAGGGGTAGTTCCTCCCGTCACTAGCACACACCTGTAAAAGAACAGTCTTTAGTCGACACCCCAACCACCAGCAGTCATAACCCCCCTTTCCCCCCCACTTAAACATCATTCCCCGCCTCTCCCACTCCTCCACCATTTTTACACACATTAATCTATGATCGGTGTAAGCACGCACCTTGGGGGCTTTAACGGGGCATTGCGCTTCTGACGGCGTCACGATCACATCTGAGTAAAGGGTGTGTGGAGGGGGATGAGAGGGGGGGTGAGAGGGGGGAAAGATATTGAGGAGACACGTGGCGACGTGGAGGTGAGGAGGAGAGTGAGGTCTGCGAATTTGGAGCACCAGGGGTGGTTACGTTTTGAGTCGACTCAAAACACGACTCAGCACCAGGGGTGGTTATAGCACCGCGCTGAGAATCCGACGGCGTTGCGTCACCATCACATCTGTCATCGGAGTAAAAGGTGAAGAGGAGGAGAATGAGGTATACAGTTTTGGAGCACCAGGGATGGTTATAGCACTGCGCTGAGAATCCGACGGCGTTGCGTCACCATCACATCTGTCATCTGTGTTGTGAGACGTCTCAAAACACGTCACGATCACATCTGTCATTGGAGTAAAAGGTGGGGAGGAGATGACAGATAGGGTCATTTGTCTCCTCATCTGTCAGGAGGAGATGAGGGAGAGGGGGTGAGCTTTACAAGTACCCACCATCACCCACCCATTGGTACCGCACACCACCACCCACTGGCACGCACACCACCACCCACTGGCACCGCACACCACCGCAGTCAACACCTAAGGCTAGGAGCGGGCAGGACTCACCACCAGGCGGCCGGCACTTGGTGAGGTCGGTGGAAGTTGCCATTCCCTTGGGCGCCATCTCCCTGCACGGGTACATCTGGCAATCATCACCCATTGGCACCACACACCACCGTGTTCAACTCACCACCAGGAAGGCGACATTTAGTGAGGTCGGTGGAGGTAGCCATTCCTTTGGGCGCCATCTCCCTTGCACGGGTACATCTGGCCGTTCGCCCCGCACACTACCACCCACTGGCACCGCACACCACCGCACGCAACCACCTAAGGCTAGGAGCGGCACTCACCGCCTGGTGGCCGGCATTTGGAGAGGTCGGTGGAGGTAGCCATTCCCTTAGGCGCCATCTCCCTGCACGGGTACGTCTGGCAATCATCACCCATTGGCACCACACACCACCGTGTTCAACTCACCACCAGGAAGGCGACATTTAGTGAGGTCGTTGGAGGTAGCCATTCCCTTAGGCGCCATCTCCCTGCACGGGTACATCTGGCATTGGTACAGCCCATTGGCACCGCACACCACCGCACTCAACACACCTAGGGTTACGCGTTCAACTCACCGCCAGGGGGGCGACATTTAGAGAGGTCGGTGGTGGTGGCCATTCCTTTGGGCGCCATCTCCCTTGCACGGGTACATCTGGCCGTTCGCCCCGCACACTACCACCCACTGGCACCGCACACCACCGCACGCAACCACCTAAGGCTAGGAGCGGCACTCACCACCAGGCGGCCGGCATTTGGAGAGGTCGGTGGAGGTAGCCATTCCCTTAGGCGCCATCTCCCTGCACGGGTACATCTGCCCATTGGCCCCCAACCATCGGCACCGCACACCACCACCCACTGGCACCGCACTCAACACTTACATACCTCCAGGGGGGCGACATTTAGTGAGGTCGGTAGAAGTAGCCATTCCCTTGGGCGCCATTTCTTTGCACGGGTACATCTGGCCGTTCGCCCCGCACACTATGACGTTCAGTGAACACAGGATCATGGGCTGGGCGGGGGCTGGTGGGGACAGGGAAGAGGGACAGGGAAGAGGGACAGGGAAGAGGGGCAGGGAAGAGGGGCAGGGAAGAGGGGCAGGGAAGAGGGGCAGGGAAGAGGGACAGGGAAGAGGGGCAGGGAAGAGGGGCAGGGAAGAGGGACAGGGAAGAGGGGCAGGGAAGAGGGACAGGGAAGAGGGACAGGGAAGAGGGACAGGGAAGAGGGGCAGGGAAGAGGGACAGGGAAGAGGGGAAGGGAAGAGGGACAGGGAAGAGGGGCAGGGAAGAGGGACAGGGAAGAGGGGCAGGGAAGAGGGACAGGGAAGAGGGGCAGGGAAGAGGGACAGGGAAGAGGGACAGGGAAGAGGGGCAGGGAAGAGGGACAGGGAAGAGGGGCAGGGAAGAGGGACAGGGAAGAGGGACAGGGAAGAGGGGCAGGGAAGAGGGACAGGGAAGAGGGACAGGGAAGAGGGGCAGGGAAGAGGGACAGGGAAGAGGGACAGGGAAGAGGGACAGGGAAGAGGGGAAGGGAAGAGGGACAGGGAAGAGGGGCAGGGAAGAGGGACAGGGAAGAGGGGCAGGGAAGAGGGACAGGGAAGAGGGGCAGGGAAGAGGGACAGGGAAGAGGGACAGGGAAGAGGGACAGGGAAGAGGGACAGGGAAGAGGGGCAGGGAAGAGGGGCAGGGAAGAGGGGCAGGGAAGAGGGGCAGGGAAGGGTTGGGTGGGGAGGCGACGTTAAGCCGCACACTCCCTTGGGAGCCATCTCCCTGCACGGGTACATCTGGCCGTTCGCCCCACGCACTATGACGTTCAATGAGCACATGATTATGGGCTGGGCGGGGGCTGGTGGAGGGCAGGGATGGGTGAGCAGGGAAGGGTGGGAAAGGGACAGGAGACGGTAAGCCGAATATCCCCTTGGGAGCCATCTCCCTTGCACGGGTACATCTGGCCGTTGGTCCCACACACTATGACGTTCAGGAAGCAGAGAATTATGGGCTGCGCGGGTGACTGGAGAAGAAGCCAGGGAGAGGGGACGAAAAAGGGAAAGGGAGAGGAGGAGAGTTTAAGGAGAAAAGCCATTTCCCTGCACGGGTACATCTGGCCGTTGGTCCCACACACTATGACGTTCAGGAAGCATGGCACTTGGGGCTGAGGTTGCTGGAGAAGACGCCAGGGAGAAGGGACGAAAGGGGGAACGGGAGAGGAGAGGGTAAGGAGAGAAGCCATCTGCACGGGTGCATCTGCCTATTGGCACCGCACACTATGACGTTCAGGAAGACTGAGCGAGCAGCAGCTTACATAGAGGGTACGAACGAACCATTAAAAGAGCCACTAAAGCAGGGAATTTTTGAGAATTCTCAAAAACTCCTTACATAGAGGGTACGAACGAACCATTAAACGAGCCACTAAAGTGCCACACGGACCAAGTCCCTGAAATGGCCTGTCCCGTCCAGCTGGGGGACCCACCCGCAGTGTTTTGAGGCGACCCAAAACGCCAATAAAGCGCCACACGGACCAAGTCCCTGACGTGGCATGGCCTGCCCCGTCCAGGGAGGGGACCCACCGGCCAACTATACTGGTGTTATGTTATGTTACTTTTGAAGAAACCTCAAAAGTAGCATAACATAGCCACGTGATAAAAGTGTAGTTTTGAGACGTCTCAAAACTACCCTTTTATTATGTTATGTTACTTTTGAAGAAACCTCAAAAGTAGCATAACATAACCTCATGGACCAAGTCCCTGACATGGCACGCCCTGTCCAGGGAGGGGACCCACCCGCCACGACGACTGGTGATTCGCCTCAAGAAGGTGACTGGTCCTGGGTCGCCCTGGGTCGCTCTGAGTCGCTCTGGTTCGCCCTAGGTCGCTCTGGGTCGATCTGGTTAGCTCTGGGTCGCCTTGGGCCGCCGGGAAGCGATCCAGTCACCCAGGACGAGGCCGACCCATGGCCATAGTAGCGTTGCCAGCAACTAGTTTAGAAAGAGCAACTCACGGGGGCTGAAGGTCTTCTTGGAATGGACGGGCGAAACGAGCGAGAGGAGAGAGAGGAGCGAGAGGAGAGAGAGGAGAGCTACAAGGGAGAGAACGAGGAAGGACAGAATGAGGAGGGAGGGAGAAAGCAGCAGAACTCACGCGGGCTGAAGATCGTCTAGGAATGGACGGGAGAGACGAGCGAGAGGGGAGCGAGAGGGGCGAGAGGTGAAAGAGGGGAGGGACGAGCGAGAAGGGAGAGAGGAGCGAGAGAAAGGAGGGAGAAAGCAGCAGAACTCACGCGGGCTGAAGATCTTCTTAGAGTCCACGGGAGAGACGAGCGAGAGGGGAAGGACAAGGGAGAGAACGAGGAAGAAACGCCATACGGACGAAGTCCCTCCCGTGTCCCGCCCAGGAGGAAGACCCACCGGCCGAACCGTAGCCATGGTTGCTTCGCTTAAACAGAAGATAAAACGCGGGGAGAAGAACTATTCTGCTGATTGTAGCTCGGAGATTATATCGTGTATTATAACTCAGCGCCAAGAAGCGTGGGCGCGGAGAGCAGAGACTGTAGGTAATTCTAGTATTAGCGTCGTGCGTCTGGAACGAGGAGATATATTGCTCCGTAAAATAGGTGTGACTGAAAAAAAGGGAGGCCGGGATAAGTACATGTATTGTTTCGCTTCCCCTCTGGGACCGCTCCCTGGGGCAACGGGATCGCGAATCGCATTCCCAAGCACGCGAGCTGAAAACCCCCCATCGAAATCCACGAAACGAAGCGCGTGCGCCATAAACGGCGCGGCGCACGGCGCTACGGACGGCGGATTGTTGGCCTATGGACGGTGGATATCTAGTGCGGGACGGGCTCTGATTGGCTGGGAAAGCCGGTTTCGAGTTCTAATTACTTACGACGAATCTGTCTGTGTGCTGACGGGTACTGCTGTCTTATTGGCGCGTCGCATTCACTTTGATGCGGTTTTATTAGGTTCTATTGTGAACCTGATGGGGTACGTCAGCCGAGCAAGCTTAGTGCAGTGCGGTTCAGTACGTTTTTATGCGTCATTAGGTGGTATCGTTAGGCAATGACCTTCACAACAGCCTAGCAAAGGCCCTTTTGGAAGGAGGTGTCGGTTTGCTGACGTATTAGGAGGAATACTCGGCTAAAACATATTCTATACATCATATTATCCATACTTCCTTTCCTGGTACGCATGAATGGAAGTGAGATGGTTCATTCTATCTTGAACTAATGATCTCGTTTCACTCACAAATGCTGCACCACTTTGGAATGAACGCGCACCGTCAAGCCGCCAAGCGAGGTTCGTATGGTTGCTTGTGATGCGCACAACCAATCAGTGATCTATCCGAGCCAAACATATTCGCTCGTATTGGTTGGCGGCTGGTGGTCAAACCTAACCCGATTAGGTCCAGCCGGTTCGAGCGAACCTTGGGTGGCTTCGACCAGAGCAAGGGTCTCGCTTTAGTAACACTAGTCACAAGGCGCCAGCTGATATCGTTTCTATCACAGGCCCCACTGGATAGCAATGCGGCTCGATAAACAAACTCCCCTCCCCTCCCACCCTACCCTAGTCAATCGGTTACCTTGCCTTGGCAAGAATCTGGATGGCTGCGTGCAGAACAAATCAGCCCCACGGACAGAAATTTGTACTACTATCGTGTCGCTAGAACTACTCCGTACAGAAATTAGTTCTACGCACCACCTAGTAATTTCGTTACACAGGAGATAAAGTCTGACCCGGTCCTAAATTACAGATTGCGTCAGAGCGTAGTGAGTTTTTTTTTTTTTTTTTTTTTTGCGGCTCGTGTCCGCCTGCCACGTCAGTATTAATGACGGCCAAGCAGCGTTTCGTACCCAGCTCTATTTGCACAGGCATCGATCGTGTCGTTACTCTCCGTCCTGTCCGCTTCGTTTAATATTCACTACTACGTTCCGTGTAGCCCGCTGCTAGTCTTACTTGAACATTCTGCATATGCTGGACGTGTATCGGGTCGCCATATAACGAGTTATTAGTCGGACAAACGAGATTGTGACGAACATGGCGAAGCTCGCACACGAGCAACCAGCGCACGGTTCCAGCGCTGGTAACCCGTTGCCGACGAAATTCGCGATCCTAGGCGAGCACAGCGTGCGAGAACTCGCGATCTACCTCGTTATATGCACACTTCTTTTGTGTAACATTTTATTTTTAAGCACATCCACCTCGATATGGGAGGGGGATCCCTGGGATTTCCCGATGCTGCGCGCCCTCGTAGCTTCTGGGAAGCTTCGGGGATCTGCGAGCGTGCTGAGGGAGGCTAATAACGAGGATTTCGTCCCGTCCCTCGCGTATGGAATCATGGGTACGTAAGCGAATACATGACATGCGCGCATGCATCACGTTGATGTTACATTTGTGAATTCTCAAAAGTAACATCAGCATGCATCACGTGCGCGGAGATGCTGCCTCCTTTACCTTTCCCGAGGCCCTTACGCACATGCGGCGCGTGCGCGGATGCGAGACGTGCGCCGATATGGCACGTGCGCGGATACAGCGCATACGCGCACATGCTCCGTCATTTCATTCTAAGAGAGTAGTGACCCTCACAATAATAGCACTCCTAAACCCGTCTCTTCCACACAGGTTCCAAGAACCGACACTCCCTCCCCTTCCTCCCTCACTTTCGTGCACTTTCTCTCATCCCTCCCTCCTCCTCCCTCATCCTTCTCCCTCCCTCTCTCCGCTTCCTTTCTCCCCACGCAGGTTCGAAAAACGACACGGATCGAATCTATCGCCTCCTATTGGCCACCTACCATCCCCGGAACCTCTATGCCGTGTACATAGACGATGCTGACTCAGCATTCGCGCTACGGACAAAACTCGCCGACCACCCCGTCCTGGCGGCAGCAGTGGAAGCAGCAGGGGCGGCGGAGGTGACGGAAACAGGCAGGAGTGGGGAATATGTGACTTTAACGGGACGGATACGCGTGATTGAGGATCCGGAGATTGTGACTGTAGAGGGCGGGTCGCGCCTGGCTGCGCTGCTGCGCCTGGCGCACACGCTGCTGCGCATGGGGGAGGCGGAAGGGGAGGCGGAAGCGGAAGCGGAGGGGGAGGGGGAGGCGGTGGGGAAGGAGGGGCAGGGAGAGGGGGAAGGGAAGGAGGGGAAAGGGGAGGGGGAGAAAGGAAGAAAGGGGAGCGAAAAGGGATTGGGGGAGGGGGAGAAGAGGAGCGTAGAAGAGGGGAAGAGGAGAGGCGGAGCGAGTGGATGGCAGTGGCTGGTGCTGCTGGGCGCAGAGGATTACCCGCTGGTGACACAGGATGGTGAGCGGTGCTATGCGGTGATGAGCGGTGGGGAGGGTAAGGCTGTGTAAGCGGGAATGGCTATGAAAGGTGCTTCTGGGTGCAGAGGTTTGCCTCGTGGTGACACAGGATGGTGAGAGTGGTGCTGTGCGGTTCTGAGTGGTGGTGAGCCCATGCTCCTTCATGCCACCATATATCTCCATGCTCCCCTCTTCCTGTTCATTTAACTCAGCTCAGTTCGACTCAACTTAGAACCGCACAGCACCACTCTCCTTTCGCTTTCCCCCCCTTCCCTCCTCACCAGAGATCCCCTTGCTTCTCCCCTCCATGCCGCCATGTGCCTCCTTGCTGCGCTCTTCCTGCTCCCCTCGTCCCCTTTCCCATCAACCCCACCCTCACCTTCCCCTCCTCATTCTCTTTCCCCCCTTCCCTCCTCGCCAGAGCTCCTCTGGCTTCTCTCCTCCGTTTCGCCTCGCCTCTCCTTCATGGATCATGTGGTTGACCACCGCTTCGAGTGAGTTGACTGCTGTTGACTGCTGTTGACTCGCCTTGATTTGAACGACCCTCTCCTTCATGGATCATGTGATTGACCACCGTTTCGAGTGAGTGGCTGTTTTGGGTTGACCTGCGTTGACCTCTCTTGACTTGAGTTGACTTTAACGAGCCTCTCCTTCATGGACCATGCGGTTGACCACCGTTTCGAGTGAGTTGACTTGAGTTGACTTTTGTTGACTAGGGCTGCCGTTTGACTGAGTTGTCTTGGCTTTATGGAGTCGACTAAAAAACAGACTCACCACAGAGGGAGGATGATGGTTCTCTACCCCTGTCTTCCCTCCCTCTCATCCCCTCCCTCTCATCCCCTCCCTCTCATCCCCTCCCTCTCATGCCCTCCCTCTCGTCCCTCTGCCCCCTACCTCCGCCTCTCCACCAACCAGCTACCGCCAGGAGAAAGTGTTTGCAGACAATGCGCTGTTTGAGAGGCGGGGGGGGGGGGGGGGGGTGATGGATCGCTCTCCCTGCTTGTCCTACCTTCCCCCTTTACCCCTTTACCATCCCTCTTTTCCTTACTTCCCTCTCCCCCCATCCCCCTTAACGAACCAGCTACCGCCAGGAGAGCGTTTTTGCAGACAATGCGTTGTTTGAGAGGCGGCGGGGGGGACGGTGGATTGCCGATATGCGCGATAGGGTTACCAGATTCGAGGTGTACACTGGTGAGTATAACGAAGGTTGCAGTCGGTGGAAATATTGAATCGTTGGTTCTTTGCTCCGTCGCTCCGTTCATGTTCACCCTTGGATCTTTCTGCTCAAATCTCGGCCGTCCATCCATCCACCCTCTCGTCCTCAAGACCCCCTCTGCACCTGCCCCTTCTGCTCATCCCTTTTTTGCTCCTCCCCTTTTTGCTCCCCCCCTTTTCTGCTCCTCTCCTCTCCTGCTCCTCTTCCCTCTCGACCTTCCCTGCCCATGTCCTTCTGATCCTCCCTCCTGCCCCTCTTGCTCCTTTCCTCCTGCTCCTCCCCCCCCTCCTCATCCCCACTCGCAGGCTCCTTCCCTCTGCTCGCATCTCGGCCGTTCATCCGCTACCTGATCGACGAACCACACGCGATCCCACGCCGAATGCTCATGTTCCTGGGAGACACACTCTCGCCCCACCTGCACTACATGCCAACCGCCGCCTGCCAGGCCGCCCGGTTCAATCACACGGTCGTGAACAGTGGCCTGCACTTCCCGCCCTTTACAGTCACACAGGGGCACGAGGTCAGTTGCATGGGGATTCGTTACAAGCACATACATGGACTTTCACAGTCAGTCATTGTGACAGGCCCATCCCATGGTCGGTTTGACTGGGCTGTCTGGCAGAACACGACTGGGGGAGATTGGAAGGTGCTTTTAAGGAAGGTGTTTCCGGGGGAGGTTCCTTCCTACTCGTGCCACAGTTATGCTTATCCCTACTCCCTCTCTATAACCCCATTGCAGATGCCTCCTTTCAACTCTTCCCTCTGGCAAGACATGACTGGGGGAGGTAGGGGAGGTGCTTCTGGGGGAGGTGGGGGAGGGGGACGAGATGCCCCTTCCAACGTTGGTGCCTCTCTCACCCTTGGTGCATGCACGTACTCACACACGCCTACCTTTCCCCCTCTCTTTATCCCCATTGCAGATGCCTCCAGTCAACCCTTCCCTCTGGCAAAACATGACCGGGAAAGCTGCTTCTGAGGGAGGTGCATCAGTCGTTGGTGGTGCTTCTAAAGGAGGTGCTTCTGAGGAAGGTTCTTCTGGGGGAGGTCCCTTCCTGTTCGTGCATGATCCCGATCCAGGCTTGGTTGCCAAGATAGACAGGTGTGTGATGCGGTGCTGTGCGGTGAGTTTCTGGTGAGATGTGGTGGATTTTGATGGCTTGCACTGGTGCCCACTGCCCGCCAGTGTGGTGCGGTGCGATACAATGCGGTCATGATCATACAAACGACCGTACACCCGCAGTGTCCTCTCTTCGCCCGTGCCCTTTCTTTCTCACCTTGCCATTTCCTCTTCTTTATATTGGTAGACTCTCTTATACAGAATATAGTGTTTGATCTAAAACCCTTTTCAATTCCACCATTTGTTCCTCTCCTTTACCTTCGCATTATCTTCCTCCCTTTTTTACCGCAAAGCACCCCCTCCCCCACCCCACGCCCTACCCACCAACCCTTTTCCTTCCACACCTATCCTGCCTCCTCCCCTGACCCACGCCCCAACTACACCCTCCTGCCTCCAATCTTCCCATACTCGTCAATGGAATATTCTTCATCCAGGGGAAGAAAGCATTTTCCTTATCATCTTCCTCCCTCCCCTTTCAAACCCCATTCCACTTCCCACAACCCACACCCCAAAACACACTTTCCAGCCTCTTTTCTTGTATCCGTTACAGGGAGCTTCTTCATAGAGGAGAGGAGAGTGTGGTAGACTGCAGGGTGTGGTGTACAGATGGAAGAAGTGTAGACTCGTTATGGCAACCATCTCAAAGAGTTCAAGGTCTCAAGAACGAGCTTCAAAATACCATTGTCAACCATGTACCATGTGAAGTGTAAGGGTTCTATGCTCTCCAGATGTACACATGCGTGGACATGATCGCAAATATATGCGACAAATAGGACAAGCGCAAATCAAGCACCTAATTTGATTTCCCTCGTATAATGCTGATGATGTTGGCTGTAGACTATGCATGTGGATGTTGCAGGAAGCTTGGGCATTGCTCGTGCTATACCAAAATTGGGAAATTGCTATTGTATTGATAATGCTATTGTGCATATTGGTAATCCTGTTTCTGGTCATGCTAGGTAATAAACAATCTAGTTTGAAAAATAGCAGTAATCACTTTTCATGATTGCAGTATTTGAGTTATTTTAGCTGCTTCTGCAATACAGCTGCCTAATCTTGTTTTTCCATATGTTGTACAGGTGGATGAAATCAAGTTTTTTTACTTGCTAGTATGTTACTAGCACCTGATCCATCAAAACACAACTCACTAGCCTAGCCTCGTACAACAGCCCCCTGCCTGATCATCATTTTCCCGCCACCTCACCCAAACTAGAGACCTGAAAGCAAATGCGACATCAATTTCCCGTGTGCGGCCTGATCTTCCCGCCACGCACCACGTTGGCTACGAGATGGTAGCAGCAGGAGGAAAAGGAGGCGCCAGTAGCAAGTCTGCTAAATGTGTGTTTCTGAGAAAGCGCGTTTCTAGTACTATGCAGGAATTTCGCATGATTGAAATTCTTTCGCGTATCGTGAATTCCCGAGCATTTCGTGCTGCAAGGGCGCCCGTCGCAACCCGGCAAAGCCACGATGCCGCAAATTCGTAACGCTGTAACGTCTCGCAGCCGCAGTGCGGTCATCACCAGTTTGTGGAGTCGGGTTGGTAGCAGCGAGAGTGCTTGTAGCGGGGATGAGCGGGATAGTAGGGTTGCGAGAATGTTTCAGCACCAAATCGCCGAGTGAGGTTGGTAGTTCTTCATTCGACTTGTGCTCCTGTTTCAGGGAACGAAAGTGGACGGTTACTCGCATTAAGAATGGCGAAATAGTGTTATCAGCGACCAGGATACGGGAACGACTGCACTCAAAAGGGAATTGTTTTCCAGCGACGAAATTCGTACCACATACACAATTTTAAGGTCAGGGTTGACCCCTGGGTGTGTTTCAATCACACAGAATGCGACAATCTTTTTTAGAGCTTACATGTTCGACGATTCGTACTCCAACGAGTCTCGTTCGCTCTCATATGGTCCGCGTTTTCCGCCGCACTTGACGCCGTCAGCGGGCGACGCGGTGAAGACCAGAGCGAGAATCAGCAGCGCGGGCGCGATGGGAGTAATGAGCGCAAGCACGAGGAGCGCGAGCGGGAGGTGGCGCAACGAGAAGCGCGTGCATATCGATATCGCCATCAATTAGGCGATGCAAGTGGTAGCAGCTATGATACGTCGTTTGACTCGTGCTTTTGAGGCGTAAATGCTGCTGAGAAATTTCGGAGGAGGAGGGAAGGTTCAGCTCTAATACCAGTAAATATGAGCCGTCACGGCATAGTATTACTACTGTGAACTACGCAATGAATGAATTACGGCATAGTATGTTTCATACGGTTGAAAAGGCTAACGAGGGCTCATATTAGATGAAAGCTATGAGCAGGAGCATGAGAAGAGAGGAGGGGCTGAGCAGGAGCAGGACATTACGCGCTTGGGAGCAAAAAGGAATCGAAGCACACACGGGAAACAGCAAGATATAGCTTTTATTGTTGTCGAGGAAGTGACACTACAAATGTGCGCAGCCATGGGACAGAGTCTGGTGTGGGTGCTCCGAGCATGACCAGCGCAGCCTCTTTGCGAGCAATCGTGGATGGAATGTCGTGCGAAGGGGAAGAGAAGAAGAAAATCAAATGTCCCACGCGCCATTTGAAATTCGAGAAATTTCTGTGCCGACACGGCATGCTGGGGGATGTTGTCTCGGACAGCGCTGCGTCGCTATTGGCCACGCTAGTTGCGGCCATGTGGGAATATTTCTTCACCATCTTCCCGCCCCCGAATTGGTGTCCTTCCTGGGAGTTGCTTTCGCTTTTGTTCGCATTAGAAGAAGCCCCAGTTCCATCGCTCAAGAAATTAAACATATAAGCCTACCAAAATGGTTACTGCTATTTCACATTCATTAACCATTGGATTTCAGACCCTAGTTGTTCAGGGTTGTTTAGGAATTATGTAAACACATAGTTAAACACATTTGGGAACTATTCCGCATCGTTGTAGCAATATGAAAATAACACCAATTTACTACAAAACGAACACATAATTGCATCTTAGAAGTTGTAGCGCTTTCCTGGTAAAATAAATTTGAATAGAATGGGTTGGACAGGAAGTCTGCAGAAGTTTGTTGCAAAAGTTTGTTATGGTATGTTAACAAAGATTCATCTACACAACTTCCTAAATTTGGAAGTGCGCAGTTCCGCAGGCAAGCCACATAAAATCTTCCTCCATACAAGCACAACCCGGAACCTAGGCTGCCCCCTCCACTCCACCATGTTCCCATAAGGAGGCACAGCGCCGTCGAATGTGATTATATGGAACGGGGCGAGGAAGGGTAGCGTGTAGGGCTTGAGAGCGAGAGGCGTGGCGTATGAGAGGGAGAGGCGGTGGGCTGGAGGGGAGGTGTACCAGGAAGAGTACGCGGCGTTTAGGAAATGGTTTACCGAGTCGGTCGGAAAGAGAGGCGATGATAGACGAGTCATGAAGGCCTGTGGTGGGCAAGGGGTGAAGGGGATGGGGAGAAGGAAGGGGAAAGGAAGGAAGAAAGAACGAAACAATGAGACAGGGAGAAGTTTCGGAGCGAGCAGGAGCGTGGCGGTGGAGAAACGGTCCGGGGAAGGGAGAGAGAGGAGAGGGCTGCAGGGAGCTGAGAGCACGAGGCATAGAGAGCGCACATGCAACCTTGACGCACCTGATAGAGGTTCTCTGAGGGAGCGAGCAGGAGAGTGGCGGTGGAGAAACGGTCCGGGGAAGGGAGAGAGGGGCGCGGAGCATGAAACCGTGACAACGTACTTGGCAATGAGGGATTTAGAATAGACGCACCTGATAGAGGTTCTCTGAGGGAGCGAGGAGGAGAGTGGAGGTGGAGAAGCGGTCAGGCGGCAGGGAGAGAGGGGCGGCGGCAAATGGGCGATGGTGAGAGAAGAGTTGCAGGCAGGATCGCCAGAAGAGGGAGAGGGGATGCACGTAGGCAACGAGTGGGATGTCAACCTGTTGATATTTGGGGGGGAGAGGGGGACAGGGAGTGGGGAGCATGGGTATGGGAGCAGGCAGGGAGAGAGAGGCGGCGGCGAAGGGGGGGTGGTGGGAGAAGAGTTGGAGGCAGGAGCGCCAGAAGAGGGAGAGGGGAAGCACGTAGGCGATGAGTGGAATGTCGGTCTGTGGATATTGAGGGGGGGGGAGGACGGGAGGGAGACAGGGGGGTTGGGAGGTGAGCAGAAACGAAGGGGCGGTGGTGGGAGAAGAGGGAGAGGGGATGAACGTAGGCAATGAGTGGGATGTCGACCTGTTGGTTGGGGTTGGAGCAGAGGGATAAGGGAGCCAGGGGAAAGGGTGGCAGGGAGAGAAGGGGTAGGGAGAGAAGGGGTAGGGAGAGAAGGGGTAGGGAGAGAAGGGGTAGGGAGAGAAGGGGTAGGGAGAGAGGGATAACAGTGAAGGGGGGGGGGGGGAGCTGAAGGCAGGATCGCCAGACGAGGGAGAGGGGATGCACGTAGGCAATGAGAGGTATGTCGACCTGTAGGGAGAAGGGGGACAGAGGAGAGAAGGACAGAAGTGAAGGGGCGGTGGTGGGAGATGAGGTGGCGGCAGGAGTGCCAGAAGAGGGAGAGTGGATGCACGTAGGCAATGAGTGGGACGTTGACCTGTTGGTTGGGGGACGGAAGGAGACAGGGAGAAATGGGGCAGGCAGGAAACGGGCAGGCAGGGGGAAAGTGTACAGGGACAGGGGGGCAGCAGTGAAGGGGCGGTGGTGGGAGATGAGGTGGCGGCAGGAGCGCCAGAAGAGGGAGAGAGGATGCACGTAGACAATGAGTGGGACGTCGACCTGTTGGTTGGAGAGAAAAGGGGTAAGGGAAAAAGAGGTCAGGAAGAGAAGGGGCAGAGAGGAAGTGGCAGGGGGAGAGGGACTGCAAAAGGTTTGAGAATTCTCTGAATTCAAAACAACAACAACAACAAGGGCGGTGGGAGTAGAGGCTTGAAGAGTAGCGTTATCATGTCTGCTATTCCCTGTTGCCTTTCCTGTGGCCATCGCTCCACCCCCCTGCTGCCACGCCCTCCCCGATCCCCACAAATTCCATCATACCCTGATTTGATTCTCATTTGTTTCAATAACCCCACCCCACCCCACCCAACCACTGGAATACACCCACCCCCCTGCTGCCCATCCCGCCTGCCTGCCACCCCACCTGCCATAATAACTGAACCCACCTGCTGCCACAGCCTGAGAATCAGAAAGTCGGGCGGCAGAGGTCGGGCGGCACGAGCTGGCGGGCGGTGCACAGAGACGGGGTCGACCACTCTCACAGACCAGAAGAGAGACTGTGGGGGGAAAAATTGGGGTGGTGTAGAGATTGGGGTGAGAGTAGAGGGAGTGGATGGGTGGTAGAGAGAGACAGGGCCGACCACTCCGAGAAGAGAGACTGATGGGGTGGTGAAAGGGAGGAGAAGGGGAGAGTTGGGATAAGTGAGCAACACGCTGAGAAGAAGAGTGCAGGTGAGGGAGAGCGAGCTGCTGAGCGGGGCCGACCTCTCGCACGGACGAGAAGAGAGACTGATGGGGTGGCGAGCTGAAAATGGGTGGGTGGGGGGGTTCAGGAGGTGAGAGCAGGCGAGAGTAGAAATTGGCTTTTGAGGTTGATTTTGAGAATTCTCAAAATCAACCTCAAACAAAAAGGAGGTGAGAGCAGGCGAGAGTAGAAATTGGCTTTTGAGAGTAGTGTAAGTGGATGGGCGGTGCACAGAGGGAGGGGAGGGGGGTGAGGGAGGTGGGGAGGGGAGGGTGGGATAACATGAGCAGGTGGGATAACATGAGCAGGTGGGATAACATGAGCAGGTGGGAGGAGGAGAGAGATAACATGCTCAGACTTTTGAGACGTCTCAAAAGGAGAAGACTTTTGATGTTGTAATTTCATATTTTATACAACATACATAGGCTAGAAGTGTAGCACATTTATAAATTGGGGGGTTGCTTAGTGTACCCTCCAACCACATTTTGTGGTTGGTTGGGATTGGTCCTTAGCTCAACCAATCCCAACCAACACACATTTGTGGTTGCTTGGGCCACAAGCAAGCTCACCCATTGGCCAACTTATTGGCCAATAGGGTAAGCTTCCCTCTCATCTCTCTCTTGCTCATTGTTTGTACTAAAGGGCCTCTTGGCTCATTATGTAATGTATCAATTCTCTCTCTTCTAACATGGTATCATGAGCTAATGGCTCACGCCTTCCTCCCTCGGTCCTTAGGCCACCCTCTCCTCCCCGTTCCTCAGATCTAGCCCCACCCACGGAGCTGCCCTCCCTTCACGCGCCCAGATCTGCAACTCCAGCGCTCAGATCTACAACTCCAGCGCTCAGATCTGCAACTCCAGCGCTCAGATCTGCAACTCCAGCGCTCAGATCTACAACTCCAGCACTCAGATCTGCAACTCCAGCGCCCAGATCTGCACTCCCTGCGACCAGATCTACTCCTCCCGCGCCTAGATCTGATCATTCCGCGCCAGATCTGGATTCCGCGCCACCAGATCTCCTCCTCCCGCACCCAGATCTGAACATTTCGCACCCAGATCTGCACTCCGCGCGCCCAGATCTGCACTCCGCCCGCCCAGATCTGCCCTCCGCGCGCCCAGATCTGCCCTCTGCGCGACCAGATCTGCCTTCCGCGCGCCCAGATCTGCCCTCCGCGCGACCAGATCTGCCCTCCGCGCGACCAGATCTGCCCTCCGCGCGACCAGATCTGCCCTCCGCGCGACCATATCTGCCCTCCGCGCGACCAGATCTGCATCTCCCGCGCTGAAATCTGACCATTTCGCGCCCATCTCTGCACGTCCCGCTCGTTTGCCGCGGACTGTCCCGCGTGCGTTCGCCACGGGCTTCCCAGCCGCGCGGATCTGCCGCACGGCTGCCCTCCTCGTCCCCCCCCCCCGCAGCATCGCCTTCCCCCCCCCCCCCTCTCTCCCTTCCTCCTCCCATTGTACCCGCAGCAGCATCATCAGCGGCATCTCAACGGCACCACCAGCAGCACCCTCCCCCCTTTTCTCCCCCATAGCATCGCCCTCCTCCTCCTCCACCCAACCCACCCTCCGCTCCTCCCTTCCTCCTCCCATCCTACCAGCAGCAGCACCCTTCCCCCTTGCCTCCCCCATAGCATCGCCCTCCTCCTCCACCATCCTCCTCCTCCCATCCTACCTGCAGCAGCACCAGCAGCAGCACCTGCAGCGGCACCACCAGCAGCACCCTCCCCCCTTGCATCCCCCATAGCATCGCCCTCCTCCTCCTCCACCTTCCCCACCCTCCGCTCCTCCCTTTCTCCTCCTCCCATCCTACCCGCAGCAGCATCCGCAGCAGCACCAGCTGCAGAACAAGCAGCGGCACGGGCAGCAGGGCCAGCAGCAGCACTGGCAACGGTACCCTCGCACCATCCTCCTCCTGCCCTAGCCTCTGCCCACCCTCATCTCTATGGCATCGTCGTCCGATTCTTCCGTCGACCCTGCCACTGTTGACGCACTCGAGTTGCTGCCTGACAACTCTGCTGCTAATTGGCACTCTTATGCTCATTCCGTCGAGGTGCTCCTCTCCTCTGTTGTGGTCAGCGGCTACAACCTTCGCTCGGTTGTCTTTCAGGAAGGCGGTGGACTTCAGCCCGTGGCCCCCACCGCTCCTACTGGACCTGCCCCTGCCCACCCTGGCGCCGAGCCCTCTCCCCCCGGTGATCCTCCCACCTTTGCGCCGAATGTCAACGACCCGCAAAGCTCGGAAACCGCCATTCGCACCTACCGCACCAATCTCCAAGAGCACCTGCGCCTGCAATTGCGTTACGAGGACGACAGGCGCATCTATGACGACGCCACTGCCCGCTACAACAAGTACCAGGAGGACCTGGACACCTGCACTGCAGAACTTGCAGACTACACCACGAAAATTACTGCCTGGCGGGTTGCTGATCGACGCGCGCTTGCCATTCTTCTCGCCACCATCCCCTCCTCCCTCAAACGCGAGCTCTCACCTACCTCCTCCTCCCACGGGGTGGACGAGGCGGATCCGCGGGTCGCGGTGGCACGAGTAGCGGTAGTGCGGGTCGTGGTGCAGCAGCTGCCTTTCCTCCCTGTCAGTACCTGCCTCGCTACGGCCCCACTCAGGGACAGCGCTGCGGCCAAACCACTCATGCCACTGAGACGTGCTTCAAGGCACTCAGTGATGAGTGGTTTGCCCGTGGCAACACCAGTACCCCTCCTCGCTGGTCCGCCCTCAACCCTCGCCCCACTCCCCTTGAGGTCCGTTCCTCTCCCCTCTATGAACCTTCCTCCTCCACCCAGGCCCATCAGGCTCTCGCCCCTCCCCAGCAGCAGCAGCAGCAGCAGCCCGGGAGTCAGCAGCAGGGGTCACAGCAGTTTGGGCAGCAGCTTCTCCTTTCTCAGCTCCAGCAGCAGCTCCAGCATCTCCAGCAGCGGCTCGACCTACAGCCGCAGCTGCCCCTCCTCCCTCCTCCCGTTTCCCAGCAGCAGCCCTTCCCTACCTGGACTGCTGGGAGTGCTGCCTCTGCAGCCCATCTCTCGGGTGCATCCCCGGCGCCGTCTGCAGGTGGCAGTGTGACCTCTTTCCCTTCCTCTGGTTTTGTTGGTTTATTAGGTCAACCTGGATCTGTTGCATCTCCCATGTTCCCTTCTTCTGCTAATGAAACTTCGTTCCAGTACTCTGCCTCACCTTCCTCCACCATTGAATTCGTTCTGGACAGTGGAGCCACTGACACTGTCCTTCGTGACGCTGGTACACTGCGCCCTCTCCCCACACCAACCTCCCTCCTCGGCGCTGATAGCAGTTTTTCCATCCCTTGTCACAACACCTCCACCCTTCCCTGTCCTCTCTTTCCCTCAGGTACTGTCACCGGTCTCCACATTCCCTCCCTTCGTACTAACCTCCTCTCCCAAAGGTCCCTCCAGCAAGCCATGATCACCACTCTCATCCCAGGTGGTGCTAACCATTGTGACCTATACCAAACCTCCACAGGGCGTTTTCTCGCCCGTATTCCCTATTGTCCCCGCTCCCGTCTGTACACCCTTCGGGTTCCCCGCCCCCTCACCTTCCAAGTTGCCTCCCCCCCCCCTCCTTCCCCCCCCCCCCTCCCCTCCCTCCCACTAACCCACCCCTCCCCCCCCGCCCTCCTGACTCTGACTGTTCCTGTCGCTCCCTCTCCCACCCCACCATCCTCCTCCATCACAGGCTAGGTCACCCCAACTTCGCTACTCTGCGCTCCTCTGTCTCCTCCGGTCTCCTCCACGGTCTCCCCTCCTCCCTCCCTCCCCTCCCCAAATCCCCTGCACCCCCCTGCACCATCTGCGTTCAGAGCAAGCTCAAGCAGCATCCGCACCGGAGCTCCCCCTCCGCTGCTGCGCAGCCACTTGATCTTGTTCACATGGACCTATGGGGCCCTAATCCCTCTCCCACTCGCCAGGGCCATCGCTACCTTCTTGTGCTTGTTGATGATCACAGTCGGTACTCATCCGTCTCTCTCCTTCGGACGAAGGCGGATGCCCCGGCTGCGATCATCGCCTGGCTCGAGCGGGCAAACACCCATTTTGGGCGCCCTGTTCGCCGCCTTCACTCTGATGGAGGTGGTGAATTCCTTAACAACCAAGTCTCCTATTGTCAGTCTCGTGGCATCCTTCAGACTTACACCCTCCCTCACTCCCCACAGCAGAACGGCGTGGCTGAGAGTCGTGTTCGAGAGATCATCAAAACAGCCCGGTGTCTGCTTGTCCACGCCTCCTGCCCCCCTTCTCTTTGGGGCTACGCCCTCCTTCATGCCGCCCTCCTTACTAATCTTCACCCTCACCCCCTTCTCCCCTCCATCACCCCCACTGAGTTGTGGACGAAGGACAAGCCTGATGCCTCATCACTTCGTGTCTGGGGCTCTAAGGCACATGTCCTCATTCACCCCTCTGACCGCTCCCGTTCCATGGGAAAGCTTGCCCCTCGTACCCTTCCTTGCATCTTCCTTGGTCATAATCCCTCCTCCCCCGACTACCTTTTCCTCCACCCCCCATCCGGTCGTCTAATCCGCAGCCGGGATGTGGTCTTTGACGAGTCCACTCCCTACTACTCCTCTCCTACATCTACTGACCCACTACCCCCTCTCACCCGTCCCCTTGTCTGGTCTGACACCACCCCTCCCCCACTACTCCCTCCTCCCCCCATCCTCCCACCCCCCCCCCCCTCCGCCGTCCCAGTCCCACGGTACCCCTCCCTCATCTGGTGACATCTTTGACCCGGAACCTTTATCTTCTCCTGTCTCCCCCGCTCACTCCTCTCCTAGTGCCCCCCCTCTCCCCCCTTCCTCTCCCTCGCCATCGACCCGTCCTCCCCCTTCCCGCACTATACTCACCCGGTATCCCCACACCAGGTCACGTGACAGTATCCTTGGTGCACCGCCTCCCATTACCCTCTCTACCTCTACCCTCCCCCCTCTCTCCCCCCTCCTTCGTCACTTCTTCCAGGCTGTCTTGCATCAAGCCCCTCATGCAACAGCCCCCTCAGCCACCTCCTCTCCAGCAGCGGCACCAGCAGCGGCTCCAGCAGCGGCAGCAGAAGCGGGACCAGCAGCGGCAGCAGCGGCGGGACCAGCAGCGGCAGCAGCAGCAGCGCCAGCAGCCGCAGCAGCAGCAGGACCAGCAGCGGCAGCAGCAGGACAAGCAGCGGCAGCAGCAGCGGGAGCGGCATCGGCAGCAGCAGCGGGACCATCAGCGGCACCAGCAGCGGCACCAGCAGCGGCACCAGCATCAGCACCAGCAACAGGACCAGCAGCGGCACCAGCAGCGGCACCAGCAGCAGTACCAGCAGCGGCACCGGCAACGCCTCCACCAGCAGCACCAGCAGCGGCACCAGCAGTCATCCGCGCCTTCCACACCTCCCTCTCTGAGGACTCCCATGAGGAGTTCCTTGACCTCCACCTTTATGACCCCTCGCTTCTACCCATCACGTTCGACCTCTCCGGCACACCTGTCTTCACGTTCTCCTCTGCTCCCTCCATTTTCGTTCCTACCACGTACGAAAAGGCAATGGCGTGCCCTGACGCTCCGCTATGGCTCGCCGCCATCATCAAGGAGCTGGAGGCCTTTATCGGCAACTCCTCTTTTGTCGATGTGCCTCGCCCTCCCGCCCCTACGAACGTGGTGAAAGGAAAGTGGGTGTTTCGCGTCAAGCAGCTGCCAAGGGAGCCGCCCGTCTATAAGGCTCGTTACTGCGCCAAGGGGTTCACGCAGCGGTATGGTTTTGACTTCTTCGATACCTTCTCCCCTACTGCCAAGCCTGCTACTGTTCGCGCCGTGCTCGACCTCGCCGCTCGCCTCAATATGGAGATCCACTCGATGGACGTTTCTAACGCATTCCTACAAGGCGTCCTCCGCGAGCTTATCTACATGGAGCGTCCAGCCGGCTTTCACCTTCCCTTCCCAACAGACTCTGTCTGGCAGTTGCGTCGACCTGTGTATGGGCTCCGACAGGCCCCTAGGGAGTGGCATGCTAAGCTTGCCGCCACCCTTGCTGAACTTGGGTTTCGCACCTCCCGTTCCGACGCCAGCCTCTTCTTCCGCACCTCCCCCTCCCCCTTCTACATCCTTGTGTATGTCGATGACATGATTCTGCTCACCGCCGACCTTGCTGAGTTGGAGCGTGTTAAGGCTGAGTTGGGTAGCCGACTCAGGTGCAAGGACTTGGGAGAGCTGCAGCATTACCTGGGCATGACCATCACCCGCGACCGCTCCGCCCGCACCATCTCTCTCTCCCAGGGTCATTACTTGCAGCAGGTCTTGGAGCGGTTTGACATGGCCCGGGGCGGTGCCCAACATACTCCTCTTTCTGTCGGGCACCATCTCTCTCCACCCACCTCCCCCTCAACCTCCTCTCGTCCTTATCCAGAGCTCATCGGCTCCCTTATGTACGCCATGGTCTCCACTCGCCCTGACCTTGCCTACCCCATCAGCGTCCTTGCCCGTTTTGTTGGCGCAGGCAAGCATACGGAAGAACACTGGCAGGCCGCCAAGCGTGTCCTCCGGTACCTTCGTGGCACCAAGGACTATGTCCTTACCCTTGGCGGCCCCTCCCCACCTCTCCTCAGCGGCTACAGTGACTCCTCCTGGGCTGATTCCCGGCCGGATCGTCGCTCCTCCCAGGGCTATGGCTTCTCTCTTGGCAGCGGCCTTATCAGCTGGCGCTCCACTCGCTCCTCGGCTATCGCCCTCTCCTCCTGCGAGGCGGAGTTGTATGCCGCCACCATGGCTGCGCAAGAGGCCCGCTGGCTCACCTTCCTTCTTGAGGAACTTGGTGCCCCCCAGCGCTGTCCCACCATCTGGTGTGACAATGCCAGTACCATTCACCTCACTAAGGATGCTGTGTTTCACGGGCGCTCCAAGCACATTGAGTTCCGTCATTTCTTCATTCGCGATCTTGTTCAGGCGGGGCACCTTCGGCTCGACAAGGTTGACTCGGCGGCCAACCTTGCCGACATTTTCACAAAAGCTCTTCCTCACGCGGCTCACTCTTCACTCCTTCGTCTCCTTGGCCTCACTCCTCCAAAGTCGCCGCCCGCCTCTTGATTCTAGCCTTCTAGCCTTATGCATGTTGGGGGGTTGTGTTGTAATTTCATATTTTATACAACATACATAGGCTAGAAGTGTAGCACATTAATAAATTGGGAGGTTGCTTAGTGTACCCTCCAACCACATTTTGTGGTTGGTTGGGATTGGTCCTTAGCTCAACCAATCCCAACCAACACACATTTGTGGTTGCTTGGGCCACAAGCAAGCTCACCCATTGGCCAACTTATTGGCCAATATGGTAAGCTTCCCTCTCATCTCTCTCTTGCTCATTGTTTGTACTAAAGGGCCTCTTGGCTCATTATGTAATGTATCAATTCTCTCTCTTCTAACATTTGAGACGTCTCAAAAGGGGAAGACTTTTGAGACGTCTCAAAAGGAGAAGAGAGACAACATGCTCAGACCAGACAAAAAAAAGTTTACTTTATTTTTACGGAGTTTGAAGAAGATCAGACTAGCAATAGTTTCTATTTTACTCGCCTCAAAGTCGTAAGGCGCCCATTTCTCCCTGACCACTGTAGACGACACCAGCAGCAGCAGCTGAGGATGATTGAACTAATTAGCAGCTGATCCGTTTTATAATTACTGCTTTTATATTACTCACCTCAAAGTCATAGGGCGCCCATTTCTCCCTGGCCACTTTAGACGACACCAGCAGCAGCGTACGGCGACACTTGTCCTTATCCACCCCGGCCCGGCCGCCCTTCATCACCCTCCTCTCTCCCATCCCCTCCGCCCCACTCCCCTCCTCCCGTCCTTCCCCTCCCCCTCCTCCCCCTCCTACTCCACCCCTCTTCTTGCTTCTCTCCTCCCGCCCCCTCCCCCACCCATGCCTTTTCTTCTGCTTGCCATGCTTCCCTGTGGACCCATCTCTAGATAACGCTGCTGAAGCATCAGTGCCAGAGCTGACAGTGCCACCACCGGTGCTGTTTGTCTCATCTGCCCGCCCGCAATGATGACGGCGGAAGGATCGGATCCACACCGCCACGGGGATGATGTCAGCTGCTGACGTCAGCACTGTAGCAAACACGCCTTCCTCTGCCTGTCTCTGCCTTTCCTGCTCCTGCTGCTCGTGTTTCTGGGAAGTTTCCTCAGCAGTAGAACCAGCCAATCCGGTGACAGATACTAACCCTGCTGTCGATCTCTTCCCTTTGTAACCGTTCTCAACCGCTCTTGATCGCGCTCCTGACGCTCCTCCTGCTCCTGCTGCCGCTGCTGCTGCTGCTCCCAAAGCATCACCGCTCTTGCTTACAGAACCGGATGAGGAGGAGGAAGAGGAGGAGGAGAAGGAGGATTCGAGAGGGTCGAAGAATGAGTCGAGAGCAGAGGTGGAAGCGAGGGATCTGGAGCTGCCTGCTCTCCCTGCCTTGGTCTCAGCACCTGATTCACTGCTGTCTTTTACAGATGAAGAGGAAGAGGAGGAGGAGAGGGAGGACTCGAGAGGGTCGAAGAAGGAATCGAGAGCAGAGGTGGAAGCGAGGGATCTGGAGCTGCCTGCCCTCCCTGCCTTGGTCTCAGCACCTGATTCACTGCTGTCTTTTACAGATGAAGAGGAAGAGGAGGAGGAGAGGGAGGACTCGAGAGGGTCGAAGAAGGAATCGAGAGCAGAGGTGGAAGCGAGGGATCTGGAGCTGCCTGCCCTCCCTGCCTTGGCCTCCCCACCTGCTGCTGCTGCTGTTGATGATTCACTGCTTTCCTTTACAGATGAGGAGGAGGAAGAAGACGAGAGGGAGGACTCGAGAGGGTCGAAGAAGGAGTTGAGGGCAGAGGTAGAAGCCAGGGATCGCGAGCTGCCTGCTCTCCCTGCCTCGACCTCAGCACCTGATTCACTGCTGTCTTTTACAGATGAAGAAGAAGAGGAGGAGGAGAGGGAGGACTCGAGAGGGTAGAAGAATGAGTCGAGAGCCGAGGTGGACGCGAGGGATCTGGAGCTGCCTGTTCTCCTTGCCTTGGCCTCAGCACCTGATTCACTGCTGTCTTTCACAGATGAAGAGGAGGAGGAGAGCGAGGAAGAGGAGGAGAGGGAGGATTCGAGAGGGTCGAAGAAGGAATCGAGGGCAGAGGTGGACGCGAGGGACCTAGAGGTGCCTGCTTGCGACTTGGCATGCCCACCACCACGGCTGTGCTTGGCATGCCCACCACCACGGCTGTGCTTGGCACGGTTATGGTTACGGTTACCATGTAACCTCTGCTGCTCGTTCTCTTTCCGCTGCTGCTGCTGCGGCCGGTTCTGCTGCTTCTCCTGCTCGTTTCCCTGCTGCTGATGCTGGGAGTGTAATGGAAGCGGTGGGTCATTGAGCGCATCAGAAGAGGCGAGTGGAAGCGAGGGGGGGAGGGAGGAGGGGGACCAGAGCCATTGAGGGAGGTGAGGAGGGGGGCAAGGAGAGGAGGAGGAAAGCGAAGTGGGGGAGGAGGAAAGAGAAGAGGAGGTGGAGGTGGTGGAGGAGGAAGAGGAAGAGGGAAGAGTTTGGGCCATTCCAGCCGTTTGAGGCGCCTCAGAAGCCCTTGGGGTTGCAAGGAGGTCCGTATCAAGGTGAAGCTCTGGGATTAGCCCTACCCATGATAGTTGTGCCACTCCTGCCCAGGAACACACTGGGGAGGCGAGGAGGGGAGAAGAGGCGGGAGTGGGCGGTGGGGGAGGAGGGAGAGGAGGAGAAGTGGGAGTGGGGGAAGGAGGAGGTGTGTTTGAAGAGTCAAGAGGAGGTGGAGAGGAGGAGGAGGAGGAGGAGGAGGAGGAGGAGGAGGAGGAGGAGGAGGAGGAGGAGGAGGAGGAGGAGGAGGAGGAGGAGGAGGAGAGAGGAGGCGAGGAGGGAACTGGAGAGGAGGAAAGGAGAGAAGGTGGTAGGGAAGGGATTGCTGTGGTGCTCCTGTTGCCTACCTGCTGCTTTCCCAAAATCACTGCTGCCTCTCCCAACCTCACTGCCTGCACCTTCTCTACTTCTGCCCTCTCTTTCCCCAACCTCTCTTGCCCCCCTTTCCCTGCTCCCCCCCTGTCTAGCTTCAAAGCCCCCCCTGTCTGACTTAGGTTCATTGATCCTCCGTTTCCTGGACTTCCAGCTCCTGCTCGAGACAAGGGCGGCTTTGAACTTGTAGAGTTTGCCATTCTGTCTTCACCTGCCCAACCCTTTAACCCCCTCCCCGCTCCCCCTATCTTACTTAGGTTCATTATTCCCCTGTTGCCTATATCTACAGCTCCTGCTCGTGACAAGGGCAGCTGCGGACTTGTCGAGTTTGCAACCCCTGCTTCATCTGCCCAACCCTTTAACCCCCTCCCCAATCCCCCCTTCCCCTCGCTCTTCCCTTCCGCTGTTCTCCCCCCTTTCCCCTCCCCCATGCCCCCCGATTCCCTCTCCGTGCCCTTTCCTTGCCCCTTCCCCTGCCCCTGCCCCTGCCCCTGCCCCTGCCCCTGCCCCTGCCCCTGCCCCTGCCCCTGCCCCACACAGTGCGCCCCCTCCCCCAGGGGAGCCGCCCACTCCCCCTGCTGCAGCGACCAGTACAGGGCAAGCCAGGCTCGGCACCACACCGAACAGAAGCCCCAGGCTTGGTCGGTTTCGGACAGGTACGGGAGAGGTCCGGCGAGGAGGGGGTGGGTAGATATGGAAGGGGAGGAGGAGGAATGGTGTGGAGAGTGGTCTGGAGTGGTGGCACAGCCACAAGCACAGGAAGAGGAGTTAGAAGCAGTGGCAGCGTTACTAGTAGCAGCAACAGCAGCAGCAGCAGCAGCAGCAGCAGCATTACCAGCTGCACCACCAGCAGCACTGGTAGCAGCACCAACAGCAGCAGCAGCGCTACCAGCAGCAACCCCGTTCCCAGCACCCTTAAAGCCCAGCTCCTGACTCCCAGGGACCAGCTGGTCCAAGGGCATGTTCAGAAAGAGCCAGGGCTTAAACCAGGGGTTGGCGAAGTGCACTGTGTGAACAGGTCCTAGGTGCAGCGGGGCGCAGTCAGGGCCGCAGGGGGGGTGTAACCAGGAGGGAGGTTGGTACCAGGGGAGGGGGAAGTGGAGAATGGCGTTGGTGGTAAAGGGGAGGCGGCAGGAGGGGTGGGACTTGTACCAGTGGCGAAACACCGAGTTGAGAAAATCCTGGTGATGGGGAAGAGGTGGGGAGCAAGGGGGGGCAGGGAAGGGCATGGGGCAGCAGGGGGGTGTGTGGTGGTGAAGGGGAGGCGGCAGGAGGGGTGGGACTTGAACCAGTGGCGAAACACCGAGTTGAGAAAATCCTGGTGATGGGGAAGAGGTGGGGAGTGGAACAGAGGGAACAGGGCAGGGGAAGCAGGGGAGCAGGGGGGGCAGGAGGAACAGGGGAAAAGGGAGCAAGGGGGCAGGGGGGGGAGGGGGAAGAGCGGGTGAGTGAGTTGGGGCAGTTAGGGGGGAGGTTGGTATGAGGGGCGGGGGAAGTGGAGGATGGCGGTGGTGGTGAAAGGGAGGCGGCAGGAGGGGTGGGACTTGAACCAGTGGCGAAATACCGAGTTTAGAAAATCCTGTGATGGGGAAGGAGTGGGGGATCAGGAAGGGGCAATTGGGGGCATCGGTGAACAGGAGGAGGAAAGGAGGCGGCAGGAGGGGTGGTGGGACTTGAACCAGTGGCGAAACACCGAGTTGAGAAAATCCTGCGATGGGGGAGAGGAGGCAGCAGGGGGAGCAGGGAGCGGCAGGAAGGACATGGGACGGCAGGGGGGTGTATGGGGGGGGGGGGGAGCATGAGTGGTAGGAGGGGACATGGGCCAGAAAGAGGGGAAATGGGAACAGGGGGAGGAGCAGGACGGGTGGGTGTGGTAGCAGTGGTAAAACAACATGATCGACAGCTCTTTCCGAGGGAAAACATCATAATCTCCCCTCCCCCTGTTCCCATTTCCCCTCGCTGGAATATGTCTCAAAGTCTTTCCGAGGTAAAACATCATCATCTCCCCCCCTGCCATACCTGGTCGTTAGGCATGGCGCCAGCGCGAGCAGCCACGGCAGCAGCCACCACCTTGGCCCGCCTCACAATCTGCCGAAACACCGCGAGGCTCGGCCGAACCAGCAGCACCCCTGCGTTGAAGCGGTCAGCCTCGTACACGTCAGGTGCGGCAGCCAGAGGTTCGGGACAGGGCTGCCTGTGGGGGGAGGTGTTATCTGGTGAAGGTTCGACCCTGTCTGCTCCCTTGCTGCTCCTGCTGCTGCCGCCGCCACTGCTGCTGCTGCTGCTGCTGCTGTTGCTGACGGTGCTGCTGCCATCCTCCGCGTTACTAGGGAACAGGTGATCCAAATTCCTCGTTATAAGCACATCCACATCAAGATACAACACCCAGTCATACTCCACCAACCGCCACACATGAAGCTTCCTGTAACCTTCCACCGGAGACCCCCCCCCTGCCATCCCCGCCCCCTGATTGGTCCCCAAACCATCCCCAGCCGCCCCACCAGCTCCGCCGCCCGATCCCCCTCTGCCCGCCGCCCCTCCGCCGCCCAGGTTCGCTACTAGCAGTGGATTGGCCGCGACGGCGGCTCCTTGAAGGTGATTGGCCGGGAGGGGGATGACGGCTGTGAAGTGGCGGAGGAGGAGGGGGAGGGGGAGAGTGGAGGGCTGGCGGGGCACAGAGGAGGAGAGGAGGAGAAGCAGGTCGTGGGGCGTGCGGGAGAAGCGGAGGGCTTGAGCTGCCACTATAGCCGGACGGAGCTGGAAAGGGGGGAGGGGAGGGGAGGGGAGGGGAGGAGGGAGGGGGGGAGAATGAGGGGGTGTGGGAGAAGAGGAGGGCTTGAGCTGCCACTATGGCCGGGCGGAGCTGGAAGTATAATTGTTGGGGTGGAAGGGGAGAGGGGGGAGAGAAATGGGGGGCATTAAGGAGGGGAGGAGCAGCAGGTCGTGGGGGGTGCGGGAGAAGCGGAGGGATTGAGCTGCCACTATTGCTGGTCGAAGCTGGGAATGGGGAGAGGGGAAGGGTGGGTGGAGGGGGGGAAGAGGAGATAATTAAAGCATAGAAGAGGAGAGGAGGAGTAGGAGGTCGTGGGGGGTGCGGGAGAAGCGGAGGGCTTGAGCCGCCACTATGGCCGGGCGGGCGCAGCTGGGGGGGGGGGGGGGGGGGGGGGAGAGGGAGGGGGGGAAATGAGGGGGAGAGTGGAGGGTTGGCGGGGTACGGAGGAGGAGAGGAGGAGGAGGAGGTCGTGGGGGGTGCAGGAGAAGCGGAGGGCCTGAGCCGCCACTATGGCCGGACGGAGCTGGAAGGGGGGGGAGGGAGGGGAGGAAGAGGTGGAAATGAGGGGCAGCGTGGAGGGTTGGCGGGGAACGGAGGAGGAGAGGAGGAGAAGATGCGGAGTGCTTGAGCTGTCATATCATTGGGCGGAGCTGTAAGGTGTTGGGGTTGGAGGGGGAAGGGGGAGGGGGAGGACAAATGGGGGACGTGGAGAGGACAGGAGGGAGGGGTGGGAAGAGACTGGTGGGGGGGGGGACAAGAGAGGTTATGGAACGAAAGGCAGGGGAGGGGGGAGACGGGGAGTTGGGAGAATAGGAAATGAGGAGAGGAGCGAGTGAACTGTGGGAGCGGGGAAAAGAGAGACACACATGGTTACGAATGTTACAAGAACGAGGTGTCTGTTACAGTGACTCTGTAACGAACACCCGCTGTTGTTACAGAACACCCACCACAGCCACACGCATGTTACAATCACAATGTGTTTGTTACAATGATGATGTTTCGATCACCTACTTTAGAAAACTAAACTACCACACAAATTTCCGTATCACGCGAAACCAACCAAGTTATGAGCAGTTGTCAACGCATGCTGAACCTTACCCCTCCCCTCCCACTCTCCCCCCTCCCCTCCCCCTCTCCCCCCTCCCCTCCCCCTCTCCCCCCTCCCCTCCCCCTCTCCCCCCTCCCCTCCCACTCTCCCCCCTCCCCTCCCACTCTCCCCCCTCCCCTCCCACTCTCCCCCCTCCCCTCCCCCTCTCCCCCCTCCCCTCCCCCTCTCCCCCCTCCCCTCCTCCTCTCCCCCTCCCTCCTCCCTCAATCTCCCAACCTCCCTCCACCCGCACACCAGCCCGAACCAGGAACGAACCGCCAACCAGATCAGACGAACTAACGATTCTTGAGACGTCTACAAAATTCTCTCCCTCCTCCCCTTCCCCCCACTCCCCCCCTCCTCCCTAGTCCCTCATCCTCCTCCCCTCCCCCTCCCCCTTCCCTCCACCCGCACCCCACCCGAACCAGGAACGAACCACCAACCAGACTAGACGAATGAACGATGAACACGTAAGCGAATCGCGATTTCGCCATCCCCGAGCGAAGCGCACCCAGCAAGTCGACTCCTCTCCCCGCCTTCCCTCCCTTTTCCGCTGCGCCTCTTCCCCCTCGCCCTCCCCTTTCTCCCCCTTTCCCTTCCCCGCGCCGACTTCCATCTCCCCCCTCCCCCTCCGCCTCCCCCTCCCCCTCTCCCCATTCACCCTCGTCCGCTTCCGCCTGTAGCCGCGCCTCTAATTGCATTCTTAAAGCCCGCGTTCGCTGTCGCCGCTCCTTCCAGCCCCCTTGAAGCCGCACGCGCCGCGCCGCGCCGACATGGGTCGCATTTATCCTAGTGGGTTGGTTCCCTAAACCGTAGCCTGACCACTCGTCTTCAAGCGACTCGGCTCCAGTGCTAGTGTTTTCTATCTTCCCCTTACCCGAGCCGCGAATACGACCTCGATCCCGGTCTAGGCCACTAGAAACGGAGCGTTCTGATTGGTCGGAGTCGGGCGGTTCGGAGGAGATTAGTAGGCTGTAGCAGTAACAGGTGGCGAGAACCACGGCGATTAAGAGGAGAGGTAAGACGCGCTTTAAAGGGCGACGTTTCTTAGGTAAAGGATACGTCTTTCCCTTAACTGCAGGACTGGACCAAACGCGAGGCTTCGGCATCGTACCTTCTCGCGTCGAGTATACGTGCACTCAATTCGACCTCTTATAACCCTGAAATGGCTCAACGCTACAAATCATGGACTCAAAACCTAGTTCCCATGCGGGCTGCGAGACGAATGGGAAAACACTTCTTTGCAAATGCAATAGTAATCGCCACGTTATCGCATTGCATCACTGGGATGGGGCTTTGCGTAACGCCTATCTGGAACGAAGGCTACAGCAATTCGCGAGTTCTCATTCAGTCGCAGCGTACGTCCTCTCCAATGGATCAGGGCCTGCTTACAGGGGAGACCATAGATACTCGAGTCTATGGAAGCGGGAGCTGTAAAAATCAGAATGAAAATCCCAAGGGTGCTGATATTTTTTAAACAGGAGAATCTCGAAGTAGCTGCGCTAATTTCAAGGTGGTCGACTGCGGTGAGTACTGACTTTCCCAAGGTGAGTAAAAAAACCTGTAACGTGTTCTAGTCACATTTATGGTAGGTGGAGATGTGCAAATATGCTTCACTGGTTTTAAAAGCTGTATTTTTTTTGTAAATCACGTATCCGAATGCATATAAATTATTGGGATGAGTGGTGCACGTTTCTGCTCGTAGCCAATTCTGAATCAGTCATCATCAATTTCGTATTGGATGATGGGCTATAAAATCTTAAGAGTGCACACATTTTAGCAACTACTGGAATCCTAAACGTTTAAGCCGGAAAAAATAACTACTTTTCTCGAGGAATTTGACGTGTCATCCTGTCTGGCCTTCAATCCCTCCAACCGCCACAAGCCAGCTACGTAAGTGTGTACCCGAGTCGGTGGCTGCCAAGGTGGCAACCGTTGGCGAGCTTAACCTATCACTGCTCTCGCCTCCTGCTAACGTGGAGATCATTGATACGCAGATGGCCATGAAGAACGTCGGATTCTGGGTAATCAACAAGAACAATCAGGACATTTTAAACATTTTATAACGTTGATAAATCAGCTTGCATTCTTGATTGTTTTTTGTAACGAACCTCTACACCTTGTCACGGAGTAATGTCTTCAGTTATCAGAAACAACACTCATCCGCTATCATTCTCTCTTCCACCTACTCCCCTGTCAGAAGAAGTAGGAGTACGGCCTAGGCTTAGTAGCCTAGGCCACAGTAGGACTAGTAACGAGGAGCCAAGTACGAGCTAGGATTGTGTGCAGGAACAGAATTGAGAAGGAATGATTGAACTAGCAAGCAGCAGGATACAAATAGCAAACCCTAAGGGGCTGTACTCACTATAGAGTACCCCACTGCAGGCTACACAAACAACATATTCTGACACACCCCCATAGCCAAAGTGGGGTGTAATCAGCACAATGAGCAGTCATAGCAATAGTTCATAATTATCAGCAAAGCTAGAGGCTATCACAGAGGGCAAGTGAGGAGGAGGAGGGACTATGAAAGGAGAGAAGATGGGAGGCGACGACTGAAGCTGTAGACACACGGGCAACAGAAGCGGCTGACACAGTGGCGGCTGACACAGTGGCTACCGAGACAGAGCGCCCCGGAATACTGGAGTAACTGGCTCTGCGGCTACGACGAGCGGCAGAAGCAACGGACCCACGGGCGACTGGTGCAGCAGGCTCTCAGTGGCTACCGAGACAGTGCGTCCCGGAATACAGGAGTAACAGGCTCTGCGGCTGCGACGAGCGGCAGGAGCAACGGACCCACGGGCAACAGGTGCAGCAGGCTCTCTGAGCTACCAGGACAGTGCGCCCCGGACTACAGGTGCTGCGGACGACAAGACAGCAGCCTCCACTCAACCTCCCCCAACAGTCCCACACCCCTCTCACACACCCCCTGCTTCACCCCTAGCTCCACTCCCACATCACCCCCCTAGTGCCACTCCCCACGACTCCCACACCTCTACCCCCCTCAGCGGCAGCTGCAGCAGTGGGAGACGAAAAAGGAGGAGGGGAGAACCCACACCTCTCACCCCCATGCTCGCCACCCCACACCCCAGCCACCGCGGAACGCACGGTGGAATGGGAGCAATGGGCAGCACCGGGGGGGGGGGGGACGGGGCGGGCTTCTGCAGAGGCGGCTCGCGCGGGTCCTGGGGCGGCTGCTGCAGGTGCGGGCTGCTCCAGGGGCGGCTGCTGCAGGTGCGGGCTGCTCCAGGGGCGGCTGCTGCAGGTGCGGGCTGCTCCAGGGGCGGCTGCTGCAGGTGCGGGCTGCTCCAGGGGCGGCTGCTGCAGTGGCGGGCGGCTCCAGGGGCTGCTGCTGTAGTGGCGGGCGGCTCCAGGGGCGGCCGCCGCAGTTGAAAGGCAGAAGGGGGGGGGGGGGAAACGCACGGCCCCCAGGGCGCCCCGAGGGGCGACGAGAAGGGAGCCGCGCGCCCCCCCCCCCCCGGGGCGCCGCGACGGGCACCAGGGAGGGCGCCGCGACGAGCCCCCAGAGCCGCCTCGACGGGCGACGGGGAGGGTGCCGCGCGGGCCCCCCGAAGTCGCCTCGACGGGCGACGGGGAGGGCGCCGCGCGGGCCCCCCGAAGTCGCCTCGACGGGCGACGGGGAGGGCCGCGCACGGCCCCCGAAGTCGCCTCGACGGGCGACGGGAGGGGACCGCGCGCGGCCCCCGTGGTCGCCACGACGGGCGACTGGTGGGGAGGCCGCGCGGGCCCCCAAGGTCGCCTCGACGGGCGACGGGAGGGGAGGCCGCGCGGGTCCCCGAGGTCGCCTCGACGGGCGACGGGAGGGGAGGCCGCGCGGGTCCCCGAGAGCGCCTCGACGGGCGCTTCGACGGGAGGGGACCGCGGAGGCCCCCCCAAGGGCACCACGACGGGCGCCACGGAAGGGAAAACCGCCAGGCGCCCCGAGCGCGCGGCGGGCAGAAATTAGGGTTTCGCCGCCGCGCACCACGGGGCGCGCGGCGGACAGTACGGCAGCGGAAGCGGGTGGTGGGCCCATACACAGGAAGGCGGCAGACATGCCGCCCTCTGATACCATATCAGAAGTAGTAGGAGTACGGCCTAGGCTTAGTAGCCTAGGCCACAGTAGGACTAGTAACGAGGAGCCAAGTACGAGCTAGGATTGTGTGCAGGAACAGAATTGAGAAGGAATGATTGAACTAGCAAGCAGCAGGATACAAATAGCAAACCCTAAGGGGCTGTACTTACTATAGAGTACCCCACTGCAGGCTACACAAACAACATATTCTGACATCCCCTCCTCTCTCCCTCCCTTAAAACTACATCTGGCGCGAGCAACAGCCATTGTATGTTGAGGCTGAATTGCGCACGGTTCGACTGAAAAATGGACGGACTAACTGAATCGCGCACAGTCCAACTGAGAAGTGAACGGACTAACTGTATTGCGCACAATCCAACTGAGGGGTGGGCGGACTAACTGAATTGCGCACAGTCTAATGGAGAAGTGGGCGGACTAACTGAATTGCGCACGGTCCGACGGAGAAGTTGACGGACTAACTGAATTGCGCACGGTCAGACGGAGAAGTGGACGGACTAACTGAATTGCGCACGGTATGACTGAGAAGTGGACGGACTAACTGAATTGCGCACGGGCCGACTGAGAAGTGGACGGACTAACTGAATCGCGCACAGTCCGACTGAGAAGTGGACGGACTAACTGAATCGCGCACGGTCCGACTGAGAAGTGGACGGACTAACTGAATCGCGTACTGTCCGACTGAGAAGTGGACGGACTAACTGAATTGCGCACGATGCGACAGAGAAGTGGACGGACTAACTAAATCGCGCACGGACCGACCGAGAAGTGGACGGACTAACTGAATCGCGCACGGACCGACCGAGAAGTGGACGGACTAACTGAATCGCGCACGGACCGACCGAGAATTGGACGGACTAACGGAATCGTGCACTAGATGACCGAGAAGTGGACGGACTAATTGAATCGCGCACGGACCGACTGAGAAGTGGACGGACTAACTGAATCGCGCACATGCCGACTGAGAAGTGGACGGACTAACTGAATCGCGCACGGTCCGACTGAGAAGTGGATGGACTAACTGAATTGCGCACGGTCCCACTGAGGGGTGGGTGGACTAACTGAATTGCGCATGGTCCGACTGAGGGGTGGGCGGACTAACTGAATTGCGCACGGTCCGACGGAAAAGTGGGCGGACTAACTGAATTGCGCACGGTCCGACTGAGAATTGGACGGACTAACTGAATTGCACACGGTCCGACTGAGAATTGGACGAACAAACTGAATTGCGCACGGTCCAACGGAGAAGTGAACGGACTAACTGAATTGCGCACGGTCCAACGGAGGGGTGGGCGGACTAACTGAATTGCGCACAGTCCGACGGAGAAGTTGACGGACTAACTGAATTGCGCACGGTCCGACGGAGAAGTTGACGGACTAACTGAATTGCGCACGGTCCGACTGAGAAGTTGACGGACTAACTGAATTACGCACGGTCCGACTGAGAAGTGGGCGGACTAACTGAATTGAGCACGGTCCGACTGAGAATTGGACGGACTAACTGAATTGCACACGGTCCGACTGAGAATTGGACGGACTAACTGAATTGCGCACAGTCCAACGGAGAAGTGAACGGACTAACTGAATTGCGCACAGTCCAACTGAGGGGTGGGTGAACTAACTGAATTGCGTACGGTCAGACGGAGAAGTTGACAAACTAACTGAATTGCGCACGGTCCGACGGAGAAGTTGTCGGACTAACTGAATCGCGCACGGTCCAACGGAGAAGTTGACGGACTAACGGAATCACGCACGGTCCGACTGAGAAGTTGACGGACTAACTGAATTGAGAAGAAACAAGGAATGAATGAACTATGAATGAATTGGGTACAAGTACTAACCCTAATTGGGTTGTACCCCTTATGGAGTACCCCACTATAGCCTACACAATATGCATGAGCTATAATGTTCTGACACACCCCCATAGGCAAAGTGGGGGAGAACAAGGGGTCACAAGACCAGTCAAGCAAAGCAAAGCAAAGCAAGCTCAGGGTGGATCACAAAGTCACCACACATTCCGAGCACAAGTTCAAGGCCACAAGGCCAGTTCACAAGCAGGAGGACATATATATAAAAAGGCTAGACAAGCAAGAGCAGGTATATATATATGTAACAGTACAACCAAGGTCAAGAGGTGAGCAAGTGAGGCAAGGTAGGCACAAGGCCCAGCTGAGTACAGAAGCGCTGATGGTCACAAGGCGCAAGCGCCTTGGTGAAGATATCAGCAGTGTTGGCCTCAGAGGCCACGTACGCAAGACGCAGCTGACCACGCTGCTGCAGCTCACGAGCAAGAAAGTAGCGGAGAGCAATGTGCTTCGTTCTGTGCTCCAGTCGCTGCTCCCGACACAAGGCCAGCATGGCCTTGTTGTCTACGTACAGCACTGGAGGAGAACGAGGCAACTCTCCGAGGTCGGTCAGCAGGTAGGTGAGCCAGCGAAGCTCCTGTGCAGCCATGGCTCCTGCGTAGATCTCAGCCTCACAACTGGAGCCGAGAACAGAAGACGAGCGAGTAGCCCGCCACGAAACAGAGCCGGAACCAAGGCTGAAGGTGTAACCCTGTGACGACCGCTGCGTAGCCTGGTCGTCAGCCCAAGAAGCGTCTGCGTGCCCAGTAAGGACCACTGGACTCTGCCCTCCAAGCACAAGCCCCATGCCCGACGTACTGCACAAGTAGCGCAACACCCTCTTCGCTGCAGCCATGTGCTCCGGTCTGTGTCTCCCAGGAGCAACATAGCGTGCAAGAATGCTAAGAGGGTATGCAAGGTCAGGTCGTGTGCAGGTCATCAGGTACATGAGGCAGCCAACAAGCTCTGGGTACGGGCCACTCGACTCTACGGACTCATCCGAAGGCAGAGCTGAGAGCGAGTGGCGAGTAGGCAGAGGAGTGGCCTGAGGCGAGGAGTACGTGAAGCCGAAGTGCTGAAGGACCTGCTGCACCATGTGTGACTGAGTCAGGGTAATGGTGCGGCGTGCTCTGTCCCGAGTGATCTGCAAGCCAAGGTAGCTGCGCAGTTCACCCAGGTCAGTGCACGTGTGTCTCTTCTGCAGCTCGGACTTCACGTGGGCTAGTCCAGCAGTGTCAGCTGTGGCAAAGACCAAGTCGTCGACGTACACGAGGATGTAGAACGGCGGCAAAGAAGTGTCGGTGCGCAGAAACAGCGACGGGTCGGCAGTAGAGGGAGCAAACCCAAGAGCCGCAAGTGTAGTCCTCAGTGTGTCGTGCCACTCACGCGGTGCCTGGCGGAGACCGTAGACTGGCCGCCGTAGGCTCCACTGGGTGCCAGGAGGAAAAGACCCAGTGAAGCCAGGTGGGCGACGCAGCCAGATCTCCTCGTGCAGGCTGCCCTGCAAGAAAGCAGTGCTGAAGTCAAGAGAGTGTAGCTCGTAGTCACGGTGAGCAGCTACGTGCAGCAGTACCTGAAGAGTGGTCATCTTCGGGGTGGGAGAGAAGGTCTGAAAGTAGTCAACTCCCTGCCGCTGACTGAAGCCACGAGCCACGTAACGCGCCTTGAAGACAGGCGGAGAACCCGGCGGTCGCTTCACCCTGAAAATCCACATGCCACTGACGATGTTCGCCCCAGGAGGGGGAACAGCGTCAACGTAGGTGCCTGTGGACTTCCAGGAAGCCATCTCTGCGTCCATAGCTGCCTGCCACTGAGAGGAGTAGGGACCCTCTATCGCCTCCGCGTAAGAGCGCGGAGTCGGGATGTCAAGTGCATCCGGGTCTCCCTCAGGGGTAAGCAGTACGGACACGAGATGAGGTGAAGCAGCGGCCAAGCACTGGAACTCCTCCTGCCTGTCCTCAAGGACGTCCGTCCCAAGGGCACACTCACCCCCGACGGACGGAGGACAGACAGACTCAGACTCAGCAACAAGACTGGCGACGTAGTCTAGGCGACAGCGAGCAGCAAAGTCGACGAGCTCAGCAACTAGGGCAGACGCAGCAGTGGACTCAAAGGAAGGGTCAGTGACAACAGTAGCAAGGAGACGCGTGACAGTAGGACTGGCAGCACGAAGAGAGTCCGACTCCGGGTCGGCAAGAGCAGGAAGAGAAGACGCAGGAGGAGAAGGCAAAGGGCGGACGCAGAGACATCCGGTGCATGCCAGGGACAGGAGGAGGACGCTGACGCGAACCGCGACCACTAGTGCGAGCAGCACGGACAGGCGACGCAGGGCGAGACGCAGGCTCACGACGCTCAGCAAGACCTCCAGTAGGACCAGTGTAGGGAGACGGAGCAGGCAGTGGGGAGGCCGGCTGTAACTGTAACTGCGACGGGACAGGCTGTGGACACTCTAAGGGAGGAGGAGGACCAGTGGAAGGTGGGAGACCAAGAACCTGCTGAAGGAGCGGAACGAAGTACGGCCGAGGCCGCGCGGCGACTCCAGACACAGGAGGGACAGCACCAGCACCCGTAGCAGCGCCAGCTCCAGAACCCCCAGCAGCACCAGTAGTACCCCCAGCAGGACCGCCTCCAGAACCGACAGCAGTAGCCTCCGCGCCAACACCCGCAGCAACTCCAGCTCCAGAAGTACCCTCAGGTCCAGCAGCTCCAGTACTCCCAGTACGAGCACCTCCGGGACCCGTGGCACCAGCTCCCTCAGCAGCAACAGAACCTCCAGTACCCGCAGCACCTCCAGCTCCAGCAGCTCGCCTCCAGCGCCGGGCAAACCACTCACGCAGCTCCTGGGGAGAGAGTGGCTCTCGGCGAGAAGGAGCACCCGGAGAACCGCCAGGCACAGCACCACCAGGCGTAGCACCCCCAGGCTCAGCACCTCCAGGCGTAGTACCCCCAGGCTCAGCACCCCCAGACGCAGCACCCCCAGGCTCAGCACCTCCAGGCGTAGTACCCCCAGGCTCAGCACCCCCAGTCGTAGTACCCCCAGACTCAGCACCCCCAGACTCAGCACCCCCAGGCTCAGCACCCCCAGGCGTAGCACCCACACGCTCAGCACCCCCAGAGTCAGCACCCCCAGGCTCAGCACCCTCAGCAACACCAGAGTCACCAGCGACCTCGACAGGCTCAACAGCGTCTACCTGGGACACACCTGAAGGGGCAGGACCCTGAGGGGGGAGGGGGTCTACCGGGGGGGGACCTGGTACAAGGAAGAGCGGTGGCGGGGGGAGGGACGGAGTGCGGTAGGGGAAGAGGCGGTAGTAGGGGACCGACTCGTCGAACGTGACGTCCTGGGAGGACAGAACACGGCGAGAGGTGGGGTGGTAGAACTGCCACCCTGGGGCGTCAGGGGGGAAACCCAGGAAGACGCAAGGAGCAGCACGAGGGGACAGCTTGTCCGCAGACAAGTCGCGGACAAACGCCCGAGATCCCCAGACACGGAACGCAGACGCATCGCCAACCTTCCCCGTCCACAGCAAAGCTGGGGAGGTCTCCGGCATGGAGACCCTGGGCTGAAGGTTGATCTGATGCGCCGCGTACCGAACCGCAAACGGCCACAGAAAATGGGGGGCAGCCGCATGCATCATGGACGTACGGGCGACGTCCATGACCATGCCAATGCGGCGCTCAGCAATCCCATTTTGCTGTGGAGAGTCCGGAAGTGTGAAGGTCTGGCGGATGCCTCGTGCACGACAGTAGGCTCGCAGAAGGCCAGAGGAGAACTCTCCGCCTCTGTCAGAGTGCAGACGCAGAACAGGAAAGTCCGAGCCGAAGCTCCGCCTGAGCTGGAGACGAGCTGCGCGGATCCAGTCGATCAACACCTCAGTGACATCACCCTTGCTGCGCAAGGGGAAGACTGTGGTGTAACGCGAGTAGTCGTCAACCACCAGCAGGAAGTAGCGCTCGTGACCCTGTCCACGGACGCGGGCCGGGCCCCACACGTCCATGTGAAGCGTCTGCAGCGGGGCCTCTGTCGGAGGAAACTGGGAGGAGTGAGGGGTAGCCCGCTGCCGTCCCTCGACACAGGGGACGCAGGTAGGGCCAGGCCCCGGAGGAAGGGGAGGGAGGGACCGGGGAAGACCAGAGACAAGGACACGGGAGGCCATGCTCCGGAGACGAAGCAGGGAGGGGTGACCAAGGCGGTGGTGCCAGAGGAGAGTCTCGTGAGACAGGAGGCGACACGAGCAGGGGGCAGACTCAGGACCAGACCTGGACGCTGCAGCAAACACCTGACCCGACGCAGCTACCTGACCAGACGCAGGGACTGGAGGAGACGCAGTGGTCAGTGTGTACAGGCTCGACCCTGGCCGACGTGTAAACGTGGCCAGGTGTCGGCCTGTCCGAGCGTCCGTGCAGTGGGTCACCCGCTGACTCGCAGGAGTGAACTGGTGAACCCCCGCATCCTGTAGGTCAGCACCACTCACCAAGTTCGTAGAGAACGAGGGGAGGTAAAGACCAGACAGGGTGCCAGAGGGGGCCGCCGGACACGGGAGGACAGTGGAGAAGTGAGCAAGGACAGGACCCCCAGAGGGGTCTGCCAGAGAGACCGCAACTGGCCGGCCAAGCGGCGTGAGTGTGGTGCGGTCTCGAAAGAAGGAGCGAGAAGCCCCCGAGTCAAGGGTGAAGGTGTGGGAGGCCGAAGCCGACGTAGAACCTGAGAGAGCAGACTCACCAGCACCTGAGGGAGCAGACGCACCTAGAGCAGCAGCCTCGCTAGCACCTAGAGCAGCAGCCTCACCAGTACCTAGAGCAGCAGTCTCAATGCCCGGGTCGGGCGGAAAACACCGGTAACAGTCACCCTCATCACTAATAGTCACAGTATACATGGCAGCAAGAATAGCATCAAAGTCAAGGTCAAAGACAGCTACACCCGCCCTAGACAGCTCACCCCAGCGGGGGATCTCAGTGGCCTCAGGGAACTGGTGACGCCAAGCGTACGTCAGGCGGCCAAAGCAGCGCTGGGTGGAGTGCGCACCCCCGCACTGCTCACCCGCGCGGTCGCCGGTGCGCAGGACGTAGGTGCACGGACCAGTACCCCCACCCCTCTGGCGTGCAGTGTACCACTCACGGAGCTGCTGAGGGGAGGGGATGTCACGAGTGCGCTGCTGCTGCTGCTGCTGCTGCTGCTGCTGCTGCTGCTGCTGCTGCTGGCGCTGACCACCACCGGAGCCGACCCTCTGCGCAGCGCCACCCCGACCAGCTCCACCTCCTCCGCCGCCTCCTCCTCCACCGCCGCCACCTCCGCTCCCTCCGCCACCGCCGCTGCCGCCTCTGCCTCCACTGCCGCCACCGACACCTCCACCCCCGCCACCACCCCCACCGCCACCCCCACCCCCTCCACCGCCCCCACCGCCGCCTCCACCGCCCCCGCTAGCTCCTCCAGCGCCCCTGCCCCCCTTGCCCTTGCCAGGGCGGCGTCTCCCGCTAGGGGTAGACGCTGCCCCAACCGACTCCAAACCAGTGAGGTCGGCCGCAGCAGCAGAGGCAACAGAGGGCAAAAGAGGGGAGGGGGAACACCCCTCAAAGATGGGGGTGCGAGGGTCACCACGAGAGGCTCCTACAGCGACTATGCTCTTTTCTGCTGCTAGGAGGGCCTTCTCGAGGAGGTCAACAGTGAGAGTGGTGGGGCAAACCGAGAGGAAGTGGTCCCTGACTACGCGAAGGGAGTCAGGGAGACGGGTGACTATGTAGTAGAGGGTGATGTACATGGGGGGGGGGGTTCTTGGCGCAGAACTCAGCAGGAAGCGCAGCGCGGTAGCGAGTGTCACTAGTGCGAAGGTGCGTAATGAGGTCAGCGACTGTGGGAAAGGCAGCAAGGTCAGGGAAGAGGTACGGTAGCATGAGGCGGCTCAGTGCAGCAGTGGCAGGGGAGGAGTAGCGTGCAACTACAGCATCGTACAAGGTCTGAGCACTCTTGTACTGGCTAAAGTGCGCACGCTCAGAGGTAGGCAGGTGGCGACGCACAGCAAGACGTGCAGCAGCATCGCGCGTGGCCCACTGTGAGCGAACAGTGGCGTCAGCATCAGCAGCGGGGGCAGGAGAGGCACCAGAAGTGAGGTCAAAGAGGGAGAGGCCGTCTGCCCTATCGCACTGTAAGAAAAGCTGCAGGTCATCTATCCAGACTTCAAAGTCAATGGCCCGACCCTCAGCGTCAAAAGCGAGGACACTAGGGGTAGCCATGACAGCAGTAGACTAGTAGCGCAAACAGTAGGGTGAGGGCAGTGCTGTGAGAGAGGCGCTGCTCTTACCAGACAGGGCGGCTCGGGCGGCTCGGCTGCAGGGCGGCTCGGCGACTCGGCGGCTGGGCGGCTCGGCTGCAGGGCGGCTCGGCGACTCGGCTGCTCGGCGGCTCGGCGGCTCGGCTGCTGGGCTGCTCGGCGGCTGGGCGGCTCGGCTGCTGGGCGGCTCGGCTGCTGGGCGGCTCGGCTGCTGGGCGGCTCGGCTGCTGGGCGGCTCGGGTGGCTCGGCGGCAGGGCGGCTCGGCGGCTCGGGTGGCTCGGCAGCAGGGCGGCTCGGCGGCCCGGCGGCTCGGCTGCTGGGCGGTTCGGCGGCCCGGCGGCTCGGTCGCTGGGCGGCTTGGCGGCTGCGGCTCCTGATCAGGGACGGCGGAGGGGCCGGTGGGAGGCGGCGTCGAAGCCGGGAAGGGCGGCGCCGGGGCCGTAGGAGTAGGTGCCGGGGTCGTAGGAGCAGGGGCCGGGGCCGTAGGAGTAGGCACCGAGGCCGCTGCAGGGGAGGGCGACGACGGGGCCGCAGGTAGGGCGGCGACGGGGCCGCAGGTAGGGCGGCGACGGGGCCGTAGGTAGGGCGGCGACGAGGCCGCAGGTAGGGTGGCGACGGGGCCGCCGAAAGGGGGGGGCGACGAGGCCGCAGGTAGGGCGGCGACGGGGCCGCGAAAGGGGGCGGCGCGACGGGGCCGCGAAAGGGCGGCGCGACGCGGCCGCGAAGGGCGGCGCGACGGGGCCGCGAAAGGGCGGCGCGACGCAGCCGCGAAGGGCAGTGCGACGGGCCCGCTAAGGGCGGCGCTAGGGGGGCCGTGAGGGGCCTAGTGAGGGCGCGACGGTGATGAGAGCACACCGGGCGCGACCCGGGCCGGAGCGAAGCGCGCTCCGGGCAGGAAAAAAAAAAAAACTCGTAGTGGTGGGCCCTAGGAATCGTTCCCGTTAGGGAACCTGCTCGATACCATGAGAAGAAACAAGGAATGAATGAACTATGAATGAATTGGGTACAAGTACTAACCCTAATTGGGTTGTACCCCTTATGGAGTACCCCACTATAGCCTACACAATATGCATGAGCTATAATGTTCTGACATGAATTGCGCACTGTCCGACTGAGAAGTGGACGGACTAATTGAATTGCGCACGGGCTGACTGAGAAATGGACGGACTGTGAAGAAACGAGGAATGATTGACTAAGGAATGAGTGTGATACAAATATGAAACCCTAGAATTGTGTACCCCTTAGTATCTAACCCGCTAAAGCCTATACAGGCTAGATCATAAGTCTGACACACCCCCATAGGCAAAGTGGGGGAGAACAAGGGGTCACAAGACCAGTCAAGCAATGCAAAGCAAGCTCAGGGTGGATCACAACGTCACCACACATTCCGAGCACAGGTTCAAGGCCACAAGGCCAGTTCACATGCAGGATCATATATATAAAGGTAAACAAGCAAGTGCAAGTATATATAGAACACAGTACAAGCAAGGTCAAGAAGTAAGCAAGTGAGGCCAAGTAGGCACAAGACCTAGCATCGTACAAAAGCGCTGATGATCACAAGGCTGAAGTGCCTTGGTAAAGATATCAGCAGTGTTGGCCTGAGAGGCCACGTAAGCAAGGCGCAGCTGACCACGCTGCTGCAGCTCACGAGCAAGGAAGTAGCGAAGAGCAATGTGCTTCGTTCTGTGCTCCAGTCTGTGCTCCCGACACAAGGCCAGCATGGCCTTGTTGTCGACGTACAGAACTGGAGGAGAACGAGGCGGCTCTCCCAGGTCGGTCAGCAGGTAGGTGAGCCAGCGTAACTCCTGTGCAGCCATGGCCCCTGCGTAGATCTCGGCCTCACAGCTGGAGCCGAGAACAGAAGACGAGCGGGTAGACCGCCACGAAACAGAGCCGGAACCAAGGCTGAAGGTGTAACCCTGTGACGACCGCTGCGTAGCCAAGTCGTCAGCCCAAGAAGCGTCTGCGTGACCTGTGAGGACCACTGAATGCCGCCCTCCAAGCACTAGCCCCATGCCCGAAGTACTGCACAAGTAGCGCAACACCCTCTTCACTGCAGCCATGTGCTCTGGTCGGTGTCTCCCAGGAGCAACATAGCGTGCCAGGATGCTAAGAGGGTATGCAAGGTCAGGTCGTGTGCAGGTCATCAGATACATGAGGCAGCCGACAAGCTCTGGGTACGGGCCACTCGGCTCTACGGACTCATCCGAAGGCAGAGCTGAGAGCGAGTGGCGAGTAGACAGAGGAGTGGCCTGAGGCGAGGAGTACGTGAAGTCGAAGCGCTGAAGGACCTGCTGCACCATGTGTGACTGAGTCAGGGTGATGGTGCGCTGTGCTCTGTCCTGGGTGATCTGCAAGCCAAGGTAGCTGCGCAGTTCACCCAGGTCTGTGCACGTGTGTCTCTTCTGCAGCTCGGACTTCACGTGGGCGAGTCCAGCAGTGTCAGCAGTGGCAAAGACCAAGTCGTCGACGTACATGAGGATGTAGAACGGCGGCAAAGAGGTGTCGGTGCGCAGAAACAGCGACGGGTCGGCAGTAGCAGGAGCAAACCCAAGAGCCGCAAGTGTAGTCCTCGTGCCACTCACGGGGCGCCTGGTGGAGACCGTAGACTGGCCGCCGGAGGCTCCACTGGGTACCAGGAGGAAACGACCCAGTGAAGCCAGGTGGGCGGCGCAGCCAGATCTCCTCGTGCAGGCTGCCCTGCAAGAAAGCTGTGCTGAAGTCAAGAGAGTGAAGCTCGTAGTCACGCTGAGCGGCTATGTGCAGCAGCACCCGAAGAGTGGTCATCTTCGGGGTGGGAGAGAAGGTCTGAAAGTACCGCTGACTGAAGCCTCGAGCCACGTAACGCGCCTTGAAGACAGGCGGAGAACCAGGCGGCCGCTTCACCATGAAAATCCACATGCCACTGACGATGTTCGCCCCAGGTGGGGGAACCTCGTCGACGTAGGTGCCTGTGGACTTCCAGGAAGCCATCTCTGCGTCCATGGCTGACTGCCACTGTGAGGAGTATGGACCCTCGATCGCCTCAGCGTACGATCGAGGAGTCGGGATGTCTGGTGCATCCGAGTCTCCCTCAGGTGCAATCAGCATGGACACGAGATGAGGCAAAGCAGCAGCAAAACACTGGAACTCCTCCTGCCTATCCTCAAGGACGTCCGTGCTAAGAGCACACTCACCCCCGACGGACAGAGGACAGACAGACTCAGACTCAGCAACAAGACTAGCGGCGTAGTCTAGACGACAGTGAGCAGTGAAGTCGACAAGCTCAGCAACTAAGGCAGACGCAGCAGTGGACTCAAAGGAAGGGTCAGTGACGACAGTAGCCAGGAGATGCGTGACAGTAGGACTGGCAGCACGAAGAGAGTCAGACTCCGGGTCAGCAAGAGCAGGAAGAGAGGACTCTGGAGGAGACGGCAAAGGGACACGCTGCGGAGCAGTGGAAGGACGCAGTGCCATCTGGTGCGTGCCCGGGACCGCAGGAGGACGCTGACGCGGAACACGACAACTAGCGCGAACAGCACGAACAGGCGACGCAGGACGAGACGCAGGCTCACGACGCTCAGCAAGACCTCCAGTAGGACCAGTGTAGGGAGAAGGAGCCGGCAGTGGGGAGGCGGGCTGTAACTGTCGGACTGGACAGGCTGTGGACACTCTAAGGGAGGAGCAGGACCAGTAGAGGGCGGGAGACCAAGAACCTGCTCAAGGAGCGGAACGAAGTACGGCCGCGGCCGCGCAGCGCCTCCTGAAACAGTAGGGACAGCACCAGCACCCCCAACGGCAGCACCAGCGCCAGCAGCACCTCCAGCTCCAGGAGCGCCAACTCCAGCACCCTCAGAAGCACCAGCGCCAGCAGTACCTCCAGCACCAGCACCCCCAGTAGCTCCAGTACCCTCAGCAGCACCAACAGCTCCAGTACCTCCAGCAGCACCAGCAGCACCTCCAGCAAGACCAACTCCAGCAGCCTCAGCAGCACCCCCAGTCCCAGCAGCTCCAGTACCGCAAGTACGAGCACCTCCAGGACCAGTGGCTCCAGTACCCCCAGCGCCGACCCCAGGGTCAACAGCAACAGCAGCACCTCCAGCACCAGCAGCACGGCTCCAACGTCTGGCAAACCACTCGCGCAGCTCCTGTGGAGAGGGTAGCTCCCGCCGAGACAAAGTACCTGAAGGACCCCCAGACCCAGCACCGCCAGAGGCCACACGAGCAGACCCAGCACCCCCAGGCTCCGCACCCCCAGGGTTAGCACCCCTAGGCTCCGCCCCCCCAGGCTCCGCACCCCCAAGCTCAGCACCCCCAGGCCCAGTACCCCCAGACTCAGCACCCCCAGGCTCAGCACCCCCAGACCCCGCACCCGCAGGCTCAGCACCCCGAGCAGCACCAGAGTCAACAGCTACCTCGACAGGCCACAGAAAATGGGGAGCAGCCGCATGGATCATGGACGTACGAGCAACGTCCATGACCATGCCAATGCGGCGCTCAGCAATCCCATTTTTCTGTGGAGAGGCCGGAAGCGTGAACGTCTGGCGGATGCCCTGTGCACGACAGAAGGCTCCCAGAAGGCCAGAGGAAAACTCCCCGCCTCTGTCAGAGTGCAGACGCAGAACAGGAAAGTCCGAGCCAAAACTCTCTCTGAGCTGGAGACGAGCTGCGCGGATCCAGTCGATCAACACCTCAGTGACGTCACCCTTGCTGCGCAAGGGGAACACCGTGGTGTAACGCGAGTAGTCGTCAACCACCAACAGGAAGTAGCGCTCGTGACCCTGTCCACGGACGCGGGCGGGGCCCCACACGTCCATGTGAAGAGTCTGCAGTGGAGCCTCTGTCGGAGGAAACTCGGAGGAGTGAGGAGCGGCGCGCTGCCGCCCCTCGACGCAGGGAACGCAGGTGGGGGCAGGCCCCGGAGGGAGGGGAGGGAGGGACCGGGGAAGACCAGAGACAAGGTAACGGGAGGCCATGCCTCAGAGACGAGGCAGGGAGGGGTGACCAAGGCGGTGGTGCCAGAGGAGAGTCCGGTGGGACAGGAGACGACACGAGCAGGGAGCAGACTCAGGACCAGTCCTGGACGCTGCAGCAAACACCTGACCCGACGCAGCTACCTGACCAGACTCAGCGACTGGAGGAGACTCAGTAGTCAGTGTGTACAGGTTCGACCCCGGCTGACGGGTAAACGTGGCCAAGTGTCGGCCCGTCCGAGCACAAGTACAGTGGGTCACCCGCTGACTCGCAGGAGTGAACTGGTCAACCCCCCCATCCTGTAGATCAGCACCACTCACCAAGTTCGTGGAGAACGAGGGGAGGTAGAGACCTGACAGGGTGCCAGAGGGGGCCGCCGGACACGGTAAGACAGTGGAGAAGTGGGCAAGGACAGGACCCCCAGAGGGGTCCGCCAGGGAGACCGCAACCGGTCGACTAAGCGGCGTAAGCGTGGTGCGGTCTCGGAAGAAAGAGCGGGAAGCACCCGAGTCAAGGGTGAAAGTGTGCAAGGCCTGAGCCGACGTGGTACCTGAGAGAGCAGACTCACCAGCACCTGGGGCAGTAGACGCTCTAGCACCTAGAGCAGCAGCCTCACCAGCACCTAGAGCAGCAGCCTCAATGCCCGGGTCAGGCGGAACACACAGGTAACAGTCACCCTCATCACTAGTAGACACAACATACATGGCAGCAAGAATAGCATCATAGTCTAGATCAAAGATAGCAACCCCCGACCTAAGCAGCTCGCCCCAGCGGGGGATCTCAGTGGCGTCAGGGAACTGGAGACGCCAAGCGTCCGTCAGGCGGCCGAAGCAGCGCTGGGTGGTGTGCGGGCCACCGCACGGCTCACCAGTGCGGTCGCCGGTACGCAGGACGTAGGCACAAGGACCAGCACCCCCACCCCGCTGACGCGCAGCGTACCACTCACGGAGCTGCTGGGGGGGCGGGGTCTCACGAGCGCGCTGCTGCTGCTGGCGCTGACCACCACCGAAGCCGCCCCGCTGCGCAGAGCCATCCCGACCAGCTCCACCTCCACCGCCGCCACCTCCGCCACTGCCGCCACCGCCACCGCCTCCGCTCCCACCGCCACCGCCACCGCCGCCGCCGCCTCCGCCTCCACCGCCGCCACCGAAGCCCCCACCCCAGCCACCACTCCCACCGCCACCCCCACTCCCTCCGCCGCCTCCACCGCCACCTCCACCACCCCCGCCAGCCCCTCCAGCGCCCTTGCCCCCCTTGCCCTTGCCGGTGCGGCGTCTCCCGCTAGGGGCAGACGCAGCGCCGACCGACTCGGTGCCAACTAAGTCGACGGCAGCAGCAGAGGCAACAGAGGGCAAAAGGGGGGAGGGGGAGCACCCCTCAAAGAAGGGGGCACGAGGGTCACCACGAGAGGCTCCTACAACGACTATACTCTTCTCTGCTGCCAGGAGGCGCTCCTCGAGGAGGTCAACGGTGAGTGTGGTGGGGCAAACCGAGAGGAAGTGGTCCCTGACTGAGCGAAGGGAGTCAGGGAGCCGGGTGACTAGGTAGTAGAGGGTGATGCACATGGGAGGGGGGTTCTTGGCGCAGAACTCAGCAGGAAGCGCAGCGTGGTAGCGGGCGTCACTAGTGCGAAGGTGCGTAATGAGGTCAGCGATTGTGGGAAAGGCGGCTAGGTCAGGGAACATGTACGGCAGCATGAGGCGGCTAAGAGCAGCAGTGGCAGGGGAAGAGTAGCGTGCAATGACAGCGTCGTACAAGGTCTTAGCACTCTTGTACTGACTAAAGTGCGCGCGCTCAGAGGACGGCAAGTGACTACGCACAGCAAGACGGGCAGCAGCATCGCGTGTGGCCCACTGGGAGCGAACAGTGCTATCAGCATCGACAGTAGGGGCAGTAGAGGCGCCAGACGTGAGATCGAACAGGGAGAGACCGTCTTTCCTATCACACTGTAGGAAAAGCAGCAGATCATCGACCCAGACCTCAAAGTCAACAGCCCGACCCTCAGCATCAAAGACGAGGACGCTAGGGGTAGCCATGACAGCAGTGGCAGCAGTAGCAGCAGTGGCAGCAGGAGCAGCAGTGGCAGCAGGAGCAGCAGTGGCAGCAGTAGCAGCGCAGCGCTGCGATGCTCTTACCAGGGCAGAGGGCCGCAAGTGGTGGGGCAGGGCCGAGGCGCACCGGCAGGGACGGGCCGAGGCGCGCAGGTAGGGCCGAGGCGCGCCGGTAGGGGCGGGCCGAGGCGCGCCGGCAGGGACGGGCCGAGGCGCGCCGGCAGGGTCGAGGCGCACCGGCGGCTGCAGTCAGCGGCGGCGGCGGCTGCGGCCCCGGCTGAGGTGGCGGCGGCTGCTGCTGGTGGCGGCTGCGGTGGCTGCGGCGGCTGCTGCCCCGGGAGTGACGGCGGCGGCCGCTGCTGTCAGCGGCTCCGGCGGTGGCGGCTTCCGCTGCAGGGGCGGCGGCGGCGGCTGCTGCTGCAGGGGCGGCGACGGTGGGCCGCGAAGGGCGGCTACGGGGCCGTGAAGGGCGGCGACGGGGCCGTGACAGGGCCGTGAGGGGCCGCGAAGGGCGGCGACGGGGCCGAGACGGGGCCGCGAGAGGCCGCGAAGGGCGGCGACGGGGCCGTGAAGGGCAGCGACAGGGCCGCGGAGGGCAGCAACGGGGCCGTGGAGGGGCCGCGAGGGGCCGCGAAGGGCGGCGACGGGACCGTGAAGGGCGGCGACGGGCCCCGAAGGGGCCGCGAGGGGCCGCGAAGGGCGGCGCAAGGGGCCGTAAGGGGCCGCGAAGGGCGGCGCGAGGGGCCGTAAGGGGCCGCGAGGTGCCGTAAGGGGCCGCGAAGGGCCGTGAGAGGGGCCGTGAAAGGGGCCGCGAGGGGCCTTAAGAGGGCGCGACGGGCCGCTAAGGGCTAGGGACGCGACGGGAGGGAGGGCACACGGGGCGCGACTCGGGCAGGAGCGAAGCGCGCTCCGGGCAGGAAAAAAAAAATGATCGTGGTGGGCCTTAGGAAGCGTTCCCACTAGGGAACCTGCTCTGATACCATGTGAAGAAACGAAGAATGATTAAGGAATGAGTGTGATACAAATATGAAACCCTAGAATTGTGTACCCCTTAGTATCTAACCCGCTAAAGCCTATACAGGCTAGATCATAAGTCTGACACGGACTCACTGAATCGCGCACGGGCCGACTGAGAAGTGGACGGAATGACTGAATCGCGCACAGGCCGACTGAGAAGTGGACGGACTGACTGAATCGTGCACGGGCCGACTGAGAAGTGGACGGACTGACTGAATGGCGCACTGGTCGACTGAGAAGTGGACGGACTGACTGGATCGCGCACGGGCCGACTGAGAAGTGGACGGACTAACTGAATCGCGCACGGTCCGACTGAGAAGTGGACGGACTAACTGAATCGCGCACGGTCCGATTGAGAAGTGGACGGACTAACTGAATCGCGCACGGTCCGACGGAGAAGTGGACGGACTAACTGAATTGCGCACGGTCCGACGGAGAAGTTGACGGACTAACTGAATTACGCACGGTCCGACTGAGAAGTGAGCGGACTAACTGAATTGAGCACGGTCCGACTGAGAATTGGACGGACTAACTGAATTGTGCACGGTCCGATTGAAATATGGACGGTCCGACTGAAGCTGCATGCCTCTTCCGCATTTGATTGACTGGATGAGTGGTGCTCACTCACTCACGTGCAAGCAGCTTATGATTCACAAGCTGAGGTCCTTGCATGTGAGCAAGTGAGCACCGTTCCCCGTGGCAGGTATTTATTGGACCAAAGCCTGCGTTTGTATTTGTTTGTCTTTTCTTCCCTCTCTGCTGCTTGCCACATGGCAGGTATCTATTGGAGCGGCGCCTGTCAGTGGACATTCTCTTTGTCTTTGTCCTCATCTTCTCCTACTTCAAAGTGCCTACCGCCTACCAATTACTCATGCTCTCCCTCTCGCTCTCAAAAGGCACTCTCTCTCACCTTACATGACTCGACTTGCAAATCTCTTTGTGTTCATCCTCATCTTCTCCTATTTCAAAGTGTCTTGGTGCCACCTCACCCCTTTCCAACCCTTCCTACCGCTTCCAACTGCTGGCCCACCGCTTCCCTCCCCACCGCTTCCCATCCCACTTCCACTCCTACCAACTGCTATTGGTGTGACAATCCCTTTGTCTTCCTCCTCATGATTTTTTCCTACTTCAAATTTCCTGCAGCCTATTAGGTGAGTGCCACTACAAATCCTTGCCATCCCACTACCACCCCTTCTCACCCCATTACCACCCCAGTACCACCTATTCTCACACCACTAACACCCCAGTACCACCCTTTCTCACACCACTACCACCCCAGTACCACCCCTTCTCATCCCACTACCGCCCCTTCCCATCCCACCACCACCCCTTTCCTTCCCACTACCACCTCACCCCTTCACAACTTTCCACTACCGCTACACCACATCACTCTTCCTTTCAGATCCACCCAAAATACTTATCCTGCAACCCTTCAGGTGCAAACCACTGTAATCCAAAGAGTTGTTTTCCTCGCATACCGTGCTTCTATGCCCTCAAGTAGTCTACTCATCTATGGATAAACACAACCCCCCTTCCCCGTCTCCTTTCTCCCTTCTCCCCTCAACCCGTCATGCCTGTCCTCCAGCCTCGCGTGCTCACGTACGGCATTGTCGGAGCTGTGATCTTCCGAGCCATCATGATAGGTCTGGGCATTGTGCCCATCCAAGCCTTTGAAGCGGTGAGCTTGCTGTTCGCTGTGGTGCTCATATTCTCCTCCTACAAGGAAGGTTCAAAGCAAGGCAAGGGGTGCATGGTGGGTCGATGAGTTAACTCAGAAGTCATCACCTTGATAGCCTGATGGGTCTTGTCTGGGTGGCCATTGCGGCCATTTAAGCCATTGAGGCAGTGAACCTGCTGTTTGCTGCAGTGCCCATCTTCTCGTCTTACAAAGTGCGAACAATAGTTGGTGGTACTAAAGGGTGAGTGCGTGGTGGTGTATGGCGGATGGCGAGTCACAAATGTCATCATAGGTTTGGGTGGGCATTGCAACCATCCAAGCCTTTGAAGCAGTAAATCTGCTATTCGCTATCGAACTATGGGTGGTGGTGAAAGGTGGTGGTGTATGTGGCACATTGCGTTGCAGGTGGTTAATTGCATGTGACACATCGCAGACTTTTGAGTCGAATCAAAAGACATTGCGTTGCGAGTGGTGCATTGCATGTTACACAGTGAGGCCATGAGCCTGCTGTTTGCTTCCGAGCTCATCTTCTCCTCCTACAACGTGCAAGCCACAAGTTGTGGTTTTAGCAGTACCAACCAAGCAGTGAAGGGAGGGGCCTATGGATTGCTGATACTCGGGAACGTGAGCACCGAAGGCATTTGAGGCCGTGAGCCTGCTGTTTGCTGCCGTTCTGATATGCTCCTCCATCAAGGTGCGAATAGGGTACAAACTTCATGTTATTTGTGCAGGAGAAAGATTGAATGGTTTAAACCAGGGGAAGCGGGTGTGTGACGGGCCTTCAACTCAACTCCCAAGGCATCAGTTTATCTCTGGTCTGGGTGGGCCTTGCAGCCATTCAAGCCTTCGAAGCAGTGAACCTGTTGTTTTCTGCCGTGCTCATATTCTCCTGCTACAAGGTGCGAATGGACGGTTTGGGGTGGTAGCTAGCAGTACTAGGGTGCTTGGTATACGAGTCGACTCACAAGCCGTCATGAGTCATGACCAAGGGTCGAGTCTGAGTAGGTATTGCAACCATTCAGGCGTTGGAAGTGGTGAACCTGCTGTTTGCCGCGCTGCTCATGTTCTCCTGCTACAACCCAGTCCCTTCTTTCCTCCCATTTCTCTTTTGCTTCCCCCCATACCTCCCACCCACCCTCTCCTCCCCTATCCAGCTACTACTAGCAGAGGCAGGGGACGAGGATGACGACCCCCCCAGCAATAACCCCTTCCTCCCTCCTCTTCCTGCTGTCCAACCCCTCCCCTCCCCACCTCCCTCTCTCCCATCTTGCCAGCAACACAGCGGTCAAGATCTGCCCTTGTTGCCAACCCCTTGCGAGTCCAGAGGCTCTGAGCCACAGGTCAAACCCTGCTTCTGCCGTGGGAGGGAGATATGATGCCGTGGGAGGGAGATATGATGCCGTGGGAGGGAGATATGATGCCGTGGGAGGGAGATATGATGCCGTGGGAGGGAGATATGATGCCGTGGGAGGGAGATATGATGCCGTGGGAGGGAGATATGATGCCGTGGGAGGGAGATATGATGCCGTGGGATGGAGATATGATGCCATGGGAGGGAGATATGATGCAGCGTGTGCTATTTGACAACTCTCAAAGAACATAACTTGCGAGTTCAGAGGCACATGCCAAACCCAGCTTCTGCCTGCGATCCACCCCCCTTTGCCCCCTCCTCCCCCCATCAACTTCTAGCAGAGGCAGAGGGACGTAGACGACCATCTCGCCACCAACACAGTGGTCAAGCTCTGCCCATGTCACCCATACTTCCTCGCTCCACCTGCTCTCTATTCCTTTTCTGCCTGCTATGCATTCCCTTCCACCCTTCCCCACATCAGCTACTAGCAAAGGCAGAGGACGAGGATGACCATCTCTCCAACAACTCGGTCGTCAAGTTCTGCCCTTGTCGCCCAATAACTCCCTGCTTCTGCCTGCTATCCACTTCCCTTCCCCTCCCCACATGCAGAGGACGAGGATGACCATCTCGCCAGCAACACTGCGGTCAAGCTCTGCCCTTGTTGCCCAATCCCTCCTCAATCCCTGTTTCTGCATGCTACCTTCCTTCCTCTCCCTCTCCCACTCATCAGCTACTAGCAGAGCCAGAGGACGAGGATGACGACCTCTCCAACAATTCACTGGTCAAATTTTGCCCTTGTCGGCCATACTTCCTCGCTTCTCTACCTGCTATTCACCTCCCTTCCCCTCCTCTCCCCAGCTCCTAGCAGAGGCAGAGGACGAACGAAGACAACCATCTCTCCAACAACTCACAATCGAATCAACTCCAGTTCTCACTGACCCTTTCGTGCTGCTCTCCGCCCTCCCTTCCTCCCTCTCTCATCAGCTACTAGCAGAGGCTGAGGGCGAAGATGACCATCTCTCCAACAACTCGGTCGTCAAGTTCTGCCCTTGTCGCCCAATAACTCCCTGATTCCGCCTGCTATCCACTTCCCTTCCCCTCCCCCCATCAGCTACTAGCAGAAGCAGAGGATCAGGACTACGATCTCTCCAACAACTCCGTCGTCAAGTTCTGCCCTTGTCGCCCAATAACTCCCTGATTCCGCCTGCTATCCACTTCCCTTCCCCTCCCCCCATCAGCTACTAGCAGAAGCAGGGGATCAGGACGACGATCTCTCCAACAACTCGGTCGTCAAGTTCTGCCCTTGTTGTCAACCCCTTGCGAGTCCAGAGACTCTAAAGCACATGTCAGATCCAGCTTCTGCCTGCTATGTCACCCCCCTTGTCCCCAGCTACTAGCAGAAGCAGGGGACGAGGACGACGATCTCTCCAACAACTCGGTCGTCAAGTTCTGCCCCCAACCCCTTTCCCTCTCTTACTGCTATCCCCCGTGCACTCCCCACCCCCACTCTCCCCCTCACAAGCTACTAGCAGAGGCAGAGGATGAGGACGACGACCTCTGCAACAGCTCAATTCCTCCCCTCCTTCCTCCCTCTCTCCTCCCATCCCAACCCCCCTCCCCCTCCCCAGCTACTACCAGAGGCAGGGGCAAAGGTCTAGTTCTGCCTTTGCCACCCAATACTTGTCTTCTCTTCCTCCCATCCATCCCCTCTCTCCCTTCCCCACACATCAGCTACTATCAGAGGCAGAGGACGAAGACACCAATCTCGCCAACAACTGTGCTCCCCCCTATCCAGCTACTACCAGAGGCAGGGGACAAGGACGATGATCGCTTCAACAACTCGGTGGTCACATTCTGCCCCTGTCGCCCACTCCCTCCCTGCTTCTGCCTGCTATCCACCTCCCTTTCCCTCCCCCCTATCCAGCTACTATCAGAGGCAGAGGACGAAGACGACGACCTCTCCAACAACTCAGTCGTCAAGTTCTGCCAAAAGCTCATCCCTATAACGGGTAGGCTTTTATGTGTGTGGGGGCCAGAGAAGAGGGTGTGGAGGGGGGGGGGGGGGGGGGGGGTTGGGGGGAATGGGTGTGGGTGCGTGCGAGGGTGTGTGTGTGGGTGCGCTACTAGCAGTGGCAGAGGCAGAGGATGAGGACGACGACCTCTCCAACAACGCAGTCGTCAAGTTCTGCCAAAAGCTCATCCCTATAACAGGTATAGCTCTTCCTTTCATGCTCAATCAATCGCCCCCAGTAGTTTGCTGCCCTTCCAAGCTCAAATGTGGTCAAGTTCTGCCAAAAGCTCATCCCTATGGCGGGTAGGTTTGTTTTCCTTTTCTTCCCACTTTTCACCCATCGAGGGGGTTAAGGTTTACGGTTTCCTTTCCACTTGTTGGGTTTCCATCCTCACTTTAGACTGCAATGATGCAATCCATGCCTACTCCCACCTTTCCATGTGCTGACTTCTGAGTCGACTCAAAAATGAGTTTCCATCCTCGCTTTAGACTGCAATCCATGCGTACTCTCACCTTTCCTTGTGCAGATTACTACGACAGTAACAAATTTTACACCACAATAGCAGCAGGCGTGCAAATGGTCAGTAGACAAACCCTAAACTCATTTCTCCTTTTTTGCCACCATTTTACCCTGATGTATACGTTCCTGTTTATTTCCTCTCCCATCCCCACCGTACCTACTCTCATGTTTTGCCTTTCTGTGCTTACTCTCTTCTTTCCCTTGATGCTGATCCCGTCTTTTGATCCTTGACCTCTCTCTCTCTCTCTCTCTCTCTCTCTCTCTCTCTCTCTCTCTCTCTCTCTCTCTCTCTCTCTCTCTCTCTCTCTCTCTCTCTCTCTCTCTCTCTCTCTCAAACGGTCCTTTGTATTGATTCAGCAGGGGTACAAAAACATGCAGTGCAATCCATGATAACCTCCTTCCCTTAAGCCCCTTAGCTCACCCCTCTTCCCCCCCCCCCCCCCCCCCCCCCCGAGTGACCCTCTAGCCCTCCAGCGTGTGGAGGATGTCCCCCAGGTGCAGTGGCCAGGGGTCCGCTGCCATCTGGGGGTGCGCTGCCTCGATCCCAGCCCTGGCCTTGGTGTGCAGGGCATTCGCTTGGGAGTGCTGGAGGGCCACTGACCAGCGTTGGCTGAAGTGGCAGGCCATCTTCTTGGCCGATTTGGCCAAGGGGTTGGCCCTGAACCTGTTCCTAGCCGCTGCTGTGGCCAGCAACTTAAGGAACGCTGTCGTGGGGGGCGCGTTTGCCCCGTATGTCTCGACGGCCAGGGCGCAGAACACTACGTGTTCGGTGTGCCTGTAGTAGTCCCTCTCCTTCCGCCTCTGTGCCTCCCTCGCAGCCCAGCCTGGGGGTTTGCGGGCTGTCGGGTCTCGGTTCTGTAGCACGGGGTCAGTGATAGTAGTGTCTGTGATCCAAGTCTCTCCACTGTCCGGGTCACGTACAATCGCATCTGCCTTCTTCGGGTCATCCGGCGGTGAGTACATCGCATTCTCCAGGTACACCACCAGCTCTGCCTCCCTCGCCATTTTAGCCACGGCGAATGCCAGCTGGTTGTGTGTGCGCGTCCTGTCGGGGCCTGTGCTGCAGCGGAGTAGGTGGTTGGGTAGGCTGCAGTCGGCTACGAGTTCTCCACACTCGCACACAGTAGGTACATTCTGGCGGATACCCATGCGGAAGGCCAGGGCTGTTCGGAATTGCCCTGGTGAAAAGCAGAGGTCTGGTGTCAGGGGCAGGGCTTGCAGCCATGCCCCCGCTCCCTCGCCTCTCAGGCTGACGAGACGGAGCGTGTGGCCCATCTCGGGGGCTGACCTGATTGTGCGTGATTCCTCTGTCAGGGCGTCGGCCTTTGCCGCGTGCACTTCCTGGGAGAGGGCGCGCTGCAGCTGGTCCTGGGACGGGGTTTGCTGCTCCTCCCGTAGGTTTTGTAGCGCCAGCGGTGGCAGTCGCCCCTCCATGTCCTGGATGGTCACGGAGTGCGCTGCAGACGGCTGCAGGGCGTTGCTGTTGGCCCCTAGTGGCGCGGTTGCCGGTAGGTCCAGGGAGCGGAGTAGGCGTAGCGCCTCTGTTGTAGATGCCAGGTAGGCCGGTGCTGCTTCCGTGGTTGGGTCCGTAAGGCCCAGTCCGCCTAGGGCTACTGGGAGAGTTGCCTGTTGGAGGAGGAAGTTGAACTCGGCTTCTCGACGGGGCGGTTGAATGCTGGCGGCGGTCAAGGCGGTGTTCAGCAGTTCGGAGCACCATGCATGCCATTCCGAGAGAGGTAGGACGTCTGCTGGGGTGGTGCGCAGCAGGTAGCCGATTCTGCGGCTGATGCAACGGGACAATAGCAGGAGGGTGTATTGCAGGTGGATGGTCGCCAGAGAGCCCAAGGGTGCCGCCGCGTCTGTCAGGGTGCTGCGGACAAAGTCAGAGCAGAAGCTCTGCGACCCCACAGGGCTTCCCAACACCCGAACCCCATCGTGGGTGAGGGCAAGGCCCTCGGGAAGCGCGTCGCCACCAAGCGGCGTGGAAGACCATGCCGACGACTTCCTAAAGTTGCAGGTGAGACCATCCTGTGCTAGTAGCGGCGTCAGCACTCCCAGCGCGCCGAGCGTCGCCGTCGCCGGTCCTATCATGGTGATATCGTCTGCGTAAGCTAGGACCGTGACTTCCGGGTGTTCAGCTGCTACCCGCCTGAGGTGTTGCTGGATTGACGCCGCGAATAGAAGGGGTCCGAGGGGATCCCCCTGCCTGACTCCCCTTCCGCTGGTGAGTGCTGTTGGGCTTAAGCGGGGATCGATCAGCAGCGGTGAGGGCGTTGCGTAGAAGGAGCGTGTGAATGGGATGAGTGGAGCTAGCGGGGTGTTGGTGAGCGCGTTGAAGAATGCTTTCCTCTCTACGGAGTTGAAAGCGTTTTCAATGTCGAGTTGGAGTACTAGGCTGGAAGGTTGTGCAGTGGTAAGGTCTCTGACTGCGTGGATAACGAACTCAGCTCCGCCCGGGACTGCCACGCCGAATTGTTGGGGTAAGAAAAATCGCCTTGTTTCTCCTTGCAGTTCCGAGAGTGCCACCTTTGCTACCAGCCGAAGCAGGGATTCCCCAATCGCGATAGGGCGTACCCCCCCCCCTGGTTTCACGAAGGCGATGAGGCGGGATGGTGAGAGTAGTGCTGCAACCTCGGTGGAGAGATTCGTCGAGAGAAGGTGTGTTACGGTGGAGTGCAGGTGCCCTAGTACTTCGATGTTACTTAGGGCTGGGTCGCGGTAGTGTTCAAATGTTGACCCTGATGGACCAGCCCCAACTCCGCTGGGGCAGTCCCCGAGGACGTCTGAGAAACTTTCCGCGGTGCATGAAAATTGCGTGGGTGTTGTGTAGGTGTGGACCCAGTCGGGCAGCTCAATTTGGGGTTGGGGATGTTTCAATTCCAACTGCTGCAGTGTTGCGATCGTCGCAGGGGCAGCTGGCGAGGGTTGAAGGGTTGCCAACGCTTTTCGCAGGTTACCCCGTTTCACCAACCCCTCCACACGTGAGCAGATTCCCAGGGGGTCATTTTGGTGCTGAGGTGGCTCAGCTTGGTGCAGGGACCCCACGTAGTCATTGTACAGCTGGTTCCAGTGGCCACATCTGAATAGGTGCATCTGTGCCCGCAGCACCTTCCACCTAGAGCTGGACCTCCTGCTGAGTCGTAAGGTGAGACGTGGCAGGAACATGAGGACACGCCACGCTCCCGCGCAGTTTGGCAGTTTAGAGATCCGTAAGAGGGCGGCCAGCATACAGGTGGAGTAATCGCTTAGTCTCTGCGGCGGCAGGCGGCGGACGATAGGCAGGTGAGTGGTCGATGTTAGAGTTGAAGAGTCCCAACTCATCGCGAGATCAAAGAGGTCCTCCCTCGATGCCAGCTGGGACGCTGACAGGGCTTGGTCCGGAGGGGGTTGGGGTCTGCGGTTCTGTCGGCGGCTAGAACCTCTCTCCTGCTGCTGCGCCTGCTCCTCCCCCGCTTCCGCGAGAGGTGAGTCGGGATTGTCGGGTTGCCTCAGATCCGACGGTACATATTCGTCGCCGCTCCCCTCTGAGTTTGTATCCCCGATTCTCACTGCTTGCGCTGTCGTTCCTCCTCCCCCACCGCGTCTAGCGAACGACTGGCGCGTGACTCGTTCCGCCGGCTCCCCCAACCAGATTGGGCTCGGCAACTGGCGGGGCGTTCCCCTTCCCGCTTGGCCTGCGCTCCTCTGCCCTCCGCGCGCTCCTCGTCGCCCGCCTCTCCCCCGCGTGCTTCCCCGTCCGCTCCGCGGAGTAGCTGCCACAGGTTCCGCCTGTTGCGCCTGGGAGATCGGCGTTGTCGCCTCCTCGTGTGCCAGTGGAGCGTCTTGAGCGTTGGCCAATGGATTTCCTTGGCGCTCTGGGCCGCGAATGCGCCGCGGAGAGCGATCCTGCTCCCCGTCCGCTTCCTCCTGCACGCCCTGCCGCGATCGTGCCTGTTGCTCCGCCGGCGTCCGCTGATCAGATCCGCCGCCGCTTCGAGGACCAGCGGCGCGAGTTGGCTCCGCGCGCGGGCAGGTCCTTGTCACCGCGGGAGCCCCCGCGCGCGGGGTTCGTCGCGCGCTCCGGCGCAGAGGCTGTGGCGCACCGGGAGCGTTAGCCTCGCCGTCGCTCATCGGCAGCTCGCGACGATAAGCGGGAGAGCCGCCGCGACGATCGTCACGGTGCGGCTCGTTCGCCGATGTCGCCTCGTTCGCCTCGTCGCGTGGCGTCGCGGAGCCGATCCCGTGACCGCCGCTCGCATCGTCATCGTTCGCCCGCTCCCCGTTCATCTCGTCAGCGATCGCCTGCCCGCCAGACGTCTGGGCGTCAGCCCCCAGCTCCGCGTTCGCCCCCTCCTGCAAAGCGCCAACGGCTCTGCTCCCCTCATCGCGGGGACCGTTTCCCTGGCCGCCAACGTCCGCAGGGCCCATCTCGCCCGCAGTCGCCTGTGCGCTCGAACGCAAGTGGGCGTGCGCGTCGTGGGCGACGGGGAGGTGACAGTCGTGGCGGAAAAGCGCGTCCAGCGCCGTCCGCAATGGAGCGCCGTCTTCTGGATCGGCTTGATGACGTGGAGAAGGAGCTTCGTCGCTCGCATGCGGGGTCGGCGTCACCATCAGCTCCTCGCGCTGCTCCCGTCGTCCCTCTCTCCGCGCTCCTGCCCCACAATCCTTTTGGATCCCCGGCGCGCTCAGCGCGGCCGCTGCCTGCGGGGATGGGCTTCGTAGGCGCTGGTGGCGGGCCGCCGTGGGCTCAGTTTGCTCCGCCGCGTCCTCTTCCTGCTCCGCGTGATCTCGCCGTGTCGTCTCACCGTGCCCGCGCGTCTGCGTTGCTTCCGCCGATGAAGGAAGTTCCCACGGCGACCCTGGCCCGCCTATGGTCGCTGGCGGCGTCCCTGCAGAGCCTTGAGCAGATTCTTCAGGAGTCATTTGACTCCATGCCGGTGAGCCCTCCGAGCAGGTTCTCTCAGAAGCCGCGAGCTGATTGCCATGTGGCGGCATCAGCGCTATTCGCGCTCGTAACGCCACTGCAGGTAGGGCCCTCGCCGGGAGCAACCTCGGCCAGCCAGCTGGCTGACTCGGCCCTGGCTCTGAGGACGCTTGTAGCAGGCTCTGGTACTCCTGTTGACCTTGTAGGCGCCACCGTGTTAGTGGTCCGTCAGTTGTGGTTGAACACGAGCGGAATGCTTGCTGCGGTAGAGGCGGACCGCATGTAGGCGCTCCCCCCTTGCGCGTGTAGACCCGTTCCATCGTCGTCTTGCTAAGTGTTCTAGCTTGCCTTGCTTGTATCGGTTGCCTAAGCTACTACTGCTTGTTGTTCCCCCTTGCTACTATCGCGAAGCGCCGAAAATTTCAGCACTAACTGAAAGAATGAGATATGGAGAGGCCGTCGTGGCCTTAAGTACTCATGGCAGAGGGCAGAAAGCAGAGGGCAGAGGATAGAAGGGGAGAGGCTAATCCTCTCTCTCTCTCTCGCTCTCTCGAACGAGCAAGAACCGAAATTTTCAGCACTAACTGAAAGAATGAGAGATGGAGAGGCCGTCGTGGCCTTAAGTACTCATGGCAGAGGGCAGAAAGCAGAGGGCAGAGGGTAGAATGGGAGAGGCTAATCCCCTCTCTCTCTCTCTCTCTCTCTCTCTCTCTCTCTCTCTCTCTCTCTCTCTCTCTCTCTCTCTCTCTCTCTCTCTCTCTATGATTCCTTCTTTCCTCACTGATTTCCCTTTCTCACTCGCCATCCCTCCGCACCATCCCTCCCCCTCTACAAATCATTCCGCTTCCCCCACACTCTGCTGCATTGCTAAGCGTGCTGCCCTGTTGCTGTCACCTCACCCACCCTTCTCTCCTCCTCACCCCATTGCTGACCTCTCTGTTGTGTCAAGTCAACACCCTCGCTCCCCCCCAACCGCTTTTCCCCCGCCACCCAATCATGAGCCCACTCCCCTCCTCCTCATTCTTCCCATTGTGTTCCCCATCCACCCTCCTCTCCCCCCCCTTCAACCCTCCCCCCCACCACCCAATACATCAGTCCACTCTTCTCCTCCTCACTCTCTCCATTGTTGACCTTGCTGTCTTGTTGCTCCCATTCTCCCTCCTCTCCCCACCCTCTCCCCCCCTCAACCCTTCCCCCCACCACCCAATACATCAGTCCACTCTTCTCCTCCTCACTCTCTCCATTGTTTCCCCCATCCACCCTCCACTCCCCACCCCGTCCCCACCCCCTCCCAATCCGCTTCCCCCACCACCTCTATACATCAGGCCACGCCTCTCCTCCTCACTCTAGCCATCGAGCTTTCAGACATTGTCTTTGCGGTGAGTGCTCCTGAGGGTGAAACCCCTCCTCTCCTCCCCTCCTCTCCTCCCCTCCTCTCCTCCCCTCCTCTCCTCCCCTCCTCTCCTCCCCTCCTCTCCTCCCCTCCTCTCCTCCCCTCCTCTCCTCCCCTCCTCTCCTCCCCTCCTCTCCTCCCCTCCTCTCCTCCACGCCTCTCCTCCTCACTCTAGCCGTCGTAGAGCTTTCAGACATTGTCTTAGCAGTGAGTGATGTGCTGCTCTTAGCCTAGGGTGCACTGGTGCTCAACCGCCCCTCCTCTCCTCTCCCCTCCTCTCCTCCTCACTCTAGCCGTCGTCGAGCTTTCAGACATTGTCTTCACGGTGAGTGCTGCTCTTTTCCTCTCCTCCTCTCCTCCTCTCCTCTTCTAAACCCTAAATCCCCTCCCCCTCTCATCTCCTCTCATCTCCTCTCCTCTCCTCTCATCTCCTCTCATCTCCTCTCATCTCCTCTCCTCTCCTCTCCTCTCCTCTCCTCTCCTCTCCTCTCCTCTCCTCTCCTCTCCTCTCCTCTCCTCTCATCTCATCTCCTCTCCGTTTTATCTCTTTCTCTCATCTCTTTCCTTCTCATTCTCCCATCCCATCGCACATCCCTCCTCATCAGTTTTATTCCATTCCAGCAATATTTGCCGTCACTCGTGGCCCTCTTATTTCTTATCGTCCCATCTCATTCCCATTCCCTCCCATCCCGTCCCATCCCATTGAAATGAGCCGCGTCTTGAGTCGACTCAAAACTCATGACCCTCTTACTGCTTATTGTCCCCTCTCTTCCCAATTCCTTCCCATCCCATCCCATCCCATCACATTCCACCCCATCCCCCCTCATCATTTTCATTTGATCCCACCAGTATTTGCCGTCACTCAAAACCCTGTCTTTTCACCTCCTATTCTTCATGTCTCTCCCATACTCCTTTGCCTGGTTGCCCTTTTGCCCATCCCATCCCATCCCATCCCATCCCATCCCTCCCCATCTCATCCCTCCCCATCCCTTCCCTCCCCATCCCATCCCACCGCATTCCACCCATTCCCATCAGTTTGACTCCATTCCAGCAGTCTTTGGCGTCACTCGCGATCCCTTCATCGTATTCACATCAAACATCTCCGCTATCCTCGGTACAATCACCACTGCTTAATGTCGCAATTACTGGTTGTTGTCACTGCCGGTCAAAGCTTTATCTTCAGTGTTTTCATACCTCTTTTCGCTTGCATTGCATCCCTCACAAAACTTTCAACATCATCGCACCTCTCATGCCATCCCATCCCACCGCACTCCACACCCCACCAGGTCTGCGATCGCACTTCACAGTCATCGCCACCAGCATGGCCAATCTGCACTACCTACAGCTACATGCCATGCACACCATTACATGCCATGCACACCATTACATGCCATGCACACCATTACATGCCATGCACACCATTACATGCCATGCACACCATTACATGCCATGCACACCATCACATGCCATGCACACCATCACATGCCATGCACACCATCACATGCCATGCACCGACCCGCACTACCTTCGGCCGTCCATGCCTGTCGTGCTCAAGAGTACCTTCCGTTCCCTCCCTCTCTCCCTTCCCCTCTGCACTGCCAGGCCTGCACGTACCAGCAGAAGTTTCTCTAGGGGTGGTGGCGTCGCTGCTGGCAGGGGGAGTGTTTATCAGCCTTCATTCCCTCGCACTGACGTCCTCTCTTCCGCTCTCACCCTCTCTCCCCTTTCTCTGCACTGCCAGGCCTGCACGTACCGACCGAGGTCTCTCTAGTGGTGGTGGCATCGCTGCTGGCAGGAAGGGTGTTCTTCAGCCTGAGATTCCCTCTCACAGAGGGAGACGATAAAGAAGGGTTGTAAATTTGCACATTATTGTAGCCTACCAGCATTTATACTGTACTGTTGTGGGGAAGAAAAAGAATTGTTTAGTACAAGATGCAATTTGCAGCAAGAAGTCACCGCTGTACAAGCAATTTGACAGCAGCAATGATGAGTTGAAACAAGTGATTCTGCACACAAATTATAGAATTAGTACCTACCCCTCATGTAAGGAATTTTTCGGATTCCTTACTGGGTCACACTGTACGCGTACAACTCCGACTTTCGGAAAACCAGGCTCGGTCCGCCGACCTCGCCTTCCGAGCCACTACCGCGTCGCCTTCGGGTTTTCCAACCCCGAACCTGCACCCAACCATCCCGCGACCCCGCGACCTCGGCCTAGCTAGCTTTGCTATAATAGTCCTAGGCCTCGTTGTGTTCTCAGACGTTGTAATCACTTCCGCATTATTGAGTTCTGCGCACTCTTTCCTTTCACAACTCATAACACTTGGTATCAGAGCCTAAAGTCCTAGGTTACCCTCGCGTTTCCGGGGTAATTGTAGAAGGGGAGCGATAGACTTGGTGGGCTGTTAAGCGGTCGGCCCGTGGAATAGATCTGATTATTCCACTCCGACTACGATAGCATTAACGCCTTCACCGAAGTCAAAAAAATCGCGAGCCACCCCCTGCCCGTTAGACGAAGCCTGCGACACATGGAACAGGCGGAGTTTAACGAGTTCTTGCAACAGTTCCGGACGATGCAGGCCACCATGCAGACCATGTCTGCAGAAATGGAGCGTCTCCAGAAGGGAAACGCCGAACTACACCAGGCGCGTGGTGAAGCGCGCCAGGAGTCGCCTGTCGTGGACGACGCAAGTAGCAGCACTACACCAGATGAGCGGGTCTGGAGCGAGCTGGAAGGCGAGATGGATGCGGACGAAGCGAGGCAGGCGCAGCAGGAACATTCACCACAACAGTCGCGTGCAGTACCACCACGTGCAGCAGCGACGACGACGGCGACGCCAGCAGCAATGCCAACGGCCCCGATGGCAGCAACGGCTTTTGTGAAAATCAAGCCGACAAACCTGTTAGAATCTAGAATAGAACGAGAATGGATGAAACTAGGTAGGAGGGGGATACAAGTAGGAAACCCTAACAAAGCTGTACCCCCTAAGGCTAAACCCATTATAGCCTACACAATATAAACATATAATGTTTGACACACCCCCATAGGCTAAGTGGGAGACAACCAAATGGTCACAAGACCAGTCAAAGCAAAGCAAAGCAAGCTCAGGGTGGATCTCAAGGAAACCACACAAATTCTGAGCACAAGCAAGTGGTCACAAGACCAGTTCACATGCTGGTTGATAGTATAACAAGAGATACAGTGATCACAACCTAGCAAGTGTAAACATGCAGGCATATATATAGAGATCACAGTACAAGTAGAGTCAAGAAGTAAGCAAGTGAGGCCCAGTAGGCACAAGGCCTAGAACAGTACAGAAGCGCTGATGGTCACAAGGCTGAAGCGCCTTGGTGAACACATCAGCAGTGTTGGACCGAGTGGCCACGTAACGCAGACGAAGCTGACCGCGCTGCTGCAGCTCTCGAGCAAGGAAGTAGCGCAGAGCGATATGCTTCGCTCTGTGCTCCAGTCTGTGCTCCTCACACAAGGCAATGGCAGCCTTGTTGTCGACGTACAGCACTGGAGGAGAACGAGGCCGCTCTCCCAAGTCGGTCAACAGGTAGGTGAGCCAGCGTAACTCCTGTGCAGCCATGGCTGTGGCGTAGATCTCAACCTCACAACTGGAGCTGAGAACAGAAGACGAGCGTGTAGAACGCCAAGAAACTGAACCAGAGCCAAGGCTGAAGGTGTAACCCTGAGACGACCGCTGAGTAGCCTGGTCGTCAGCCCAAGAAGCGTCTGAGTGCCCAGTGAGTACAACTCGGTCTCGTCCTCCAAGCACTAGCCCCATGCCCGACGTACTGCACAAGTAGCGCAACACCCTCTTAGCGGCATCCATGTGCTCCTTCCGGTGACGGCCAGGAGCGACATAGCGTGCAAGAATGCTAAGAGGGTATGCAAGGTCAGGTCGAGTGCAGGTCATCAGGTACATGAGGCAGCCCACAAGCTCTGGATACGGGCCACTCGGCTCTACGGACTCATCCGAAGGCAGAGCTGAGAGCGAGTGACTGGTAGGCAGAGGAGTGGGCTGAGGCGAGGAGTACATGAAGCGGAAGCGCTGAGAACCTGCTGCACCATGTGTGACTGAGTCAAGGTGATGGTGCGCCTTGCTCTGTCCCGGGTGATCCGCAAGCCAAGATAGCTTGTCAGTTCACCCAGGTCTGTGCACGTGTGTCTCTTCTGCAGCTCCGACTTCACGTGGGCGAGTGCGACAGTGTCAGCAGTGGCAAAGACCAAGTCGTCGACGTACACGAGGATGTAGAACGGCGGCAGTGAGGTGTCGGTGCGTAGAAACAGCGAAGGGTCAGCAGTAGAAGGAGCGAACCCAAGAGCCGCAAGTGTAGTCCTCAGTGTGTCGTGCCACTCACGTGGCGCCTCTCGGAGACCGTAGACTGGCCGCCGGAGGCTCCACTGGGTACCAGGAGGGAACGACCCAGTGAAGCCAGGTGGGCGGCGCAACCAGATCTCCTCGTGCAGGCTGCCCTGTAGGAAAGCAGTGCTGAAGTCAAGAGAGTGGAGCTCGTAGTCACGCTGAGCGGCGACGTGCAGCAGAACCCGAAGAGTGGTCATCTTCGGGGTCGGGGAGAAGGTCTGGAAGAAGTCAACTCCCTCTCGCTGACTGAAGCCTCGTGCAACGTAACGCGCCTTGAAGACAGGCGGAGAACCCGGCGGCCGCTTCACCCTGAAAATCCACATGCCACTGACGATGTTCGCCCCAGGTGGGGAAACCTCGTCGACGTAGGTGCCTGTGGACTTCCAGGAAGCCATCTCTGCGTCCATGGCTGTCTGCCACTGAGAGGAGTAGGGACCCTCTATCGCCTCTGCGTAAGAGCGCGGAGTCGGGATGTCTGGTGCATCCGGGTCTCCCTCAGGGGCAACTAGCATGGACACGAGATGAGGTACAGCAGCGGCAAAGCACTCAAACTCCTCCTGCTTGTCCTCAAGGACGTCCGTGCCAAGAGCACACTCACCCCCGACGGACGGAGGACAGACAGACTCAGACTCAGCAACTAGACTAGCGGCGTAGTCTAGACGACAAGCGGCAGCAAAGTCGACAAGCTCAGCAACTAAGGCAGACGCAGCAGTGGACTCAAAGGAAGGGTCAGTGACAACAGTAGCCAGGAGACGCGTGACAGTAGGACTGGTAGCACGAAGGGAGTCAGACTCAGGGTCAGCAAGAGCAGGAAGAGAGGACGCAGGAGGAGACGGGAGAGGGACACGCTGGGGAGCAGTGGAAGGACGAAGCGCCATCTGGTGAGTGCCTGGGACAGCAGGAGGACGCTGACGCGGGACACGACGACCAGTGTGAGCAGCACGTACAGGCGACGCTCGACGAGACTTAGGCGACGCAGGACGAGACTCAGGCTCACGACGCTCCGTAAGACCTCCAGTCGGACCAGTGTAAGGAGAAGGACCAGGGAGAGGGGAGGCAGACGGTAACTGTGACTGCGACTGGACAGACGGAGGACACTCTAAGGAGGGAGGAGGACAAGGAGGAGGAGGCTGACCAAGAACCTGCTGAAGGAGCGGAACGAAGTACGGCCGCGGCCGCGCAGCGTCTCCAGAACCAGCACAGACACCAGCGCCAGGGTCCTCAGCACCAGCAGCAGCACCACCTCCAGGGTCCTCAGCACCAGCAGCAGCTCCAACTCCAGGGTCCGCAGCACCAGCAGCAGCGCCGACTCCAGGGTCCGCAGCACCAGCAGCAGCTCCAACGCCCGGGTCCGCAGCACCAGCAGCAGCTCCAACGCCCGGGTCCTCAGCACCAGCAGCAGCTCCAACTCCAGGGTCCGCAGCACCAGTAGCACCTCCAGAAGAAGAAGTACCTCCAGCAGCTCCAGTAGCCCCAGCACTAGCAGCGCCTCCAGCAGCTCCAGCAGCACCAGCAGTACCACCAGCAGCGCCAGAAGCACCGCCAGCAGCAGCACCTCCAGCAGCTGGGTCCGCGACACTAGGAGCGCCACTCCGGAGACTGCAGCGCCGTGCGTACCACTCTCGGAGCCGCTGGGGAGAGGGCAGCTCCCGCCTAGGAGGGGAAGCACTAGCACCAGCTCCAGCCGCACTCCTAGCTCCAGAAGCACCTCTCCTGAGGCTGCAGTACTGTAAGTACCACTCACGCAGCTCCTGTGAGGAGAGAGCTCCTCCAGGTGTAGCACTCCCAGGCTCAGCACCTCCAGACTCAGCACCCCCAGACTCAGCACCCGCAGGCTCCGCACCCCCAGGCTCAGCACCCCCAGGCTCCGCACCCCCAGGCTCAGCACCCCCAGACTCCGCAACCCCAGGCTCCGCACCCCCAGGCTCCGCACCCTCAGGCTCAGCACCCCTAACAGGACGAGAGTCGACAGCTACCTCGACAGGCTCAACCGGGTCTACCTGGGACACACCTGAGGGAGCGGCACCCTGAGGGGGGAGGGGGTCTACCACAGCAGCACCTGGCGCGAGGAAGAGAGGCGGGGGGGGGAGCGGGGCAGTGCGGTAGGGGAAGAGGCGGTAGTAGGGGACGGACTCGTCGAAAGTGACGTCCTGAGAAGGCAAGACACGGCGCGAGGTGGGGTGGTAAAACTGCCAACCAGACGCGTCCGGGACAAAGCCAAGGAAGACACAAGGAACAGCGCGGGAGGAGAGCTTGTCCGCAGACGTATCGCGGACAAAAGCTCGAGATCCCCAGACCCGAAAGCGTGACGCATCGCCAACCTCTCCCGTCCAACGCAGTGTCGGCGAAGTCTCCGGAACGGAGACACGGGGCCAGAGGTTGAGCTGATGCGCAGCGTATCGGACTGCAAACGGCCACAGAAAGTGGGGGGCAGCCGCATGGATCAAGGAGGTACGAGCGACCTCCATGACCAAGCCAATGTGGCGCTCAGCAACCCCATTCTGTTGTGGAGAGGCCGGAAGCGTGAACGACTGGCGGATGCCGTGCTCCGCACAGTAGGCTGCCAAGAGATCGGAGGAGAACTCACCACCTCTGTCAGAGTGCAAGCGCAGGACAGGAAAGTCCGAGTGGAAACGCTCGCTGAGCTGGAGACGAGAAGCGCTGATCCAAGGGATCAAAACATCAGGGACCTCACCCTTGGTGCGCAAGGGGAAGACCGTGGTGTAGCGCGAGTAGTCGTCAACAACTATCAGGAAGTACCTCTCCTGACCCTGACCACGGACGCGGGCTAGGCCCCACACGTCCATGTGGAGCGTCTGCAAGGGAGCAGTCGTCGGGGGAAACGAGGAGGAGTGAGGAGCGGCGCGCTGCCGCCCCTCGACACAGGGAAGACAGGGAGGAGCAGGCGAGGGTGGGAGGGGAGGGAGAACCCTGGGAAGACCAGAGACAAGGTACCGTTTGTGCATGGCACGAAGGCGCTGCACGGACGGGTGACCAAGTCGGTGGTGCCAGAGGACGGTCTCGTGCGCCAGAGAGCGACACGAGCAGGGGGGCGACAGCTGACCTGACGCAGACACAGACGCAGCTACCTGAGGGGACGCAGTGGTCAGTGTGTACAGGTCCGACCCCGGCTGCCGAGTGAAGGTAGCCAGGTGGCGACCCGTCCGAGCGCACGTGCAGTGTGTCACGCGCTCGTAGGCAGGGGTAAACTGGTGAACACCCTCGTCCTGAAGCGCACTACCCGCCACCAAGTTCGTAGAGAACGAGGGGAGGTAGAGACCTGACAGCGTGCCCGACGGGACCGCAGGACAAGGGAGGACAGTGGAGGAGGTCGCAATGACCGGACCCCCAGAGGGGTCAGCGAGGGAGACTGCAACCGGCCGAGCAAGCTGCTCAAGGGCCGTGCGGTCACGAAAGAAACAGCGGGAAGCACCGGAGTCCAGTGTGAAGGTGTGCAGTGCCGCAGTAGACGCAGTACCAGCAGGTGCGAACGCACGAGTACCTGGGGCAGCAGACTCACCAGCACCTAGAGCAGCAGCCTCACGAGGACCTAGGGCAGCAGACGCACTATCACCTAGAGCGGCAGCCACACCAGTACCTAGAGCAGCAGACTGGATACCGGGGTCAGGCGGTACACACAGGGGACAGGCACTCTCAGTACTAGTAGACAATGCATACATGGCAGTGAGGATAGCATCAGAGTCAAGAGCAAAGATATCTACCCTCTGCCTAAGCAGCTCCACCCAGGAGGGGAGCTCAGCGGCGTCACCAAACTCTGTACGCCAAGCGTCGCCCAGACGGGCGAAGCAGTGGGACTCTGTGTGGCCACGGGTCCCGCAAGGCTGACCAGTCCGGACACCTGTGCGAATGACGTACGGGCAGCGAGCAGTACTCAGTGACCCTCTACTCTGAGCGTACCACTCACGGAGCTGCTGGGGCGAAAGAGGACACGGCAGCTGCACCTGTCCACTACCAGAAGCGCCCGAACGACCCACTCCAGAACGACTACCACTACGGCCACCCCGACAGCCCCAACTAGCGTACCACTCACGAAGCTGCTGGGGCGTGAGGGACTCACGCGCATGGCCCTGGAGCTGCATCTGGCCACGCCAGGAGTAGTAGTAGCAGCAGTAGCGGCAGTAACAGCAGTAACAGCAGGAGCAGTAGCAGTGGGAGTGGAAAAGGCAGTAGCAACAGTAGCAGCGGTAGCAGTGCGGGCAGGGCAATGCTCACCAGTGGTCGGCGCGGCAGGCGCAAGACGGTGGCGACAGCGGGGCCGCTACAACTGCAGGGCGGGGCCGGGCCGCAGCAGGGAGCTCCGCAGCAGCTGCTGCAGGGCGGGGCCGGGCCGCGACGGCAGCTGCTCCAGGGGCCAGGGGCGGCTGCTGCAGTGGCGGCTGCTCCAGGGGCTAGGGGCGGCTGCTGCAGCAGCGGCTGCTCCAGGGGTCAGGGGCGGCTGCTGCAGGGGCGACTGCTCCAGGGGCGAGGGGCGGCTCCTGCAGTGGCGGCTGCTCCAGTGGCCAGGGGCGGCTGCTGCAGGGGCTGCTGCTCCAGGAGCCAGGGGCGGCTGCTGCAGGGGCGGCTGCTCCAGAGGCCAGGCGCGGATTAGGTCAGGGCGACGCGGCGAGCAGGGGCGACGCCACGGGCAGGTGACGACGCGGCGGGCAGGTGGCGACGCGGCGGGCAGGGCGACGCGGCGGGCAGGTGGCGACGCCGCGGGCAGGGCGACGCGGCGAGCAGGTGACGACGCCGCGAGCAGGGCGACGCGGCGGGCAGGTGGCGACGCCGCGGGCAGGGCTACGCGGCGAGCAGGTGACGACGCCGCGGGCAGGGCGACGCGGCGGGCGGGTGGCGACGCCGCGGACAGGTGGCGACGTCGCGGGTAGGCGACGACGCCGCGGGCAGGGGCTACGCCGCGGGCAGGTGACGACGCCGCGGGCAGGGCGACGCGGCGGGCAGGTGGCGACGCCGCGGGCAGATGGCGACGCCGCGGGCAGGCGGCGACGCCGCGGTCAGGGCGACGCGGCGGGCGGCGAGAGCCTGCAGGGGCGGCGCGCGGTCGGGCAGAGGCTGCGCGCGGGCCTGACGGGTCGGCAGGGGCGGCTCTCGGGCCTGACGGGTCTGCAGGGGCGGCTCGAGGGCCTGACGGGTCTGCAGGGGCGGCTCTCGGGCCTGACGGGCCTGCAGAGGCGGCTCGGGGGGGGCCTGACGGGTCTGCAGAGGCGGCTCGGGGGCCTGACGGACCTGCAGGGGCGGCTCGAGGGCCGTACTAGCTTGTAGGAGGCAGCGCGAGGGCTACAGGACGGCACTCGGGCAGACCGAAGGGCGGGGCGCGCGAGGGCGCACGAGCAGAGAAAAGCGCACGAGGGCGCACGAGGGCGCATCTAGCGGAATAGTGGGCCCGTAGTAGAAAGCGGTCCTAGGTAGCAACCTAGGCTCGTGATACCATGTTAGAATCTAGAATAGAACGAGAATGGATGAAACTAGGTAGGAGGGGGATACAAGTAGGAAACCCTAACAAAGCTGTACCCCCTAAGGCTAAACCCACTATAGCCTACACAATATAAACATATAATGTTTGACAAAACCCGCCCCCGTTTAACCCGAGTGACAAGTTTGTCACTGTTTCTGCATGGTTGTTCGGTGTGGAGGTGTTTTTTAATGCTGCTATGATTTATGACGATGTCACCCGCATTAATTTCGCAGTTTCACTGTTGCGAGGACCTGCGCTGGAGTGGTGGAGGCGAACGCTGCAGCACGAAGGGACTTCGGCAGGAATAGCACGTGCGAACGACGGGACTTCAACACCTGTCACGCATCAGGCAGCATCGATTTTTGGGACGGCCACGATACGCACATGGAAGGAGTGGGGCGCCGCCTTGCGAACCAGATTCGAGCACATATCCGCCTCGGACTCTGCTCGCATGCAGCTGCGTACCTGGAAGCAGCTGACTTCAGTCCAAGACTACACTAGCAAATTCTGCAACTTGGCGGACCAGGTGGACGACATGAGCGATGCGGAGCGGTTGGATCGCTACGTGGCGGGCCTGAAATACGAGATACAGTACGAGGTCCGACGAACCCGGCCACGCAACTTCAACGACGCTGTCCGGGAAGCCGAGTCAACGGATGCGCTGATGCAGTGGGCGAGATTGAGCTCCCGGGAGGGCCCTCGATTTCGTGGACCGACTCAGCAGCCCACGATCAACGGCGTGGATGCACCTAGCCGAGCCCTTGGGCCGTGCTTTTTATGCAACCAGCTGGGCCACCTGAAAAAAGACTGCCCGAGGCTTAAGCAGGGGAAGAAGAACGACGGAGAAGGGTCGGGAAAAGATACGAGTCAGTAGCAGACGGGCCACCTACTGCTCCATTGACGAGTTAGTCTGAGCCACACTGGCTGACACGACTGCTCTATCTTGCCGTGAATGGCATGAGAGCAAGGAGGGAGGGATGAAGCATGGGATCAGCTGCAACTTTTACAATTACAAGGCACGTACCTGCTCCATTGACGAGTTGGTCTGAGCCACACTGGCTGACGCGACTGCTCTATCTCGCCGAGAATGGCACGAGAGCATGGAGGGAGAGATGGAGTATGGTGGCATCAGCTGCACCCTTAACACTTACAAGCCACTCACACACAGGAGCATGGAGGCACGCACCTGCTGCGTGGATGTGTGTTGGTCTGGGCCATACTTTTGAGTCGACTCAAAAGTCAACTCCATGGATGTGTGTTGGTATGGGCCATACTTTTGAGTCGACTCAAAAGTCAACTCCATGGATGTGTGTTGGTCCGGGCCACACTTTTGAGTTGACTCCAAAGTCAACTCCATGGATGTGTGTTGGTCTGGGCCATACTTTTGAGTCGACTCAAAAGTCAACTCCATGGATGTATGTTGGTCTGGGCCATACTTTTGAGTCGACTCAAAAGTCAACTCCATGGATGTGTGTTGGTCCGGGCCACACTTTTGAGTTGACTCCAAAGTCAACTCCATGGATGTGTGTTGGTCTGGGCCATACTTTTGAGTCGACTCAAAAGTCAACTCCATGGATGTGTGTTGGTCTGGGCCACACTTTTGAGTCGACTCAAAAGTCAACTCCATGGATGTGTGTTGGTCTGGGCCACACTTTTGAGTTGACTCCAAAGTCAACTCCATGGATGTGTGTTGGTCTGGGCCATACTTTTGAGTCGACTCAAAAGTCAACTCCATGGATGTGTGTTGGTCTGGGCCACACTTTTGAGTCGACTCAAAAGTCAACTCCATGGATGTGTGTTGGTCTGGGCCACACTTTTGAGTTGACTCCAAAGTCAACTCCATGGAGGCACATGAAATGGAAGCACTTACCTGCCTGCGCAGGAGGGATGAGGCACCACCACTAACCTGCTCCATGGACGAGTTGGTCCGGGCCACACTCGCTGACCTGACGACACGGCTCGCAGCTGCTCGATCTTGCTTCAAGGAGGCACAAGGACATGGGAAGCACGCACCTGCCTGCGCCAGCATGCATTCTTACGCACGCACGCACCTGCTCCATTGATGAATTGGTCTGCGCCACGCTGGCTGACGAGACTGCTCGCAGCTGCTCGATCTTGCCTCTCAACTCCATGTCTGCCCCGCCGCTTGCCTGCTCCATCTGGAAAAAGGGGGCAGCGAAGGGGGGAGGGAGGGGAGGGACGGGAACGGGGTACGAGGGGAGAGGGTGGTGTGGATAGCAGCTCCTCGATCTTGCCTCTCCACTCCATGTCTGCCCCGCCGCTTGCCTGCTCCATCTGGAAAAAGGGGGCAGCGAAGGGGGGAGGGAGGGGAGGGACGGGAACGGGGTACGAGGGGAGAGGGTGGTGTGGATAGCAGCTCCTCGATCTTGCCTCTCCACTCCATGTCTGCCCCGCCGCTTGCCTGCTCCATCTGGAAAAAGGGGGCAGCGAAGGGGGGAGGGAGGGGAGGGACGGGAACGGGGTACGAGGGGAGAGGGTGGTGTGGATAGCAGCTCCTCGATCTTGCCTCTCCACTCCATGTCTGCCCCGCCGCTTGCCTGCTCCATCTGGAAAAAGGGGGCAGCGAAGGGGGGAGGGAGGGGAGGGACGGGAACGGGGTACGAGGGGAGAGGGTGGTGTGGATAGCAGCTCCTCGATCTTGCCTCTCCACTCCATGTCTGCCCCGCCGCTTGCCTGCTCCATCTGTCGAAAGAGAGGAGGGGAGGGGAGGGGAGCGGAGGAGAGGGGAGGGGAGAAGGGAGATAAATGGGGAGGGTGGTGGTGTCGATGGTGGATCCTCCATTTCGCCTCTCCACTCCATGTCTGCCCCGCCACTTGCCAGCTCCATCTGGAGAAAGAGAGGAGGGGAGGGGAGCGGAGCGGAGGAGAGGGGAGGGGGGAAGGGAGATAAATGGGGAGGGTGGTGGTGTCCATGGTGGATCCTCCATTTCGCCTCTCAGCTCCATGTCAGCCCTGCCGCTTGCCAGCTCCATCTAGTGAAAGAGAGGAGGGAGGGGATGGGAGGGGAGAGGGGAAGGGAGACGAGTGGGGAGGGTGGTGGTGTGGATGGTAGCTCGAACGGAACGGAACCCCCTCGATCTTGCCTCCCCACTCCATGTCTGCCCCGCTGCTTGCTAGCTCCATGTGGAACAGAGGGGAGAAGGATGGAAGGGGAATGGGAGGGGAGAGGGTGGTGCGAACAGAAGCCCCTCGATCTTGCCTCCCCACTCCATGTCTGCCCCGCAGCTTGAGCCGACTCAAAACGAGCCTAGTTTTGAGTTGACTCAAAGTGGGGAGGGTGGTGGTGTGGATGGTAGCTCGAACGGAACCCCCTCGATCTTGCCTCTCAATTCCATGTCTGCCCCGCCACTTGCCAGCTCCATGTGGAAAAAGGGGGCAGCGAAGGGGGAAGGGAGGGAGGGGAGGGACGGGAACGGGGTATGAGGGGAGAGGGTGGTGTGAACGGAACCCCCTCGATATTGCCTCTCAACCCCATGTCTGCGCCGCTGCTTGCTAGCTCCAAGTGGAGAAACGAGGAGGGGAGGAGAGAGGGGTATGAGAGGGAAGGAGAGTGGGAGGGAGGAGGAGGAACAGGGTATGAGGGGAGAGGGTGGTGTGGACGGTGCCTCCTCCATCTTGCCTCTCAGCTCCATGTCTGCGCCGCCGCTTGCCAGCTCAAAAAAGGAGAAGGATGGAAGGGGAATGAGAGGGGAGGGTGGTGTGGAGGGTGGCTCCTCGATCTAGCCTCTCAATTCGAGGTCCACGCCCCCACTTGCCAGCTCCATCCGGAGAAAACGAAGAAGAGAATGCGAGGAGGATAGAGGGCAGTTCAGAAAAGTTTTCCTTCCCCCCTCCCCCCTCCCCCTCCCTCCCCACTCCCCCCTCCCCCCTGCCCCCTCCCCCCTCCCCCCTGCCCCCTCCCCCCTGCCCCCTCTCCCCTGCCCCCTCCCCCCTCTCCCCTCTCCCCTCTCCCCTCTCCCCTCTCCCCTCTCCCCTCTCCCCTCTCCCCTCTCCCCTCTCCCCTCTCCCCTCTCCCCTCTCCCCTCTCCCCTCTCCCCTCTCCCCTCTCCCCTCTCCCCTCTCCCCTCTCCCCTCTCCCCTCTCCCCTCTCCCCTCTCCCCTCTCCCCTCTCCCCTCTCCCCTCTCCCCTCTCCCCTCTCCCCTCTCCCCTCTCCCCTCTCCCCTCTCCCCTCCCCACTCCCCCCTCCCCACTCCCTCCTCCCCACTCCCCCCTCCCCACTCATCCTTCCCCACTCCCCCCTCCACCCCCGCAGGTCGACTTAAGGGAACGAGGAGGAGACGGAAGGAGTGAGCATATTCGCGAAATCCAGGCGAACCAAAAAGCCTATTTGTGGGTCGACTCTGAAGAGAAACTGACACGTCACCTCTGAAGAGCCTAGCTGCGGGCTTGTTCAGAACAGAGCAAGGCCTTTCGGAGTAGGTTGTTTTCGGTCTGAGAATGAGCATTTGGAATACTCTGAAAACGCTGACCTTGTACACAAAGCTATCTTCTGCGAGCTTCGCAAAGCAAGCGAACGCCCGACGATGCGACGTTTGAGTGGACTTTGAGGATTTCCAACTCTTTGGAGCGCTGACCTCGTTTACGCTTCTGCGAGCTTCGCAAGGCAAGCGAAGGCTGTGCGATGCGACTTTTGAGTCAGCCAAACAAGTCTACTCAAAAGTCATCCGTTAAACGCTGACCTCGTTTACCAGACCCAGAGCCTGCAAAGCAAGCGACGTCCGCGCGTGACAATCAGGTAATCGTTTTCGCCTTTTTGGGCGCCTCAAAAGTCGCCATATTTGACTTTTCAACGCCCATTTCGATGAAATGAAAGCGAGCACCCGACATAAAGCGCATCTCGATAAAGCACTCTCTTCGTTACAATGCTCACTTCGATAAAAGGCTCACATCGTTAACGATCGCCGAAATCGAACACCTCGACGAATCGTTCATCTCAAGATAACGGTCAGTTCGATACAAGGCTCACGTCGTTAACGATCGCCGCGAGAAAATCGAACACCTCCGCGCCGTCGTCATTATTGCCGACCGCGGGTCCCCGCGACCCCCCTGCTGCTGTTGGCCGACCCATCGCGCGGAAAAAAAGCGGACAGGGGAGGCTGAATGCGGGAGAACCAGGACAGAAAAGTTGAATTGCCGGGGGAAATCTCGACTACGGACAAACTTAGATAGAATCCCAGGGATGTCCAGGCAACAAAAGCGCAGAAAGCGCAGAAACCATGTTTGAGGAAGGCAGATGCGGCAGAACGCCCAGCGGTCAGAACCTGTGCTGGCACGGACTTGCAGGTGAAGGCAACCTGGAGATTTGCTCAAAACCTTCCATCAAGTGTAAGAAGAGAAATGTGCATGATAGATGCAATGCAGGCATGTGTAAAACGAGTACGACTACGTTCAGCATACACAAAATCGCAGCAACCCATGGGCAAAACGTACGTCCGCGAGAACTAACGAACGGTTACAAGGCTCTGCTGCTTTCGCCAAAACATGGCACCCCACGGGATAAGGGTGCGGAGAGGTGAGTAGCAGTTCCAATAGGTGAATCCTTCCAACTCGTTTAGACCGTACAGCACCGTACGCTAAAGTCGTCTACCGAACCGAAACATTTTTTAATCAGCATGGTGCTCCTTCGCCCACAAATCCCATCAACCCCGCCGAATGCCATTTATTCCGCTTCGTCCATCGTCTCGCGTCCCTTTTCTCGCCTGTCTGTGCCTTCTCGTCGCTCGCCCTTCAATTCCGCGCGTGTTCATCGTCTCCATTTAACGGTTCCGATTCAACGGCAGGCGCATCTGTCGTTTCGCTCATCCCTTGGTTCCATCTGTCTCGTCTTCCGTCTCCCGCGCGCGATTTTGTGCGACGAGTCGTCATCGTCCGCGAATCTGCATCGGCCCTTCCTCTTCCACACCTTGTAAGTTCTATATACTACCAGCTCTTTTAATAGTAGTTGTATACTCATATACATTTCCTTCGTACTACCCTATCGTCGTCCCTCGTCTATTTGTTTTTCCCGCCAATTTCGCCACCTACTCCGCTTGCTGCAACAATTCGCGCGCAGATATTCTGATTTTTAAAAAATAATGGGTTCCGTCGATCCGATAGGCAGGCCGGTGGGGTTTCGGCTCGGTTTCCTGATTCGTACCTCTATCATCTCTTTTTCGAGTCGCACTTTCTTACTCTCCCTCTTGCCTTCCTCCTCTCTTGCTCTCTAGCCGCCCCAACGTCCTCTTCTCCTCTTCACCTTGTCCAGCTTTGAAACCTGCTCCCTTGCTCTCCTCCCTTTGTCTCCTCTCTGCCATCTCCCTTGGTCTCCTCTCTTTGTCTCGTGCTCTGGAACCTGCTCCCTTGGTCTCCTCCCTTTGTCTCGTGCTCTGAAACCTGCTCCCTTGGTCTCCTCCCTTTGTCTCGTGCTCTGGAACCTGCTCCCTTGGTCTCCTCCCTTTGTCTCGTGCTCTCTCCCCACCATCCTCATCTGCTCACTTCATCTCTTGCTCTCTAGCCGCCCCAACCTCCTCTTCTCCTCTTCACCTTGTCCAGCTCTGAAACCTGCTCCCTTGCTCTCCTCTTCTGTTGTGTTCCCACCGTCCCCATCTTTATGCGTCATCTCTTGCTCCCAAGCCTCCCCCCCCCCCCCCCCCCAACCCCCCGAATTCCTCTTGTCCGCTCCCCCCCCATTTTTTTATTCGTTTCCTCTCTTGGTCTCCACTCACCAAGGCATTTCCTGTCTTTCCCTCCCTCCTTACATCCCCTATCCAAGTCATTTCCCACCCCTGCGACGATTTTTTTAGGCGCCTCAAAAAAATATGAGGCGCTTCAAAAATCTTTTCCTCTCAGCCTTTCTTTGTCTTTCCGCCCCTCCTAGCATTCCCTATCCAAGTCATCCTCCACCCCTGCGTTTTCTTCCTCTTCCGCTCTTTGATATTTCTCCCTAATTCCTCTGAAGTTTTTTACCCTAATTCCTCCCCTAAATCTCCTTCCTAATTCCGCTTCCTTATCTCTCTCCCCAATCTTCTCCTCTCGATCCGCCTTCTCCATTTACGTCCCCTTTACAAGAAATTCCCTGCCCGGTGCCCCTCCCTTCCCTTCGTCTCCCTTTTCCCTTTCCTTCCTCACCCTTTTCCCTTCCCTTCTTTTCCTTCCTCCCCGCTACGGCAAGGTCAGTTGAAACATCCTGAGCGTCAGTGGCAAGGCCAGCTGATACGCTACTTCTCTTGCGTCTGTGGGAAAGGCAGGCCATTTGCGGTTTTCCGAGCATTCAGTGCAGGTGCATTAGAACCAGGATTCGTGGCCACTACCAGCAGCAGTACCAGCAAGCAGAACCAGGATTCTTGGCCACGCAAGCAGGTGGACAGTGCGGCAGGTCGACAGCGCGGCGGGTCGACAGCGCATAGACACAGACAGGTAGAAAGGACAAGCGGAAAGGCACTCAAGGGGAGCAGGACAACAGACACGCCGGGTACAATTGGAGAGTGGACCATAGTAGCAGCGGAGCAGGCATGTCGAAGGGTCTAGATACGGTGCACCGGGTGGTGGTGGGGTCTCTGGGGCTCGCCACCCTCGTTCTCGGCACATCTGCTTTACTCAACGCTGGCAGCGCACTGAGCTGGCACTGGAGCAAGGTGAGCTGGAATTGGGATAATGTGAGGTGACATCTGTCTGACGTGTGTTGCAAGTGCCTCCTTGAAAGTGACGTCTTCTTGTTTAGCTGAATCTCTTTCACTCCTGTTCGTGCATTTTGTTTTTCGTCAGATAGAGTTAGGTAATTAGTCAACAACAGCACGACTGATCACGATACACACACAATCATAGGCATGATTGTCCCGTTAATCTGTGCTGAAGCTGTATTGTTGCACGTCAACTAAGCACTTATAGTCATGTTGTTGTGTTGTTGATCTGCGGGGAGTCATTTTTCTCTTGTTTGTTTATATTCCTTTACTGGGTTTCCAAGGTTCATGGTTTGTATTCCCAATGGTGTTTTTTACCTCGTTCTCTTATATGATTATGTTCTTGTTCTTTTTTCGTGGCAGGACAAGCGTGCCAGTGAGAGCAATGCACCGCCCCAAACTGACGCAGCATCATCCGAATGAAGCAATGTTGATTGCGACATCAATGGGCTGGCTGTTAGAAGAGTGCCAGCGGCATTAGGAGACAATCAAGCAGTCCATTCCAGTGTAGACACTTGGTGGCTGGTTCCGTAGATCATGCCTTGCTTGGTGGTTTTTTTTTTCGACTGACCAATTTAACATTGTCAAAGAGGGACAACGCTGTTTCATGTGTACATTAGGCTTGTGCGCTCAATATGCTTGTCATCACAAGTTCACCTTTCATCCTTAGTAACTACAGGTACTTTTTGGTGATATGGCCAAGTACTTACAGAGTTGCATGTATATAGTTCGAGACTCAGTATCTACTAAAATTTATTGCTACACGTGATCACAACATGGAACGAGCCCCACTTTGACGGGGTTACCGTGTGTGACGACGATGAACGGCTGAGGTGAGGATGAGAGTAGAGACCCATCGTCGACCCTCCGTCGCCGTCACCTCATGGCCGACAGCCTGTTCGCTGGCCCGATGTCAAAAGAGAACAAACGTGCAAACGGCGACACGGCAGGCAGGTGCGTCACCTCACCACTCCAGCACCTACAGTAACCACCCCAGCCAGATCACAGGTGCATGGCCCTTGCTGGTCTCCGCGACAGAGCTCCCGCAACTTCGTGATTGCTCCGCTATGCAGGCGAGAGTGGTTCGGGCAGGTGTGTTCGTATTCAGTACTTCGAAATTTTCCTCTAAGCGTTTTACTTTCCGTTTGGAAAGTTGTTATTTTTGCAGATTGTAGACACCATCAGTATGTAGTTTAACATTGAAAATCACACCCGAACACTACTAAGAAAAAAAAGAGTACACGCCAGATCAGGTTGCACGCTCTGTGTAAAGAAACATGTATGTTTCTTACATACCAATAGAAAATACACTAAGTTGAGTATTGCCTGCCCAGCCAGACGACTTTGTGACAATTTTTTGCAACAGTTCGAATGGCTGGGAGTAAATCTCTCGAAGTGAAGATGGGTTTTGGCGGTTCCGTGGTCGGTACGCACTGTAGCGTGGCGGAACACTGCAGGGACACACCGTCATCACAAACACGGTGCTCCTGATCCACCGACAAACCGCCTCTCGCGGACGAAGCCCCAACGAGAAACAATGCCCCGCTGGAGGGGCGGAGCGGCCCTCTCCCCATCCACCCCCACTGCTCCCACTTTGGCCCTTGACCGTCCACCACACCACACAGCTGTAGGGGCGGAACGGCCTCCAAAACCCCGCAGGATTCTCGTCCCCAAAGCGAGCCCTATTTCTCGAATTTGAGTTTCCTGATTCCCCAACCACGCTGACCATACAGCCCGCGCGGCCCTTGACTGCAGCGAATCCATTTTCCCTTTCCCCCACCGTCTCCTTGCCCCAATCTCTCAACCTCCAAGTTAGCGCCAGCCAAACTACGGGCACCAACATCGGGCAGGTGCGCCTGCAAAATCGCGCGCGTTCTGGTTGTCGTTACTGTACCATCCCGGGTGGCGTTCCCCCGAACCGGGCTCTTTGCTTGCGCCACCCGCTAATGCGCGCGTTGACGTTCCCGTGGCTTGAGGCAAGGTGAAACCTCAGAAGAAAATGGTGGAATGAAGGGAGCTCATTTTCCAACCAGCCAGTCAGCGCTAACTCATTTTCCCAACCAGCCAGTCAGCGCGGCTACACGTATTTCGTATTTTCACCTGACTCCGATCAAATTCTTTCAGTTTCTCGGCTTTCACCCCTTTTGATGTTCCCTCTCTCCGTACTCCTCCTGCCCTCCCGAACCCTCACCTCTCCTCCCTCTCCTCCGCATCACCTCCATCTGAATCCGGGCAGTTCTCTTCTCTTCCTCGTTGACCTTGCCGAGCCGAGACACCCACCCACCCATCCAAGACACCCACCCACCCATCCACTTCACTGCGGATATCACAAGGCCCTTAAAACCGGGGTGCACATTCAGCTGAATGTGCATCAAAGGTTATCCCTTGACTGAGTGGGTTACGAGGTGTGCTTTCAACCCCTTCAAGTCAGAAATTCGTTTCCCCCCTCCCCCGCAATTTCGTTTCCCCACGCCCCCGCAATTTCATTTCCCCCTCCCCGTCGAAATTCGTTTCCCCCCTCCCCCGCAATTTTGTTTCCCCCCTCCCCTGCAATTTCGTTTCCCCCCCCTCCCGCCAATCTGTTTCATCCCTCCCGCCATTCGGTTTCACCCACTCCCGCCATTTCACCCCCTCCCGCCACCTACGAAATGCCCGAAGCTCTAGCGGAATCATTTTTTTGTCGCCCCTCGTGAGCCAATCACTGTTTTTCTCCAAACCCCCTTCCCAACATCAAAGCCGAACCGCGTTGAATTTGCACCCTGGTTTTAAAGCCAGGATCTCAAGTGGTTTGGCTGTTTTGCAGTTAGTGAACTGTGTTAGGCTGTGATTGGTTGACGAGGTAGAGTAGTTGACGAGAGCTGAAACGAGGGATGCGAAGCAAACAAAAATCGCAGTGAACTTCCGAACCAACTAGGCACGGAAATCTGGTTGGGTTCCGAAGCTCATTTCCCAGCAATGTGTCTCACTTGCCGAAAAATCTCATGTACAGCAATTTGTTTTGCAATTGAGATTCACGGGCAAATCGGGGATCAGTCGCACACTGAACCTCCAAGCCAACCACTCGATTTCGCCTAAACAAACAGGGTGACTCGAGCTGCAAGTGTTTTGCAATTGAAGCCAATTTCTCTTACTTGAGATCCCCGTTTCCCACACGCTTGAGGTAGCTCCTCCGCAACTCCTGTTTCCGCGTTTTCTGCAGGAGGGAGGGAGACACGGTCCCATAACCCTCAACTGAAACGGCCGTCTCACCAGCTCTATTTCACAGCCACTAATTCTCTCAGCAACTAGTTCTTTCAGGCGATAGTTATTGGCTCAGTGTAGTACAGATAATCCCATTGAAGGGTTCAGGAACCTGTCTCAGAACGTCTGTCAACAAGTAGAGACAGGAATATGATGGCCTTTCTAGACTAATATGATCGCTCTAGGTTTTAGTATTCTCAACCTGCTCTCGTGTTCTGCCCGCACCCGTGAAAAATCTGCTAGGCTCATTGGTAGTTGGCCTTTTCCTACAAAGTACCCTTCTACACGCAAGCCGGTGCCACACAGTTCATAAAAACTGCGAACGCAGCGCCCTTGTTCTAGGTAGTTTCTGCTCATTGCGGCTGCCACAAACGAGTACATAGTGTTTACACGAGCGGCACGATGCACAAGAATCAGCTCCAGGAGCTCGCGCAGCGCAGCGGGTACAACCTCCCGTCGTACGCGTGCATACGCGAGGGCCCGGACCACGCGCCCAAGTTTAAAGCCACCGCCACGTTTAACGGCGAGACCTTCGACAGCCCGGGCTACTTCTCGTCGCTCCGGCAGGCGGAACACGCGGCGGCGGAGGTCGCGCTGCGCGTCATGTCGGAGCGAAGCCCGTCGCAATGCATCGCGAAGATCCTCGACGAATCCGGCGTGTGCAAAAATCTGCTCCAGGAAACCGCACAACGAGCCGGCGTGCCGCTGCCGGGGTACAATACGGTTCGATCCGGTCCGGGGCATCTGCCGGTGTTCACGTGCACGGTGGAGGTAGCAGGGTTGCAGTTTACGGGGGAGCCTTCGCGGACGAAGAAGCAGGCTGAGAAGAACGCGGCGCTTGCGGCGTGGACTGCGCTGAAACGATGTAAGCTTACTTATTATATCTCTGCCCGCCATACCTTTCTGGTTTTTTTTTTTTTTTTTTTGCATCTCCTCTGTCTCCATACAAATAATCATGCTTTTTGAATGTCAGAAACTCCGTGTTTTATCGCTTTTCTCAACGCCGGTCGTATCTGGATTGCTCTCTTGTCTCTTTTCAGATGCGGGTCGCAACTACACTGCTGTGATCGAAGACCTCGACGTTACGGACGAACAGGAGCAGACCGCTATCGCGCGCGCTCTCTCTAACGCGTACAACGCCAGCGCGATCAAATCGAGCCCCGCGGTGCTTGCGCCAGGCATGGATCTCGCCGCGCTCGCCGGCTTCTACGTTCCAAACGGCTGCCCCGCGCCCAAGGGCATGGCTTCCGCTCCTCTTTACGCGCGCAACCGGACTTCCGCCCTCCCCCCGCAGGGGGGCTCTCCGCTGCAGGCCGGCGCTCCGCTCTACGTTCCGCGCCATGTTGGCGCGGGAATGGCTGGGGTTCGAATCCGCGAGGTTACGGTTCGCGAGATGAGCGCGGAGCAGCAGCATATGCTTGTACCAGAGGATTCGGTAATGAGTAACTCGATGATGAATAACTACGGCGCGATGATGCTATCGCAGCAGCTGGCGCAGTTTCCACGAATGACGCAGTCCAGTCCGATGGTTGACCCCGCGCCAACCGCCGCAGCTGCCGGTGGCGCGCCCGCTTACGTCCGCCGAACCGCGCCCGCCATCGGCGCCGCCGCCGGTGCTGGTGGGATCGGCGCTGGCCGCTACGTCGGCGCAAGCGTTCCGAATTTCCCGACCCAGCAGCTTCTGTCGCAGGCTGTTCCGAACCTGCCAGGTTTGGGTCTTCCACCGTCGGATCAGCACGCGTTGGCGGCTGGTGTTACCGGCGCCGGCGCTCAATCTCACCGGCCGTCTAATTTAAATTACAAGCCGGGCGCGGCCTACCAGCCACGAACTCTCCGCCCTATAGGCCAAGGAGTTTCCCCCGCTAGTATGCTGCCGGGTAGTATTGCAGGGTCTGGTGGGGAAGATGTTCTGGACGGGTTAGGGTTAGGAATTTCGGTTGGAGGTGAGGGGGAGAGCTGGGCGCGCGCGCGCACGCTGGGGTCGCCCGCGGAGATTTTGCGCAGCCCTGCGAGCAACGTGGAGGTCCCTGGTTCGTCGATGTGGACCCCGCGCTCGTCGCCCTTCTGGCCAACTTCCTCGGGCTCCGCTTCCACATCTCGCGCGCTGAGCAGGTCCGCATCTAGCACGAGCATGCGGGGAGGGGCTTCCGCCCTTGGCGGAATTGTGGGGGAGGAAGGGGGTTCGCTGGGCGGAGAGATTGCGGCGCGCCAATGCCGCGCTGAGCTGGAGGAGGAGGACGTGTCAGCTGCTGAGGCAACCACCCGCCAAATGCTAAACCATTTGTGCTTGTAGCGAGGGTTTCCAGTCATGCGGCGTGCTGGCTAGGGCTTCTGCCATGATCCTCCTGTACGCCCTATGGGATTGGATCGGTTGCAGAAGGTGTTGGCCAGCAACGCCAGAAACGCTACTAAAGCCTTATTTCTTTATTTGCAGACACTCTCAAGCATGTTTGATTGGAACTGGGGTGTGCAAGCAAACCAAGGGCGTATTTCTGCACCTCAGACTTGCCTCGTGGCAGACTCAATGAACATTGGGGTCTGGCAAGAGGCGAGTCTTAGTTGTAGGCATACGCCCAATGGTTCCTGGTGTACTGTAGGAGTGGGATCATAAGATGTTCACTTACAGGTTGGATATTTATGCTTTGTGCTGGAAATCACTAATGAGGAGCATTATCTATCAGTATCTCACTTGGCCTACCATAAACCACCCTAGCTGTAACTGTATTCTTGCTGCCGTGCCAATGTATTCCTAGAAGAGGAGTTAGTACGGCACCGGTAATATTTAAACGATGGTGTCGTCGGCCATTGTCCTTTTTTTTTTTTGAACTTCTTTTCCATTGAATGAAGTTCGGATTTTGTTGGGCGAAAATGCGTGGTTGGCAGGGATGCGCACAACCACGACTACAGTACCCGTCCATGAACACATGGATCAGGGCCTCAGATTCGTTTAGGCGTAGGCTGACTGGTCAACCTTAGGAGTGTGTTCATGGCTGATCAGCCAGTGTTGTTGTTACAAAAAAAACTGACTTTTCAGGGTGTATATTGTTGGAAACAATTTATTTAGCGCCTCTGTCGTGCCGAAACACCAAGTCAGAAGCGAAGCGAAACATATCGAAGCATTAGCGAGTCAACTCTCGGAGGTTGAACAACTGCTGGAGGTTACGCGAAAGTCAAAGGTCAGCGACCTTTGACCTGACAAGTACAGCGCGACAGCAAGGACAAACAACTGACTCGCTATTGAGCAGTTGCACGAGTCGTCACTGTATCGAACCGCAACAGCAATAGTAAAACGGTTATTAACGGTATCCCTTCGTATTCCTTGTACTCTTATAAAAGCTTGTATCTCTTTGTTTTTAATCAATCTACTTTGCCCTCACATACCAGCGCAAGGTGGTTCACAAACTCCTCATTTAACGCTTCCGCTATTACATTGTCCTACTCAGAATTTAGTCCTGCAAAGATCCTAAGGGCTTTTCTCAGCCCAACATATATGACAAACAAAACTGAACGATCAGCGTCACTATTTGGTGAAGACTGAACCATTTCAAACAAGTTCTGCATTGATATTGTTGGAAACAAGTAACTTAAGCGCCTCTGTCGTGTCGAAGCACTAAGTTATAAGCGAAGCGAAACACAACGAAGCATCGGCGAGTCAACCCTCGGAGGTTGAACAACTGCTGGAGGTTACGCGAAAGTCAAAGGTCAGCGACCTTTGACCTGACAAATACAGCGCGACAGCAAGGACAAACAACAAACAGTTGCCCGAGTCGTCACTGTATCGAACCGCAACAGCAATAGTAAAACGGTTAATTGACTGTATGTCTTCGTATTCCTTGTACTCTTATAAAAGCTTGTATCTCTTTGCTTTAATCAATCTACTTTGCCCTCACATACCAGCGCAAGGTGGTTCACAAACTTATCATTAAACGCTTCCGCTATTACATTGTTCTACTCAGAGTTTAGTCCTGCAAAGATCCTAAGGGCTTTTCTCAGCCCAACAGATATAACAAACGTTTACAGGAAATCTAATTAAACAAATCCTCATCCTCTTCATCATCATCATCCTCTTCACTATCACTAGAGCCTAAAGAGAGCGCCGCGGCCAGCGACGACCGCCGCCATGCTAGCTTCACGGGCAGACCGCGGCACGCGAGGCACCATGACAACGGGGGAAATAGACGATCGGCGAGGCGAGGGGAAGGCGAGGCTGCGCGACGAGGGGAATGCGGGACGACTGGAGGCTGCAGGGAACGACGCGGAAGTTTAGCTCTGTGAGGGGAAAGGAAAGGGAATGGCAATACCTGAATCTTATATCGTGCTTACTAAGATGTGCGGGTGCTGCTGAGCTGATGGGATAGAAACTAGAATACGCGAGACTTTGCTCGGCGAGGGGAAAGGAAAGGGAACGGAAAAGAATTATATATTTCCTAAATCGTACATATTAGGCAAACTGGTGTGTTGCTGCCGCACTGACGGGCTGCAGAGGAGAGCTGCAGAGGGACGCGGGTGGAGAAAATACGGAGAGGAATACGGGGAGCACGAGGGAGTGAAAGCGGAATCGCGGTTCCCTCTATCCCTCGCAACTCCCTCTCCCACGCAGCTAACTATCTCCCTCGCAGCTCACTCTCTCCCTCGCAGCCTGATCAAACAGAAACGAGGGAACCAAATGCGGGGGGCGATGAGGAGTAACGGGAAACAAATGTCTGTAGATTCGTACCTACTAAGATGGCGTTGCTGCTGAGCTGAGCTCACGGGCTGAAAATGAGTGAGTATTCCCGTCAAGGAATATGCACGAACGAGAAGTGCAGCTCACGGGCTCACGCGCTCACGGGCCGCATCGTACAGCGACGACCAGCTGCGACGCCAGCTTCGCTGGCGAACGCGGCCCGCACGGCGCCATGGCGACGGGGGGAAAGGGAAGCGTGGCGCATCGAGTGGAAGGTGAGGCTGTGCGACGAGGGAATGACGCTCGGCGAGGGAGAAGGAGAGAAATACAGGAAAGAAGAATCTCTATCCTTGAGCCAAGATACCTTTGCGAGAAGACAGAAGTGGAGTGAAAGTTCGCGAGAAGACAGAAGTGGAGTGAAAGTTCGTGAATGATGCCATTCCCGAATGCGTTGGCAAGGAATCTTGCCATTTCGGCGTGATTGACGGAGGGACAGTCGAACCGGTGTACCTATGTTGTGATAAGAAGTTGATCGTAACCAGGATCACCTCAGGAAGGTTCGCACACTACTAGTCTAGTGGTGGTGGGCCCTTGACCTCAATAGCAGAGTGAATGTAAAATGCTTGAGATGATTAAAAGCATGCAAATACAACGATATAAATATGAGTACAGGGAAGATGAATCGACCTAGCTAGCCATGTACTCTAAGGGGTACATTCCCTTATTCAAATTCATTCCCAACCGTGCGGCGCGTACAGTTACGAAACTGTTCCCGCCAGAACCCTTGTGCCTACAGCTGCCCGATGCCGTCTGCTCAGACGGTCCAGATGCACCCCAACCGTCTGACGCTTCGAGTCAACTCTGACTCTTCGCATTCGTTCTCGATACTGTGTGCTTCCTTAGCTGCGGTGAGGAGTGCACAGTAATGCTCATTCATTGCTATTCGTAACACCCCCCTTCACTCCTGGCCGCAGCTCAACTTGACTTGCTTGACCACTCCGCTGAGTTCGGAGCAATGCTGATACTGCTGGCGTGGCAGTCGCTTCGTGAGAAAGTCCGCTGCCATGTCACCAGTCGGGCAGTAGGTCAAGTTAACCTTGCCTTTGTCCACTTCGTCCTTCACGAAGAAATACCGCAGCGCAATGTGCTTGGTGCGGTTGACGAAGCCAGGCTTGTTCGCGATTCGGATCGCGCTCTAGTTGTCACAGTGAATACGAAAGGTGGGCGAAGCTGGAATTTTCGCCTCCTGCAGGAGTTCCTGTAGGTAGAGGCCTTCGCGAACTGCTGCGTTTGCTGCGATGAATTCCGCTTCGGCTGATGACAGGGCAACCAACTCCTGCTTCTGCAAATTCCAGGAGATTGGTCCCGTTGGTTCGAGTCGGAACAGGAAGCCAGTCCTGGACCGTCGATTGTCGGGATCTGCTGCGTGATCGGCGTCCACGTAGCCGATGAGGTTGAAAGATGGGGTTGGTGCAGTTGAGAAACACAGCCCAATCTTGGGCGTTGAGACGAAGAACTGTAGGGAGCGCTGCAAGTCCAGAAGATTCTCGGCCGTTGGTTTGCGTGAGTACTGGGCCAGCTGACTTGCGATGTAGGAGAGGTCTGGCCTGCAGGTGACAGAGGCGAAGAGCAGGCATCCCAGCTGCTGCTGGTAAGTCTGAATTCCAGCAGGGGATAGGGCTTTGTTGTCGGGTTTGTGGTTCGGTCCCGGAGTTCGATAGGGAGTTGAGAGCGGTGCAGGCGAGATGTTGAACCGTTTCCCTAACTCCTCCGCGTACTTAGCCGCTGAAAGGTGAATGGCTTCAGGTGCGTAGGAGATGTTGAGGCCTAAGAACTGCTTCACCTCATAGTTGCATGTGATATCGACGCGCCCCGCCAACGCCTTCTCGAATTGCTCGAGTAGTTCGTTGCTCGAGCCTGTGTAAAGTAGGTCGTCGACGTAGACCGTGAGCAGGATGTATTCGCCGCGGAAATTGCGGCGGTACATCCCAGGGTCGTGCGGCATCTGCTTGAACCCGATTTCAAGCAGGATGTTGTGCAGATACTGCTGCCAAAGCCTCGGTGCCTGTTTTATCCCGTAAAGGGATTTGCGCAGCAGGCATACGCGCGAATCCCCTTCACCGTATGCATGCGGCTGCTCCACGTAGATCAAGGCGTCTACTAACGCGTACAGGAACGCGTTCTTGACGTCGATCTGGCGGAGAGGCAGGTGCCTTGCGGCTGCGATGGCGAGCAGGATTCGGACAGAGGTGTGACTGCTGACTGGCGCAAATGTTTGATCAAAATCGATCCCATGCCTCTGGTCATATCCGCGCACCACCCATCGCACCTTGAAGCGCTCGATTGTTCCGTCTACTGCGGTCTTTACCCGGAAGACCCATTTTCCCGAGAGGACCCTCGCGCCTTTAATCGCTGCACGGTCGATTAACACCTAGGTGTCTCGAGATTCGAGCGCTTTAATCTCCGCGTCCATTGCTTCGCGTCATTCCTTGCTGTGTGGTCCAGTGAGAGCTTGGCGCGGGTTTCGTGGCTCGATGACACGTGGCGCCTTCGAGGTTGCGGTGTGAAGCCCGAGCAGCTGCAATCCTGAGACGGTGCTGTCATGGCGTCGTTGCGGGATGACTTCCTCCACATCGTCATCATCGCTATCTGGTTCAGGTGGTGCAGATGGTGCTGCGCCACTGCCGCTTCCGCCTGTTCCGCTCATTCCTCCTCCGGGGGAGTCGTCATCGTTGTCGTCGTCGCTGCTGCAATTTCCCCATGTGAACTCGCCCCTGGTGTCCTGCTCCAAGATTGCTGCCGCAGCTTCGTCCTCGGGCGTTGCGTAGCTGTGCCCATCGTTTGCGTAGACACGGTTTGCATTCGTCTGCTCGTCGTGGCGGAAATGGTCGAGGAAGAGGCATTCGTAGAAAATCACGTCGCGAGCGTGGGTGGTCTTCTGACTGAGCAGGTCCAGCACGATCCACGCCTTGTGCTCGTGGCTGATGCCGAGGTGAATGCCCCAACGTGCGTGGCTAGCGAATTTGCCGATGGTTGACGTTGGCGGGCGGTATTGGACCATGCACCCCCACACGCGGAGCATGGACGTGTCCCCCTTGGTCCCAGTCCACTTCACGTGCGGGGACAGGTTGCCGGTGATGGCGGTAGTTGACAGTAAGTTGTGCACCCGCACGGCGTGGTGCATCGCGTAAGTCCAGTAAATCGGCGGTAGTTTTGACTGCTTCATCAATGCTCGCACCTTCGTCATCAGCGTGCGGTGTCAGAGTTATATGACATAGCTACTGTAGGCTATAGTGGGGTAGCACATATGGGGTACAGTTGCCTAGGGTTTGCCTTTTGTACCCAACTTTCACTTAGTCATTTCATTCCTGTTTTCTTGATTCACATGGTATAGAGCGGGTTCCTACATGGGACCGTTCCTTCCTAAGGGCCCACCATAAGATTTTTTTTTTTTAGCTGCCCGCGCACATTGCGCCCTGCCCTAAATTTTTTTTTTTTTAGCGGCCCCTACGCTGCCCCTACGCGGCCCCTACGCCGCCTCCCACGCGCCCCCTATGCGGCCCCTGGCGGCGCCCTGACGAGGCCCCTGCCGGCGCCCTATCGCGGCCCCTGACGCGCCCCCTGGTGGCGCCCTGACGCGGCCTGACGCGGCCCCTGGCGGCGCCCTGACGCGGCCGTGCCGCGGCCCCTGACGCGGCCCTGACGCGGCCTGCCGCGGCCCCTGCCGCGGCCCTGAAGCGGCCCCTGACGCGGCCCTGACGCGGCTCTGCCGCGGCCCTGACGCGGCCCTGACGCGGCCCTGCCGCGGCCCCTGGCGGCGCCCTGACGCGGCCCCTGACGCGGCGCCCTGACGCGGCCCCTGCTGCGGCCCTGACGCGGCCCTGCCGCGGCCCCTGACGCGGCCCTGACGCGGCCTGCTACGGCCCCTGCCGCGGCCCTGAAGCGGCCCCTGACGCGGCCCTGACGCGGCTCTGCCGCGGCCCTGACGCGGCCCTGACGCGGCCCCTGACGCGGCCCCTGCCGCGGCCCCTTCCGCGGCCCTGACGCGGCCCTGCCGCGGCCCCTGGCGGCGCCCTGACGCGGCCCCTGACGCGGCGCCCTGACGCGGCCCTGCCGCGGCCCCTGACGCGGCCCCTGCCGCGGCCCCTGACGCGGCCCCTGACGCGGCCCCTGTCGCGGCCCCTGACGCGGCCCCGCCACCTACCTTTCCGGCCACGCCGCCTCCTCTCAGCGGCCCCGCCGCCTCCTCCCAGCGGCCCCGGACGCCGCCCTCTCAGCGGCCCCGCCGAGCCGCCCAGCAGCCTAGCCGCCCAGCAGCTGAGCCACCGAGCCGCCCAACAGCCGAGCCGCCGAGCCGCCCAGCAGCCGAGCCGCCCAGCAGCAGAGCCGCCGAGCCGCCCAGCAGCCGAGCCGCTGAGCCGCCCAGCCGCCGAGCCGCCCAGCAGCCGAGCCGCCCAGCAGCCGAGTCGCCGAGCCGCCCTGCAGCCGAGCCGCCCGAGCCGCCCTGTCCGGTAAGAGCAGCGCCTCTCTCACAGCACTGCCCTCACCCCACTGTTTGCGCTGCTAGTCTACTGCTGTCATGGCTACCCCTAGTGTCCTCGCTTTTGACGCTGAGGGTCGGGCCATTGACTTTGACGTCTGGATAGATGACCTGCAGCTTTTCTTACAGTGCGATAGGGCAGACGGCCTCTCCCTCTTTGACCTCACTTCTGGTGCCTCTCCTGCCCCCGCCACTGATGCTGACGCAACTGTTCGCTCCCAGTGGGCCACGCGCGATGCTGCTGCACGTCTTGCTGTGCGTCGCCACCTGCCTACCTCTGAGCGTGCGCACTTTAGCCAGTACAAGAGTGCTCAGACCTTGTACGACGCTGTAGTTGCACGCTACTCCTCCCCTGCCACTGCTGCACTGAGTCGCCTCATGCTACCATACCTCTTCCCTGACCTTGCTGCCTTTCCCACAGTCGCTGACCTCGTTACGCACCTACGCACTAGTGACACTCGCTACCGCGCTGCGCTTCCTGCTGAGTTCTGCGCCAAGAACCCCCCCCCCATGTACATCACCCTCTACTACATAGTCACCCGGCTCCCTGACTCCCTTCGCGTAGTCAGGGACCACTTCCTCTCAGTTTGCCCCACCACTCTCACCGTTGACCTCCTCGAGAAGTCCCTCCTAGCAGCAGAGAAGAGCATAGTAGCTGTAGGAGCCTCTCGTGGTGACCCTCGCACCCCCATCTTTGAGGGGTGTTCCCCCTCCCCCCTTTTGCCCTCTGTTGCCTCTGCTGCTGCGGCCGACCTCGTTGGGCTTGAGTCGGTCGGTGCGGCGTCTACCCCTAGCGGGAGACGCCGCCCTGGCAAGGGCAAGGGGGGCAGGGGCGCTGGAGGAGCTAGCGGGGGCGGTGGAGGCGGCAGTGGAGGCGGTGGAGGAGGTGGGGGTGGCGGTGGGGGTGGTGGCGGGGGTGGAGGTGTCGGTGGCGGCAGTGGAGGCGGAGGCGGCAGCGGCAGTGGCGGAGGGAGCGGAGGTGGCGGCGGTGGAGGAGGAGGCGGCGGAGGAGGTGGAGCTGGTCGGGGTGGCGCTGCGCAGAGGGTCGGCTCCGGTGGTGGTCAGCGCCAGCAGCAGCAGCAGCACCAGCAGCGCACTCGTGACATCCCCTCCCCTCAGCAGCTCCGTGAGTGGTACACTGCACGCCAGAGGGGTGGGGGTACTGGTCCGTGCACCTACGTCCTCCGCACCGGCGACCGCGCGGGTGAGCAGTGCGGGGGTGCGCACTCCACCCAGCGCTGCTTTGGCCGCCTGACGGACGCTTGGCGTCACCAGTTCCCTGAGGCCACTGAGATCCCCCGCTGGGGTGAGCTGTCTAGGGCAGGTGTGGCTGTCTTTGACCTTGACTTTGATGCTATTCTTGCTGCCATGTATACTGTGACTATTAGTGATGAGGGTGACTGTTACCGGTGTTTTCCGCCCGACCCGGGCATTGAGACTGCTGCTCTAGGTACTGGTGAGGCTGCTGCTCTAGGTGCTAGCGAGGCTGCTGCTCTAGGTGCGTCTGCTCCCTCAGGTGCTGGTGAGTCTGCTCTCTCAGGTTCTGCGTCGGCTTCGGCCTCCCACACCTTCACCCTTGACTCGGGGGCTTCTCGCTCCTTCTTTCGAGACCGCACCACACTCACGCCGCTTAGCCGGCCAGTTGCAGTCTCTCTGGCAGACCCCTCTGGGGGTCCTGTCCTTGCTCACTTCTCCACTGTCCTCCCGTGTCCGGCGGCCCCCTCTGGCACCCTGTCTGGTCTTTACCTTCCCTCGTTCTCTACGACCTTGGTGAGTGGTGCTGACCTACAGGATGCGGGGGTTCACCAGTTCACTCCTGCGAGTCGGCGGGTGACCCACTGCACGGACGCTCGGACAGGCCGACACCTGGCCACGTTTACCCGTCGGCCGGGGTCGAGCCTGTACACCCTGACCACTGCGTCTCCTCCAGTCACTGCGTCTGGTCAGGTAGCTGCGTCGGGTCAGGTGTTTGCTGCAGCGTCCAGGTCTGGTCCTGAGTCTGCCCCCTGTTCGTGTCGCCTCCTGTCTCACGAGACTCTCCTCTGGCACCACCGCCTTGGTCACCCCTCCCTGCTTCGTCTCCGAAGCATGGCCTCCCGTGTCCTTGTCTCTGGTCTTCCCCGGTCCCTCCCTCCCCTTCCTCCGGGGCCTGGCCCTACCTGCGTCCCCTGTGTCGAGGGGCGGCAGCGGGCTGCCCCTCACTCCTCCCAGTTTCCTCCGACAGAGGCCCCGCTGCAGACGCTTCACATGGACGTGTGGGGCCCGGCCCGCGTCCGTGGACAGGGTCACGAGCGCTACTTCCTGCTGGTGGTTGACGACTACTCGCGTTACACCACAGTCTTCCCCTTGCGCAGCAAGGGTGATGTCACTGAGGTGTTGATCGACTGGATCCGCGCAGCTCGTCTCCAGCTCAGGCAGAGCTTCGGCTCGGACTTTCCTGTTCAGCGTCTGCACTCTGACAGAGGTGGAGAGTTCTCCTCTGGCCTTCTGCGAGCCTACTGTCGTGCACGAGGCATCCGCCAGACCTTCACGCTTCCGGACTCTCCACAGCAAAATGGGATTGCTGAGCGCCGCATTGGCATGGTCATGGACGTCGCCCGTACGTCCATGATGCATGCGGCTGCCCCCCATTTTCTGTGGTCGTTTGCGGTTCGGTACGCGGCGCATCAGATCAACCTTCACCCCAGGGTCTCCATGCCGGAGACCTCCCCAGCTTTGCTGTGGACGGGGAAGGTTGGCGATGCGTCTGCGTTCCGTGTCTGGGGATCTCGGGCGTTTGTCCGCGACTTGTCTGCGGACAAGCTGTCCCCTCGTGCTGCTCCTTGCGTCTTCCTTGGCTTCCCCCCTGACGCGCCAGGGTGGCAGTTCTACCACCCCACCTCTCGCCGTGTCCTGTCCTCCCAGGACGTCACGTTTGACGAGTCGGTCCCCTACTACCGCCTCTTCCCCTACCGCACTCCGTCCCTCCCCCCGCCACCGCTCTTCCTTGTCCCAGGTCCCCCCCCGGTAGACCCCCTCCCCCCTCAGGGTCCTGCCCCTTCAGGTGTGTCCCAGGTAGACGCAGTCGAGCCTGTCGAGGTTACTGGTGACTCTGGTGCTGCTGAGGGTGCTGAGCCTGGGGGTGCTGACTCTGGGGGTGCTGAGCGTGTGGGTGCTACGCCTGGGGGTGCTGAGCCTGAGGGTGCTACTACTGGGGGTGCTGAGCCTGAGGGTGCTGAGCCTGGGGGTGCTACTACTGGGGGTGCTGAGCCTGGGGGTGCTGAGCCTGGGAGTGCTACGCCTGGGGGTGCTACGCCTGGAGGTGCTGAGCCTGGGGGTGCGGAGCCTGAGGGAGCTGGGCCTGCTCGTGTGGCGTCTGGCGGTGCTGAGCCTGGAGGTTCTCCGGGTGCTTCGTCTCGGCGGGAGCCACTCTCTCCACAGGAGCTGCGCGAGTGGTTTGCCCGGCGCTGGAGGCGTGCTGCTGGAGCTGGAGGTTCTTCGGCTGCTGAGGGTGCTGGTGCCGCGGGTCCCGGAGGTGCTCGTACTGGGAGTACTGGAGCTGCTGGGCCTGCGGGTACGACTGGAGCTGGAGCTGCTGAGGGTGTTGGCGCTGAGGCTACTGCTGTCGGTCCTGGAGGCGGTCCTGCTGGGGGTGCTGGAGCTGGAGGTATTGCTGGCGCTGGTGCTACCGCTGGGGGTACTGGTGCTGTCCCTGCTGTGTCTGGAGTCGCCACACGGCCTAGGCCGTACTTCGTTCCGCTCCTTCAGCAGGTTCTTGGTCTCCCGCCTTCTACTGGTCCTCCTCCTCCCTTAGAGTGTCCACAGCCTGTCCCGTCACAGTTACAGTTACAGCCGGCCTCCCCACTGCCCGCTCCTTCTCCCTACACTGGTCCTACTGGAGGTCTTGCTGAGCGTCGTGAGCCTGCGTCTCGCCCTGCGTCGCCTGTCCGTGCTGCTCGCACTAGTGCTCGTGGTTCGCGTCAGCGTCCTCCTCCTGTCCCTGGCACGCACCGGATGTCTCTGCGTCCGTCCACTGCTCCTCTGCGTGCCCCTTTGCCTTCTCCTCCTGAGTCCTTTCTTCCTGCTCTTCCTGGCCCGGAGTCGGACTCTCTTCGTGCTGCCAGTCCTACTGTCACGCGTCTCCTTGCTACTGTTGTCACTGACCCTTCCTTTGAGTCCACTGCTGCGTCTGCCCTAGTTACTGAGCTCGTCGACTTTGCTGCTCGCTGTCGTCTAGACTACGCTGCTAGTCTTGTTGCTGAGTCTGAGTCTGTCTGTCCTCCGTCCGTCGGGGGTGAGTGTGCCCTTGGCACGGACGTCCTTGAGGACAGGCAGGAGGAGTTCCAGTGTTTGGCTACTGCTTCACCTCATCTCGTGTCCGTACTGCTTACCCCTGAGGGAGACCCGGATGCACTTGACATCCCGACTCCGCGCTCTTACGCGGAGGCGATAGAGGGTCCCTACTCCTCTCAGTGGCAGGCAGCTATGGACGCAGAGATGGCTTCCTGGAAGTCCACAGGCACCTACGTTGACGAGGTTCCCCCGCCTGGGGCGAACATCGTCAGTGGCATGTGGATTTTCAGGGTGAAGCGGCCGCCGGGTTCTCCACCTGTCTTCAAGGCGCGTTACGTGGCTCGTGGCTTCAGTCAGCGGCAGGGAGTTGACTACTTTCAGACCTTCTCTCCCACCCCGAAGATGACCACTCTTCGGGTACTGCTGCACATAGCTGCTCACCGCGACTACGAGCTGCACTCTCTTGACTTCAGCACTGCTTTCTTGGGTTTGCTGCACGAGGAGATCTGGCTGCGTCGCCCACCTGGCTTCACTGGGTCTTTTCCTCCTGGCACCCAGTGGAGCCTCCGGCGGCCAGTCTACGGTCTCCGCCAGGCACCGCGTGAGTGGCACGACACACTGAGGACTACACTTGCGGCTCTTGGGTTTGCTCCCTCTACTGCCGACCCGTCGCTGTTTCTGCGCACCGACACTTCTTTGCAGCCGTTCTACATCCTCGTGTACGTCGACGACTTGGTCTTTGCCACAGCTGACACTGCTGGACTCGCCCACGTGAAGTCCGAGCTGCAGAAGAGACACACGTGCACAGACCTGGGTGAACTGCGCAGCTACCTTGGCTTGCAGATCACCCGGGACAGAGCACGCCGCACCATTACCCTGACTCAGTCACACATGGTGCAGCAGGTCCTTCAGCGCTTCGGCTTCACGTACTCCTCGCCTCAGGCCACTCCTCTGCCTACTCGCCACTCGCTCTCAGCTCTGCCTTCGGATGAGTCCGTAGAGTCGAGTGGCCCGTACCCAGAGCTTGTTGGCTGCCTCATGTACCTGATGACCTGCACACGACCTGACCTTGCATATTCTCTTAGCATTCTTGCACGCTATGTTGCTCCTGGGAGACACAGACCGGAGCACATGGCTGCAGCGAAGAGGGTGTTGCGCTACTTGTGCAGTACGTCGGGCATGGGGCTTGTGCTTGGAGGGCAGAGTCCAGTGGTCCTCACTGGACACGCAGACGCTTCTTGGGCTGACGACCAGGCTACGCAGCGGTCGTCACAGGGTTACACCTTCAGCCTTGGTTCCGGCTCTGTTTCGTGGCGGGCTACTCGCTCGTCTTCTGTTCTCGGCTCCAGTTGTGAGGCTGAGATCTACGCCGGGGCCATGGCTGCACAGGAGCTTCGCTGGCTCACCTACCTGCTGACTGACCTCGGAGAGCCGCCTCGTTCTCCTCCAGTGCTCTACGTAGACAACAAGGCCATGCTGGCCTTGTGTCGAGAGCAGAGACTGGAGCACAGAACGAAGCACATTGCTCTTCGCTACTTCCTTGCTCGTGAGCTACAGCAACGTGGTCAGCTGCGACTTGCGTACGTGGCCTCTGAGGCCAACACTGCTGATATCTTCACCAAGGCACTTGCGCCTTGTGATCATCAGCGCTTCTGTACTCAGCTGGGTCTTGTACCTACCTTGCCTCACTTGCTCACCTCTTGACCTTGTTTGTACTGTTGCATATATATATACTCCTGCTCTTGCTTGTCTAGCCTTATATGTATATGTAATCCTGCATGTGAACTGGCCTTGTGGCCTTGAACTTGTGCTCGGAATGTGTGGTGACTTTGTGATCCACCCTGAGCTTGCTTTGCTTTGCTTGACTGGTCTTGTGACCCCTTGTTCTCCCCCACTTTGCCTATGGGGGTGTGTCAGAGTTATATGACATAGCTACTGTAGGCTATAGTGGGGTAGCACATATGGGGTACAGTTGCCTAGGGTTTGCCTTTTGTACCCTTCGTCTGCTCAGCTACGCCCTGCTGCTGGTGTGCGTAGGGGAGAGAAATGTGGTGCTCGATCCCCTTTTGCGCGAGGTAACTCTGCATCTGGTTGCTCCTGAACTCCTTTGCGCCGTCAGATTGCCAGATTTTCAGCTTCTCCCCGGATTGCCGCTGCGCGTGCGCAAGCCAGAGACAAAACACCTCATAGGCTCTGTCGCGTGTTTCAACGTTTACGATCCACACATAGCGCGTTCCGGCATCGATGAAGGTAAGCGTGTACATTTCGTCGTCGACTCCGCAGTGCCCCACGTTAAGGAAATCGCTGTACACCTTGTACAGCTTGGGGTAGCGGTTCGTCCCTGGCTCGAGCAGCGGGAACGGCTGATGGCTTAGCGCAGCTTCGGGGCAGACAGTGCAGTTGCGCGGATGTGTCGTGCCTCTCACTTCGGTGCCGTCTGGGCGTAGCAGCGCCCCACGAGCGAAGACTCCTGCGTCGATGCAGTTCTTCAGTGTCGCACGCGAGGGATGTCCGAGACGCTAATGCCAAAGCGCATCGTCAGCGCGAAAGCCGGAAGTGCGCATGTAGCGAGTGCGAGCTTCTTCGGGGTCCTCATCAGGTACAGGGGCAGGTGCTGCTGGTGCTTCTTCTGCTGCTTCATCTTCGTTGTTGGCGGTAGTCAGCATTAGCGCCAGAAACTCTCTGTCGCGAATCTCAGAGAGTGGAATGTTGGTCCCAGTGATGGTTCCGGGGACAAAGGTGGGTTCGCGTGGCTCAGGAGCGGGTCCGTAGACAGTACGACGCGGAGTCGATGGTTCGTTTCCCCAGTAGATAGTGTCCCAGAGGTCGCGATGTGGCGGATTGTCGGGTGGAGGTAACGCGGGTGGAGCATGGCGCGGGGGACGACCAAGGGGAACAACTGTAGGTGTTGCGTCAGCTTCTTCTCCCCCCCTTTGTTCTTCGTGGGAAGTCCCCCAGCCGCTGCCGTCGTCACCAGTAGTGCCCCATCCGCCGCTTGCGGTGGCCCAGGTTCCACCGGCGATTCCCCATCCGCAGGTGTCACTCGTTCCCCATCCACCAGCGCTGCCCCACCCCCCTTCATTGGAGGCGCTCTCCTCTTCTTCGGCTCCCCATGCACCGCAGGCGAATGTCCCGTGTGCTTCGGCAAGGCTTTGTCGGCGAAGCTCCTCAGCTTCGCGGCGCGCATTCTCTTCCTCCTGTTCCACGGTAAGTGTCGTCGTCGGGTCGCGCCAGAGGGGGTAGACTTTCAGAAACTCGTCGCGGGTGTAAGGGCGCGCGACTCCGCGCGCGTCGAAAGTTCCGCGGCGTTGTCCGTGCAGGATGCCTTCGAGCCGCTGAGTGGGTGGTCCGGAGTGAGGGCTTTGGTCGGTGCTGAACACGCGCTGAGTGGTGACCTCGAGCTCGAGCTGTGACATTCCTTCTTCTGGCGGCGCGTGGCGCTCGGCTTCGGCAATGGCGGCGAGTTCGCGACCGGCGATTGCGCTGGTTGACGCCGTTGATGTGTGGCAGTCCCTGCAGATTCCATCCGCGTCAGGGTCATGCAGCGCCACTTCGCGTGGGTGGGGATGATGCGGCACCCACGGTCTTCCATCAGGGTGCTTCCAGTCCCTGCAGTGAATGTGCTCGAAGCGTAGTGGCACGAGGTCGATTAGCTCGTGCGAATCGCCGCTGCAGTCGGGAATGTCGAAATCTAGGACGTACGCTCCGTTTTCGGAGTGTGCTCTGCCGATCTGCTTGCGGGGGAAGGTTCTTGATTCATAGTGCAGCAGAATGTCGCGCGTTGCGCGATCCGTGCTGAGGTCAACTCCGCAGTCCATGAGCTGTGCGGCGGATAGCAGGTTGAAGCGCAAGTTCTGGACGATCAGCATATCGTTGAGCGTGATGTGTGTGCGGCTTCCGCGTGCCTTGAGCACGACGATGCCTTGCGCGCAGGCGTGTGTTGTTAGCCACGGTGGCGTATATGACTGTGGGAGTGGCGACGGTATTGGATATGTAACTCTCGGAGCCCACCATATGCTGGCCGCAGCAGCTGTCCAGGTACCAAGTGTTGTAGCGCTTGTTGTCGTCACGTGCGAGCAGCGCCAGTCGCGGCGTGACGATGTGCGAAGTGTCGAATTTCAGAAATTGCTCGCACGAGAGCCAGTCAAGTGGCGCCACCCGCATATCAAGTACGTGCGGGGGACTTTCAAGCAGCGGGACTGGAAGATTCCAGTCCTGGTCGTCGTCGTCGGTGAAGTCGCGGCGCGGACTGAACAGGTTGTTGTTGGAGAACGCGCCGATTGGGTGCGGTGCTGGCTCGGGTGAGGGTGAGCGCACGCGGCGACGACGAGACTCGCCTGTCATGGCCATGTTGCTCATGACGTTGCGTACTGCGGCAGTCGATGACGGCTGCTGCTGCTGATGCTGAACCGCTGGGTTCAGGTTGCGCGCGGGTGGGGGTTGATACCCCTGGGCTGGACGCACGTCGCCTCGTGCGTCTTGTCGGCCGGACCAGTTGCTCGGATTGGTCTGGCGAGGGCGAGATCGGGACTTGCATCGATCCGCCAAATGCCCGAAGTTTCTGCAGATCTTGCAGTAGTGGCGCCGCGGTCTTCGCTCTTCGTTGTTGTCGGCGTAGAAGGCGAGCCGTTCTCGTTCTCGTCGTGGCGCTGGTCGCTGCTGGTCCATATCCCGTTGTTCGACGAGAAGGGCGGCGCAAAGGGCGGCCTCCGAGACGACCCCCTGCTGTCGGAGAAGCGCCTTGCAGGGCCGCCACTCTGGGCCGAGCCCTTGAAGCATGATATTTACGAAAATTTCTTCCGAAATCGAACTTCCCAACTTCGCGATTTGATCGCGAAGGCTCCGACAGCGATTGATGTAGCTGTTGGCCTTCTCCCCTGGTGCCATTTTGGTTTCCAGTAGCTGCTGGAGCAGCCGGCTCGAAGAGACTGAGTCCTTCGGCTGATACACGTCGTTGAGATGGCGCCAAGCGTCGAGGGCTGGAGCGGCTGATGTCTTGTATGAGCGAATGCTCAATTGCTCCGCCGGCGACATGTTCGTTGTAATATCTTGCCTTGGCGTTGTCGGTGTCCTCGGCAGGCTCCGTGTAACTCCCGTCGAAATAATGAAAGATTTGGGCGTTCTGCAGCAGGAGTTCCAGTTCAAAGCTCCAGGTATGAATATCTTTGCCGTCAAAGTAGGTACTTGTCTCTATTTTTGATATGCTGAGAAACCTTGATTGCGCAGAGAGAATTGCCTCTTCACTGGGACGGGGAGTCTTGGGGGTTGAACCATTTGTGTCGAGGGAGAATGTGTGCGGGGCGGCGTTCTGGCCGGTTGGGGCTGGTTGAGAAGGTTGCGAGGATGTTCTCGCGTCGCCGTTCCGCAATGTTTGGAGCCCTTGCTCCAAGCTGGTGAGTCGCTGAAGAAGTTGTGCGAGGACTTCGGTGCCGATCGTCGTCGTTCCCTCGCTTGTCGCAGCCGGGTTGGGTTGCGCTTCAGCCGTCAGATTGGTCTGACCACCCGATCCTCTGGCCATTCTTACACGCGAGCGTGTGCCGGACGCCACTTTCCGAATGTCGTAATTTTCGGGAGTGGCAGTGCGAGCGATTCCTGAGTCGCTCTCATACCATGTTGTGATCAGAAGTTGATCGTAACCAGGATCACCTCAGGAAGGTTCGCACACTACTAGTCTAGTGGTGGTGGGCCCTTGACCTCAATAGCAGAGTGAATGTAAAATGCTTGAGATGATTAAAAACATGCAAATACAACGATATAAATATGAGTACAGGGAAGATGAATCGACCTAGCTAGCCATGTACTCTAAGGGGTACATTCCCTTATTCAAATTCACTCCCAACCGTGCGGCGCGTACAGTTACGAAACTGTTCCCGCCAGAACCCTTGTGCCTGCAGCTGCCCGATGCCGTCTGCTCAGACGGTCCAGATGCACCCCAACCGTCTGACGCTTCGAGCCAACTCTGACTCTTCGCATTCGTTCTTGTCAAATGTTGTAGCCTTAGTGAGGTTTGTCTTAGGGGGTACAGATGTTAGGGTTTGTTATATGTACCCCAACCCACATCAATGAACACACACTTTCATTCTTGACATGGTATCACCTAGGTTAGGATCCTGTGGGATCCCGTTCCTCTCGTTCACGTCCGTAGCGCCCGAGCCTGTCCCGTACCCTAGTGCCCGTTACGCTCGTACTGTGCCCTAGCGCTTATCGCGCCTGCCGTTACGTCCCTCTCGTGCCCTAGCGCCCGCTGCGCCTGCCGTTACGTCCCTCTCGTGCCCTAGCGCCCGCTGCGCCTGCCGTTACGTCCCTCTCGTGCCCTAGCGCCCGCTGCGCCGTCCGTCCGCGCCACGCTGCCCGTCCGCGTCGCGCCTTCAGTCCCGTCCCGTCCGTCCGCGTCGCGCTGCCTGTCTGCGTCGCGCCGTCCGTCCCGTCCCGTCCCGTCCTGTCCCGTCCCGTCCGTCCGTCCCGTCCGTCCGTCCCGTCCCGTCCCGTCCCGTCCCGTCCCGTCCGTCCGTCCCGTCCGTCCGTCCCGTCCCGTCCTGTCCCGTCCGTCCGTCCCGTCCGTCCGTCCCGTCCCGTCCCGTCCGTCCGTCCCGTCCGTCCGTCCCGTCCCGTCCCGTCCCGTCCGTCCCGTCCAGTCGCGTCGCGCTGCCCGTCCGCGTCGCGCAGTCCGTCCCGTCCCGTCGCGTCGCGTCGTGTCGCGCTGCCCGTCCTGTCCCGCTGCGTCGCGTCGCGTCGTGTCGCGCTGCCCGTCCTGTCCCGCTGCGTCGCGTCGCGCTACCCCTGCCCGTGGCGCTGCGCCCTCCTAGTCCAGCAGTGTTGCGCCCTACCCTATGTCCCGTAGCGCCCTACTGAGTCATTCTCACTGATTAGGGTTTCAGCAGCAGAACTTCCTGCCACTTTGCTTTTGCTATGGCGACCCCTAGGGTTCTTCGTTTTGACGCTGACGGTAGACCGCTCGAGTTTCCGGGCTGGCTCCTACGCGCGCGTCGCCTTCTAGAGAGTCAGGTCCAGGCGGGCGAGTCCCTCTGGGCGCACGCTACTGGCGACCTTCCTGCGCCCGACGACCCTACGCCTTTAGGCCCTGCCCCTGACGACGCCGCCAGAGACCGCTTTACCCGCCAGCGTGCTGACCTGACGGCGTGGAAGTCGCATGACGCTGCGGCCTGCATCGCTCTTAGCAGCCTCCTCCCTGAGTCTGAGGAGACCCACTTCACTCAGGTTCGCACTGCTAGTGAGTTCCTGACTGCGATCAAGGCCCGCTACGCTACTCCCACCACTGTCTCCCTTGGCCGCCTCTTCCTCCCGTTCTTGTTCCCTGACCTCGCCTCGTTTGAGCGCTCGGCTGACTTGATTGCTCACCTCCGCTCGCTCGATTCTAGCAACCGCGCAGCTTGCACTGACGCACAGCTTGCACTGCTTCCCCCTCCTATGGCGATTACTATCTACTTCATTGCCACTAGCCTCCTTGACCGCCTTGCCTCGGTTCGTGACACGCTTCTTCTGAAGCACCCTAGTGAGCTCACTGTCGAGGTCCTTGAGTCTGCGCTCAAGGACGTTGAGAGCAACCTCCGCTCTGTAGCCTCCGCCTCTGGTGCTGTGCCCCCTCCACTGTTCCACGGGTGCACTGTCCCTCAGCTGCCCACCTTTACAGCCTCTCTCGCCACTGCTGCTACTGACGTGACCGCAGCTGCTGTTACGACTTCTTCGCGGTCTCGAGGTAGAGGTGGCAAGAGGGGTGGTCAGGGTACAGGTGGCGGCGGCGGTGGAGGCGTTGGCGGCGGAGGTGGTGGGGGTGGCGTGCCGACTGGTGGTGGCGGGAGTGCAGGACCAGGAGAGGCGTCGCGTGCAGCGGCCGGTGACTCCGCTACTGCAGCCGGTGGAGGCGACGCCCGGGCTCGTCAGCCACCTTCTGGTCTGCCGGCCGCGGCGGGTGGAGCAGCGGCGTGGTACCTGGCCCAGCGGCAGCAGCAGCAGCAGCAGCAGCCCCTCCCCTTGCAGCAGCCCCCGCAGCAGCAGCGGCAGCAGCAGGTTTCGGGGCCAGGACAGCGTCAGCCTCAGCGAGGTGTTGTTCACCCTTCGTGCACCTATCAGGTTCTGACAGGTGCTCGCTGAGGCCAGCCTTGTGGCCGCACCCACCCTCCTGGTCAGTGCTTTGCTCAGCTCACTGACACGGTTCGCTTGGCCTTCGGCGTTGGCGGCCCTGCCCCTGATTGGTTACCTCTTGTTCAGACGTATGGCTCCGCTCTTTGGGGCATGTCTGCTTCTCAGTTGCTTGATCTCTTAGGAACTCCTCATGCTATGTATGCTGTTGTTGACTCTAGTGCTTCTGACTCTGTTTACTCGAGTGTTGTTAGCTTAGGTACTAGTCTTGCTGAGTTGCCTGTTGCTAGTGTAGGCACTTGTGTAGACACTAGTCCAGGCGCTACTTCGGAGGACGCTTCGCTGTCTTTCACTCTGGACTCTGGGGCTTTGCACTGCTTCTTCCGTGACCACACGACACTTACTCCACTTCCTGCGCTAGTCTCTGTGGCCCTGGCTGATCCCACCTCGGGACCAGTCACTGCTCGCTACACTACTACTCTTCCTTGCCCTGCTGTTCCCTCTGGGTCTCTGACTGGCTTCCACGTCCCCTCGTTCTCGAGGAACTTGGTGGGCGTGAGGCCTCTTGTGAGTCAGCACGTGGGTGTGTGGATTGAGCCCTCTGGTGAGACGGCGGTTTGTGTTGACGGCGACACTTACTCGCCTCTTGCCACCTTTACTGCCGAGCCGGGCTCTGGTCTCTACACACTTCACACTGGCCCTGGTGGGCAGCAGCAGCAGCAGCCGCAGCAGCAGGAGCAGCAGCCGCAGCAGCAGCAGCAGGAGCGGCAGCAGCAGCAGCGGCGAGTCCTCCCCCCGGCCCCGGTTACTTCCCCCATTCTGGTCTCTGCGTCTCACCAGGTTGCTGCGTCCCCCCAGGTAGCTCTGTCTGGTCAGGTTTCCGTGTCTGGTCCAGTTGCTGCGTCGTGCTCCTGCCGGTCACTTGCACACCCCACCGTTCTGTGGCACCACCGGACGGGGCACCCGTCCCTCCCTCGTCTGCGCGCTATGTCTCGTCAGCGTCTTGTCTTAGGCCTCCCGCGTGTCCTGCCGTCGCTCCCGCCTTCGCTTGTACCGCCGTGCGGTCCCTGCGTCGAGGGTCGGCTGCGCGCCACCCCTCACTCCTCCTCCCTTTGTCTGGCCACCGAGCCTTTTGAGACGCTCCACTTGGACGTCTGGGGCCCCGCCCCTCGCCTTGGCCCTGAGCGCGAGCGTTTCTTTTTGGTGGTCGTTGACGACTACTCCCGCTACACCACAGTGTTCCCCCTGGCGAAGAAGTCTGAGGTGACTTCTACACTGATCAGGTGGTTGCTTACCACTGAGGGCACTCGTGGTCGTCGTGTCAGCTGTCTTCACTCTGACCGTGGGGGTGAGTTTCGCTCCGGCATTCTGGCTGGATTCTGTCGCGAGCAGGGCATTCGTCAGTCCTGGACGCTTCCAGAGTCCCCACAGCAGAATGGGGTTGCTGAGCGCCGCATAGGCTTGGTCATGGAGATCGCCCGCACCTCCTTGACTCACGCCCGTGCCCCCCATTTTCTGTGGCCCTACGCGGTTAGGTACGCCGCTCACCAGCTGAACCTCTGGCCACGTGTCTCTCGGCCAGAGGCTTCACCGACCAGTCTTTGGACCGGGTCCCCTGGTGTTGCGTCGAGGTTTCGTGTTTGGGGTTGCTTGGCTCTTGTCCGCGACACTTCCGCGGACAAGCTCTCGCCTCGCGCCGTTCCCTGTGTCTTCCTTGGTTTCCCTGAGGACTCCTCTGACTTCACCTTTTACCACCCTCCCTCTCACCGGTTCTTTGACTCTCATGACGTCCGTTTCGAGGAGTCCACCCCCTACTACGTCAGGTACCCCAGTCGAGGTCTCCCGGTTCCTCCTCCCCCTCTCTTCCTGACTTCCGCTCCCCCTCCTGCTCCCCCGGTACAGCCTCCCCCCCCTGGTCCCGCCCCGTCAGGTGTGTCCCAGGCTACCCCTCCCCCCTCGGTCGCCCCTCAGGTGCAGCCTCCTTCCCCGCAATCCTCCTCGCAGCCTGCTGCAGACCCTGTGGGAGCCGGTGCTCGTGGAGAGGGCCCTACTGGTGCTAGCTCTGGGGGTGCTGGAGTTGGAGCTGAGCCCGTGGTTGTAGGAGACTCTTGTCTTCCGGGAGCTGGTGTTGGTCCTGCTGACTTTGGGGGTGCTACGTCTGGGGGTACGGGTGCACCCTGGTGAGCCTGGTCGTGTTGCTGTTGGTGGTGCTGACTCTGGGGGTGGTGCGCCAGGTGCTTTGGAGGGCGGTCCCGGGGCTGCCGCAGCCCCCGACACTACTCCTCCCCCCCACCCCTACCCGACCCGGCACCAGGCTCGTGTTCGCCGTGCCCGTGAGGAGCAGCTGGAGTTGGAGAGAGAGGAGAGAGAGTTGCAGCGGCTGGAGGAGCAGCAGTAGCAGCAGGAGCAGCTGCAGCAGCCGCGGCTGGAGCCGCCGCAGCAGCAGGAGGCGCAGGAGTTAGAGCCGCTACAGCAGCAGGAGGAGCAGCAGCAGCCGCCGCGGCAGCAGCAGCAGCAGCCGCCGCCGCCGCCGCAGCAGCAGCAGCAGCAGCCGCCGCCTCCTCCTCCTGTCTCCGGTCTTCGGGCCCTCGGTCTCCCCTCCCGCTCTCCTTCCTCCTCCCCCTCTCCTCCCGTCTCGGGTCCTCCGCTTCCTCCTCCTGACCCCTCTCCAGCTGTTTTCCCTCGTTCTCAGTCTTCGTTGTCCCCTCCTCCTTCTCAGACCTGGGCCTCTCGTTGCTCCCCTCGTGCTCGTCCCTCGTCCCCTGTTCCCTTCCCTGACCTTCATACTGCCTTACTTCGTTCTAGTCCGCCTCGTCCGTCTCCGTCTGTGCTTCCGTCTCCTCCTGAGTCGGCCCTCACTGCTTCGCTTTCTACTCCTATCACTGACTACTACCGCACGTACCGTCCTGTTCTCTCTCGTGTTCTCGCCTCTCTTGTTACCCACCCTCGTGCCTCTGTGTCCTCTGTCTCCGCTCTTACTGCCGCAGTCACTGAGTTTGCCTCTGCTCGCCGCCTTGACTTCGCCACCAGTCTTGTGGCTGCTCCTCCTTCCAGTCCTCTGGCCGTCGGGGGTGTGTTTGCCCTTGGCTGTGACGCCCTAGAGGACAGGCAGTTTGAGCTAGAGTTCCTGGCAGCTGCTTCCCCTCATCTCTGTGCCATGCTGCTCGCCCCTGAGAGAGACCCCGACGCCCTTGACATACCGACTCCTCGCACTTACGCTGAGGCAGTGTCAGGGCCTTGGGCCTCTCAGTGGAGAGCTGCCATGGACGCAGAGATGGCCTCCTACAGATCCACAGGCACCTACGTCGACGAGGTTCCCCCCCCTGGGGCGAACGTAGTCGATGGCATGTGGATCTACAGGGTGAAGCGGCCACCGGGATCTCCTCCGGTCTTCAAGGCGCGCTACGTGGCTAGAGGTTTCAGTCAGCGCGAGGGAGTTGACTTCTTTCAGACCTTCGCGCCCACCCCGAAGATGACCACTCTTCGGGTGTTACTGCACGTAGCGGCACAGAGAGACTACGAGTTACACTCTCTCGACTTCTCTACTGCGTTTCTTCAGGGTAGCCTACACGAGGAGGTCTGGCTGCGTCGTCCCTCTGCCTTCACTGGCACTTTCCCTCCTGGGACCCAGTGGAGGCTGAGGCGACCTGTCTACGGTCTCCGTCAGGCTCCTCGTGAGTGGCACGACACTCTTCGTTCTACCCTCTCTGACCTTGGGTTCCAGCCGTCTTCTGCCGACCCGTCGCTGTTCGTTCGTCGTGGCTCTACACCGTTCTTTGTTCTGGTCTACGTCGACGACCTGGTTTTCGCCACTGCTGACAGGGTTGCCTTGGCAGACGTGAAGTCCGAACTGCAGAAGAGACACACGTGCACTGACCTTGGTGAGCTGCGCCACTACCTTGGCCTGCAGATCACCAGGGACAGAGCTGCTCGCACCATTACACTCTCACAGTCACACATGGTGCAGCAGGTCCTTCAGCGGTTCAAGCTTCAGCACTCCACAGTACAGCGCACACCTCTTGCTGTTGACCACAGACTCACTGGACCCTTTCCTGATGAGCCGTTTGAGTCCAGTGGTCCCTACGCAGAGCTAGTGGGCTGCCTCATGTACCTGATGACTTGTACTCGCCCGGACCTCGCCTTCCCTCTCAGCGTCCTTGCTCGCTTTGTTGCGCCCGGGAGGCACCGTCCTGTTCACTGGACGGCAGTTGTGAGGGTGGCGAAGTACCTAGCGACGACATCAGGCGTGGGGCTAGTTCTTGGAGGGCAGCAGCCTGTCGTACTTACTGGTCACTGTGACTCTTCTTACGCTGACGACGCTGAGACTCACAGGTCTACTCAGGGGTACTGTTTCAACTTGGGTTCTGGAGCTGTTTCGTGGCGGTCCACGCGCTCCTCTTCGGTCTCGACCTCTACAGCTGAGGCTGAGATCTACGCTGGTGCCATGGCGGCACAGGAGCTGCGTTGGTTGACGTTTTTGCTCGCTGACCTTGGTGAGCGGCCGAGCTCTGCACCGACCTTGTTCACTGACAACAAGGCGTCGATTCTCCTCTGTCGTGAGCCACGACTGGAGAGCAGAGTGAAGCACATTCACGTCAGGTACTTCCTTCTGCGAGAGTTGCAGAGGCGTGGACAGGCTCGCTTCGAGTTTGTGGAGTCCGAGGCCAACACTGCAGACATCTTCACCAAGGCGCTTCCGCCTTGTGACCACCAGAGGTGTTGTGTGCAGTTAGGCCTTGTTGACACAGGTTCTAGTCGTGTATAGGCTTGAGTTTACTGTTTGCTTTGCTTGTACTCTTGCTATACACACTTGTGAACTCTTGGACTGGTCTTGTGGCCACTGTTGCTTGTGCTCAGAATGTGTGGTGACGTTGTGATCCACCCTGAGCTTTGTATCTTTGTGACTAGTCTTGTGACCGTACACTTTTGGTTTTGCTAGACACCCCTCACTTAGGCTATGGGGGTGTGTCAAATGTTGTAGCCTTAGTGAAGTTTGTCTTAGGGGGTACAGATGTTAGGGTTTGTTATATGTACCCCAATCCACATCAATGAACACACACTTTCATTCTTGACAGTTCTCGATACTGTGTGCTTCCTTAGCTGCGGTGAGGAGTGCACAGTAATGCTCATTCATTGCTATTCGTAACAACCTAGACATCCGGAATTCAGGGCACCTACGCGAATCTCCATTACAGGGATTTCAGCCAAACCCTTCGTTACAACTCTGATGAGACAGCGTACACGACAGGAAAAAAGCTGATATTTCAGCACAGACAGTTTTAAAAACCCTGAAATTTCAGCAAACACACTTAAAAAAAAAGCTGCCACAACAGCCCCACTATTCTCCCACCACTGAAATCACAGCCTTTTTACCCCTAATCAGCCTTTTTTCACTGACTTCTGAGGGCCTGACATGGATCAACCTTCATTTTGTCTTTCTGGGCTCCTCTTACCGCTTGATCATTTTTGGTTTAAACATCAGGGTTGCATTAAGCACAGCAGTTACGGTAAGCTCTTGCTTTTCGCCCTTGACTCTACAGTATCTTAATGAAATCCGTTATCGTGGTAACCGCCTGGTCCACATTGTTACTCAGGGAGTGGTCGGCTCCAGGAATTAGGGCAGGGGTGGCACCACCCATCGCCGCACAGAGCCTGAAGAAAGGGTGGAGGGGTGAACAATAGCATAAAAAGACTGTATTTTGACACGTAGAAAGGAAAAGGCTCCTTGAATCAGAGCATTGGAGGCACCGCCCATAGCAGCACAGAGCCTGTAAGAAGAGTGGTGGGAAGAACAGATGCATGGAATGGTTGGGTTATTGTCCACTGTGTTACTCTGGGAGTGGTGGGCTAGAGGAATCAGGGCAGGGGTGGCACCGCCCATAGCAGCACAGAGCCTGAAGCGTGGTGGGATCAAGAGTAGCATAAATAGATAGTGTTTTCACACATAGAAAAGGAAAAGGAGTGGAAAAGGAAAAGGAATGGTGGGCTACAGCAATCAGAGCAGGAGTGGCACCACCAATAGCAGCACAGAGCCTAAAAGGGTAGGGGGGTTAACAATTGCATGAAATGGTTGTGTGTCCGCGTATGGGTAGAACTGTAAAGAAATAATAAAGACAAATAAGGAGGGTGAAGAGAAGAGAGAAATAGAGGAGAGGGAAGAGAGAAGGCAGAGAGGAGAGGGAAGTGAGGGAAGGGAAGACAGAAAAGGGAAGAGAGGGAAGCGACGAGAGGAAAAGGAAGAAAGTAAAAGCGAAGGAACAAACAAAGAGAAAAGAAGAAAAGCAAAGAAGGACGCAGCAGTGGAACAGGTGATGAAAGTTGCAAAGGCGAGAGAAAGAATGAAAGAAAGTAGGAATCTTACTTCTGAGATAGCTTTTCCTTGTCTAGGATTCTTGGCACGTATTGAGATGTCTCAAAGCAGAAGGAATGGAATGAAACCAGATACTTACCTCTCTAGTAGCTTTTTCTTGTCTATGGAACTTGGCACGTACTGATCCTCTCCTGATAGAATCACCTGGGTGGATGGGAAGATGGTGCGAGCATGGATAGGAGGAGCACGGTGCATGGATGAATGGGAGCATGGTGCATTCATGTATGAGGGCATGGTGGATATGACTATGACGCTACAAGTTGACTTTTGAGTTGACTCAGTTGACTTTTGAGTCGACTCAAAAGTCAACTAGCATGGTGCATTCATGTATGAGGGCATGGTGGATATGACTATGACGCTACAGAAACTGCTGGCATCATTGTGAGATGAGAGGCCGCCACACTGCCAGACAGGCCTGCGTTAAATGCATGTATGAACGGCCCTGATCTCACACCACACCACGGCACAAGATTTCACCAACATCTCGCTAGACCCGACAATCATCTCGGTCCTTCATCTCACCACCATTATACACCACATTTCATGCCAAGCCATGGTCAGATATTTTCATTCGTCTCACCAGGCATGGCCATGGCCCCATGTGCCCCAACCACTCCTTCAACTCACCACACTCCCACGCCACACAACCTTACCCAAGAAATCACTGATGCAATCCCACACCATCTCATTCGTCTCACCAGGCACGGCCATAGCCCCATGTGCCCCAACCACTCCTTCAACTCCTCATGATCCGACCCAAGTCACACAAGCTAAAACAAGAGCGAACACACACACAGCCCCCACACCGTCTCACCACGCACGGCCATGCGCCCATGTGCCCCAACACTCCCGTGCTTGGTGCCCGTGCTTTCTGTTGCAAACACATGCCACACCAAGCCTCTCACCACGCACGACCATGCGCCCATGTGCCCCAGCCGCTGCTCCAACTCCCCACAATGCCACAGCTACCCCAGTGAACCCCTAGTTAGACCAATGAGCTCATGCCTCTCACCACGCACTGCCATGCGCCCAGGTGCCCCAGCCGCTCCTTCAACTCTTCATCTGAAAAGTCTGAACTGAACATGTCATCGTCCCCTCCCGTGCATGATAGCCAAGAGACCTCACACCCACAGCACCGTCCCACAGCCTCTCTCACCAGGCATGGCAATGCACCCATGTGCCCCAATCTCTCCTTCAACTCCTCATCCGGAAAATCAGAGCTGAACAAGTCATCGTCCCCTCCCGTGCACGCGAGGGAGTGGAACCTGGGAGAGAGGGTAGATGAGAGGGAGTATGAGAGGGCAGATGAAAGTATGCACTGAACAAGTCGTCGTCCCCTCCCGTGCACGCGAGGGAGTGGAACCTGGGAGAGAGGGTAGATGAGAGGGAGTATGAGAGGGCAGATGAAAGGATGCACTGAACAAGTCGTCGTCCCCTCCCGTGCACGCGAGGGAGTGGAACCTGGGAGAGAGGGTAGATGAGAGGGAGTATGAGAGGGCAGATGAAAGTATGCACTGAACAAGTCGTCGTCCCCTCCCGTGCACGCGAGGGAGTGGAACCTGGGAGAGAGGTTAGATGAGAGGGAGTATGAGAGGGCAGATGAAAGTATGCACTGAACAAGTCGTCGTCCCCTCCCGTGCACGCGAGGGAGTGGAACCTGGGAGAGAGGGTAGATGAGAGGGAGTATGAGAGGGCAGATGAAAGTATGCACTGAGCAAGTCGTCGTCCCCTCCCGTGCACGCGAGGGAGTGGAACCTGGGAGAGAGGGTAGATGAGAGGGAGTATGAGAGGGCAGATGAAAGTATGCACTGAGCAAGTCGTCGTCCCCTCCCGTGCACGCGAGGGAGTGGAACCTGGGAGAGAGGGTAGATGAGAGGGAGTATGAGAGGGCAGATGAAAGTATGCACTGAACAAGTCGTCGTCCCCTCCCGTGCACGCGAGGGAGTGGAACCTGGGAGAGAGGGTAGATGAGAGGGAGTATGAGAGGGCAGATGAAAGTATGCACTGAACAAGTCGTCGTCCCCTCCCGTGCACGCGAGGGAGTGGAAGAACCTGCAGGAGGGGGGCGAGGTATGGCGATGGGGGGTGAGAGGGGGGCGAGGTATGGCGATGGGGGGATGTATGGACCTTTCCAAACGCGTTCCCCCAAACGAGGCGTGTTGAGAAGCCTGAACTGAACATGTCGTCGTCCCCTCCCGTGCACGCGAGGGACTGGAACCTGCAGGAAGGGTATGTAGGAGGGCAGAAATGTGTAGGTGGGGGAGGGGGAGCGGGCGGGTTATGTGCACCGGAGGAGGCGAACAGTATGAGCTGAGCATCATGCCAGCAGAGGAGCTGTTATGTCTCCTCCCGTGCATGCCAGCAGGGGAGCTGTTATGTCTCCTCCCGTGCATGCCAGCAGGGGAGCTGTTATGTCTCCTCCCGTCCATGACAGCAGAGGAGCTGTTATGTCTCCTCCCGTGCATGCCAGCAGGGGAGCTGTTATGTCTCCTCCCGTGCATGCCAGCAGAGGAGCTGTTATGTCTCCTCCCGTGCATGCCAGCAGGGGAGCTGTTATGTCTCCTCCCGTCCATGCCAGCAGGGGAGTGGAACCTGCAGGGAGGGCTGACGTGGCGCATGCCGGAGTTACTTTTTGGAGTGTCTTCAAGAGGATTTTTACAAGGGTTCTCAGGAGGGTTCTCAGGAAGGTTCTCAGAAGAATTCCCAAAAAGTATCTTCACCACGAAAGGCAGTTATCTCTGCTCGTGTTGCAGGTTCCTTGGCTGGCTTGTTAGACCCATTCTTCAGTCGGCTCAAAAGTTCTCGAAGTTCTCAAAGATTTTGCGAATCCCCACCAGAGAGGGCAGTGACTGGCTTGCTAGACTAGACGTACCTGTTCGCTGTGATTGGTGCGAGCGGATCGGCACTTCTCGGCATCATCTCGGCGCCTCTGCCGCCCGCAATCATGGCCTGCGCCGCCCGTTTCATCTCCTCAAAGGCATCCTCTGTGTCCTTCCCCCCTTCCCTCGCCTGCTGCTCCATGCACTCCCTGTCACTCGTTGGGGCCTGGTGAGGGGTGAAAGGGAATGTGGGGGTGATGGGAAATCATGGCTAGTGCCACCTGCTTCATCGCCTCAAATGCTTCCTCAGCTTCCCTCCCCGCCTCCCTCGCCTGCTGCTGCATGCACTCCCTGTCACTCGTTGGGGCCTGGTGGGGGGTGAAAGGGAATGTGGGGGTGATGGGAAATCATGGCTAGTGCCACCCGCTTCATCTCTTCGAATGCCTCCTCTGCTTCCCTCCCCCCCTTCCCTCGCCTGCTGCTGCATGCACTCCCTGTCACTCGTTGGGGCCTGGTGGGGGGGAAGGCAGGGAGGGATGGGATGTGGTATGGGAGAATGGGAGTGATCATGGCCTGTGCTTCTCGTTTCATCTCATCAAATGCCTCCTCAGCTTCCCTCCCCCCCTCCCTCGCCTGCTGCTCCATGCACTCCCTGTCACTCGTTGGGGCCTGGTGGGGGGGAAGGAAGGGAAGAAAGGAATACGGTATGGGAGTGATCATAGCCTGTGCCACCTGATTCATAACCTGTCACTCCTCAGACTCCTCCCCTCCCTCCATCCCCTGCTGCTCCATGCACTCCCTGTCACTCGTTGGTGCCTATTCGTAGGCGAAACGGAAGGAAGCGAGACTAAGATGTGATGAACGGGTTTCAATGACTGTGGCTTGTCAGCTAGCTGGGATCAGGACTAGAAACTAGGATCTCTGCTGAGAACACCTGGAAAACCACCTGGAAAACATAACCTGGAATCAAAATTGATGGCACTTGGAGAACTACCTGAAAGCACCTGGAAAACCACAGAATGCATCTAAGAACAAGCGGTGGAAACAATATGGCATCACCTGGAAAACCACCTGGCGGCACCTGAAGAATGGCAGCACCTGAAGAATGGCGGCACCTGAAGAATGGCGGCACCTGAAGAATGGCGGCACCTGAAGAATGGCGGCACCTGAAGAATGGCGGCTTTGACTGCGCTGCGATGGATAGCTTTAGTGCTCTTGAGATACGCCACTATGTCCTGATGGGAGAGGGGAAGGGTGGGGGGGGGGGGAGTGGGAGAGGTATACCACACTGCACTGCACCGCACTGCACCCTTCTGAGGCCAATGCTGTGGTGGGTGCAGTTAGGGCTCTTGAAATATGTCACTATATAAAGGGAGACTCGTTGGGGGGGAGGGAGATATATACCACACTGTACCGCACTGCATGCCTGCACAGAACCGCACTGCACCCTTCTGACAGCAATGCTGCGGTGGGTGCATCTTTGGCTCTTGAGAAATGCCACTATGTCCTGATAAAGGAGGAGGCGAGGGAAGGAAAAAGGGAGACGGGGGAGTGGGAGAGATATACCGCAGTGCACCGTACTGCACCCCGCTGACATCAGTGGCGAGGTGGGTGCATCTTTGGCTCTTGAGATATGCCACTGTGTGCTGATAAAGGAGGAGGGGGGAGGCATGTGGGGAGGGAGAGATATACATACACGGTATACCACACCGCACCGCACTGCACACCTCGGACGTCAATGCTGCGGTGCATGGCCCGGCCCGACCCGGGCCGAATCAAGGAGATTGTGGCCCGGGCCCGGGCATATGGTACTCGGGCCGGGATGGCCCTACCCGGGCCATGAAAGGCCCGACCCGGGCCGGGCCCGGCCCGGCCCGGATGAAGTTCAGGGCCTGCTTTTAACGCTTCGATCCGGGCTGGCCTGGCCCGAAATTGGCGGGCCAATGTCGGGCTGCCGACGGCCCGGCGGGCCGGGCCGGCCCGGCCCGCCACGAGCCGAAACCCAAAATCTGAGGCCCGGCCCGGGGCAATTCCGGGCCGGCCCGACCCGGGCCGGGCCCAGCCCGGATTTTTGCTCATCTTTGGCTCTTGAGGTATGCCGCTATGTGCTGATAAAGGAGGAGGGGGGAGGCATGTGGGGAGGGAGAGATATACATACACGGTATACCACACCGCACCGCACTGCACACCTCGGACGTCAATGCTGCGGTGGGTGCATCTTTGGCTCTTGAGGTATGCCGCTATGTGCTGATAAAGGAGGAGGGGGGAGGCATGTGGGGAGGGAGAGATATACATACACGGTATACCACACCGCACCGCACTGCACCCCACTGGCATCAGCACTGCGGTGGGTGCATCTTTGGCTCTTGAGATATGCCACTATGACCTGATAAAGGAGGAGGGGAGGGAAGGAAAAAGGGAGAGGAGGGAGTGGGAGAGATATACCGCAGTGCACCGTACTGCACCCCGCTGACATCAGTAGCGAGGTGGGTGCATCTTTGGCTCTTGAGGTATGCCGCTATGTGCTGATAAAGGAGGAGGGGGAAGGCATGTGGGGAGAGGGAAATGGGAGGCATGTGGGGAGGGGGGAGATATGTTGGGAGGAGGCAGGGGAGAGGGTAGACATGTTGGGGGGATGAAACTGGGCGAAGCGGGAACCGCTTCTTTTAAAACACTTCTTTGAGACGTTTCAAACACTTCTTTGAGACGTTTCAAACACTTTTTTGAGACGTTTCAAACATTTCTTTTATCGAAAGGAAGGAGGTGATTCTGACAAGACCCACTGGCAGGAGGCAGGGGAGAGAGTAGACATGTTGGGGGGATGAAACTGGGCAAAGCGGGTGGCCAAACGGAAGGAGGCGATTCTGAGAAGTCACACTGGCAGGAGTAGCCATGTGATACAAGAAGTGTTTTGAGACGTTTCAAAACACTCCTTTTATTGAAAGGAAGGAGGCAATTCTGAGAAGACACACTGGCAGGAGGCTGATAGGGATTTGGGAACCGCGGGGCACCTATAAGGGACGTGTTGGGGGAGGAGATTGGGAAACACGGGATGGCCAAAAGGAAGGAGGCAACTCTGAGAAGACACACTGGCAGGAGGCTGATAGGGAGCTGGGAGCCGCGGGGCACGTATAAGGGACGTGTTGAGGGAGGAGATTGGGAAACACGAGATGGCCAAAAGGAAGGAGGCAATAGGGAAGACGCACTGGCAGGAGTAGCCACGTGATAAAAGCAGTGTTTCGAGACGTTTCAAAACACTTGTTTCATCGAAAGGAAGGAGGCGATTCTGAGAAGACACACTGGCAGGAGGCTGATAGGGAGCTGGGAGCCGCGGGGCACCTATAAGGGACGAGACATTTCTGGGAAAAGTGTGTGGGGCAGAGTGTATGGGGCATGGTGGGTATGGGGCATGGTGGTTATGGTATAAGGCATGGTGGTTACGGTATGGGGCATGCTGCTGGGTACGGGGCATGTTGGGTATGGGGCAACGTGACTTTGTCCTCTGCTAAATTCACCTGGCATGCCATTGCCCTCTGTTGTGTGCACCTGACGAACCATCGCCTTCTGTTGCAATCTCCTGGCAAGGTGTTCTATTGGATTCACCTGATATGTCATTTTCCTCAATATACCAGGCATTCTCTGTTGTATTCACCTGGCATGCACGTCCTCTGTTGTATTCACCTGGCATGCACGTCCTCTGTTGTATTCACCTGGCAGCCCGTGCTGTGGCCGACCAGGACGACCTCCGAGGCCTGGTACCGCTTGAGGATGTAAGCGATGAGCTCATCTATTTCGGCAGCATCCTGCCATGGGACATTGGAATATAGAGCATGGGGCATGGGGCAGTGCGTGAAGCAAGCAAGGTGACGTGGCTTTGAGTCAACTGAACAGTTGTGCTACTGAGACGTCTCGTGTAGAGAGGGTGTTTTTGAGACGTCTCAAAAACACCCTCTCTACAATTGGAATATAGAGCATGGGACATGGGGCCGTGCGTGGAGCAAGGTGGCTTTAAGTCAACTGAACAGTCGTGCTACCCAGAACTGCCTTTGACTCGCCACAAAAGAGACTCATCAGTCCACTGACCCTAGATCTTATCTTCACACACACCCCCTCTCTCCACTCCCTACCTGCTCCAGTGACGCAGCGCCATATCTAAAGCAGGACGACGACAGCTGCGTCTGCAGCAGCAGCACCGCCATGCCCCACAGCCGAGATCCCACCACACGCACCCTCACTCAACTTGCCTTGCCCCACCACCTCTAACGACGATGCGCCATATCTAAAGCAGGACGACGACAGCTGCGTCTGTAGCAGCGACCAATGGGCGGCTGTAGGGTAATGTATATATAGGTGTTACTTTTGAGAATTCTCATCTGCAGCCAGTGCAACTCACCCCCTGTGACACCCCATTTGCCTGCCTGCTCCAGCGATGCTGGACCATATCCCATGTAGGATGATGACAGCTGCGACTGCAGCAGCAGCAGCAGCAGACTGAGGCCCATTGCACTGCCATACCCCCCTCCGCCCTACCTGCTCCCACCCCCTCCGCCCCACCCCCTCCGCCCTACCTGCTCCAGTGACGCTGCACCATTCCCCCACTCTCCGCCCTACCTGCTCCAGTGACGCTGCACCATTCCCCCACTCTCCGCCCTACCTGCTCTAACGACGCTGCGCCGTGTCCAAAGTAAGACGGCAACAGCTGAGTCTGTAGCAGTGACCAGTGGGCGGCTGTGGGGTAATGCATATACAGTGCAACTCAGCTCACCCCCTGTGACACCCCACATGCTCACCTGCTCTAGTGAAGCAGCGCCGTGTCCGAAGTAAGACGACGACAGCTGAGTCTGCAGCAGTGACCAACTGCCAGCGAGGCACAACTTGCATCGCATCGTGATACCGATGCATACACTGCAGTAGGACGACAGCTGAGTCTGCAGCAGCAGCAGTGACCAACTGCCAGTGAGGCACACTTGCATCGCATCTACATACACTGTACGTACGTAGTGATACAGATGCATACACTGTACGTAGTGATACAGATGCATACACTGTACGTAGTGATACAGATGCATACACTGTACGTAGTGATACAGATGCATACACTGTACGTAGTGATACAGATGCATACACTGTACGTAGTGATACAGATGCATACACTGTACGTAGTGATACAGATGCATACACTGTAGGTACGTAGTGATACAGATGCATACACTGTACGTAGTGATACAGATGCATACACTGTACGTAGTGATACAGATGCATACACTGTACGTAGTGATACAGATGCATACACTGTACGTACGTAGTGATACAGATGCATACACTGTACGTACGTAGTGATACAGATGCATACACTGTACGTAGTGATACAGATGCATACACTGTACGTAGTGATACAGATGCATACACTGTACGTAGTGATACAGATGCATACACTGTACGTACGTAGTGATACAGATGCATACACTGTACGTAGTGATACAGATGCATACACTGTACGTAGTGATAGAGATGCATACACTGTACGTAGTGATACAGATGCATACACTGCAGTGACTGCACGCGCACTCCCCACCTGCTCTGAGGTGGTTTTTGAGGCGCCTCAAAAACCACCTCAATTGCAAGCGAGGCACACTTGCATTGCATCGTGATACAGATGCATACACTGCACGCCCACTCCCCAACTGCTCTAACGGCGTTGCCCCGTATCCAAAGTAAGACGACGACAGCTGAGTCTGCAGCAGCGACCAACGAGCGGCTGAGGGCCGCTGGATTTGTACACAGTGCACTCACCTCCTGGGATATCCCCGTGTATGAAGAAGTGTTTTGAGACGTCTCAAAACACGGCCGCTGGATATGTACACAGTGCACTCACCTCCTGTGATATCCAGGTGACTTTTGAGTCGACTCAAAAGTCACCTCGTTACAATGGCACTGTATACAGTGCACTCACCTCCTGGGATATCCCCACTTGCCATACCTGCTCTAATGACGCAGCGCCGTATCCAAAGTAAGACGATGAAAGCTGAGTCTGCAGCAATGACCAATGGGCGGCTGCCAGCTCGGACGCCAGCCTGGCGGTGTACTGCGTCGGCAGCAGCCCGTCCGTGAGGCCACCAAGGATGATGACGTGGCGGGGGAAATCGGACGAGCGGAAGGCGACCTGAGAGGGGAAAGTGGGAGAGAAGACAGGAGGAAGAGATGACTTATGTATGAGACCCCCCTTCCCCCCCACCTTCCTCCACCTAAGATGGTGGCATGGCGAAGGAAAGAGAGTGTTAAATTTCTCCTTCCCTAGGATGATGACGTGGCGGGGGAAGTCGTATGAACGGAATGCAACCTGGGAGGTGGAGGGTGGAGGAGGGGGGGGGATGGGGGTAAAGGATTGTTCTATGTGATCCTGCCCCTTCCCTAGGATGATGACGTGGCAGGGGAAGTCGTTTGAGCGGAAGGCGACCTGAGAGGGGCAAGTGGGAGAGAAGACAGGAGGAGGAGATGACTTGTGTATGAGACCCCCCCTTCCCCCCACCGCTGCAGGGTATTTTTGTGAATTCTCAAAAATAACCTGCAGGAACGTGGGAGAGAAGACAGGAGGAAGAGATGACTTGTGTATGAGCGGAAGGCGACCTGGAGGTAAGGCGGAAGTCACGAGGAGAGGGTGGGGGGGGGGAAGAGGGGCGGAGAGAAACAAGTCAGGATGATGTGACGTGAGACACGACCTGTGAGATCCTTTTGAGAATTCTCGAAAGCGCTTTCCATGCTTCTGAGAATTTTTTAAAAATGATGTGGGACACGACCTGTGATATCATTCCACCCCCCCCTCCTCTCCCCCATCTCCACCTAGGATGATGATGTGGCAGGGAAATCGGACGAGCGAAGAGCAACCTGGGGGAAGGCGAGAGAGAGACGGTGGGAGGGGAAGGGGGGGAATAGGGGGTGCGCGGAGGGGAGGGGGGGGGGAGGGGAGGGAGGTTGTTATCTGTGACGTGGAGGGGGAAGTCGGACGGACGGAAGACTTTTGAGTCGACTCAAAAGTCACCTCGTTTTGAGTCGACTCAAAAGTCAACTCAAGAGTCGACCCATAATTCACCTCTGTGACGTGGAGGGGGAAGTCGGACGGACGGAAGGCGACGTGGGGGAAAGGCGAGAGACACAGGGAGGGTTAGCCACGTGATAAAAGTTGAGTTCTGAGACGTCTCAGAACTCAACTTTTATCACGGAAGGCCACCTGGAAGGAAGGAGAGAGACACACGAGGGGTCCCTGCGTCTTCCACAGATCACAGGGAGAAACAAGTTACCTGTTGAGTCCCTTCCCCCCTCCCCCCTTCTCCCCTCTTCCTTCCCCATTCTCTGCTTCCCCCTCCCCTTCTCCCCCGCCTCCACCTAGGATGATGACGTGGCGGGGGAAGCCGAACGAGGAGGGCGACCTGGGATGAGCGAGGCGCGCAGGGATTGGTTGGAGATTCAGTGCGAGGTGTATGCTTATAATGAGTAAACACTATAGCGAGGACGCACCTTAACGCCCATCTCCCCCCACCGGAACAGCACCCCGCGCATCTCCATCCCCACGCCCCCCGCTCCGCCATCCACGTTTTCCGCCTCCTCGATTATACCGCCGCTCGCCATTGTCCCGCTTTCACCGCCGCTTATCACGGCGCTTCCACCAGCGAATCGCGAAACCCCGCCGGCGCTACACGACCGGCAAATCGCCTTTCGCCGAAATTTCCCGCCTTTCCGCCGGCTGCTTGTGAATTCTCGCCAAAAACCAGGCAGCACGATATTCCCAAGGCGTCCTATCGGGGAATCACTAGCAGAGAATCCGAGATTCGCGGAGATCCCTAGACAAGACGGAATCCGTCGAGCCGACTGAATCTGGATTGGCCAAAACGAGGTCAACCCTAACGAGCCCATGGAACGCCCATGGCCCACTCGCGGACCGACACGTGGAATGGCGCGTCTGGGGGGAAGTGTGCAAGCGCGCGCCGTCTGAATACAGTTTTTTCGCGGGATTCGCGGCGTCGGAGGTACGTTTCGGTCTGTGTGGGTGCGGTGGTGATGGTGGACGAGGGAGGATTTACGCATCCGTTACTGCTTTGTTCCGCTGTTGCTTTAAGCCATTTCCTAGCATATCTAAACAAATCTTATTGAACATATCTTAGAAGGTTTCAGTTGATTGACAACTTGAAACTTTCTGATTGGCAACTACCTATAAAGAAATAATCATAACGAGACTCTCGCCGCTGTATGCTTTTAACCTTGCAGCAATACCACAGCAGAGCCAAACTACCGTCATACCCCGGATATACCCCCTATGGAGGGCAATAATAAAACAGGTTTTTTTAGGGGGGTGGGCTTATAATTGAGTAAATATATAAGCGCCGGCGTTTATAAAATGACATATATGTTTTTTATATTTTTTAACACCATACTGTAGATCTCGTGCTTGCCTTTTCAATCGAGTCGAAGTTACATGGGGTCGTCTGTGAAATTCTCTCTCGCGCAGGGAGATACACCCAATCTGACTCACATCCAGCTCCTGACAGCTCCTGACAGCTCCTGCTGACTGGACCCGCATCCAGTGCAGGGTCCGAATGTGAAGGGAACCGAATCTGCAACACATCCGCCTGCTAAAGTAAAAATCGTTACAGCGTTTTGAACACATTTCAAATTTTAAAGTTTACGTGCGCTTATAATAAAACAAGTTTTTTCAGGGGGTGCGCTTATAATCGAGCAGGGGATATAAGCGCCACACGCCAATTAAAAGCGCCAGGCGCTTATCCGAGGGTGGCGCTTATATCTGGAGTATGACGGTACCAGAAACAACAATGGTTGCTTGCTCCCCCTCATCAGAATCTTTGCAAGCAGCATCCACTGGTTTCCCAGTTTCGAGCTGAGGGCTGACCACGCAAAAGGGGGTGATATGCATGGCCTCTCCTTGCATTATTAAAAATCAGCCTCTTCAGCATGCGAACCATCTGATACTACGGTAACTGACATACGTCCTAATTACTGTAGTCTAGTTGGCACCCAGGATGGAATTGCCTTGGGAGAAATGACACTGAACACGCCCTCAACAGCAGTGCGGCCTCCCGTTGCCGGAACAGCACCCTCCCCTCTTGCAGCACATCTGCCCCCCGCAGCACGGGTACTCCGAGTCCTGTGGGATTACCCGAAAAAGAAACAGTGAAGAAAAACAGTGGATCGGCACACAAAAACAGTGAAGTTTTTTTCTGCACTCAAGGAGCAATAACCTCCCCTCTTGCAGCACATCTGCCCCCCTCAACACGGGTACTTCGGGTCCTGTGAAAGTTACGGGAAAAAAGAGGACAAGGGAGAACGGTGAAAGTGGGGAACAAGTAAAGGGAAGAAGGGTGAACGGGGCTAGCGGGGTAGAACACGGAAAGAATCTTACAGGAAAGGGATGAATCGGGTGGAAGGACTGGAAACGGGGAAAGGGGAAAGGAGAAAAAGAGATGGGTGAGTGGGAGGGATGGCGGCAGAGATGGAATGGGTAACGTACAATTTAGCAGGCGCCACTGCAGATAGTGAGAGGAAGGGGAGGAAAAGGGGCAGAAGAGGGGGGATGGGGGGGGGAAGGGGGGGGGTGGGGAAGGGAGAGAAACGGGGAAGTTGGGGGAATTGGGGACGTACAATGCAGCAGGTGCCGCCGCAGAAGGTTCTGGGCGGAAGGGGAGGAATAGGGTCAGGAGAGGTGGGGGCGAGGGGGGGGGGGGGGTAGGGGGGATTTTGGGAGGGGTTAGGGGGACGTACGATGCAGCAGGCACCGCCGCAGAAGATGCTGGGCGGAGAATTGCCCGGGCGGCCCGCGTAGGGGCAGTAGCCCTCGCCGCCTCCTGCGCTGCTCGTGCTCCGCTTCCCGTGCTTCCTTGTCTGGTATGCCCCGCTACCGCTGCGCTGCTCGTGCTCGCGCTCCGCTTCCCGTGCTTCCTTGTCTGGTATGCCCCGCTACCGCCGCTTCCGCTGCTGCTGCTGCCGCTGCCGCTGCTGGTGTTGCTACTAGACTTGTGTTTTTTGGAGTTTTCGCTGCGACTCTTGGTGGCCTCGCTAGTCTTGCTGGTGTGGCTAGAAGAGGAGGAGGACGAGGAGGAGGAATGAGAGTCACTGGAAGATCTTAGCACGCGCCCGCCATTGATCCCCCAAGCGTCGGCGCGATCCCCGCCGCTGCTGGCGGCATGCGGGCCCGACGCGATTTCCGCTTCACTGGCCCCAGAGTCGGTTTCAGGAGCGGCAGCTGCTCGCAGTAAGAGTTGTTCGGAGGAGAGGACGACGATAGCGGTCGTTACAACCGCAAGGAGGAGGTAACGAGTGGTGGAAGCCATTATGATCGTGGTCGATCGGTTTGCTGGCGGATGCGAGTAGAAGATGTTTGAGCTATTTCAGTCTCACGGATAAGCTGCTGGTTTGATCGACAAAGAGGTTGAATCGACTGATAAGGTATTGACATCAGTCTGGTAGTTATGCTGATCGCGTTTCACGCAGCACGGATTCGAATCGCGACGACGATAGCAGGTTTTCATCAAAACTCTGCAGGAGCTGAATTGGGGGGAGCAGTTGAGGTGTGGAGGTAGGATTGGGTGGGTGGTGGTGAGGTGAAATCCTGTCGGCGATTGAAGTGTTTTGCGAAGCGCGCAATGTTGCGTGGCGGCGAATGGGATGGGAGGCATTTTTCCCGCTTGGCGTGGCGTGAGGGAGACTGATGGGGGTGGTGGTGGTGTGGTGTCCCTGGCAGGGCACTTTTCATCGTGGCGCCGCACTGCTGGTCAAAAGCTGGAGTCGTGGTCCATTTTTTCTGACTGCACATCCGTATGGTTTCGGATGGTTCACGATTGTTTTTCTACGGTTCGAAACATATTTGCGGGATTATCAGGAAACAGAGCAGATCCACTCAAGGGACCGCGTCAGGGCTGCTCAGGGCTTCAAGTTTCCGTTGACCCGAGAAAGGTATGCTTCGAGAGCTTCGACAAGATACAACACCGGCAATTGCTTTGCTAACATAAAACCAAAACAACAATATTTCTCAGCTCTTGCGTATTCATAATGTTGAAAACAGATATGTTACTGGTTTTAGGGGGAAAAAACCTCATCCGGGTGTCAAACCGTCTGCTGTTTGCAACCAGATCTGCTTTTGACAAGGATGATATGGTTCAGCTGACACCACACTACACCACATTGCACCGCATAATACCCAACCACACTACACCACACCACCCTGTTGTCACTCTCTTGGATACGTTCTCCACTTGTAGTATCCAGTCGCATCACCTCGCCACTCATAACACCTCGTCCCATAGCTTCGCCACTCCTAGTAGCTCCTCGCATAGCTTCGCACTCGTTCGCGTAGCTTCGCCAGCGTCGTCACGAATCAGACACACCCTTTCATCCGTACACGGGCGCCCGTCCGTCCGCCGCGTCCGCATCCAAGGCACTATTCATCCTCGCGATTCGCGAATCATCTTGCCGTAGAGGTACGTTTCGCGGTTCATCCCTCGCCTGCCTTTGATCAGACTCGAAAGTAATTCCAAAACTCATTTTGAATGTCAGCCGATCACCTCGCCATAGAAGTGAGTCCTCCTCGCATGCCAGCTTAACTGACGGCGTGGCGTGTGACTTACAGGACAAGGAGGTCAATCTTAGCGGCGCCTAAGAAAAAGACATCAGTAAGAACTGCACTGTCAAACAGTTACACGACTTTATACCACCCGGATTGTCATTCTTAGGCGTATTTTTCCGCCTTGCTACCCCACCAATTCACCGCTACTACCGCCAGGAATACCTCGTGTGATGAGTCTATTCATAATTCGACTCAAAAGTAAATAATTTCCGCCCTGCTACCCCACCAATTCATCACAACTACCGCCACGAATACCCCTTCATCCGTCTCCGTCTCATTCCACCCTCGGGGCTCGCATCCCGTCACCACCTCCCCTTCCAGCAAGCCCCATGGGAGCAGAGTATCTAGACGCTGGGGAACGAGCGGAACCAGCAGTGGATGTGCCTGTGGATGTACTTTGATCCCCCCGTCCACTCCTGCTCCTCTCTTTCCTCGTGCTATCCAGCAGGCGCCATGGGAGCGGAGTATCTAGACGCAGGGGAACGAGCGGAACCAGCAGTGGATGTGCCTGTGGATGAATTGTGATGAGGCTGAAAGTCCCCACGTCCACTCCCGGTCTTCCCTTGATGCAACCCAGCAGGCGCCATGGGAGCGGAGTATTTAGACGCAGGGGAACGAGCGGAACCAGCAGTAGAAGTTTCTGTGGATGAGCGTCTGTCAGCAGAGCCAGCCGCTGAGGGGCGCACGCCAATGACTCTGGAGCAGTACCGTGAATGGAAGGCGAGGAAGGTGAGCTTGTATGTGTATGGGGACCTACTAGGGGACCTGCTAGCAGAGCCAGCCGCTGAGGGGCGCACGCCAATGACTCTGGAGCAGTACCGTGAATGGAAGGCGAGGAAGGTGAGCTTGTATGTGTATGGGGACCTACTAGGGGACCTGCTAGCAGAGCCAGCCGCTGAGGGGCGCACGCCAATGACTCGGGAGCAGTACCGCGCGTGGAAGGCGAGGAAGGTGAGCTTGTATGTGTATGGGGACCTACTAGGGGACCTGCTAGCAGAGCCAGCCGCTGAGGGGCGCACGCCAATGACTCTGGAGCAGTACCGTGAATGGAAGGCGAGGAAGGTGAGCTTGTATGTGTGTGGGGACCTACTAGGGGACCTGCTAGCAGAGCCAGCCGCTGAGGGGCGCACGCCAATGACGCTGGAGCAGTACCGTGAATGGAAGGCGAGGAAGGTGAGCTTGTATGTGTATGGGGACCTACTAGGGGACCTGCTAGCAGAGCCAGCCGCTGAGGGGCGCACGCCAATGACTCGGGAGCAGTACCGCGCGTGGAAGGCGAGGAAGGTGCGTTGTGTTTGAAGGGTGTGCTGTGACTGAAAGCCGGGTTAGAGTCTCATCTGCCAGGGGAGCCAGCAACTGAGGGCGCACGCCAATGACTCTGGAGCAGTACAGGCAATGGAAGGCCAGGAAGGTGAGCGTCAGGTGTGCTAGAAAGCCCTGCTCTGGCCAGATAATACAAGGAACCAGCAGTCGATGCACCTGTGGGTGAGAACCTGCCAGTAGAGCCAGCAACCGCACGTCAATGACTCTGGAGCGGTACCGTGCGTGGAAGGCCAGGAAGGTGAGCGTCAGGTGTGCCAGGGTTCTTGTTTGTCCAGTTGAAAGGAACCAGCAATTCATCCGCCTGTGGATGAGAACCTGCCAGGGGAGCCAGCAGCTGAGGGCCGCACACCAGTGGCCCTGGAGCAGTACCGTGCGTGGAAGGCCAGGAAGGTGAGTTTGAAGGTGTGCCAGGATTCGTTCTTCCTTATCCTCATGAAGGAACCAGCAGTCGATGCACCTGTGGGTGGGTATCTGCCTGCAGAGCCAGCAGCCGAGGGCCAGGCTTGTGCCAATGACTCTGGAGCAGTTCCGCGTGTGGAAGGCCAGGAAGGTGAGTTTGAAAGTGAGCTTCCAGTGTATGTGAAGGATGTGAACAAGGATGTTTTCGTTGTATGTGTGAAGTTTGATTTTCTTCAAGTGTGTGGGGGGCCATGGCTGCCGGGTTGGCCTGAATCCATCATCCGGCGTGGGTCACTTGACTGTTTCTGTTGTGGATTCCGAGGCGCCTCAAAATACACCTCAATGCTCGCGGTTGGCCTGAATTTATCACCCGGCGTGGGTCAGTTTACTGTTTCTGTTGTGGCTGTGGACTTGTCAGTGATTAGCTGTTTATTTTCCTCCCCATTGTTCTCGACCTAAGTTTTTTCGGGATTTATCCCCTTGCCGATCTGATTTTGGTTCTGTCTTATCCCGTCCTTGTCTCTTATGGCTTAGGACCAAGAGGAAAGTGCAAGGAAAGAGGAGGCAGCCAGGAAAAGAGCAGAGGACATAGCAGCGGGGCGAGTGCCTATGAATGGAAGAGAGCTGTTTATCCATGAGCCCTGGGTGTTTGATGATTCGAGATGTACCTAGTTTTGTATATGGTATATTACTGTATGAGCTGAGAACCTCTAATGAATTGCTGATACCGCGTACTGTATGGATCTTTCACCTCACTAGAAACCCGTATATTGCATTCAAAACTTGTGAGCCTGATTGAACCACGCCAAAAAATCGAACCTGCGGAGGTTCGATCGCAGGTTCGGCGTTGATGGGATTTAGGCTTGATCGCAGGTTTGGCGTATGCACGTAACATGTCATACTTCGGTTGTGTACTGATTCGCAGCAGATTTCGCCTGTCGCAGAAGCCCTGTGGGGTAACCACTGTATACCCTGCCTGTCCCACCCCACCCCACCTTTCTCCTCCGCCCTCGCATCTGTTTTCCCCCTCGCTTGTTACCCACCCCTCCCTAATCACGTGCTGAAGTTTATAGACAGCTCGCTAAGTCTGCTCGCTTGAACCTAGCTGGATTCGCGGCAGGCCAGGACGCGTCGACGCCTCGTTTGCGCTTTTGCCGTTCGCGGTTTGAGATTCAAGTATAGGGTTTCGAGGTGAAAGTAAAAGGGACGTCATCGCGCGTCGATCAGGGTGTAGTCGACTTAATTCGCCGATATTACAGACGAGGATCAGACTTTAATTGTCAAGGATCGGACGAGCATTTCAGATTAGTCGTTAAACGTAAAGGATCAGACGTGATCGACTGAAGTCTAGCGTTAACGGTTGAGAATCAAACGGTCACGGTCAGAGTCAGACGTTCGCCGTCAAGGATCTGACGTTAACAGTCAAGGACCAGACGTTAACGGACAGCGTGGGAGCATGGAGATCCCGAGGGAAGACTTTGAGCGAATCATGTTCTTCGAGCAGACGAGGGAGCAGGCGATGGCAGAGTTCAAGAAGAACCCACATGACGCCGATGTGAGTAAGAGTAATCTCACGGGGACTGCTGTTTGGCCCGCTTGAAATGCGAATCATGTTCTTCGAGCAGACGAGGGAGCAGGCCATGGCAGAATGCTAGAGGAAGCCGCATGATGCCGATGTGAGTAGTTTGATGGTGGATTGTTGGTTCAAGCGGTGTACGCTTCAAGAGCAGGAGATGGTAGAGTCCAGAACCCACATGACGCCGATGTGAGTACTTTCACGGGGGCTGTTGGTTCAAGTTGGGCCCGCTTGAATTGCGAATCATGTTTTCCGAGCAGACGAGGGAGCACATGTAGGTGTGCTGAGAATTCAGCAACATATAGACATGGTCGCAGGTATAGTCGCAGAGACTGTCGCAAGTATCGTCGCAGCTGCGGTCGCAGGTACTGTCGCAGGTTGACCGCAGGTATGGTTCCAAGTGCTGTCGCAGGTACGGTCGCTGGTGCGATCGCAGGTACGGTTGCAAGTTCAGCCGCAGGTACAGTCGCAGGTACAGTCGCAGGTACGGTCGCTGGTTCGATCGCAGGTACAGTCGCAGGTGCGGTCGCAGAGCGCAGACCCGTAGCATGTGGCGGGGTTGAGTCGTCCAGGTGTCAGGCGCTGTTATTGTCGAACCCTTGCAAAATCCGGCGAGGTTTTTTCCTTGCGAGGTGACCTTTGAGTCGACTCAGAGGTGAGTCGATCGACTCGAAAGTGAGTCGTCCAGGTGTCAGGCGCTGTTATCGTCGAACCCTTGCAAAATCCGGCGAGGTTTGGTCCTTGCGTTTCTGCTTCTCTGCTTCTCTGCCTCTTCGCGTCTCATATTTTCTGCTTCCCTGCTTCCCTGCTTCTCTGCTTCTCTGCTTCTCTACTTTTCTGCTCATCTGCTCCTCTCCTTTCATCGTCCCCATCTGTGCCACTCAGAATCTGACCAAGCTTGGCCGAACACTCGTGGAGCTGGCGCAATTCATTCAGGGGCAGGAGTCGAACGAGTTTGTTTTCTACCCCTCTGCACTCCTCTGCACTCCTATGCCCTTCTGCTTCCCTCCTTGCAGAATCTGACCAAGCTCGGCCGAACACTCGTGGAGCTGGCGCAATTCATTCAGGGGCAGGAGTCGAATGAGATGCTGGATGGTGAGTGTAACAGAGGGCTTATAACGAGTTTGTAACTAGACGACTTGACTTGTAACGGGGTCTGAGGTTGCCTATAACCAAAATAACTATACTTGCTGGTGGAGCTGGCGCAGCTCATTTAAGGGCAGGAGTCGAACGAGATGCTGGACGGTGAGTGTAACGGGTCTGCTCATAACGAGTCAAAAGGCTGTTGATAAAATGGACTTGCGCGGTTCATTCGGGGGCAGGAGTCGAACGAGATGCTGGACGGTGAGTGTAACGGGTCTGCTTATAACGAGTCAAGAGGCTGCTTTTCAAAGGATTTTATTCAACTGCAAGTTGGCTGCCGCAGCTTATTCAGGGGCAAGAGTCCATTGAGTTGATGGATGGTGAGTGTTACAACGCTTCCCTCCACTTCCCTCCGCTTCCCTCCATCCCCTCCCCTCCCCTCCCCTCCCCTCCCCTCCCCTCCCCTCCCCTCCCCTCCCCTCCCCTCCCCTCTTCCAAATGTTCTTCTCCTCCCCTTCCCCACACTCTATCGTCAGATGCCTTGTCAGTTCGATGAGTCCCTGACGATCTCCCTGTCTTGCCCCAACACCCTCTGACTACTTTTGAGGCGCCTCAAAAGTCGTCTCAGTTCGATGAATCCCTGACCGTCTCCCTGTCTCGCCCCATCACCCTCTGACTACTTTTGAGGCGCCTCAAAAGTCGTCTCAGTTCGATGAGTCCCTGACGATCTCCCTGTCTTGCCCCAACACCCTCTGACTACTTTTGAGGCGCCTCAAAAGTCGTCTCAGTTCGATGAATCCCTGACCGTCTCCCTGTCTCGCCCCAACACCCTCTGACTACTTTTGAGGCGCCTCAAAAGTCGTCTCAGTTCGATGAATCCCTGACCGTCTCCCTGTCTCGCCCCAACACCCTCTGGCTACTTTTGAGGCGCCTCAAAAGTCGTCTCAGTTCGATGAATCCCTGACCATCTCCCTGTCTCGCCCCAACACCCTCTGACTACTTTTGAGGCGCCTCAAAAGTCGTTTCAGTTCGATGAATCCCTGACCGTCTCCCTGTCTCGCCCCAACACCCTCTGGCCTGCGGCGTGCCGGTGGCTCCGAGGCGTCTCACTCAAACGTGCTCCTCCTCCCCTTCAAATGCCGTGTCCAAGTTTGATGAAGCACTCAAGATCGCACTGTCTCGCTCGCCCCAACACCCTCTGGCCTGCGGCGTGCCGGTGGCTCGGAGGGGTCTCACTCAAACGTGCTCCTCCCTTTCCATCCCGTCCCCGATTCTCCCCATCCTCTGCCTTCAAATGCCGCGTCCAAGTTTGATGAGGCTCTCAAGAAGATCTCCCCTTCTCGGCCTGACACTCTGTGGTGGCTTGGCAACGCACAGAGTGCTCTCACAGAGTGCTGTATCCAAGTTTGATGAGGCTCTCAAGATCTCCCCTTCTCGGCCTGACACTCTGTGGTGGCTTGGCAACGCGCACACCACGAAGGGCTTTCAGTCTCAGACGCCTGATGCCTTCAAATGCTGTATCCAAGTTTGATGAGGCTCTCAAGATCTCCCCTTCTCGGCCTGACACTCTGTGGTGGCTTGGCAACGCACAGAGTGCTCTCACAGAGTGCTGTATCCAAGTTTGATGAGGCTCTCAAGATCTCCCCTTCTCGGCCTGACACTCTGTGGTGGCTTGGCAACGCGCACACCACCAGGGGTTTTCATTTCAGGCTCTTTTGGGCTAGGGCACACTCAGTGGGCTTTAAGACGTCCCACAAATCCCCCTCTTCTCCTCCCCTCTCCACTCCTCCTTTCATCTCCTTTCCAAATGATTTCCCTTCCTTCCTTGCCGCGCCCTGTCCTCAGATGCCGTATCAAAATTTGACGAAGCCTTGAAGATCGCCCCATCTCGCCCCGACACGCTGTGGTGGCTCAGCAATGCGCACACCACGAGGGGCTTTCAGACGCCTGACGCCCAATGTTCCACCCCTCTTCTTTCGTTCTTTCCTTTTCTAGATGCTGTCTCGAAATTTGACGAAGCTCTCAAGATCGCCCCATCTCGCCCGGACACGCTGTGGTGGCTCGGCAACGCGCACACCACGAGGGGCTTTCAGACACCTGACGCTACTCTTGCGAACGTCAGCTTTGAAAAGGCCTCCGACTGCTTCAGGAAGGCGCTGGATGCGGTACGTCATGGTTCAATGTGGTTCAGTGCGGTTCAGCGCGGCTCTTTAGCATGTTGGGGTATGGTTTTTCTGTACGGCTTGGCAATGCGCGCACCACGAGGGGATTCCAGACGCCCGATGCCACCCTGGCCAACGCGGTAGGTGTGGTTCAGTGCGGTTCTCCGTGGTTTAGTTGTCATTGCGCACACCACGAGGGGGTTCCAGACACCCGATGCCACAATGGCCAACGTCAGCTTTGAGATCGCACCCCTTCAAACATTCAAACCTTCAACCTTTCAACTTGTAAACCTTCTCCCCCCCATGGCATGGCAGGACCCGAGCAACGACTCCTACCGCTAGTCACTGGTGGGGGCGGTATCCCTTACCCCATCACCTTCAACCCCAATCTGTACCGCACACCCCCCCTTCGTCTCACTGCCTGTGTGCTGGCAGGACCCGAGCAACGACTCCTACCGCAAGCAAGTCACTGGAGGGGCGGTCTCCCTTACCCCTTCACCTTCAACCCCAATCTGTACCGCACACCCCCCCTTCGTTTCACTGCTTGTGTGCCTCACTGGCTGGCAGGACCCGAGCAACGACGCCTACCGCAAGTCTTTGGAGGGGCGTGACGCCTTAACCGTTCACCTTAGAGGCTAATGTGTATCATAAACCCTCCTCCCCTACTGCTTGTGTGCTGGCAGGACCCGAGCAACGACGCCTACCGCAAGTCACTGGAGATCTCTCTGAAGGTGAGACCCCGTTTGGGTGTGTTTTGCTGTGTTTTCCCCACCTGATGCCAAATCCTCTTGGCGTTTCAATTCCGGTGTTTCTGTTGAGATGCATCAGGAGGTGGAGAGACGCAGATACCTCGTAAAGTGTTCTACTTCCTTGGTTATGTTTGGCTGATATTGAGTTGTATCTTATTACTAACAAGTTTTCTTGAACCGGTTGCAGGGCCCGGAGTTGCATCAAGAGGTGCAGAAGCAGATGGCACTACAGCAGGCGCTGGGAGCGGCAGTGCATCCATCGTCCATGGATGCTCCCAAGGTACTGTACTCTCATCAATGCACTTTCAATGTTGTCTAGTGCACTTGAACCGGAGTTGCATCAAGAGGTGCAGAAGCAGATGGCACTACAGCAGGCGCTGGGGGCGGCTGTGCACCCATCGTCCATGGATGCTCCCAAGGTATGACGATCCTTTAATGACCCACTTATCCTGATTTTCGTGGGCTCTTGGTAACATCCGTTGCTGGGGGCGGCTGGGGCAGCAGCAGTCATTGGGGGCGGCTGTCCATCTATCCACCTTCGCCATGTCAGTCGATCTGAACGGGCCTGTTTTCTGATTTCGAGCTGCAGAGTGGTGATTTGAAGTGCCGCACCTCACCGTATGGCTCTGACTGCTTCCCCATCTGCAGGTCCAGAAGAAAAAGAAGAGCAGCGATCTGTGGTATGACGTGGCAGGGTGGGTGATTTTGAGTGTGGGTGTGGTAGCGTGGCTCAGCATCCTCAGTGCGCGAGCGCCGCCCCCTGCCGCTGCCAAGTAATTGGGAGGATAATGGTAGGTAGTTATGCTGCTGCTGCTGCGGCCTATTGGGAGGATAATTCTAGGTATGCTGCTGCAGCATGGTGATTTTAAGTGTGGGTGTGTTGGCTTGGCTTAGCATTCTCAGTGCTGGAGTGCCGCCTCTTGCCGCTGTCAAGTGATCCTGATGCAGTAGCAGCAGCAAGCAACACTACCAAAAGTGGAGGAGCAACTTGAAACGCTGATACAGTAGTTGCTCTGCTGTTCCATTTTGGTAGTTTCAAGATTAGTCCACTGCTGGATAGATGTAGTGTTTCTCCAATGAATACTGGCTACATGTAGCGTGGAAGCTGTCCATTTTCCTCCTATTGATTTGACTACCGCCGTGGTCACTTGGTTGAAATATGGTGAGATGGTGACCATTGAAACATGGTTCAACAGATAGGGCTGTCCATTTGGAATGTGAAGTTGTCTGCACAAGGCGCAGAGAGGTAAGAATAAAAGATTCTTTGTACAATCATGATCAATAACATCAAAATCAATGACAACGGTTAACTACGGTAAAGGCTACAACTTCTACATGTCTAAGCTAGTTCATGGTGACCGGCTAGCCGCCGAAGCCGTATAGTGTTCTGCCTTGGCGTTTCAAAGCATAAACCACATCCATGGCGGTGACGGTTTTTCTCCTGGCGTGCTCCGTATAAGTCACAGCGTCGCGAATAACATTCTCAAGAAACACCTTCAACACGCCACGTGTCTCTTCGTAGATTAAACCGCTGATACGCTTGACACCGCCGCGGCGAGCGAGACGCCTGATAGCCGGCTTGGTGATACCCTGAATGTTATCGCGAAGAACCTTCCTGTGACGTTTCGCTCCTCCCTTTCCAAGGCCCTTGCCTCCCTTGCCGCGTCCCGACATGGCAATTTGTCAGAATTTCCGCAGGAAGTGGAAAGGGAACGTTGCAGAGGACACGCAAATCAAGTTTTGGATGAGTAGACGGTGCTGAGCAAGAGAGACCTGCGAGAAAGCCTAGAAGCTGAAAGTAATGTGCTGAGCTTCTTGACAGCTGCTGGATGTTGGGCGCTTGAGTGATGAGGGGAACGGTGATGTTCTAGAACAAACTACCACCCTCCATTTATAGGTGGATCCCCTTGGCCCCTCTGTTGTTAGGCGCCTAGGAAATGGCACAAGCGAGTTGAAAGAAGGCGCGATGGTGTTGCTCTGTTGCCCCCCCCAACAAGGGTTCCTGGCTTGAAGCTGGATTTGCGAGGCTTGCGGTGGGTGGTTTGGGAGGAAATTGGGAGTACAGAGTGATCTCTGTCGTTGATGATGCATTTCGGTGCACCTTATCGACGGCAGAACGCTAAATGCGTCGATGCGAGAGCACCATTCAGACGTGTTTTGATTGGATTTCGCGATGTCAAAAATGTTTGTGGTGTGCGGGGATGGCTTGGCACATCCATGTGCGTGCGGGGCCAGTGCAAAGGGCGAACAGACTTCGCGGGCAGATGATAAAAAGTATAGGGTTCAATCGCCTCGGGCACCAGAAAGGTTCAATCGCGACCACTGGGAAGCTCACCACCTTTATCGAACGGCTTACTATCCTTCCGCGTGCAACCTTATCATTATTGGTCACCACCAAAAGCCTTATCGATCCGTCAAGATTTGCTCTATTGGCCGAAATAAAACATCAAGCAATCCCCGATGTCCCTTGAAAGCATCTCTGCAAGCAAGCAACAATTCAAATTGCTCGGTGAAGCTCACTCTTCCATAATCTGAGCTACTTGTCCAACATTCAGTCTACTTTGCTCACTAGCTTTCCGACCAACGCAGCCTCTAGTCGACTTTCCGCTTTTCAGTTTTGAAGTTCATACGATTTTCCTTAGTTCCAATGGCTCCTAAGGTTGAGGGAGAGCAGAAGGCCGCCAAGAAGGGCCCTAAGAAGGAGCCCGCCGCTAAGAAGGCAGTTCCCGCGGGGAAAAAGCCCATCGGCGACAAGAAAGAGAAGAAGAAGGCTCGCAAGGCCGTCACGGAAACGTACAAGATCTACATCTACAAGGTTCTCAAGCAAGTGCATCCAGACACAGGCATTTCGTCCAAGGCCATGTCGATCATGAACTCGTTTATCAATGACATCTTCGAAAAGCTTGCGACGGAGGCGTCGAAGCTTGCGCGGTACAACAAGAAGCCGACGATCACGTCTCGCGAGATCCAGACGGCTGTTCGGTTGACGCTGCCCGGAGAGTTGGCGAAGCACGCCGTGTCCGAGGGAACAAAAGCTGTGACGAAGTTCACAAGTGCCTAGTTTAGTGCTATTCATTAGGTTAATGTCTTGGCTGTAATATAACTCTACTAACCCGTTTTCTAACTATCACTCGGACCAAAAAGTTCGTATTTAACAGACAGATAAATGAGCCACTGGGACAAGGGCTGGGTAAGATTATCTCTACGCTACCTACATCCTTGCACGTGAATTCAATCACGTTCGCGGACAAGGTCAGACATGTTGGAAACAATCGGTCTTAAAGCCCGGGTACAGCATGTTCAAGATTCTTGAACTTGAAATCGCAAAAAACAGGGTTACCCTACTTGTTTTGAAGAAACTCTCGCAACCCCAGGCAATCGTCCTGCGACAACGGAACCCGAGTGCCCAAAAACAGAACTGATGCGATGATCGCCAACCATATGCACTGTTCACCACTCACATAACTTGCTTACCAAGTCGTACTCATAGGCGGTGTTCGCCACGACCACGTTAAAGGCTAGGGGCGAGGGATGGGCGGGGGATCTAGAAGGTGCGCCGGAAGATGCGAACTACGTCCGGGGGCTCGCCGTCAGGCAAGGGGATCTCGAAATTTCGCCAATGGGATCAGGAAGGGGGACAAGGGGATCTTGCACCTGCCTCCCCCCTTCCTTTAGGGCGAGATTTCCCGGCCATCCCGTTCCGCGCCCCCAAAATTCGTGGTATGCACGAGGGAGAGGCGAGGGAGGGGATGTGGTTCCTAGCTGGCAGGGCAGGAAACTGCCATGCGCATTCCGGATCCCCCGCCCATCCCTTTGATGGCCCAAAAAAGTGGGTGTTCGCCACGACAGCGAGCCCACCGAGGCTCGGAGGGGATCGTCAGGCTCGACAGGATTTTGTCGGTCTGACCGGACCTAAAACCCTGATTTCAGCCCTTTCGGAAGGTGCAGGGCGGGTTCCGGATCCCCCGCCCATCCCTTTGATGGCCTACAAAAGTCGTGGCGAACAGGGCCTAAGACTAGGAGGCTCCAAGGCAAAAACTAGCGCTAGTTGGCAAAAGCGAGTCGTTGTTAGGGCTTTTTTTTTGTGCGGAAAAAAAAATAGGTATCCACCTCAACCATCTTAGTCAGTGCACGCTCCGATTTCCCCCTCACGTCGCCGATCTCGTGTTACAACCCGTTCACCCGCAGCACTTACGTTAGTGAACAATCGTCGCGTTACTCGCGCCTTGCTTTCAAGCTCGCGTCGCACAAGATGCTCTTTTCACACTTGCTGCGGTTCAGCCTCGCGTCCCGATTTTACCGTTTTAGGCACGGGTCGCTCACGCGAATGCCGTACAGGTTCGCCAGACGCGCGCTGCCGTTAGTCTCAAATGTTCCCCCTCGTCGGCCGCTCTTTCCCACGTCATACCGCTTTCCTCGTCGCCCGCAATTTCCCTCATCTCCCTCGCCGACCCTCGCCGCCCTCGCCTCTGCTTGTCGCCCGCGCTTCCCGTCGTCGCCCTTGCTTCCCCGTCACCCGTGCTTCCCGTCGTCGCCCTTGCTTCCCCGTCACCCGTGCTTCCCGTCGTCGCCCTTGCTCTCCCGTCACCCGCGCTTCCCGTCGTCGCCCTTGCTTCCCCGTCACCCGCGCTTGTTCTCATCTCTCGCTCTCCTCCTCAACGTCTTCGTTTCCCTCGTCGCCATAACGCCCTCGCTTCTGCCCGTCGCCCTCGCCTCCCCACATACCCGCCTCCATCTCCCCCACATACCACCCGCCTTCCTCCCCACATTCTATTCCGCTTGTCATACGCTCTTCTCCTCTTCCTCCCTTCCATCTCTCCCTCCCTCCCTCTCCCTCTCTCTATCTCTCTTTCTTCGAACCTCTCTCTCACCCTTTCTTCCACCCTTCTTCCTCCTGAGGGGAAGGGACTGAATGAGAGACACAGAGGGGATAGGACAGAAGGGTATGCAGATGTTCTTTTCCCCCACGCGCTTCCCCTCATCGCCCTCACTTCCCCCAAATTGTTGCCCCCTGTCTCTGTTTTTCCCAACCACCCGTTCTCCCACCAGCCCTGCTTCCCCCTTTGCCCTGATTCCTTCCACCCTCTGCCCTGCTCCCCCCCATCCCCTTCCCTGCTTCCCCCCACCCTCTGCCCTGCTCCCCCCATCCCGTTCCCTGCTTCCCCCCACCCTCTGCCCTGCTCCCCCCCATCCCCTTCCCTGCTCCCCCCCACCCTCTGCCCTGCTTCCCCTCATCCCATTCCCTGCTTCTCCCCACCCCCTGCCCTGCTTCTCCCCATCCCCTTCCCTGCTCCCCCCCACCCCCTGCCCTGCTTCCCCCCATCCCCTTCCCTGCTTCCCCCCATCCCCTTCCCTACTTCTCCCCATCCGCTTCCCTGCTTCCCCCCCTCTTTTGCTGCTTCCCCCTACCCTCTGCCCTGCTCCCCCCCATCCCCTTCCCTGCTTCCCCCCATCCCCTTCCCTGCTTCTCCCCATCCCCTTCCCTGCTTCCCCCCATCCCCTTCCCTGCTTCCCCCCATCCCCTTCCCTGCTTCCCCCCATCCCCTTCCCTGTCTCCGTGTTACCCGTTTCCTTGTCCCTTTTCCCTGTGTCTCCCCACCCTCTGTTTTATTCCTTCACCCTCGCACACCTTACCGCCTGCCGACCTTACCGCCTGCCCACCTTACCACCTCAAATCCTTCCCTTCTCATCCGCGCGCAGGTGTGGCGGAAGGTGCACGTGCTGCCTTGTGCCTGCCGCTTGCTGTCCACGCCTTCCATCCCACCTCTCCCAAACCACGTCTTTTTCTATATGTGCCTCCCCTGCTGGCCCATACCCTCTGCTGATCTGCGCCCTATGAGGCCGTGCCCTCTCTGTTCCCCGCCCCTGCATGTACGGAGGGATTGGGAGCCGCTTTGCCTAGCAGCCAGCACTGTGCAGGCAAGGATTCGAACTGGTGGATCATGGGGCAAGGGTAAGGGAGTGTGTTGTGCGGCATGGTCAGTGCGGAGTGGCGTGGGAGGGAGGCAAAATGGCAAGCACAGGGTGAAGGCAGGCAGGGACCGTGGCAAAAATATGGAGATTGGCAGTGTCAGCAGGATGTGCGGCAGGATGCTGGCAGCAGCGCACGTCAGGGCATGTGCGGTGGGGCAAGGCTGGTCTGCGCTGCGGTGGGCCGGGGGAGTGCAGATTGTGTCAGATTTATATGACATAGCTACTGTAGGCTATAGTGGGGTAGCACATATGGGGTACAGTTTTCTAGGGTTTGCTTCTTGTACCCAACTTTCACTTAGTCATTCCATTCCTCGTTTCTTCTCATGGTATCGAGCAGGTTCCCTAGTGGGAACGATTCCTAGGGCCCACCACCACGAAAATTTTTTTTCCTGCCCGGAGCGCGTTTTGCGCCGGCCCGAGTCGCGCCCGTCGCGCCCGTCGCACCTGTCGCGCCCGTTGCGCCCGTCGCGCCCGTCGCGCCCATCGCCACCTACCTCCGCGGCCCCGCCACCTACCTTCGCGGCCCCGCCACCTCACTGTGCGGCCCCGCCACCTACCTCCGCGGCCCCGCCACCTACCTGTGCGGCCCCGCCACCTACCTTCGCGGCCCCGCCACCTCACTGTGCGGCCCCGCCACCTACCTCCGCGGCCCCGCCACCTACCTGTGCGGCCCCGCCACCTACCTTCGCGGCCCCGCCGCCTTACTGTGCGGCCCCGCCACCTACCTCCGCGGCCCCGCCACTTACCTTTGCGGCCCCGCCGCCTCCTCCCAGCGGCCCCGGACGCCGCCCTCTCAGCGGCCCCGCCGAGCCGCCCAGCAGCCGAGTCGACCAGCAGCCGAGCCGCCCAGCAGCCGAGCCGCCGAGCCGCCCAGCCGCCGAGCCGCCCTGTCCGCAGCCGAGCCGCCCAGCAGCCGAGCCGCCCCGCCGCCGAGCCGCCCAGCCACCGAGCCGCCCAGCCGCCGAGTCGTCGAGCTGCCGAGCCGCCCTGCAGCCGAGCCGCCCGAACCGCCCTGTCCGGTAAGAGCAGCGCCTCTCTCACAGCACTGCCCTCGCCCTACTGTTTGCACTGCTAGTCTACTGCTGTCATGGCTACCCCTAGTGTCCTCGCTTTTGACGCTGAGGGTCGGGCCATTGACTTTGACGTCTGGATAGATGACCTGCAGCTTTTCTTACAGTGCGACAGAGCAGACGGCCTCTCCCTCTTTGACCTCACTTCTGGTGCCTCTCCTGCCCCCGCTGCTGATGCTGACGCCACCGTTCGCTCACAGTGGGCCACGCGCGATGCTGCTGCACGTCTTGCTGTGCGTCGCCACCTCCCTACCTCTGAGCGTGCGCACTTTAGCCAGTACAAGAGTGCTCAGACCTTGTACGACGCTGTAGTTGCACGCTACTCCTCCCCTGCCACTGCTGCACTGAGCCGCCTCATGCTACCGTACCTCTTCCCTGACCTTGCTGCCTTTCCCACAGTCGCTGACCTCATTACGCACCTCCGCTCTAGTGACACTCGCTACCGCGCTGCGCTTCCTGCTGAGTTCTGCGCCAAGAACCCCCCCCCCATGTACATCACCCTCTACTACATAGTCACCCGTCTCCCTGACTCCCTTCGCGTAGTCAGGGACCACTTCCTCTCGGTTTGTCCCACCACTCTCACCGTTGACCTCCTCGAGAAGGCCCTCCTAGCAGCAGAAAAGAGCATAGTTGCTGTAGGAGCCTCTCGTGGTGACCCTCGCACCCCCATCTTTGAGGGGTGTTCCCCCTCCCCTCTTTTGCCCTCTGTTGCCTCTGCTGCTGCGGCCGACCTCGCTGGTTTGGAGTCGGTTGGGGCAGCGTCTACCCCTAGCGGGAGACGCCGCCCTGGCAGGGGCAAGGGGGGCAGGGGCGCTGGAGGAGCTTGCGGGGGCGGTGGAGGCGGCGGTGGAGGTAGTGGAGGAGGTGGGGGTGGCGGTGGGAGTGGTGGCGGGGGTGGAGGTGTAGGTGGCGGCAGTGGAGGCGCAGGAGGCAGCGGCGGTGGCGGAGGGAGCGGAGGTGGCGGCGGTGGAGGAGGAGGCGGCGGAGGAGGTGGAGCTGGTCGGGGTGGCGCTGCGCAGAGGGTCAGCTCCGGTGGTGGTCAGCGCCAGCAGCAGCAGCAGCAGCAGCAGCAGCAGCGCACTCGTGACGTCCCCTCCCCTCAGCAGCTCCGTGAGTGGTACACTGCACGCCAGAGGGGTGGGGGTGCTGGTCCGTGCACCTACGTCCTGCGCACCGGCGACCGCGCGGGTGAGCAGTGCGGGGGTGCGCACTCCACCCAGCGCTGCTTTGGCCGCCTCACGGACGCTTGGCGTCACCAGTTCCCTGAGGCCACTGAGATCCCCCGCTGGGGTGAGCTGTCTAGGGCGGGTGTAGCTGTCTTTGACCTTGACTTTGATGCTATTCTTGCTGCCGTGTATACTGTGACTATTAGTGATGAGGGTGACTGTTACCGGTGTTTTCCGCCCGACCCGGGCATTGAGACTGCTGCTCTAGGTACTGGTGAGGCTGCTGCTCTAGGTGCTAGCGAGGCTGCTGCTCTAGGTGCGTCTGCTCCCTCAGGTGCTGGTGGGTCTGCTCTCTCAGGTTCTGCGTCGGCTTCGGCCTCCCACACCTTCACACTTGACTCGGGGGCTTCTCGCTCCTTCTTTCGAGACCGCACCACACTCACGCCGCTTGGCCGGCCAGTTGCGGTCTCCCTGGCAGACCCCTCTGGGGGTCCTGTCCTTGCTCACTTCTCCACTGTCCTCCCGTGTCCGGCGGCCCCCTCTGGCACCCTGTCTGGTCTCTACCTCCCCTCGTTCTCTACGAACTTGGTGAGTGGTGCTGACCTACAGGATGCGGGGGTTCACCAGTTCACTCCTGCGAGTCAGCGGGTGACCCACTGCACGGACGCTCGGACAGGCCGCCACCTGGCCACGTTTACACGTCGGCCAGGGTCGAGCCTGTACACACTGACCACTGCGTCTCCTCCAGTCCCTGCGTCTGGTCAGGTAGCTGCGTCGGGTCAGGTGTTTGCTGCAGCGTCCAGGTCTGGTCCTGAGTCTGCCCCCTGCTCGTGTCGCCTCCTGTCTCACGAGACTCTCCTCTGGCACCACCGCCTTGGCCACCCCTCCCTGCTTCGTCTCCGGAGCATGGCCTCCCGTGTCCTTGTCTCTGGTCTTCCCCGGTCCCTCCCTCCCCTTCCTCCGGGGCCAGGCCCTACCTGCGTCCCCTGTGTCGAGGGACGGCAGCGGGCTACCCCTCACTCCTCCCAGTTTCCTCCGACAGAGGCCCCGCTGCAGACGCTTCACATGGACGTGTGGGGCCCGGCCCGCGTCCGTGGACAGGGTCACGAGCGCTACTTCCTGCTGGTGGTTGACGACTACTCGCGTTACACCACAGTCTTCCCCTTGCGCAGCAAGGGTGATGTCACTGAGGTGTTGATCGACTGGATCCGCGCAGCTCGTCTCCAGCTCAGGCGGAGCTTTGGCTCGGACTTTCCTGTTCTGCGTCTGTACTCTGACAGAGGCGGAGGGTTCTCCTCTGGCCTTCTGCGAGCCTACTGTCGTGCACGAGGCATCCGCCAGACCTTCACGCTTCCGGACTCTCCACAGCAAAATGGGATTGCTGAGCGCCGCATTGGCATGGTCATGGACGTCGCCCGTACGTCCATGATGCATGCGGCTGCCCCCCATTTTCTGTGGCCGTTTGCGGTTCGGTACGCGGCGCATCAGATCAACCTTCAGCCCAGGGTCTCCATGCCGGAGACCTCCCCAGCTTTGCTGTGGACGGGGAAGGTTGGCGATGCGTCTGCGTTCCGTGTCTGGGGATCTCGGGCGTTTGTCCGCGACTTGTCTGCGGACAAGCTGTCCCCTCGTGCTGCTCCTTGCGTCTTCCTGGGTTTCCCCCCTGACGCCCCAGGGTGGCAGTTCTACCACCCCACCTCTCGCCGTGTTCTGTCCTCCCAGGACGTCACGTTCGACGAGTCGGTCCCCTACTACCGCCTCTTCCCCTACCGCACTCCGTCCCTCCCCCCGCCACCGCTCTTCCTTGTACCAGGTCCCCCCCCGGTAGACCCCCTCCCCCCTCAGGGTCCTGCCCCTTCAGGTGTGTCCCAGGTAGACGCTGTTGAGCCTGTCGAGGTCGCTGGTGACTCTGGTGCTGCTGAAGGTGCTGAGCCTGGGGGTGCTGACTCTGGGGGTGCTGAGCGTGTGGGTGCTACGCCTGGGGGTGCTGAGCCTGGGGGTGCTGAGCCTGGGGGTGCTGAGTCTGGGGATACTACGACTGGGGGTGCTGAGCCTGGGGGTACTACGCCTGGAGGTGCTGAGCCTGGGGGTGCTGCGTCTGGGGGTGCTGAGCCTGGGGGTACTACGCCTGGAGGTGCTGAGCCTGGGGGTGCTACGCCTGGTGGTGCTGTGCCTGGCGGTTCACCGGGTGCTCCCTCTCACCGGGAGCCACTCTCTCCCCAGGAGCTGCGTGAGTGGTTTGCCCGGCGCTGGAGGCGAGCTGCTGGAGCTGGAGGTGCTGCGGGTACTGGAGGTTCTGTTGCTTCTGAGGGAGCTGGTGCCACGGGTCCCGGAGGTGCTCGTACTGGGAGTACTGGAGCTGCTGGACCTGCGGGTACTTCTGGAGCTGGAGTTGCTGCGGGTGTTGGCGCGGAGGCTACTGCTGTCGGTCCTGGAGGCGGTCCTGCTGGGGGTACTACTGGTGCTGCTGGGGGTTCTGGAGCTGGAGCTGCTACTGGTGCTGGTGCTGCCCCTGGGGTTGCTGGTGCTGTCCCTCCTGTGTCTGGAGTCGCCGCGCGGCCTCGGCCGTACTTCGTTCCGCTCCTTCAGCAGGTTCTTGGTCTCCCGCCTTCTACTGGTCCTCCTCCTCCCTTAGAGTGTCCACAGCCTGTCCCGTCGCAGTTACAGTTACAGCCGGCCTCCCCACTGCCTGCTCCGTCTCCCTACACTGGTCCTACTGGAGGTCTTGCTGAGCGTCGTGAGCCTGCGTCTCGCCCTGCGTCGCCTGTCCGTGCTGCTCGCACTAGTGGTCGCGGTTCGCGTCAGCGTCCTCCTCCTGTCCCTGGCACGCACCGGATGTCTCTGCGTCCGTCCACTGCTCCTCTGCGTGCCCCTTTGCCTTCTCCTCCTGAGTCTTCTCTTCCTACTCTTGCCGACCCGGAGTCGGACTCTCTTCGCGCTGCCAGTCCTACTGTCACACGTCTCCTTGCTACGGTTGTCACTGACCCTTCCTTTGAGTCCACTGCTGCGTCTGCTCTAGTTGCTGAGCTCGTCGACTTTGCTGCTCGTTGTCGCCTAGACTACGTCGCCAGTCTTGTTGCTGAGTCTGAGTCTGTCTGTCCTCCGTCCGTCGGGGGTGAGTGTGCCCTTGGCACGGACGTCCTTGAGGACAGGCAGGAGGAGTTCCAGTGCTTGGCCGCTGCTTCACCTCATCTCGTGTCCGTACTGCTTACCCCTGAGGGAGACCCGGATGCACTTGACATCCCGACTCCGCGCTCTTACGCGGAGGCGATAGAGGGTCCCTACTCCTCTCAGTGGCAGGCAGCTATGGACGCAGAGATGGCTTCCTGGAAGTCCACAGGCACCTACGTTGACGCTGTTCCCCCTCCTGGGGCGAACATCGTCAGTGGCATGTGGATTTTCAGGGTGAAGCGACCGCCGGGTTCTCCGCCTGTCTTCAAGGCGCGTTACGTGGCTCGTGGCTTCAGTCAGCGGCAGGGAGTTGACTACTTTCAGACCTTCTCTCCCACCCCGAAGATGACCACTCTTCGGGTACTGCTGCACGTAGCTGCTCACCGTGACTACGAGCTACACTCTCTTGACTTCAGCACTGCTTTCTTGCAGGGCAGCCTGCACGAGGAGATCTGGCTGCGTCGCCCACCTGGCTTCACTGGGTCTTTTCCTCCTGGCACCCAGTGGAGCCTACGGCGGCCAGTCTACGGTCTCCGCCAGGCACCGCGTGAGTGGCACGACACACTGAGGACTACACTTGCGGCTCTTGGGTTTGCTCCCTCTACTGCCGACCCGTCGCTGTTTCTGCGCACCGACACTTCTTTGCCGCCGTTCTACATCCTCGTGTACGTCGACGACTTGGTCTTTGCCACAGCTGACACTGCTGGACTAGCCCACGTGAAGTCCGAGCTGCAGAAGAGACATACGTGCACTGACCTGGGTGAACTGCGCAGCTACCTTGGCTTGCAGATCACTCGGGACAGAGCACGCCGCACCATTACCCTGACTCAGTCACACATGGTGCAGCAGGTCCTTCAGCGCTTCGGCTTCACGTACTCCTCGCCTCAGGCCACTCCTCTACCTACTCGCCACTCGCTCTCAGCTCTGCCTTCGGATGAGTCCGTAGAGTCGAGTGGCCCGTACCCAGAGCTTGTTGGCTGCCTCATGTACATGATGACCTGCACACGACCTGACCTTGCATACCCTCTTAGCATTCTTGCACGCTATGTTGCTCCTGGGAGACACAGACCGGAGCACATGGCTGCAGCGAAGAGGGTGTTGCGCTACTTGTGCAGTACGTCGGGCATGGGGCTTGTGCTTGGAGGGCAGAGTCCAGTGGTCCTTACTGGGCACGCAGACGCTTCTTGGGCTGACGACCAGGCTACGCAGCGGTCGTCACAGGGTTACACCTTCAGCCTTGGTTCCGGCTCTGTTTCGTGGCGGGCTACTCGCTCGTCTTCTGTTCTCGGCTCCAGTTGTGAGGCTGAGATCTACGCAGGAGCCATGGCTGCACAGGAGCTTCGCTGGCTCACCTACCTGCTGACTGACCTCGGAGAGTTGCCTCGTTCTCCTCCAGTGCTGTACGTAGACAACAAGGCCATGCTGGCCTTGTGTCGGGAGCAGCGACTGGAGCACAGAACGAAGCACATTGCTCTCCGCTACTTTCTTGCTCGTGAGCTGCAGCAGCGTGGTCAGCTGCGTCTTGCGTACGTGGCCTCTGAGGCCAACACTGCTGATATCTTCACCAAGGCACTTGCGCCTTGTGACCATCAGCGCTTCTGTACTCAGCTGGGCCTTGTGCCTACCTTGCCTCACTTGCTCACCTCTTGACCTTGCTTGTACTGTTACATATATATATACCTGCTCTTGTTTGTCTAGCCCTTTTTATATATATGTGTACTCCTGCTTGTGAACTGGCCTTGTGGCCTTGAACTTGTGCTCGGAATGTGTGGTGACTTTGTGATCCACCCTGAGCTTGTTTTGCTTTGCGTTGCTTGACTGGTCTTGTGACCCCTTGTTCTCCCCCACTTTGCCTATGGGGGTGTGTCAGATTTATATGACATAGCTACTGTAGGCTATAGTGGGGTAGCACATCTGGGGTACAGTTTTCTAGGGTTTGCTTCTTGTACCCAACTTTCACTTAGTCATTCCATTCCTCGTTTCTTCTCAGATTGGTGCAGGGAAAGGTACGACATGTTCCTATGTGGCCGGCCGAGACCCTTATGAGTTGCGGGATCTGAGCTTGAGAGTGTACGCTTGGAAATGTATTGCTAATGTGTTTCTTGATATGTAATTTTCATGATTCACAATTTGCTTTTCTATGCCAATTCAGCACTTGATTTTTTTTTGTTATTCTGAAGTGATATCTCAAACTTATCCAAATATTTATTCGATTAGTAATCACAGGAAATATTGTTTAGTGTACTGCCTCACTCTTACTCGCGTGAGTTTTGCGTTCCCCACCATTTCAACCCCAAGAGAAGCGCAGTGTGCCCCACCAGTGCTGGGGCGGGAGCAGTGCTCTGTCGCACACTGGGTCGTTCGGCCCTCCCATATCCTCGGGGACAGCTGTCGCATAGTATCGTGGCGAAGACTGTTTTTCCCGCCTCCTGAATTCGGTTTCGCCCCACACACATTTTCGAAATTCACGATTTTCAGGTTTTCGCCCAACTGTTTCAACCTCACATAACTTGAAAAATTACCATGCTGACCTCGGGCTTTAAGCGCCTCTGTCGTGTCGAAACACTAAGGCACAAATGAGGCAGAGCATATCGAAGCACCAGCGAGTCAACCCTCGGAGGTTGAAGTAACCGCTGGAGGTTACGGGAAGTCAAAGGTCAGCGACCTTTGACCTGACGAATACAGCGCGACAGCAAGGACACACAACTGACTCGCTACAGAGCAGTTGCCCGAGTCGTCACTGTATCGAACCGCAACAGCAACAGTAAAGTAGTTACAACCGTACCTCTTCGTATTCCTTGTACTCTTATATATTTTCTTGTATCTCTTTGTTTCAATTAATTTACTTTGCCCTCACACACTAGCGCAAGGTGGTTCACTACTCTTTAATTAACGCTTCCGCTATTACATCAACCCTACTCAGATTTCACCCCTGCAAAGATCCTAAGGGCTTTTCTCAGCCCAACATGGTATGAGAGCTATCAGGGGGAATTCAACTTCTAAACCGACAACATCAACAAGCATGGCTACACAAAAGGAAAGGAGCAACTCCAATGGCTCCCAGGGCACTACTCCTACTCCACCTCCTGCCTCTGGCCTACAGACAGAGGAGGGCACGGCAACAAGACCCAGAGCAACATCTACCGAGACTCCCGCGAATCAGCCCGCAGACTTCGACCAGAGCATGATGGAGAAGTTCTTCTCCTTCATGTCCTTCTACGAGCAACACCAGCAATCGGCACCTGCGCAGTCACACAACAGCAACAACAACGGAGCAACACCCATGAGTCTAGACGGCTCATCATATGCACGAGGAAATCAACAGCAGCAGCCTACCTTTGCTCCGTACGAGCGCGGGTCCATCAGCTTCATGCCTCACCCGCAGCCCTCACCTGGACAAGAAAAATCACTGGACGCATTACAAGTTCAGTCGCAGTTTGCACACGTTCTGAAGATGCAGACGTCAAGGCCCTTCGATGGAAAGGACTTTTTTACCTGGTCGTTTGAATTCGAGCTGATGATGGAAGGCGCGCAGATACTTGGCTTCTTCGACGGGTCCCTGCCATACCCAACAAACGGCACACAGTACGAGAAGCAGCAGTACACCTATCAGTCAATGATGGCGTACACGATTCTACTGAGAAACATCACCCCGACTCAACAGCAGAACATACGATCTTACCGGGGTTACGGCAACTCCGCGGAGCTCGCGTACAACCACCTGAAGAGCCTGTATCAAGCAACAGACAGCGTAAGTCAAAGTCGGTTAATGGCGCAACTGACAACAGTTGAAATGAAACCGGGAGAAAAGGGGATGGCATATATCAGCCGCTGTCGCGAACTGCGCGACAAGCTTCTTCGATGCGGAGGATCGATTTCTGAAGACGCCTTCGTGACAGTTATCATCGGCGGCCTCGGTCCTCAATGGCGCGCCACAAAGGCCATATTCCGAGCCCACGGAAGAATCTCCGAAGAAGCGCTCTGCGCCGAAATCCACGCCGAACAGCAAGACATGGACCTGCAAGAAGAACGACATAAAAGGAAGACATCAGCACCGGAATTCACGTTCCACACTCAACGACGCTACAACAACAACAACAACCGGCAGCAACAGCCGAAGCCCGTTCCTCCGTTCTGCCACATCTGCAAAACTTCAGGACATCCGCGCACACACTGCCCGAATCGACAACAATCAACAACGCCACAGCGACAACTTCGACCTTCAAGCAATCAAGTCGCTTCGACACAAACAAATCCTTCGACCCAGATTCAAGCCTCAACGACTTCAACGGGACAACCTGCACAAGGAGCAAGAAACATCGTCAGCTGCATGGCAAGGCTGAGCGACTCTTGCATCACGGGATCACCACCATACTACTCACCAGAAGAACAACTTGATGAAAGAACTCCACGCCGTGAGACACTGGAGCCGAATCCGACATACGCAGCTATCGCCCAGAGCGAACCATCCGGGAAGGACACGTGGTTCTTGGACAGTTGCTGCGGACAGCACATGTGTTCTTCAGGACGCTTCGTGCAGCGAGAGTACCAACTCCAACGAGAAGTCGTCATCACCGTCGCCAACAATCAGAACCTGCGCACACGACGACAAGGAGTTGTTCAACTTCAGTCACGAGAAACAAATGTCATTCTACAGATGTCCAAAGTCCTAATCGCAGAAGGCCTCGGCTACAACCTACTGAGCGTCAGTCAGTTGATGGCGAAGGGGATCCATCTTGAAGCAGACAGTACCACCCAAGAACTCAAGTTGTACCACGGGAGAGGAGGCCTTTACATCGGCAAGGCGGTCCTCAAGAACAACGTCTTCGTTCTCGACTTCGTTCCTGATCTCGGCACCGCCGACAGCGACGCCATCGTTAACTTCACCAACTGGACACACCCTCCAGACCTTGATCCAGACTTCAGTCCTGGCGGTTTCTGGTACTCACACACCATCCCTGAGACAGAAAGGACAAGAGCGTTAGCGACAATTCAACATGCAGCAGAGACAACATCGGCAGCAGCAGAGACAACATCGGCAACAGCAGAGACAACGTCGGCAGCAGCAGAGACAACGTCGGCAGCAGCAGAGACAACAACGGCAGCAGCAGGAACATCAACGGCAACAGCAGGAACTTCAACACCAGTCGCTGGTCCTTCAACGGCACCACTCCTCGACGACACACCACCGACATCCGCGCAACAGCTCAACCCGACACGACGAGAAGTCCACCGAAGCGCGAACGTCACCACCGGCTTCTACTCCAACTCCGACATGTACCGACGCTCGCCCGGACACCGCGCCACCGAAGGAACCTGGCACGCAAGGATGGGACATCCAAGCCACACGGTGTTAAACAACACAATAAGAGCAGGAGTGCTCGACAAAGACTCACTTCTACTGATCGACGGCAGAGAACTTCAGCGAGCTCGAGGAACATGCTTCACCTGTCCCGAAGCAGATTTATCACATCAACCGTTTGTGTCTCCCCCGCTACACACAGAGTGGACTCCAGATACTTGGATTCGTCACCGCAGTCCACGGCGCCGCCATTCCTAAGGAGACTGCGACAGTTCAGCAGGCTCTGGGGGGGGAGCATAAAGAAAAATGGCGCGAAGCCATGGACAAGGAACTGAAGGCACTGGAGGAACGCAACACGTGGAAAGTAGTTCCCATCGGCGTAGCACGAAACAAGACCATTCTCACCGGGAAATGGGTTTTTCGCGTGAAGACGAAGGCCGACGGCACAATTGACAAATTTAAGGCACGATGGGTCGTGCGTGGCTTCGACCAAGAACACGGGCGAGACTTCACCGAAACCTTCGCTCCGGTCAGCCGACACACTTCGCTCCGAATCCTTCTCGCGATCGCCGCCATGAAGAAAAAGAAGCTACGGCAAATCGATGTCGCGAACGCCTTCCTCTACGCACCCGTTGACGCAGAAATTTTCGTGGAACTACCGCACGGTACCAACGGGGAGCCGAATCAGGTCTGTCAACTGCTGAAGTCGCTCTACGGGATTAAGCAAGCTCCGCGGCTATGGCAGCAGTATCTGCACGCCCGCCTCATCCGCATCGGCTTCAAGCAATTACCCCACGATCAGGGGATGTACCGACTTACGAAAGGCGCAGACTACATCCTGCTAATCGTCTACGTAGACGATCTCCTTTACATCGGCTCAACTGACGGCATCACTACCTGGTTCGAAGGGGAGCTGCAGCAAGATCTCACGCTCACGGTCTTATCTACCGTCACTCAGTACCTTGGGCTCAACATCCGGGAAGAGGAAGATGCGATCTACCTCAGCGCCGCGAAATACGCCGACACCATCGCCAAGCGCTTCGCACTTACACCAACCGCCATCTCTACACCGTACCGCTACACGTCAGGCAACAACAAGGAAGGCCCCGTTCTACTCAAGCCCGCCGGCATACGCGACTACCAAAGAAAGCTGGGCTGCCTTCTCTTCGCAGCTGTTACCTGCCGTCCAGACCTATCGTACTCTGCAAGCGAACTCGCAACCTACCTCAAGAGGCCCGAAGCGGAACACCTAGCGGAACTCGACCGCGCTCTTCACTACCTCGTTAGCACCCCAACGATCGGCCTAACCTACCACAAGAACGCAACCACACCGACTAAGTTAATCGGCTACGTCGACGCCGATCACGCTGGCGACTCCGACAACAGGCGTTCGCGCACCGGCTACGTCTACCGCCTCGAACCTATCGGACCTATCTCTTGGTAGTCGAGCAAGCAGGAATTAATCGCTCTCTCGTCAGCTGAAGCAGAATATATTGCACTCTGCTCAGCCACCAAGGAAGGACTTTACCTTCGCGAGCTGCTAGAAGAAGCGAAGTTAGCTGAGTTACCCAACTTCACCCTGTTCTGCGACAACCAGTCGGCAATTCGCATCGCCAACAAGAACGGCTTCGCGAACAAGACGAAACACATTGCCCTACGCTACTTCTTCGTGAAGGACGAAATCGAGAAGGGGAGACTCGAGCTGTCATACTGTCCCACGTCCGAGATGGCAGCTGACTACCTGACCAAGAAGCTCGGAAAGCAGAAGTTCGAATACTGCATGCTGCTGACTGGACAGAGCCACGTCAGCGACACTCCAGAAGCGAAGGGGAGTGTTGGAAACAATCGGTCTTAAGCGCCTCTGTCGTGTCGAAACACTAAGGCACAAATGAGGCAGAGCATATCAAAGCACCAGCGAGTCAACCCTCGGAGGTTGAAGTAACCGCTGGAGGTTACGGGAAGTCAAAGGTCAGCGACCTTTGACCTGACGAATACAGCGCGACAGCAAGGACACACAACTGACTCGCTACAGAGCAGTCGCCCGAGTCGTCACTGTATCGAACCACAACAGCAACAGTAAAGTAGTTACAACCGTACCTCTTCGTATTCCTCGTACTCTTATATATATTCTTGTATCTCTTTGTTTCAATTAACTTACTTTGCCCTCACATACTAGCGCAAGGTGGTTCACTACTCTTTAATTAACGCTTCCGCTATTACATCAACCCTACTCAGATTTCACCCCTGCAAAGATCCTAAGGGCTTTTCTCAGCCCAACAAGACATTCTACTGCTTGAACAATTAAGTACGAACAATGCTGCTATGTAACTCTGACGAACTGAGGGGAGCCAGTGACATCAGCAGGGGGATGATGACTTGTGCAAGTGTGTGCAGAAACTCAAAAGGATTTTGAAAGAGAGTCCAAAGACTGCTGCTGTTGCTGCTGCTGTTGCTGCTGTTGCTGCTGCTGTGGTTGCTGTTGCTGCTGCTGGTGTTGCTGTTGCTGCTGCTGCTTCCGCCTTAAAAGCATTTGCTGGTGCTGTTGAAACCGCTGCTGCATCTGCAGCTGCTGCAGCCGAATCAGAGAATTCACACGAGTCTCTGTCTGCTCCTCTTCACCTAGCTGCTGCTGCTGCTGCTGCTGCTGCTGCTGCTGCTGCTGCTGCTGCTGCTGCTGCTGCTGCTGCTGCTGCTGCTGCTGCTGCTGCTGCTGCTGCTGCTGATGCAAGTGACGATGTTGCTCCTGCTGCTGCATCTGGTGCTGCTGCTCTTGCTGATCCTGTTGTCTCTCCTTCTCACACACTCCCTGCCCTTCCTGCCTTTCCTTACCTTCCTTACCTTCCCTTACTTCCCCTTCTTCCCCTCCTCCCCACAGTTGCATCCCACCACCCTCACCACTGCCCCTACCACCATCACCGCACCTAACCGTATCAACACCAGCACCATGAGTCACTGCCGCCGTCGCAGCGGCAGAAGCGACAGCAGCATTGCCGTTAGCAACAATGCCAGCAGCAGCAGCTACATCAGCAGCAGTGGCAGCAATAGCAGCAGGGGTAGAATCAGGAGATATTTTAGCGTCAATTGAACCCTCCCCAACTCCAGGCAAACTACCAGCCACAGCACCAGTCATGGCCGCTGCTGCCCGGGCCCTCTCCACAGCTGCCCGCAAAGCTGCCCGGATAACTTCCACCGTAGGCTCTTTCCTGCCCTTCTTCCTCCAATCTGCCCCACTTTTCTCCCTCTCTCTCTCCCTCTCCCTCTCCCTGCTACGGCTGCTCCCACCCCCCTCCACCGCTCCCAACCCCCCCGAATTGAGCGGGCTGCTACCACCAGCAGGGGCAGAATGGGAGGAGGAGGAGGGGAGTGGGGAGAAAGAGGAGGGGCGGGAGGAATGCAGCGGCTCGTCTGACTCGGGAGGAGGGTCCCTAGAGAGGAGCATTTGATGGGTGACTCGGTTGCTGCAGGAGGCTGTTTCCAGTGCTCGCACGTGCAGGCGCAGCACCTGTGGTATGGGCAGACGGACATACATATGGGGAGGAGCAGGGGAGGGAAGGGTATGAGAGATCATTGGTTACAGGGGGAGGAGGGTCTTGTGAGAGGAGCATCTGGTGTGTGACTCGGTTGCTGCAGGAGGCTGTTTCCAGTGCTTGCACGTGCAGACGAAGGACCTGCAGTTAAGGGAAAGGAAGGGAAGGAAAGGGTGTGGGGGTTCATCGGTGTGTGGACCACGGTGTCTGGAGAGCAGCATCTGATGGGTGACTCGGTTGCTGCAGGAGGGCGTTTCCAGTGCTCGCACATGCAGACGAAGAACCTGTGTGGTAGGGGCGGACATACTTTTGAGAATTCTCAAAAGTGCAAGCAAAGGACCTGTGTGGTAGGGGCGGACATACGAGGCGGAGCAGGGGACAGAAAGGTGCGGTGTGGAGACTCGTCAGTTTCAGGGGAAGGAGGTTCTCGGGAGAGAAGCATCTGGTGGGTGACTCGGTCACACTCACAGTCACCCTCCTCACACACTCAGTCACCCTCCTCACACTCACAGTCACCCTCCTCACACACTCAGTCACCCTCCTCACACTCACAGTCACCCTCCTCACACACTCAGTCACCCTCCTCACACTCACAGTCACCCTCCTCACAATCACACTCACATTTATCGCTTTCTTGAGTAATGCCAGCAGGTCAGGATGATCCTCACACGATACCACAAACCAAGTCATGTGCAATTTCACAACCACCATAGTCACACAAGCCCCACCCTCGCCACCGTCACACCCACCCTTGTCATAATCACACTCACATCAATCGCTTTCTTGAGTGATGCCAGCAGGTCGGGATGATCTTCACACGATACCACAAACCGAATCAGCTCCTCTCCTCCTCCCCCCTCTCCCTCTCCCGCCCCCCCTTCCCCTTCTCCTCCCCCACCACCACCCCCCTCCTCCCTGCACTCCCCTTTCCTCCTCTTCCTCCCTCCGCCCTCCTCCCCACCCTCACAGCTCCCCCCCCTCTTTCCCCCACCCTTTCTCCGCCCTCCGCCACTCCCCTCTCCACGACCTTCCACCCCCTCCCCCCCTTCCCCCTCTCCTCCCCCTTCCCCGCCTTCCCCCCTAACCGCCCCACCGCCCTCTCTCACCCCCTCCTCCCCCACCGTCCCCACCACCTCCTCCACCTCTAAAACATCCACATCCCTCGGTACCGCTCCAAACCCCTTTCCCCCCATCCCTCCCCCCGCCCCCGCCTCCCCTTCCGCCTCCCCCTCCCCCTCCGCATGCCTCTCCGCGTGCAGAGCTCGCAGCACGTCCACCACCTCGCCTAGGAGTGTTGCTTTATCCGTCTGGAGGGGGGGGGAGCAACGGGGTAAGGAATGAGGGTAGGGAACAGGGGGAAAGGGGATAAAGTGCCCTGCACACGCCTCTCCCTCTCCGCGTGCAGCCCTCGCCTATCAACGTCGCCTTGTCCGTCTGAATGGGGGGAAGAAGAGGGGGCGGAAGGAGGGTAGGGAACAGGGGGAAGGAGGATAAAGTGCCCTGCACACGTCTCTCCGCGTGCACCACCTCGCCTAGCAGTGTCGCCTTGTCCGCCTGAAGAGGGGGGGGAAGCGGGGTAAGGAGGAATGAGGGTAGGGAGCAGGGGGAAGGAGGATAAAGTGCCCTGCACACGCCTCTCCCTCTCCGCGTGCAGAGCTCGCAGCACGTCCACCACCTCTCCTAGAAGGGTTGCTTTGTCCGTCTGGATAGGGGGAGGAGCAGGTGGGGGGGGGGGGGTAACAGGGGAGGGACGGGGTAGGGCATGGGCGGTAGGGCACGCGGAGAACACTGTCTTTCACGTCTCTCCGCGTGCAGCGCCGTGATGAGGCGATTTTTGAGTCGACTCAAAAATCGCCTCATCACACGTAGGGCATGGGCGGTTGTGAGAACACTGTCTTTTACGTCTCTCCGCGTGCAGCGCCCGCAGCACGTCCACCACCTCTCCTAGGAGTGTTGCTTTGTCCGTCTGAATGGAAGGGGCACGAACACAGGAAAGTGGGGAGTTGGGGAGTGCAGGCATGTCTCTCTCCCTCTCTCTCTCCGCGTCCGTGTATTAGATCCAAGCAGGTACAGACATGCAAACATGTCTCTCTCCCTCTCTCTCTCCGCGTGCAGCGCTCGCAGCACGTCCACCACCTCGCCTAGGAGTGTCGTTTTGTCCGTCTGAGGAACGGGGGACGTGAGGAACGGGGGAGAGGTTGGGGGGAGAGAGAGAGGGCAGAACAGGGTGAATGAGGAAGAGTACCCTTTACACACCTTCCTCTCCGCGTGCAGCGCCCACTGCACGTCACGGGGGATGGGTAGGGAACGGGGGAGCGGAGGGGGGGGTGGGGGGTTTGAGGCATGAGAATAGGTAACCCCCTTCTCCGCTTCTCCTCTACCTCCCCCTCTCCGCCTTCGGTCTGCCTCTCCCTCTCCTCCGCCTCTCCACCTCTCCACCTCTCCGCCTCTCCACCTCTCCACCTCTCCGCCTCTCCACCTCTCCACCTCTCCACCTCTCCGCCTCTCCGCCTCTCTGCCTCTCTGCCTCTCCCATCCAGTGAGCCCTTTATGAGGCGCCTAAAGAACCACACCTTGCTAGAGCTTCCGCCTCTCCACCTCTCCGCCTCTCCCCCACTCCCCTCTCTGCCTCACCCATCCAGTGAGCCCTTTATGAGGCGCCTTGTGCTGGTTGATGCGCCCCCTGCGCCTCTGCTCTTCCTCTCCGCCTCTCCGCCTCTCCGCATCTCCGCCTCTCTGCCTCTCCCATCTAGTGAGCCTTTTTTGAGGCGCCTAAAGAGCCGTACCTTGCTAGAGCTGGGCAGGAGCGCGCGCAGCGTCGCGAGGTGCTGGTTGATGCGCTCCCTGCGCCGCCGCTCCGCCTCGCTGTGCGAGCGCGACTGCGCCAGCGCCTTCGCCTCCATCTCCGCCATCGACGCGCGCGCCGCCTCCCCGCCCCCGCCGTAAAACGCGGAGATGTCGACTGAAGACCGGCGGAAGAGGAGAGGAGGGAGGTGGGGAGGGGTGCGTGGAGAGGAGGCGGGGGAGGAGAAGAGGGAGGTGGGGAGGGGTGCGACGTCTGTGTATCCAAAATAAGGGGCACCTAGCTAGCAAATGAAACCGCCGACACGAAACCCGCTACATTCTAAACACGCTTAGAAAATCGCCTGAGCCTCACATTCGTTCTTAAAAAATCTGCGAATTACACTCACGTACCTCCTGGCAAATGGCACAGGCGCTTAGAAAATCACTCCACACAATAGCTAGGATCTACTCGCACGTACCTCTTGGGAAAATACATAGGCGCTTCGAACATTGCCCCACACGGAAGCTCCAATTCACTCTCATGCGTACTGCCTAAGGAGATTCTTAGGCACTTCTAGGAAAGTCTCACACGGAAGCTACTTGTCACTCTCACGCGCGCGTACCTCCTGGAAATCCCCCCGCCAGTTGTGCTCCCCCCAGCAATGCCGCCTGCTGCCCCGCCAGCTCCTGGAGCAGGAGAAAGTCCGCCTGCTGCTGCGCCGCCCCCCCGCCCATGCGGAAATCCACCTGCTGCGCCGCCGTCCCCCCAGCCAGGAGAAACTCCGCCGCCTGCTGCTGCGCCCCTCCGACATCGAACCTTCCCCCGTCCCCGTTCAGCTGCGCGACTGCGCCCATTCCTCCCCGCGCGCCCGACAGAGCTCCCCCTGCCCCTCCCCCGAGCCCGCTACGACGCGCAGTAGCGCTGCTAGCAAGCGCGCTCCGCATCGCGGCTGTAGCGGCTGTAGCCGCCGCCGCCGCCGCCGCTGCAGTGCCAGCAGCATTGGTGCTCGCAACGGGATTCCCGCTGCTCCTGAGTGGAATCTTTCCCGAAGCTACCGCCGCAGCTAGACTCGCGTCGTCCATGCCCAACAAATCGTTGACACAAGCACCTGCCGCGCCAGCTATAAGGCTCGGGCCCAAACCTGCAGCCAGGTTCGGCACCAAACCTAATCCATTCGACCGGAGAAGATCAACACGGACGGACCTACTAGCGCCCGAGCCAGCTGCTCCAAACCCTAAAGAATTATGTACATCAGGTGCTGCTGACGTGGCAAGAGCTTCTACGGGCGAACCGGACAAAGCGCGGCGGTTTCCTCCCGCAAAGGACGCCGCGCGTTGCTGCTGCTGCTGCTGCTGCTGCTGCTGCTGTTGTTGTTGGTGCTGCTGCTGCTGCTGTTGTTGGTGGTGCTGCTGCTGCTGCTGCTGCTGCTGCTGCTGATTGTGTTGTTGATCAAGCGCCGCTAGAGCAGCCATCGGATCGTTCATGCTCGCGCAGAGAAACGCGAGCGACTGCGAGTCCGTGCCTCCAGCCCACGACATGGTGTAAGTAAGTTGAACGAAATTATTTCGCCTATTTGACGTCGAGTTTCGATAGTCCCCAACAACCGAAAAAAACCGCAGCCGAGTAGGGCGAGGAAAGGAAGACTCACATAGGCCTCTATAGGCTCACTGAAAAGCGACGACACGCGTACACGGCCATACGGTTAAGCGTCTAGGCAACTACGCGATTATTATGGAAAAATATAGGAAAACCGAGAAATCGTGTACTGTAACTAGTATCAGGAGAAGCGAAAATTGACCAAGCGCGTAGACGTAGTCAGTACGGAAGGCAGAGCTTCAAAACGATTATACACAACACTGCGATACATCGACATCTCCTAGAATCCGACTCTACCTAAAATAAGGACATCTACGATTTTACGAATCATTGCCGTGGAGGATTTACGCGTTTGTATTCATGTCCAACGCACACACGAAGAGTACACGCACTGGACTGTACGTCGTAAGTTGACACGCATGTTCTCGTAGCAGCTGATGTAACGACCGATGAAGTTGAAGCGCATTCACCCGATACGTACGCACATGGAAAGGAAACGTTGGCTTGGCAGACACAACACAGCCATGCTGGCGAGCTGCATGCACATGCACTGTACACATAATCAATTCTGCACGCGTTGAACCGATTCTGTATGGGCATGTCTTGGGGAGGAGGACGTATGGATTGGGTTCGGTTTGGGATAATCAAGTCTCCGGAATAGATTGTGGGTTTGGGGAAGTGTGGAAGAGGGTTGATTGGGGGAAACGGGTGGATGGAGAGTTTTGGTGGGGCAAGAGGTTGGTGGAGGTTCGGACGGTGGTGGGGTGAATGGGGAATAGAGAGTGGTTGAGGAGGGTGGGTGAGGGTTAAGGGGAATGAGGAGGGAATGATGTGACGTGTCTCTGCAGAAAAACCTAGGGAGATTCATGAGAAATGACGCGGCTGGTGGGGAGTTTCCGCTGCACGTGAACGGTGAGACAAATGGCCCAGCGGCCCACCTAACCGAACCGAACCCGCGCCTGTCACCCCATCTCCCCCAGCCCCCAAACCAAAGCCCCACGCTGTGCTGTACGTACACACACCTCCCCCTCTCGATTTTGGCGAGACATATTTTGCAGCGAGTGAGAACCGAATCTGAGATTGCGGGCAGGAAGAAGCTGGTTTGGTTTGGTTTGGTTTGGTTTGGTTTGATCGGGTGGGTGCACCTGCCCCACGATATTTACGTGTACAACCGCGTCAGGGCCGCAATCTTCAGAGCTCTGGTCAGGTCGATCACATCACAAGTGAGGACGACCGACGAACCAGCGGTCGGCAATGCACTGTGACTAGTTTCTCGCTGGGGGCTATCACAACACAACCTTGAAATTACGGGACCTTGACTTTCTCAAATTTGAAGTGACGCCACCCAATCCTCATCGGGGCTTTCGATTCGTTTTGGGAGACCGGAGTTGAGGACGAGGTTCACGGTGCCTCTGCAGTGTGGCAGTCGCAAATGTCGGACCAGAACTTGCTGTGTAGTACTGTACAAACATGATGCCCCAACCTTATCTCTGCCCGAAGGCTATCCGATCTCAGAAACTGTCGCCCGAATCTACTGTGCAGGATGTTCTTATTCAGTACTGGATTTGCATGTGGTGCGCAAACAGTACAGTAGTCAGCAACTGTTTAATTCTCGTTTTACTGTAATGGAATTTGAATCAAGAACCATATTCACTCTTCCATACAGATCCTTTCAAAGCTTTAATTATTTCATGGCGACTCCAAAAATGATAATAATGAACAAGATCAGTAAACAGCTGCCAAATGTATGTATATATATATATATATTTTAGGGGTCCAGATCGCAAGCACATATTTCTAGGGGCGTACAAGCCTAGGAGTGATAAGAGTCAACGATGGGAATCCCATACATTATCAACAGAGCCAGGGGCAGTGAGAGGTGCGAGGGGCTTGTGGTACAGGTGGCGCTGGAGCACCAGGAGGCATAGGAGGCACAAGTGCAACCCATGATGTATGCAGAGCGGCAAAAACTACTTCCTATGTGTGACAGTTATTGGGGATGACCAAAGAGGCAAGCTTGCCGCCTGAGACACAATATTCGTTGAAGGAACAAGCAGACGTTACTGGCCAAGTCACTGGGGGAGGGTAGAGAAGGCAGAGACGGTAAAAACACTCTTTGGTCCAAGTGGCACGTGGGCCAGCTGAGGCACAGTACCTGTTGAAAGAGCATGCGGACGGTAACACCCTCAGATACAGCCTGGCCAAGTCACTGGGGGAGGGGAGAGAAGGCAGAGACGGTAAAAACAATCCTTGGTCCAAGTGGCATGGTGAAGTCACAGTATTTGTTGAACCAACCAGCAAAGATTAACAGCTCAGATACAGCCAGTCCAGGTCATCGGAAGAGGGGAGAGAAGGCGGACATGGTAAAAACACCTCTTTGGTCCAAGTGGCACGTGGGCCAGCTGAGGCACAGTACCTGTTGAAAGAGCCAGCGGACGTTGACACCCTCAGATACAGCCTGGCCAAGTCATTAGAAGAGGGGAGAGAAGGCAGAGACAGTAAAGGCACCTCCTTGGTCAAAGTGGCAAGCTGGCCACATGAGACACATTATTCCTTGAAAGAGCCCGCGGACGGTAACACCCTCAGATAAAGCCTGCCCAAGTCATAGGAACACGGGAGAGACAGCGGAGACGGTAAAGGTGTACACTTGAAACAAATGGGCAAGAAAGTAAAAAGTAACAAGGATTTGGAATGAAACATGCTATGAGGGAGAAACTTGGTGGATGAAGAAAATCAGGTGGAGGGATGACACATAATCAGATCGATAGTTGACTGTTTGGTCAGAGTGTAAAACATAGTCTACCTTGCCACTACCACTGGTGTGCACCATGCATGGAGAGCACTAAGCATTCAAGAAACACATCATGCTGCAATGGTAAAGATGAGCAAGGAATGTGCGCATGATGCGCTTTCAGGCAAGAGTAGCGAGCGGAAATTGTAGCAAGCGGGAAGATTAGCACGCGGACAGAGTAGCAAGTAGGAATATTAGCAAGCGGACAGAGTGGCAAGTAGGAATATTAGCAAGCGGACAGAGTAGCAAGTAGGAATATTAGCAAGCGGACAGAGTGGCATGCGGACAGAGTGGCAAGTGGACAAAGTGGCAAGGGGACAGAGTGGCATGCGGACAGAGTGGCAAGCGGACAGAGTGGCAAGCGAGTGGTACGCACGCAAGGTTAGGTCGGCTAGGAAAAAAACGTGAATTAAGTTCCCTCATGGTGAGCGTTAGGGAAAGAGCAGCAAGCGTGCAAGCTCAAACGCCATAACCAAGCTGTCGAGGCATCTCAGAACAAGCGTAGCACGAGTTCAAATGACATGACATACTTGAGGTTTGAGACGTTACGAACAACAAATGCAAGAGTGCAGGAGAGAATGACAAATTGTACTTGGGCTACATCTGAGTCACCTTTGAGAATATTCAAAAGCGAATCACTTTTAAGAATGATTTTGAGAGATTTCCTTCGAGAGTTCTCAAGAGAAGAGGAGCAAATGACATATTGTTTGGGCTTGTGTGACACATTAGCCCATGGGCAAATGACATAATGCCAGTATTGCAGTGAGTACTGGTGCGCTATAGTGTCGCTTGGTGGCTCTCACCCCCCACTTGAGAGTCCAGAGGTGGCGCAAATGCTGCTCACCAAAGGGGAAAGTAGCAAATGATATATTCGTGGCTCTAGTGCCGCTGGGTGGGTGGCACTCACATCCCAAGTTGATGTTGCTGCTGTAGATGATGCTGTTGTTGTAGTTGTTGCTGCTCCTGCTATTGTTGCTGTTGCTGCTACTGCTACTGTTGTTGCTGTTGCTACTGCTGCTGCTGTTGTTGCTGCTCTTGTTGTTGCTTCTGTTGCTGGTTATGTTATTGCTGTTGCTGCTGCTGCTGTTGTTGCTGTTGTTGCTGCTGCTGTTGTTGCTGTTGCTGTTGCTGTTGCTGTTGCTGCTGCTGCTGTTGTTGCGGTTGCTGTTGCTGTTGCTGTTGTTGTTGCTGCTGCTGTTGTTGCCCCTGTGGCACAGTTGAGAAGCCAGAGATGGCGCAAATGCTGCACATCAAAGGGGAGAGTGCATGCACGGGTAAATGCTAATATGGTTCAACCATGTGAGAAGGTATTTCATGTTTCGGGAACTAGGGATTCGGTATTAGGGTTTCGGGTTTAGGTGGTGAAAAAAAAAGTTGGCATTAAATATTTGTGAGAATTCAGTCTCACTCTTCTTGCTTTAACTCTCAGTGCTCACCTTTATTCCCCCCCTCCCCCCTCCCCCCGCCTTCACCTTAAGTTTGTTCGTGCTTAGATCTGTCAGTTTGCAGTACCTCCCATCACTCACCTCTCTTCCCCCGCTACAGTCACGACGATGTGCCTCCTGTTTTCCCTCCTATCACTCACCTCTCTTCCCCCGCTGTAGTCACCTGGTGCAGTCACATCACTGTACCTGTGAGAGTACGACGGCTTATGCCAGCTATGCTTGCTTGCCTTTACTTTATTATGCTATTTCTAGCATAGGATAATTAGGTGCATGCATGAATTGCTTGATTTCCTAGGCTAGGTGCTTTCCTATATTTTATTATAGTTATAGCACCGAGCTAGGTTGCGTGCACCGAATTCTGGCTTTTCGGTTGACACCGAATTGCCTTCTACCGAATTCGGGAAGGATCTGCTCGGGACGCTTCGCGACCCTCAGAACCTTCGCGTAACACCTGGTTACTGGGCCTTGTGTCGAGCCTATATATAGCCTCGTGTTGTACCCAGGTGATTCAATCAATTACAATTCACTTTTCTGAGCTCGATCCTAGATCCTCACACTTGGTAATCAGAGCTTGTTTACACGCGAAGTTTTCGACCGCTAAAACCTAGCTTTTAAAACCGCGGGGGCGACGACGGAAAGCGCCGATTACGGGTACGTAAACCAGTTCCGCGCTATTTTTTAACGGCCCCCTCGAACCGGTTTTCGAACCCTCCTCAGGTCCAGTGGCGAAAAAGTTGGAATTTCGACCATCGGATCGATTCGAATCTCAACGGCCCTGAGAATTTCGCCCAAAATAGTTGGAATTTGGAGCGTCGGATCGAATTTCCTCTCAACGGCCGAGATCGGAGCGAATTTCGACTAAGGGGGAATTACGCGACCTACAGAGTCAGCGCTCGTCATTTCTACAGTCGATTCGACTCATAGTAAGACGACCAGCGCCTAGAATTCAATTATTTTCGTCGCACATTTTCCTGTAAATCGCCAAATGGAGGAAAATGGTGATAATTCTGTACGGAAAATTACGGAGTTACACACCGGCTTGGACCAGACGCGAGCGGCACTCCAGCGAATAGAGGAGCTTTTCGCGAACCAGTCGGCAGCCGCCACGGCAGCAGCGAACGCAGCAGCGACGTCAGCAGCAGCAGCGGCTACACCGACACTTCACCCAGCAGCAGCGGCTACGCCGACACTTCACCCAGCAGCAGCGGCAGCAGCTACAGTGAATCTTGAGGCGGCACGTCCGAGGCTACCGGAGACATTCAATCCGAATGCTAGAGACACCGACGTCCGGCGATTCATTGCGACCCTCGAAATTTACTTCGAGGCCGTTGGCTGTACGACCCTGACACACGATGCAATGCGGATTCGGCTCGCAGCGACACTGTTACGAGGCCCGGCACTCGAGTGGATTTACAATAGCAACGAGGTCCGAGGCGAGGGGTCATGGACGCAGTTTCGGGAAGCTTTAATTCAACGTTTCGAACCAATCAACTCCAGCTACATGGCGCGGCAGCAGATTCATCGGCATAAACAGTTCGGCAGTGTAACACAGTACACGCAGCAGATGGAGAGCCTCTTCAACCGAATAACCGACCTGACCGAAGGGGAAAAAATCCAAGCGTATACTGAGGGGCTAAAGATGGAAGTGCGCCGACAGGTGATTGCCGCGAACTACAACAACTACCGCGACATGGTGTGTGCAGCAGAGAGATTCGATGCGCTGACGCGAGATCAGCCCGAGACACGACGCCACGTGCCGAACAGATCATTCGACACGAAGCGATCGGCACCACCCACGACCGCCGACCCGATGGATATCGACAAGATCGACGCGAAGTAGCGGCCGACAAAATATGAGAAGTGCGAATTTTGCGGCGCAGCAGGACATCGATTCTTGGTGTATTGGAAAATGAAGAAGGCACGAGCGGAGCTGCAGGGCAACAACAGTGCGACATCCACGATGGCGAAAAAAAGAGATCATGATGGCGCGAACGCCACGACCGGCCGGCAACAAGGGAAATCGCCGAGACAAATGGAGGCTCCGCGAAACAAGTCTCTGCACCGACCGGGAAACTCCAGCCGAACACCCCCGAGAGTAAGAATATTACTTCTCGAGGTTTTCAAGCCTTTGAAAAATTCAGGGGAGATTTCAAGGCCAAAAAAAAGCCTTCAGACATTATTCAGGTACCTGAGAAGTTGGGCAAACCACTCCGGAGCGTTGAAAAGGGTCGTGCGTTCCAAGGAGTTAATATTCTCTCCCCGCAGCACAGTGTTAAGGCTCCCAATTGCCCACAGGTGAAGCCTACACAGCTGCAAAGGCTTAAGGGAAGGTTCCAGGCCAAGACGAAGCTGAATCGGCCTCGGATAAATCCTTCTAACCCAACTCAGTTGAAAACTGATATGGAGTCAACAACTTCGAGCGCAGGACCGAGGGATGATCTATTCGACGTACCCTACGATCCTATAAGCGAGAACATCTACGGTTACTCGGAGCAGCAACAACCACTACTACTCGAGGTGATCTGCAACGGGCGACGCCTCCAGGCACTGTTAGACAGCGGTGCGTCTCACTCGGTGTGCGACCACGGGACATTGGAGAAAATTGGAGAACCTTCGGAGGAGACCAAGTTCACGGCAACAATGGTGGACGGTACGAAACTTCCCATCCACGGCGAAGCATCACTGCAGCTGCACATAGGGGCGGTGAGGTGGAAGCCGACATTGCCGATCACGAACATCAAAGGTTTAGATTTCATCTTGGGAAGAGATTTTTTGAAGCGGTTCAACCCCGAGATCGACTGGGTCAACAGGAAGGCGCGCATCTACAACAACGGGAAACGAGTGGAGCTGCGAAGCTGGACGGATACAGGGAGCGTTCCTGAAACGACACTGGCACGGTTCAAACGGACAGTGAACGAGAGTAACACGGGTTACTTAGCACTGGTTATGGCAGCAGCAGAGGAGGAGAAGCTGAGTACGGAGCTACCTGCAGCAGTGAAGGAGGTCTTGGAGCAGTACAAGGATATAATGCCCGACGACCTACCTGCCGGCGTACCTCCTGCACGCACCCACGAGCACGAGATCGTGGAGGAACCAGGTGCGAAACCCGTCTCACGTGCACCCTACCGACTGAGTCCGACCGAGCTGACAGACATGAAGAAACAGATCGAGTATTTACTGGACAGACAACTGATCCGCCCATCCACCTCTCCCTACGGTGCACCAGTTCTCTTCACTCCAAAACCAGACGGCAGTTTACGGATGTGCATCGACTACCGCGCACTGAACAAACAGACAGTTAAAAACAAATACCCCATACCGCGCATAGACGACCTACTGGACCAACTGCGTGGTGCAACAGTCTTTTCGAAGCTGGACCTACGGTTGGGTTACTGGCAGATCAAGATGGCGGACAACTCGGTCCACAAGACGGCGTTCCGTACCAGATACGGCTCCTACGAATACTTGGTGATGCCGTTCGGACTCTGCAACGCACCAGCAACGTTCCAGGCGGAGATGAATCACATCTTACAGCCCCTGTTGGACGAATGCGTGGTGGTGTACCTGGACGACATTCTCATCTACTCCAAGAACATGAAGGAGCACGTGGAGCATCTGTGGAAGGTGTTCGAGATCCTGCGGAAAAACAAGTTCTACGTGAAGCTGTCGAAGAGCGACTTCGCCCTGAAGAAGGTGCAGTTTCTCGGGCACATGGTGAGTGCCGAGGGTGTACACGTGGACCCGCGGAAGATCGAAGCCGTCAAGAAGTGGAAAGTACCGGAGAACGTGAAGGAGTTGCAGCAGTTCCTAGGCTTCGCGAACTACTACAACAGGTTCGTGCCGCAGTATGCTAAGATAGCAGCGCCACTGACCGACCTACTGAAAAAGGATACGCCCTACAAATGGGATACTCCTCATCAGCAAGCCATGGAGCAGCTACAGACAGCACTGACTACAGCGCCAGTACTCATCCTACCAGATCCAGACAAGGACTACGTGGTGGAAGCAGACGCTAGTGACCAGGCAGTCGGAGCAGTACTGATGCAGGATCACGGACGCGGGTTGCAGCCCATCGCCTACCTCAGTAAGAAGCTACACGGAGCAGAACTGAACTACCCCATCCATGACAAGGAAGCCTTAGCGATAGTCATAGCCTTCAAGGCGTGGAGGTGTTACCTAGAGGGAGCCAAGACTACAGTCTATACTGACCACTGCAGTCTCAAATACCTGAAGTCGCAGCCGACGCTCTCACGACGACAGGTGCGGTGGGTTGACTTCCTGGAAACTGACTTCCACTACGACATCATCTACAAGCCCGGGCTACACAACAAGGCAGACGCGTTGAGCCGCCCCGGTCATGTAGCAGGCATCCAGCTCGACGGGATGAACCCTCTGCTCAAGGGCTGTAACTCCGGAAGTACATGGCTTTATTAGACAATCTTTAAATAACAAGACTCCAAAAGTAGATATAAGGTTAGATGGTATGGTAAATCAAATCATACCTAAGGCTGCAAAAGCCGCTAAAACCTATTCCAACATGGATACTCCGTGGATGCAGAGATCGCTACAGCACAGACTAAGAAGCTGTTACAGTGGGAGAAAGACTTAGCTGTAAGGAAGGGCACAGAAAAGATTTGGGTACCGAATTACGCCCCGCTACGGCATATCCTATTGGAGGAGTTTCACGACGTACCTTACGCGGGACATTTCGGGAGCAACAAGACGTTAGCAGGGATAGCAAAATATTACTACTGGCCCGGGATGGCAACAGACGTGCAGCAGTTCGTCACCTCATGCGACACGTGCCAGCGGATGAAGAGTAGCAAGCAGAAAAAAGCAGGGTTACTTCAGCCTCTACCTGTACCGGAGCAACCATGGCAGGTCGTTAGCCTTGACTTCATCACATGACTTCCTTCGACCTCACGGGGACATGATTCCATCCTCGTAGTGATCGATAAGTTCTCCAAAATGGGTCACTTCATACCGACCAACGCCACAGCTACAGCTGAAGCAACTGCTCGCCTCTTCTTCGACCGCATCATCACCATCCACGGCATCCCCGCTACACTCATCTCAGACAGAAACCCCAAATTCACGAGTAAGTTCTGGAAGGAGCTCATGGGATTATTGGGGACTAAACTTGCGATGTCCCCAGCATACCACCCACAGACTGACGGACAGACAGAGCGACTCAATCAAGTGGTTGAACAGTTACTGCGCACAGCTTGCAAGGACGACGTCAGCCACTGGGACACACAGTTACCGACCCTTGAGTTTGCTTACAACAACGCGTCACATGCGGCCACAGGGAAACTGTCGTCACATACAACAAATAGTCATTGCCGTCGTCACCATTTCTAGCAACAGTCCTGACGACTCGAAGCTTTTGACAAAGTTCGTCACCTCCCTACCCAGAAGGTCCCAGTGTACTGCGAAAGGCTCCACCGGCAAGCCCTCTTGGCCTGGCGACTTCCCCCTCGGCAGCCCTGCTACCGCCACCTTGACCTCCGCTTCCATCCGTGGTGCTTGTAGCCGCTCCGCCTCGTCCTTTGGCAGCTTCGTGCTTGTCCAGAGCTGCGGGGCGGTAGACCCTCCACGTACTTGTAGTTCGCTGAAAGCCTCCGCAAAGTGCACCTACGATGCTCTGAGCACCTCATGTGATCCTCGGTAGTGCGTGCCTTTGTGCCACACCTCTTGTATCACAATTTCCGGCTTCCGCATCTTCACCTTCGCCGATATGGTGATGGAATCTCCCCATGAAGCTCCAAGGTGAGCCCTGCCAGAACTTGTAGCCATTCCTTTCCTCACTCCTAGTAAGCCTCCAGCTGAGTTTCTTTCGCCAAGAGTTTCTCCTTCGTGCGTGCATTAGTTAGTCCTACCATCACCATGTGACTCAGCTCCTCCACTCCGTTTCCATGTATTTTTCTGTTGCCTTCGCTCAATTTCTCTCTCCTTTTGTGTATGCTCGTAGGGTTGCGCTCAGCTTCGAGATGGTGTGCGCCAGGTCACCCGCCTCCGCCCCGCCGCGTCCGCGGGTGACTTTCTCCATCTGCCCTCACCCCCTTTTTCTCCGTGTGCGATGCCTGGAACCTCCAGATCCCCGCCCCCCTCGCTTGCGACGACGCCACCGTGAGGCAGATGCGGGTCGCGAACCAGTGGTCCGACAACTTCCTTGGCATGCGCCCGTCAGGAAGCCTAGGAACGACGTGGACACCAACACTCTGTCGATGCGGGAGCTGACGTGCACCGACATCGAGCGGAACGCTTATTCTCTTTGGTCGGGGTACAGCGCCCGAATAACGTCCAGCTAGATTCCAAGCAACCTCTGCTTGTCCACCCACGAGCCCTGTCACGACGACCTGTCCAGTTCCAGATCTGCAACCAGATTGAAATCCCCTGCTATCACTAGATGCGTAGACACCAGGTTTATCAGGGAAAAAGGGATAAGGCAGTCGGTGAAGAAAGGAGCTCTGTTGCACGGCTGTGGCAGAAGGTAAATCGCTAGCAGCATGAAAGCGATCATGTCTCCCTCTACTGTCACTCCCAACAGCCTACCGGAGGCGTGCGCCATCGCTTCTGTGATACGAAGGTGCTTCTTGAAAGACAGCACAGCCACCCCGCTAGCTCTCTGTCACGGGCTGGCCGCGGCCCATGACGAGGGCTTTGATTTCCATATAGAAATTGTGGTCTTCCTTGATATGTGTATCCGTCAGAATTACTATGTCTACTACTCTCCTTATCCATGTGATGTGGTTAGTTTTTTGCCGCTTCTCCCGAGGCTCACGTTGACCCCGGAGATTGAGATCTTGTGGTGTTTATCCACTAATCCACTTGTTGGCAGCCCCCTCGCATCTATAGGCTTTGATACATGGTCTACAGCATGATACATGGTCTACAGCATGATACAACGATGGCAAGATCTACCTCCCAAAATTTCTCCTACGTGCCTCTTGCTGCAGATGCGGCTGCTGCATCTACATCCCGAGTTCCTTGCATACTGCTGCCAGGTTCTATTTCCCCTTGCTCTAACATGTAGCAGCCCTTGCCTTCAGGAGACTAGTACAGTGGCGAAGTGACGCGTCGTGCTCGGCTGCCTGAGCGAAGCTGTTGCCATGTGCCTTCCCGAAGTCTTCCTGGACACAGATCCACTCCTCGTGCACCCCACCGGTGGATGTGAGAGCAATCGCCGGGTCCGTGAAGATGGTTTTCAGCGCTTGGGGTGATTTTCAGGGACGCTGCGGGGGAGGAGGGGGTGGGGGGGGGGGGTGGGGGGGGGGGGATGGGGGTGGGGGGAATACAGAGGTCAGCGCTGCTGCAAGGAGGTCCGCGAATCTGAAACGCAAGGTTAGTGAAGTTGCGATTACTGTTGATCCCATGAATCTTAAGCAGCATCAGCTTCCATTTCCTGATGTTGTCCTGCTTTTCTATTATGTAATCATCATGAAAGCAAGACATATGCATTCCGTTGCAGAAAAGTAGGACAGAGTTGGAAAATGGACGATCAACTTCTTGCCGCGGATCGGGTCCGTCAGCACATGCCACCACTAATACAAATCCCTGGGCGCCTATAGACCAGGCCCGTATCTTGTCAGTTTCTGCGCCAGAGAATGGATCAAGAACTCTTTGGAAGGATGAACCCTCCCGGAATGCCGACCGGCCGCGCTTCTGCAGCATCATCGTCATGAGCTTCTGTCAGATCATCTCTGGTGAGATCACTGCCGGTACCCCCTTAAGCAGAGTTTTGATGGCCTCCGGGTGAGCCGACCACTCCTTCAGGTACGTTGCGTTTCCGGATGCTGCCACTCAAAGATGATCCGCCGTTTGTCCCACGCCGGATTCATTGGTCGTCTCCTTGCCATTGGGTCCCCCTTGCAGGCCGTTCAGATCGAGCGCAGCAAGCCCTGGTCGCCGACGACTGATGTGCCAACAGCTCCATTAAAGAGCGTCTTCGGCGTGATGGGTTCTGAACGTTGACCAGGAGCGATCTTCCCGACCGGTACCCCTCCAGCAACAGGAGCAATAGCAGAAGAGGCCGCATTAGGAGGCGACATCGTGCGATGTTGATGTGAAGGTAGAAGCAGCCTGACCGTGGCTGACTGTTGTAAAAGTCTGACCACTGGCCTTCTCTTATAGGGTCTGCGTCGCCTTTGCATTTCCTCGGGAAAACGAGTTGAAACCTATGTTTGATGCTTGCTGTAGCCTTGGTAATATACACTATTGTGATTGATGCAGCCTAGATAGTTGCGGCGAACAATGAACACAAAAAAAAACTTCTGGGTTGGCCTTGGCCTTGATAAAGCCTGACTGTAGAGACAGTAGGTAAATGTCTGCTGTATGGACAAGAAAAATATACCAATCGAATCGTAAAGTCACGCTGATTGCGAATCTAGGCTTTAAATAACCAACTGATAAGAATTTGATGGGCGTTGAAGCGTCCGAGTTCCTGACAAGATCCATGGCAGATGTGTGGCGGAGTGCAGCATTGGAGATCGCAGCATATGAAAGAAGTGAATTGCACAATGTTTGTTGAGTGAACATAAAAAAGGTACTGTTCTCTTGATTTAGAGTGAGTTCAATGCTAGTTATCTTATCCATGGCGGCGAGCTCAAGGTCATTGTCATCGTCATTGCCGCACTGGTCCAAACTATGATAGACCCAACAGTAGAAATGTATTGTGGCAAAGAGACTCTCCATATTTATTCAAAGAGGAAGCATTGCTACTGTTAAGAGTTGTAAAACAGAGTTGCGCGGAAAACAAATAACGAAGCTGTGAATAATGAACTGACGATACGATGAAGGCACATGATAATATAGTGACTATCCTAGCTAGGCGGGAACCTCGAGAACGCGAGGTTGGGTGCAGGTTTGGCAAACGAAAACCGAAGGCAACGTGAGGCAGCCTCGGAATCGTGGATGTCGGCCGAACGTGCGAGTCCGAAAGTGCGGGGTTGTACGCGAAGCAGTAAACGCCGATAAGAAAAAAGAAATTTGGGTTGTACACGAACCAGTAAACACCGATAAGAAAAAGGAAAATTCCTTACACTACACCCCCCTTTAAGAAAGGTGGTGTCTATCCGCGACATGCTCGCGGGTGATATAATCACCAAGAAGCGAAGGCGCTTCAAGCGAGGCGGATGGCACCCAGGTGTCGTAATGTCCGTTGTTGCGGGTATGAAAGGCTTGAGTAGGCTGACGCAGAATGCGTCCTGTAAACGCCAATCGCCGGGCAGCAAAAGTTTTGCAGTGACGGGTATGATCATTTTCACAATACGCAAAGGTCCGCAGAAACAAGGGCGAAGCTTCGACGAGTCGGGTAGGCGAAGGTTCTTGGTGTCGAGGAGTACTAGTTGCCCTGCCATCATGATGATTTCCCGGCGACGGAGATCAGAGTATTTTCGGGCAGTAGTGTTGGCTTTGCGAATGGCTTGGACAGCTTTCTCGCGAATTGCCTATAGCTCCGTTACAAAGTGTTGTGACCTTAGTACCAGGTTGTCGGGTGTTTTCATCGTGGGCACCACCAGGTCGATCTCGTATTCCAAGAAGCATGGCGAGTGCTTAGTTGTGCTGGACGGGGCGTTGTTGTACGCAAACTCCAGCATCGGGAGTGAAATTCCCCAGTTAGCGAGGTCGGGGCAGTTCGTATGGATGAGCTGTTTCATTGCCTGATTGGTCCGCTCGGTCTGTCCGTCGGTTTGCGGGTGGTAAGCCGACGACGACTGTAGACGTGCACTGTACTACGCCCATGTTTCTTTCCAAAAATTCGATGTGAACTTCGGGTTGCGGTCACTGACGACCGTATACGAGATTCCGTGAAGTCGTACAACCATTGAGATAAACTGGCGCTAGTTTCTTTGGCGGTGATCGTCGTGCGACAGGGGGCGAAGTGTCCCATTTTTGTGAGGCGATTGACGACGACGAGCACATTGTCGTTGACGGACGCAACAGCTAGCAGCCCCGTGACAAGGTCCATTGTCACCTGTTGCCACCCTGTCCAACAGTCACCCTCGAGAAAATTGATCGTATTTTCAGAATCCCAACCACTAGACCACTGGGATAAAAGGGCTTGTTTCAGTAGCGGGTCAGTGCGCCCATAACCCCCCAGGCTCTTCATGCCTGTAACCCCCCTAGGATCATTCGGGGATCTCACAGTGCAGCTCTACTGACACCCCCCAATACTGGGAGGCCCAGGACTGAGCACAGCGGCAACGGCCTGCATGTGCATACACCGGGATTCGAACCCGAGACCGCTCTGATACCATGTCAGAATCCCAACCACTAGACCATTGGGATAAAAGGGCGTGTTTCAGTAGCGGGTCAGTGCGCCCATAACCCCCCCGGCTCTTCATGCCTGTAACCCCCCTAGGATCATTCGGGGATCTCACAGTGCAGCTCTACTGACACGTATCTCACAAGAAGTTGGCTACTTCGACTGGTTGCCTTCTTCCTATCAACCACCTTCGCAACAAGGCTGGATGGCTGGGATACCGGCCCCAGTAGCCATTTAGCTCAGGTTGGTGTGCCTTTCCGACGTATCGACCTTAGACATGGTACTCGACAACGCTTGCTTTACTCTGTTCCGCCAGTGTCTCAGTATCCGTCAGCTAGGCCCGGGGTCCCCACTTTGCTCCATCATGTTTTAGTAGGGCATGACCATAAAACTAAGACTGTCCCCCTCAACAAGTAAGAGGCGATGCAACTATAGTTGAAATGGATGCATGTACACGAATGCATAATTGATGCAACTTTCCCGCGACCGAGTTCCCAACTGTGTGGCCACACTACTGTGCACAGATGTCACCTATTCTGTGATAGTTTTTAGAGACCGAATTGATATTTTGTTCGCATTCGTAGCCTTCCAAACTGTAGATATTGTCATGCTCAAATGTTGTAGGTTCATATTTTCATTGGTTACTCCATCAATGACATTTTGGTCGCGCTCTCAACACTACTAACACCAAATAGTGCTTAGCCTATTTGTAGAAATAGAACGCGAGTTGAGTCTGTCATGATGAATATCTCGTCGTTTTACTTGTCATCAACTCGTGCTGATATAGGGACCATGTCGTTTGTTACAAGGGTATGATCCACGCTCAAATACACACAAATGTTTAGTCTCCAAACAAAACATGAATAGTTTGAAAATAAATTTCAAATTTTTTTTATTGTGATAAATTTCAGAAAGGGGGGAATGCAATAAGGAGGCATTCCCCTCATGTCCACAGACCTGCCACCTAGTCTCAATTTGAGTTCCCGCCCGCCGCACCCCTTGTACACGTAGACGTTTTTGTTTGTTCTTGCTATTTATTTATGTATTGTGTGCAGTGTACAAATGATGACGATAATATGATGACCGCATTGCAGACTTTTTGTAGAGTCTTGTCACAATCTACACAAATTGGAATACACACTAACTATATCAACTTCGGCATCATCCACCGCGAGAAGAAATGGAAGCAGGGTGGGCACATGCGATCCACTTCCAACTAAACCCTGGCTTTCAAGAGGCCCTCTTTTTTGCGGCCACGTTCTCTTGAGGCATTGCCACGTAAACCTATTGACCTCTATTATCTTGGCCGCGACCTGACAGACGCACCAAGTCATCACACCATTGATAGTCTCTTGTGTCACCATCGCGACCAGGGTGGGGTTATTCAAATGCGCACCAAGAAGGTTCACGAAGCTAGATTCTATCGCCTCGCGACCTTCTTCGGGTCTTCCCATGTCCCTTTGGCCTCGTGGGCATTGTGTTTCGTCATCTGCGAGAGGTCCGCGGTGACACTGGGGGCGGAGCGGCGGGCCAGGTTTAGCAGGCGTGCCAACACACTCTGTGGCCACATATCCTGCATCCGAGTCCTCAACTGCAAGATCCACAGTTGATCTACCAGATCCTTGCAATCACGCACGCGACAGCGCAAGCATACTCACTCTCTTGGTTGTCGTCGACCTCTGACTCTTCGTCGACAACCTCTTTACCCGCGGCCCACGCTATCTTGTTGGGGGTGTGTGCTGGAGGTTGGGTGAGCTCGTGATAGGCAGCGAACATGTGCCAGTATCTGCCCGCCAATAAAAAAAAAGGACGAGTAATTATTAGTCGTGGGACCACGAGAACAATCTGGGACTATAAAAACAACGTGATGACAGCCGCGACCATGACAAGGCGTAATTGTCCACATTGCTGCACAATTTGCGAAGGTTCATGGTGATGAAGAGGCTAGTATGCAGAAGGCTGGCCTCAGGTCCTTTGCCCACTCCCTATATTCCTGATGTGTCAGACCAGCCGCGGGTCCACCTTCTTGTCATAGGTCATGAATGCGGCCGCGGTGAGATACTGCACCTCGGTGTAGGAGTGGTGTCCTAGCCAACGACGTTTCCCACCCAACCATGGTTCGCCGATCTTGCCCCCTCCACCCCTTGGCGGATCCCAAATACCGACTCCCTTTTGCTTCTCCTCGTAGTCGCCCGGCCTTGAAAATAGTTGCATCACCTGTTCAACCTCGTCTCCTCGTCCTCCAAGGTCACCGTAGGCAGTTGCTTCTTAACACCCTTGCCGAATTTGTCAGTTTTGACCGCGACCGATGCCGTGGTGGGTTCAACAAGGTTGCTCGTGCTGGGTCCATGCTGTCCTGTCACCAGGGACATGGATGCTGAGAGCAACTTGTCGTCGCAACCGTTCTGGGACGAGTTAGCAATAGTGTTGGTGTTGGAGATGGGAGCCGTGGGGATGGTAGCCGCGGTTGCCGGCGCATTTTCTAGCTTCACTTTGCCTTTACGTGTGACATCTCTATTTGCATTCTGCTGCCCTATGATGGCTCACTATCGCGTGTACATGTGGAGGGACTGGTGGTTTCATAGCTGCATCTCCTTTGGGGATCGAGTGCGAGGTCGAGCCTAGGAGAATGGGTTGCCCCGCACGCAAATAAAAAAGAACGCTTCCCTTGCTCCTCAATAAGTCCATCACAGTCGGCTCGAGCGCTGATGGCGTGGGACCCATCTGCCACTTCACCCCCTAATTATCCGCCTTTGTCATCACAACCCTCTTCCCATGCTGTGTCTCTTCTACCTATGCTGACTTCATCCCGGGCGGTCGTTCCACATCCCTGAGCGGCGCTGCACCACCAGAAAGTAGCGCAATGATTATGTTCAGTGCGTTGGTGACTCTGTTTGTGATGATTGCGTGTTCGGTAGTGGCTGCAACCGCGGGCGACATGTTGTCGATCCACCAACTGACTTCGTCGGTCAGCTTCTTCTGCGCGTCCACCATTGAGTCCACGACAATCCCCTTCAGCTTTCCAACCACCTATTCGACGGGTTTTTGCCGTTCCAAAGATCGCAGTCGGCAGCCCTTTCCTTCACGACAACCTTTATTTCCTTCTCAAACAATATCGCAACGTTCATTTAGTGTCTATGGGCCTTTTCCACCGCATCAGCAAGATCCTTGTACCATCACCATCTTCCGTTGCGGCCAGACGACTCTCGAGGTTGAGGATCCGTCACGACTGTGTTCTCACCTTCTCGTCCAGGCCTGGAATCTCCGCGACCAGCTTCTCCTGTTTTAATGCGATGAGCGACTGATAAGTTCGCAGTACCGAGATGAGACTCTTGCCTCCAACCTCCCCGATGGACATGCGTTCCCAATCTGTGAGACGATAGCAGCAACGAGACGCTGAATACCCGCCCCGGAACTCGTAGGCCGTGTGGCGCCCATTACAGCAACATCATCAACGTGGTCTTCGTTCTCCTCTTCCTCGAGATCGTAGTGATCCAAACCACCCTCCTCGATCTCTTTCGCCACATCCCCATGCACCTCGCTTGCCACCTCCGTGACCACGGCCTTGCCGCGACAGTGACTACCTCTGAAGACTTCTCATCGCACCGATGATCAGGTTCTTCAGTCTGCTGGCCAACTTCTTCGTCTGACACTTTGCCAACCGAGTGTTGGCGGCATCATTGACACAATCACCAACACCCGTGGTCCTCACTGCAACATCGTCTCCATCTTGGACTAACTTTGACTCTTCGTCGTCATCATTTGCAGGGATTTCAGCGTTTGTCGTGGTCATATCCCTCGTGCTCCTCTGACTCCTCTGGCAACCCTCCCACGTTCGCGGACCCTTCACATGTAGTAAGCGCAACGACCATGTAAACAGAAGCTTATCATAGGCGAAACATTTTCTCTGGTTGGTGGCAAGCTCTACGGTTGTGGGAGCAACCGCGATAATTGCCGGGAATGTCGTGCCTTGGGATCAGCGCCTTCAATCTACGAGACATAACATGATTGGCTTGTGTGTGCTCAACAGTGTCGCGCAAGCGCGAAAAGGGAAAAAAGAACGCGGACCAAATGGTGGGAACGTTGGTACCAGCCCGAACGCAAACTAATTCCTAAACGCGAGCTCAATGAGGAGGAGCACTGAGCACGTTAGCACCAACTACTGAATGCGAACGCGCTCAAAGGGGTAATGACACGTGGCAGCCGCAAGCGTCGCTGGTTACGCGAAAAGGTTGAGCAGGAACATTGGAAGTAGATCTAAAGTCGAACAAGCAAAATGGGCTCAAGAAATGTCGGACGAGTACCTAAAAGGACAACATGGCAACAAGAAAGGAACCTCGCGGATAGATTGCACATGCTGTGCACCGACCTAAACTTTCAGACACGTTAAGGGGAACACATCGCGCATTCTTGTGAAGTGATATCACATCGCGCCAAGAAGCACTCCAGTCGCGAATTCCGTTCATAAGGATGGTTACCACCTTGCGCAGGGTACATCCCTTGACACGTTCGCCCAATTCGAGGCAACATTTCAAAACAAAGTTCAAATAATAAACATCATTTATTTGTCAGCAACTAGTAAACACGTTCGTTTATATAAGCGCGTATGGGACTGACGTGTTCCGAACAGATATTTTGTATAAAGCATAACTCAACATGCACACAATATAAGTAACTTGAGTATGTAAACCACATCTTCAGTTTGGATCGTCAGAAGTAGGTAGGGTATGTTGCACCCTTAGGGTATAAGACGTTTTAAAATTAAACCAAAAAAACCTGCTGAAATAGGGTCGTAGTATCAGGAGGCGTTTTGCCTGCGGTGATGCCTTTGCGACGGACTTCGCGAGGGCCATCGCGATTGAGGGCTGGGTTCGAGGGGGTTGGGTACGGTGCCAGGGTTGCGTGGCGCTGGCGTTGCGGGGCTCGGCGCGGGGAGCCCTGGACAGTTGTGTGTGCCGACCGAAATACGCTAGGGGCTTGCAGGGGGGAGGCGGAGTGGGCTCGCATGCAGGGCAAGCCAATGGGGTGGTTTGGGAGCCATTAACGCCCGGATGGACTATCATTGGCGGTGATCTGTGGCCCCATAAACACTTCGCGATCGAATCAGCAAGAAGCAGGCAAGGGTGTGCACTAACAATGCCCCCTAAAAACCACCCCCAGGAATGTACACCATTGCTTAATGGTTTCGAGGAGGTTTCCTGACTCCACTATTAACACGTGTGTGCAATACAATCACACCGAGCTTACCAAATCCGAGTAGGCCAACGAGAGAAAAGTATATGCAAACTTGCCAAGCTAGAGTTGACCAGGCGGAACCCCTCTGGATGCTTAGTTTACAGGGAAACCCAACTAAACCCTAACCCTGCTGAGATGTATTTTCACAGAAACCTGAACGGATTTTGCCGACATCGGTTGACAGCGCTCCTCAATGCATGTGGACCCCCAGATTGACAGCCAGGACGTCGGTCTTGTTGTAGTTCCCAAGGGGGCCCATGTTTTTAAAGGGCGGAAACTTTTATTTGTTGAAATGTATTTCGGTTGTCATCGTTCTTCAACATCGCGTACAGGACCAACCGTTGTTTGCCCGTTACTGCTAACGGGGCTTCGCCAACCTTCGCGCGCTGAATTTGCAAAGCCATGCATTTGAAAATCGCTGGCCTGGCCGAGTTGGCCTACGCCTCGGGACTAGCCCGAACCTCGATGCCAGCATCGCACTAGCTAGCTTGCACGCACCGCGTTACCGTTTGCATTTCCCCTTATAAGTATTCGCTCATGCCTTCGCTCATTCTTTGTACTCGTTTGACACTTTAGTGCAATCCTCGCTACCTCGTTCCATTGCACCCGTAACACTTGGCTATCAAAGCCACTTTCCTTTAGGACCGCGGATTTCCGCAACCAGCAGAAGCAAACTTTTGTTTTTTTCACTCGAAGGGACTCACGCCACTTAGCGTACTAGGAGCCGCTGTCTTCACGTTCTCACGTAAACGCGTGCAGCCGCGACTGCGCCTAGCACCTAGTAGACCGGTCGCCGTCCCTGGACATGGGAGACCGTATCGACCTTGCGACACTCACGCAGGTTCGCCTCGACAAGCTGACACGCCAACTGCGCGAAAGCAGCGAAAAAATCGCCGCGCTAACGGCAGAACCCACGTCTCAGTAAAACGACATTGCACGGGCGCAACAAATACGGACGCAAGCAGAAGGCACACAGGCACAAGGAGCACCATCCGCCGCCCAACCTGAGAGTGTGGGACAACGCTCGAGTGCGGCTAGTGATGGCGTCGCACGCAACAATGTTCACGACGACCACGGGACGACACGCCTAGGGGCAACGAATGCGACTGGGAATCACTCGCGCGTCAACACTTCGACGCAAGTCGACGAGTCGGCACTGCCTTCACCGATGACGCTCAAGCCGCAGCGCCCGCCTTGCTTTGATCCGAGTCAATAGGGTGGTCCGACGGTTCAGGCATGGTCCTTCACCATGAACGTATGTTTTTTTATGCGAACTACGTCTCGTCGGTCGCGGCAAAGATCCGATACGCCATGTCGTTACTGCGAGGACCCACCATGGATTGGTGGCGCATCATCGTCACGAAGCCGACCGACTAGGCTCTACCGCCACGGGAAGGACCAACCAGACCCTAAGCACCATCGTAATTCGTAGAGGTAGCCCAGTATCGCACGTGGGACGCGTGGTGCGCAGATCTGCGCGCAAGACAGTAGCTCCACACTCGGCGCCAGCTCGGTTCTGTCCAGGACTACTCCAGCAAGTTTCTGGCGATGTGTGAGCAGGTGGGATATGTGCACGAAGCGGAACGCATCGACCGCTATGTCGGCAACCTGAAAAGTGACATCGCGCAAGAAATCCTGCTCCGCAACGTCACCGAATTTAACTAGATTCTCGCTATGGCGGAAAAACTCGATTTTCTCCTCCGACCGTGACCGGGGTCCTATGGCAACAGCAGCAGCTGGGGACATTGAGCTCGTGGGACGAACGAGCACGCCACGAAACGCGTCGTCGCCGCGAATGCCGCTGCCGCACCGTTCAAAGGGCGCTGCTTTGCGTGCAATCGGCCAGGGCACCGCAAGAGCGAATGCCCGGAAAATGCTAAGGGAAAGGAGGGAGCAGAGCAGCAGAAACAGACCAAGCAGCAGGGAAATGCTGGGAGTCAGTAGCAGACGGGCCCTCTACTGGCAGGTCACGCCGCTCGCCCGACCCAGCCAACACTCACCGAGTGATTGTGCCGGTTCATGCAATCGACCACACCCGGCCGAACAAGGAGGGTTCAACGGTAGATAGTCACATACTGCTTAGCGGGAAAATCCACATCAACTTAGTTAAAATCTTCGTAGACGGGAAGGGCTAGCCATAGCTTGATTAACACCGCCACTGCACGGAGTTTGAAACTGACACTGGACAGATGTTACCTGAAATCGATGCGCGTGGACCGAGTTCGGATTCGTTGCGGGGATAACTTCACATTCACCCAGGAAATGCTAGCGACGACCCTCGACGGAACCGTTATTTTACTCGGCCGTGATCGGTTGCAACGACACAACCCGCGAATCGACTAGACGATGGGTGACTGCACTATGCGAGTGAACGGTAACAACATCGCCCTACCTCGCTGGAGCTCGCCCGAGTCTTCGTCGGTGAGCGTCAACGAGATCACGACGAAACGCTCCGTAGCGGCAGGAGCTGACGTATATGCAGTTGACATTCAGGAAGCCAAGGCAGCAGACAAACCGAGCGATTTACAGAAACTGCTTGTCGACATACCGGATGACTTGGCAGCGCAACTGAAGCAGTACAGCGGGATTTTCCGAACGATTTGCCGGAGAGACTGCCACCTCAGCGACCGCACAACCACAGGATAGCGTTAGAACTGGGGGCACAGTCGACAGTACAGTGACAGTTCCGACTAACCCAACGCGAACTGGACGAACTGCGGGAGAAGTTGGATTACGTGTTCGAGAAAAAATTCATTCGCCAGAGGTCGTTACCTTTCGCAACACCGATATTGTTCACACCGAAAAAGGACAGGGGTTTCCGCATGTGCATATATTACAGCGCACTGAACAGGGTTTCAATCAAGTCCCGTTACCCCATCCCGCGAGCCGACGAACTCATCGACCAACTTCGCATAGCCCGAGTCTTCTCGAAGATCGACCTTCGAGGGGGTTACCCACCCGATTGCCCGCACCCGCTACGGCTCATTCGAATATAACGTGATGCCCTTCGGACTGACCAACGCCCCTGCCACTTTCCAAATGACCATGAACGAAGCCTTCAGCTCGCTCTTAGATAAGTGCGTGATCGTCTACTGAGACGATATACTGATTTACAGCCCGGACAGAGCACAACACCTACAAGACATCGAATCAGATTTTAAATACTCTGACCAGAGCCTCTAAGTGTGAGTTTTTACAGGACGGACTGGAGTTTCTGGGGCACGTTATTTCAGTCGACGGAGTGAAAATCGACCCGAAGAAAATCGCGACGATTCAAGCATGGCAAACGCCGGCAAATTTGACCGAGTTGCAAAGTTTTCTGGGGTTTATCAACTACGTGCAACGGTTTGTCCCCGACATGGCGCAGTTGACTGCCCCGTTGACCGACCTGCTGAGGAAGGGGGTTGAGTACACGTGGGGGAAGAAAGAGCGAGGTGCATTCTCGGCCGTCAGAAATATTTTGTGCTCGCCGCCCGTGCTTCACATCGCTGATCCACACCGCCCGTTCGAGCTCGTCACCGACGCAAGTGACATCGCTGCGGGAGTAGTACCGTTGCAGGACTTCGGGAACAACCTTCAGCCAATCGCGTACGAGTCCTGCAAACTTCACTCGCCTGAACGCAACTATCTGATACACGACCGCGAGATGGTGGCGATTGTGCACGCGTTCAAAGTGTGGCGATGCTACCTCACAGGAGCCGATATGACAGTACGGACAGATCATCGCTCGCTATAGTACCTACGCCCCAACCGAATCTCAACCCGCGACAGATACGATGGTTGGACTATCTGGGGTCCAACTTCCACTACACCGTCACGTACAAGAAAGGCGCATCGAATATCGTCGACGCTCTCACCCGCCCCACTGCCCAACTTCACGCCATACTACTTGCCCAAACCAACCCACTGTTAACAGGCCTATCCACCCACGGATACCGCACCGACCCATTTTTCACCGCTTGGAATTTGCAGCAGCTGACAGAAGCAAAAGGACTGTATTACGTAAAAACAGGCACCAAACGCATCTGGGTACCAGCATATGTGCTATGGGAACTGCTACTGCAGGAGGCACACGACGGGGTTACATCGGGTCATTTCGGGGTAGAACAAACGCGATAGCAATTGCAGCGGTACTACTACTTGCCGGAGCTGTTGACCGACGTACAGCACCACGTGGGATCGTGCCCCAACGTGTCAGGTGATAAAAAGCTTGCGCAAGAAAAAGGCGGGTCAGTTGCAGCCGATTCCACCGCCCGAGCGCGCCTGGTAGCAGGTTACCATGGATTTCGTCACGGGGTTACCTTCGAGCCCTGGTGGTAACGACGCGGTTATGGTTGTCGTTGACCGACTGACGAAAATGGCCCACTTCGCTGCGTGCAGGAAATCGATCTCAGCCGAAGAAACTGCTCGCCTGTTCATCGCGACCGTCGTTCGACTGCACAGGACACCAGCTGCGATTATCAGCGACCGCGACACGAAGTTTACAAGCAACTTATGGAGGAACCTTTTCGAAGCAGTTCGGGACCCGGCTACAGTTCAGTTCGTCGTACCACCTCGAGACCGACGGTCAGACGAAGCGGACGAACCAGACCAAGGAGCAGCTGATTCGTGCCACGTGCGACGACCCGACAACTTGGGAGCAACAGTTGCCGCTGATCGAGTTCGCCTACAACAATGCCACGTCAGCGACGACGCATCACTCACCGTTTTACCTGAACTACGGGCAAAACCCTACAGTGCCCATGACGCCGAGTCCGCACAACCCAACGCCACGCGCACAACAGTTCGCCGAGATTCGGCAAGCTGCCCGAACTCGCGCAGCAGACGCATTAAAAAAAAGCAAAATGCCATCGCTAAAAGGAACGCCGACCGCCACCGCCGCCCAGTGACGTACCAGCCAGGAGACTACGTACTGCTCGACACGCAGAACTTACGCACGCCCGTCGTACCGAAACTTGCGCTACTGTGGACCATTCCAAATCAGCCACATGATCACCCCAGTTACCGCCCATCTCCTGCTACCAACAGACTGATACATCAGCCCGCCGTTCCACGTCCGCTTACTTCGCCCATACATCGCCACTACAAGCCAACTGCCACGCCATCGCCCGCCATTGATGACGCGTCCTGCATCGGAGCCGATCGTCGACCCTGAAAAAAATTGGAGCCATCGGATTCGCCACCATACGGGAATTCGGAGGATTGAGTTCCTCGTTCGATGGAAGGACCGCACCCCCATGGAGGACAGCTGGATGCCCCTGGCCAACATTGAAAACCACCTTGCCCTGCAAATGTACCTGCGAAGCCGGAGTTTCCGCGATATACACGCACTCGCGTAGCGGAGGGGCTTCTTGAGGAGGGGGGGGGGGGTGGGGGGAAGGGTAGTGTAAGGGCGTATCCCAGGCTAGTGTCAAGAATGAGTTGGTGTCAAGAAAAAACGCGGGAACCCATGCGATTGGCCGAGCGTCGTTTTTTTACCAATCGCGTGCGCAGAATGAGTTAGTGTCATGACACTAGCATCTTGACACTTGGCTGGGATACGCCCAAAGGAAATTTTCGACATTCCTTACCGCGTGCTTCAACATCGCGTACAGGACCCAACCGTTGTTCGCCCGTTACTGCTAACGGGGTTTCGCTAACCTTCGCGCGCTGCATTTGCCAAACCATGCATCGCTGGCCTGGCCGAGTCGGCCTACGCCTCGGGTCTAGCCCGAACCTCGATGCCAGCATCAGACTAGCTAGCTCGCATGCACCGCGTTACCGATTGCATTTTCACTTATAAGTATTCGCTCATGCCTTCGCTCATACTTTGTACTCGTTTGACACTTTAGTGCAATCCTCGCTACCTCGTTCCATTGCACCCGTAACACATTGCCATATGATAGACGCAAGAGTATAAATGTAGAGTGGCGAAGTGACTCTGCATGTTATCATAAGGGCGTGTAAATTGTTACGACCAAACGCTATGGTCGATTATTTGGGCGTTTCTGGCGGGTGCGAAATATGTAACACTTAAGCGAACCCTGCCAATAAATTCGTCAGCATTTGGAGCACCCACCCCAAACCACCCTCTTAAATAAAAAGGAAATGTTTCGATTCCCTTACTACATTCGAAAGGGGTGTGGAATACGGGGGATCTGAAGCCTAGACTAGAGTGTTTACCAAAGAAGCGTGTTTAGGTAAACGGAAAAAACATATACCCCCGCTGAGCATCAGTTAAATCATGTCCCAAATAGCGGTGCGAAAACCTCTGTTCCAAAATTACCACTGAAAATGAGTCAGACCAGGGTGACTACTCGCATCAGCGTAACCCTAATTCCTCGCAATCGCCAGAAACGCCCAAATAATCGACCATAGCGTTTGGTCGTAACAATTTTACACGCCCTAAGGGCGCGTAACTTTTTCACCTTTCATCGTCCGGACGGAGGCCCCGTCCGGACTTCTGTAGGGTAACTAATTTCGTAACAGTCCGTTTAGATGTTCGCAAGACCCCCTGCGACGTCGCTACCGTCCGGACACAATCTGACACTTTTCTGCCAAAAAGTGGTCCGGACTAACCTGCTGACTCCGTCCGAACGGCATTTCGGACGGTCCGTTTTATCTGCGCTGTGATTCGGCCACGAATTGAATGATTTTCCAACCAATAGGATTCTGGTGGCGAAATCTCCAAGTGCTATACGATTTCTGTAATGCGTGTTATTATTCGTGGCGAGATTCTACATTTTCGTTAGGGGAAAAAGTTGCACAATTGTGGTCCGGACGCCCTATCGTCCGGACCTGCTTCCCAAACGTCCGGACGGAGCTCCGTCCGGCCAGTTTGGAGGCACCGTCAGAACATTTGACGAAAATGGAAAAAGTTACGCGCCCTAAGACTCATTGCTACCCAACTACTGTAAACTAGGACCTGAAATTTCCGGACAGACTTTTGTTGACTTGCCAAGTCTGGTCTAGTCAGCAAGGGAGAGAGACTCCCTTAGCTGACTGGCCTTTTATGTACCTGCTGACTTGCCCATCCTGCCATAGTGTGTAACAAGCAATCATGCTGAATCCACGATGCTGACTCCGCACGAGCTCACGATAGTAGCAGGGTGAAATCCGGATTTTATAAAAAATTCCGGATTGTTTCACCGGCTGTCCGGAGTTTTGAGGGGCTGCGAATCAAGGGAATCAGACCTAGTATTCAGGATTTTTTTCCCGATCTGGATGTTTCAGAGTGATTGTAGAAAACCCCCGTGTTGGAATCCATGGCTTATGTACCTGAAAGGAGAAGGGTGTGCTCGTGTCTTTCGTGTCCATACTCGCCAATTCTAGAGTAGGGCCCCTAAGATGTGATCGATGGGCCAGTGATTTTTTAGGGTTTCCACTGACCCTCAGGGGAGGTCCAGCGCGTCAGTTTTACCGCTCCGTTCTGGCGCAAGACGTTTCCATACGGAGCAAATTGGTGGTCGAGCTTCACCGTTTGACCGTGACGCAGCGGCAAGATTACCCGCACAGAACGAGCAGGGATGAACGCGCTGGACACGCCCTCGATCAGGGTCATCCTTGGGCGAATCGGACTACTTTAGTAGAAAGGGGTAGACGTACCATGGATCCGGATATTTACGTATTTTTACGAGGAAGGCACCGGATGCATACGAATTATTGCCCTCTACCCACCAACTTTGTCCACGCATACGAGGATGCACCGGATCCAGATACTGTACCTCTTTGTCCAGGTGGCCTCAACGCCGCATGTCGAGGCTTGTTTCCGAAGCAGAGCCTGCTGCAGGAATTCCGGAGCTTGCATGCTGAGGCAGGTTCGCACGGTTGTTCCTAGGACTACTGATACTGTTTGTCATGCTTGCACGCGCTCAGGCTGAGCGCCACATAATCGTAGTCTCGATCAGCTGCAGTGTTGTCGAACTTTGAAGGACCCGAATTTGAGTTTGCGCGTGCAGCGAAAGCCCCCCCCTGCTCTTCCTTCCTGCTCTTCCTTCTCTTCCTGCTCTTCCCATTCCCATGCATCATCTTCCCCGGCAGTGCCACTGGCAACCATTGCATTTTGTTGTTGGGCCAGGCTGGGGTCAATCCAGTTTCCGGGTCAGGTTTGGGTCAGAAACATTTTGGTGCCAGTGGCAACGCATTTTGTTGTTTTTGTCCCCATGCAACTCCTTTCCCACCAGTAGGCTTTCTCACCCCACTCCGCATTTGACTTGTTTTCCCTCTCCTACTAGACTTTCTTAGCGCTCCATCAATAGTACTTGTATTCGTGGCAGCGCAACACATACCTGAGATATTCTCTTTGGAGGCACTTAGACACCGCAAATGCCGCCGCCAAACCCAACTCTGATGCAGCCACGAGCATGGCTTGCGCTCGCCGCCGTGCTTTGGATGGTTGCTCCGTTCGTCTTCCCGCTGTGCGATGCACAACCGATCAAAGCTTCTCAAGGTAGCACCTCCTTGCTCCCTCAGTTCGTCTCACAATTCTCTTGCCATACTATTACTAACAGACTAACTAATGATGCCACTCAAGTTCCTCCCCTCCCCGTAGCACGTAGTTCAAACGAGCAGATGAGAATGCTACTAGCAACCGGCATGTGGTTTGCACTGCTGTAATGCATTCAAGTTCTGTCCTTGCTCGCTCTTCCATCCCCACAGCTGCTAAATCTGTGCCTCACACCCACATCATCAGAGCGTTTCTTGGTGCAAGTGATATTTGTACATTAGTAACAAAGCAGGCATATAGTACATACTCATGATTACCTTTGTGCCTCTCTTTTGTCTCTCTCCTTGGCTGTCCTGTCTTCAACTTTCAGCGGTTTTTCTCAGAGATTGTCAAAAGGCATGGAGTCAGACGTTCGTAGGCTGGGTTGCTGGTGCTGCCTGTGGCACTGCTGAAGGACTCTCCTGTGACAAAACTGGCATGATTACCGAGATGTGAGTGTGTGCATGCTTCTCTTTATCATGCTATTATCTAAGGCATGATAAAATGGACCTCCTACCATGCCATTAATCTCCAGCAGGATTGCTTTGATAATATTTGGTACCATTTGTTTCCAATCCTCACATCGCTTGTATCCCCGTCTAATTCTCTTAACGTCTTGACTTTCTATTCACCCACCTGCCCGCGTAGAATTTTGAACTCATGGTCTCTCAGTGGATCTATTCCTGATAGCATCTCATCACTCACTTCTCTTGTAACTCTGTAAGAATCTCAGGCGAACCGATGAGCTTGCATTTTTTTCGTGCACATTCATTCATTCTTCTTTAACGTCTTGGCAACTGCTTGGTACTGGACATATTTGGAACGTTTGTTATTGATGAATGCAACAAAGGCAGTGGCGATGTGATGTTGGCAATGGGCCTCTATCGTTGCTCACGTCCTCCTTCCTCTTCCTTTTGTCTTGCTCCTTGTTTCGCCTCTCTCAGCCTTACAAGCTGGAAGCATGCGTTTGTACTCGTTAGCAAGCAATTCACTCCACGCGTCATCTTCCGTTTGATACGACGTTTTTACATCCCTGTGTTTGCCATTTTATACAAACGCGTGCAACATCCACATCCCACCCTTGGAAAACCAGAGACATGGGAACCTGTGGGATCAATGGTTCTATTCCAGCTGGGATTGGAAACCTTACTTCATTGGAGTACCTGTAAGTTGAGATAGGGCTGATGCTGCAAGCACATGATTCACTTGAATATGGTGGCCTTGCAGGAAGAGAAGGGTGTTGCATATGTGCGGAGAGCGTGAGGCCTCGTTCACTGGAACGACCTTGTTCATACTGCTTGACTTTGTTCACCCCATAAATCATATGGCTGTAAGAAGTGTATCATGTGGTCTTGACCCCGGTCGTGTGCCATGATCGTGCGTTATAATCATCACTGATATCATGCTGGCCCATCATCGTTGTGTCTCTTTCCACCTTCCACCCGCTACACAATGTCCATCTTTTTGTTCGTCCCAATTCTGATTTCCCTGGTAGGTTGGACTAGCTATCACTCGTTTCTATTTCATTTCTTTCACTGCGTTTCTGCAGGCGACTAACAGCATTTGCCATGTTCATTCTTCACCCCTGGCAGAGATCTGTGGGGCAACCAGCTCTCTGGGACTATTCCAGCTGAAATTGGAGATCTCCTTAAGTTGTCCGTGCTGTGAGTTTCTTCAATTTGGCTGTTGCTGAGGACCCACAATTTGTGAAGAAAAGGTCCGATTTGGGTGGGAACGAATGTGCGTGATGTTGTCCACGTATGCACTGCTTACTTGGTGAAGCAATTCTCCCACCGCAACATCTTCTCCTCTGTGCCTCGACTAGACATGGGCATTTGGCCCGACGGGTCGGGTTACTCGACCCGACCCGCCTTTTTGGCCGGGTCGGGTCAGGTATGGTGAGAATGTCGACCCGCCCGGGTCGGGTCGGGTCGGGCCTACCCGGACGGGTCAGGTCGACCCATGACCCGTCAGTGTCATTATTTCACGGGTATCAGCGACCTGTCGGGTCGGGTTGACCCGACCCGTCCGGGACCCGTCCTGTGTCAAGGGTCAGGTATACCCGACCCGTCCCGGGCAATGAATAGGGTACTCCAGGGAACATCAGTTTGGATGTTGTTTTTTGTTGCTCTGAATCCACTTCCAGGCTCTAGATCTAGTTGAACGCTTACCTACCTACCTTCCCTTTAATCTCATTCATTCACTTTAGGGTTACTACTCTTGCTTCCTCTCAAATATAGATCTCATAACGCCACCACAAATAGTAAGGCATCAATACTGCACTCGCCACTGCCAATGACGCTGCAGATCTGAGCGCGATAGTGTAAGAAATGTCAGCGACATGTACCCGCTTTCGGGCTCGCCACTGCTCACCAAATCGCGCGCATAGCCGCTAACGTGCGCACCCCATTAGGCATAGGTGCGCGCGCCACTTCGCAGCGTCGAGCGCCCAGGGGCGCAGCTGCGCGAGCGCGAACTCGCAGCAGCGCGATCGCCACCATCAGCAGTGCCTACGCCACCAGCGCTTTTACCCGACCCGACCCGACCCGCCCTATATACAACCCGGGGACGGGTCACAGATACCTGTACACCTTGGGCGGGTCGGGTCCCCAAATTAGGGTCAATCTTGACCCGCCGACCCAACCCGACCCGACCCGTGGCTGTCACGGGTCGCCCTAGACGAGTCAGGCCAAATGCCCATGTCTAGCCTCGACATTGCCTTCCACCATGCTCGCCTCATCACCCCCCTGGTCACTTGTGTATTCTTTCTGTCCCTCCGGGCATCCCCCACTCTCCCCACGCAGTAATCTTCAAGAAAATGCATTGAGCGGCTCCATTCCAGACACCCTCAATCTTCTCACTAACCTAGCTACTCTGTAAGAAAGAAGCGCACACTGAATGATCGTGCCATGGTTCTTGCATCACGTATATTTACAATGTCAACAGCCAAGATCAACGTGTATACCATGTTCAGGTTCATTGTGTCTCTAAAGCCTTTCCTGCCCGCTTCGCAAGCATGCTTGTGTGGACTCTTTCCAGTTATATGGAACCTGGTAATATGCTTCAACTGGTAGCGCAACAGCTTGTATAAGGATTCGTATTGCTTGCATTAAATGCTGCTGTCTAGAATTGTCTGTTTCGTCTAAACGTTTTTCCAATAATTTGGGCAATATGTTTGAGGCAAAATGACACCCTTTTCATCTCCCTTGTCCTCCCCAACATTTTCACCACCCACATCTTCTCGCCCATGTCCTCCCCCGTTCCCTCCTCTTCTCTACCCTTTTTGCCCCCACATCTCCCTCACAGTTACTTGGCAAATCTGAGCATATGTTTCTTAATCTCTGCTCCTCCTTCTATAGGGCCCACAAAATGCTTTCCAAACCATCCTCGTCTCATCACCCCCTTGTTTCGCCTGTGTGTGCTTCCTCTCCATCTGCCATGCCCACAAGTCTCATCTTTTCACTTCCACTGACCTACCTACCCACACATACAGGGATCTCCTCGCTTATTAATATTTGTTATCTGTACGAAGCACCTTGTCTATTGTCAATGCCTCAATACAAAGCAACTTGTTTAGGCCTCATGCTAAGCATGAAAGGAGTGATGAGGACCTTGACGGGGCTGGTTAGGGACTTCAACTTGCATTCAAAGGGATGGTTGTGTTGCAGGACACAACACCCCATGTTATATTTGTTTCTGTAACCAAAAGGATCATTGATTGCGTCTGTTCATTTTCAGGATTGAAATAAAGTCCATTGCAATGATTGACCATCATTTCGAATCCATGACCCTCCCTCCTTCCTCATTCTCCTTCTCCTTCATTCCGAGCTATTGTTTTTCATCGTCAATTACACATGTAGATGGGAATCACTTGAATGGAACCATTCCGCCCTCACTAGGGGCCTTGCTCAGCTTGCAGTGCATGAAAGTATTTCGGTAACAATCTCTGGATATCCCAGCCATCAGTGGCTTTGAGGTTGACAATATTGAAAGAAACGTATGGCTAGTCGCACTACCCAATGAGATCTGTTTCATCAATATCGCTTGTGTGTGCTTTCTGTCTCGCTGGCCATTCCCTTCAAGTCTGATCTCTTCAATTCTACCAACCTACTCTACCCACACACACAGAAGTCTCTCAAACAACGCTTTGAAGGGCTCCATTCCCTACGGCATCACCTCGCTTACTCATCTCTGTTATCTGTACGAAGCACCTTGTCTATTGTCTATGCCTCAATACGAAGCAACTTGTGTAGACATAATGCTAAGCATGAGAGGAGTGATAAGGACCTTGAGCAGGCTGCTTAAAGACTTCAACTTGCGTTCAGAGGGATTGTTGTGTTGCACAACACTCCATATCACAGTTTATGTAACCAGAAGGACCACAAATTACTTTTCATTTTTTGAAGTTGAAATATACTCCATTGCAACGATTGGCCAGCATTTGGAACGCATGGGCCTACCTCCCTCTTCATTCTCCTTCTCCTTCATCCCGGGCTGTTGTTCTTCATCGTCTGTCAGGGATGTAGATTCGAATAACTTGAGTGGAACCATTCCGCCCTCGCTAGGGGCCTTACTCAAGTTGCAGTACCTGTAAGTATCATGGCAACAATCTCATGATATCCGATCCGTGATTTGCTTTGGGGTTGACAACATTGATAGAACCGTATGGCTAGTTGAACTACCTAATCAGCTATGTCTCATCAATATCGCTTGTGTGTGCTTGCTGTCCCTCTGGCCATGCCCACAATTCACAACATTTTACTTCTATCGACCTACCTACCCATACACACAGGTTTCTCTCGAACAATGCTTTGACGGGCTCCATTCCCAACAGCATCTCCTCGCTTACATCTCTCACTTATCTGTACGAAACTCCTTGTCTATTGTCTATGCCTCAATACAAATCAACTTGTTTAGGCCTCGTGCTAAGCATAAGAGGCAAGCACACAAAATCGTTATTAATGAGACGGAGTTGATTAGGTAGTTGGTAGTTCAACTAGCCATACGGTTCATTCAATGTTTTCAACCACGAAGCCAATCATGGCTGGGATATTCAGAGATTCTTGCCATGATACTTACAGGTCCTCCAAGTACAGTAAGGCCCCTAGAGAGGGCGGAATGGTTCCATTCAAGTGATTCCCATTCAGATACCTGACAGACGATGAAGAACAACAGCCCGGGATGAAGGAGAAGGAGAATGAAGAGGGAGGGAGGGCCATGCGTTCCAAATGCTGGCCGATCATTGCAATGGAGTATATTTCAACCCTGAAAATGAACAGAAGCAATACTGGGCATTTTTGTTACAAATGCCATATGCAGTGTTGTGATCGGCAACACAACCATCCTTTTGGACGCAAGTTGAAGTCCTTATGCAGCCCTTATGCATACCCACACAGGAATTTGTCGAGCAACGCTTTGACGGGCTCCATTCCCAACACCATTTCCTTGCTTACATCTCTCAGTTATCTGTACGAAGCACATTGTCAATCGTCAATGCCTCGATGTGGAGCAACTTGTTTAGGCCTCGTTCTACGTATGAGAAGATTGGTAAGGACCTTGAGCGGGCTGCATAGGGACTTCAACTTGCGTTCAAAGAGATGGTTGTATTGTCGGCCACAACAACCCATGCCACAGTTGTTTCTGTAACCAAAAGGACCAGTATTGCTTCTGTTCATTTCCAGGATTGAAATAAGCTCCATTGCAATGATCGGCACGCATGCCCCTCCCTCCTTCATTCTTCTTCTCCTTCATCCCGGGCTGTTGTTCTTCATCGTCTGTCAGTCATCTAGATGGGAATCCCTTGAATCTGTAGGGGCCTTATTGTTCTTGTAGGATCTGTAAGTATCATGACAAGAATCTCTGAATATCCCAGCCATGATTGGCTTCGCGGTTGAAAACATTGAAAGAACCGTATGGCTAGTTGAACTACCAACTACCTAATCAGCTCCGTCTCATTAATAACGATTCTGTGTGCGTCCCTCTGGCCATGCCCACAAGTCTCATCTCTTCACTTCTACCGACCTACCTATTCACACACAGATATCTCTCGAACAACAGTTTGACGGGTTCCATTCCCAACAGCATCTCCTCGCTTTCTTATCTCAGTTATCTGTACGAAGCATATTGTCTATTGTCTATGCCTCAATACGAAGCAACTTGTTTAGGCCTGGTTTTACGCATGAGAAGATTGGTAAGGACATTGAGCGGGCTGCATAGGGACTTCAACTTGCATTCAAAGGGATGGTTGTATTGCTGGCCACAACAACCCATGCCAGAGTTGTTTCCGTAACCAAAAGGACCATTAATTTCTTCCGTTCATTTCCAGGATTGAAATAAACTCCATTGCAATGATTGGCCAGCATTTGAAGCGCATGGCCCTCCCTCCCTCTTCATTCTCCTTCTCCTTCATCCCGGGCTGTTGTTCTTCATCGTCTGTCAGGCATCTAGATGGGAATCACTTGAATGGAACCATTTTGCCATCCTAGGGGCCTTACTCAAGTTGCAGAGCTTGAAAGTATCATGGCAACAATCTCAAGATAACCCAGCCGTGATGGCCTTTGTGTTTGACAACATTGAAAGAACCTTGTGTGTTGAACTACCTAATCAGCTCTGTTTCACCAATATCGCTTGTGTGTGCTTGCTGTCCCTCTGGCCATGCCCACAAAACTCATATTTTCAGTTCTATCGACCTACCTACCCACACACACAGGCTTCTCTCGTACAACGCTTTGACGGGCTCCATTCCCAACATCATCTCCTCACTTGCTGAGCTCGTTTATCTGTATGAACCGCCTTGTCTATCGTCTATGCCTCGTCCTCGATACGAAGCAACTTGTTTAGGCCTCATGCTAAGAATGAGGGGAATGGTAAGGACCTTGAGCGGGCTGCTTAAAGACTTCAACTTGCGTTCAGAGGGATGGTTGTGTTGCCGGCCACAACACTCCGTGTCACAGTTTATGTAACCAGAAGAACCACTGATTACTTCCTTTTCATTTTTGAAGTTGAAATATACTCCATTGCAACGATCGGCCAGCATTTGGAACGCATGGCCCTCCCTCTCTCTTCATTCTCCTTCTCCTTCATCCCGGGCTGTTGTATTTCATCGTCTGTCAGGGATGTAGATTCGAATAACTTGAGTGGAACCATTCCGCCCTCTCTAGGGGCTTTACTCAAGTTGCAGCACTTGTAAGTATCATGGCAACAATCTCTGGATACCCCAGCCGTGACTAGTTACCTAGTAAGCTCTGTTTGATTGATACTGCTTGTGTGTTCTTGCTGATCCCTGTTATCTGTATGAACCACTTTGTCTATTCTCCATTCGACAATACGAAGCAACTTATTTAGGCCTCGTTCTAAGCATGAGAGGAGTGGTAATGACCTTGAGCGGGCTGCATAGGGACTTGAACTTGCGTTCAACGGGATGGTTGTGTTGCCGGCAACAACTGCGGAGATAACTATTACAACGGGAGCTAGACTACGGGCTAGGCACGGATGCTCGTGTGATCTCTGCGTTCGTTGTTCCTTAGTCGTTTCCCTAGTGCACACACTGCTTGCTAGTTCACGGGGCAATTTGGCAAGAGTTTCACTAGAGAAAGTTGACAACAATGGTACAATAAAGTTGGCAAGACAAGACTACATCAGAGCTAGCATTCAGGTCGGTCGACTGCCAGCACAGCATGGTCGACCGCGTTCCAGCACGACTTGGTCGACCCCGCTCCAGCAGTGCAAAGTCGACGGCGTGCCAACGCTGCAGGTCGACGGCGTGCCAGCGTTGCTCCCGCAGTACAGCATCGCACCAGCTTCGCAGGTGCTCGCAGATGATTGGCATGCTGTGCCTCGTCACCTGCACAGCGCACACATCAAGTTGTCCTCGTGCTGACGACTGCACCTGATCCACCACGTCGACCTCGGGATACCACCACCGAGGTCGGTCTCGCCAACATCGCCTGGGCGACCGTCGCACTCCTCCGCAGAACCTCGTCACCCTGGTAACCTGGTCGACCGAGCAACCACGTCGACCAGCTGCTCCTGTATGTGTCCGTCGACCTCCCAAGTCGACGACCACCTCGAGTCGACCTCACCAGGTCGACCACACCCTTGGTCGGCCAGCTCTACGTCGACCAGCACAATTGTCAGCCGACCACCCAAGTCGGCTACCCGAAGTCGGCGTCACCAAGTCGACGCCCCTTCTACGTCGTCGCCGACTTCCAGGCAGACCTCTTGAAGTCGGCGACCTCCCAAGTCGACGACCTCGCAAGTCGGCGACCTCGCAAGTCGGCGACCTCGCAAGTCGGCGACCTTGCAAGTCGGCGACCTTGCAAGTCGGCGCCGACTTCCAGGTCGACGCGCCACATCGCCGACCACCAGTTGAAGTCAGCCGCCGGCTTCCCAAGTCGGCGGCATTGCAGTGGCCCAGTGCAAGTCGACCAAACCCGTCGACCAGCTCGCTCAAGTCGACGTCGCCCACTGCTGCAAGTCGGCTGCACCTCCCGTACACCCAACCACGAAGTCGGCTCCGCCCAAGCGAGGACGGGGCCAACAACAACTCCCGTTGACACTCCCCTGCCGCGTTCACGCTTGGGCCCCCAGCCCAGACGGCATCACTGCTCGGAGAATAGCTCGTCGGCGTGCACCCAACACACAGCACGTCGGTCATCGCACCAGCCATGCAGGAGGGCATGGCACCTACTGTTGCACGTCGTTGTCCCCGTCGCCCACGTCGGCCAAGCGCACCTGGCCAATGACAACGGAGCACCGGTTGAAGGCCGGATAGTGCAGCGCCTTCGTCAGGAAGTCGGCCGGCTGGTCAGCGGTCGGGATGTACTTCAGTGAAAACTTCCCACGCTTCACCATGTGCTGCAGCCAGGCCTGTCGCCGCTCCATGTGCTTGAGGTTGCCCGTCAACCCCATGCCCTCGGCGACTGTGATGGCCGACTTGTTGTCCACCCGAAGGACAGTCGGCTTCCCGGCATCCAGCTGCCGGAACTCTGCGAGAAGGAAGCGAAGACGACGTCCCTCCTTGCCGGCTTCCGTGGCCGCCACGTACTCCGACTCGGTCGACGACAGCGTCGCGCACTTGATGCGCTGGCTCGACCAGGAGACTGCGGCCCCTCCGTAGACGAACACATAGCCGCCTGTGCTCGTCCGGCTCTGCTTGTCACCGGCGTCGTCGGCGTCCACGTAGCCGACCAGCTCCAGCGGCTCAGGTCCACCGCCAAACTCCAGGGCGGTGTCACGCGTGTTGGCGAGGTAGGCGAGACAACGGTCGACCTCGCGCCAGTGCTGGTGATCCTCACCGTGAGGCCGCTTCCCAGCTTGCTGCAGGCAAAGGCGATGTCCGGCCTCGTCGTCGTCGCCGCGAACTGCAATGAGTCGACCTTCTGCCGGTACTCCTCCTCCTGTCGCTCCTGTGCCTCCTCGTCGTCGAAGGTGAGCTCGGCGTAGGCGTCGACCGAGACCGGCGTCTTCGGGGTGCGCCCGGTCTGCTCCTCGTCGATGAAGCGCCTACGCAGCTTGTCGGCGTAGCCCTGCTGGTGCAGCCACAGCTTCCCCGCCGGCCTGTCGCGGACGATCTCCAGCCCGAGGTACTTCTGCACCGGCGAGATCTCACGCTGCTCGAAGACGGACTCCAGCAGCCCCTTCAGCTCCTTCAGCATCTCGGTGCTGCTGCTGGCGGCGAGCAGGTCGTCGACGTAGACCAGCACCCAGCAGGCCACTCCGTCGTCGCCGACCTTGAAGTACAGAGCCTCATCGACCTGGCTCTTCTTCCACCCCGCGCCGACCAGCACGTCGTTGAGCGCCAAGTACCACAGCAGCGGCGACTGCTTCAGCCCGTACAGGCTCTTCAGTAGCTTGCACACCCGGCCGGTTCCGTCGTTGAAGTAGTCCGGCTGGGACATGTAGAGCACCCGGTCGAGCTTGCTCTGCAGGAAGGCATTCTTCATGTCGAGCTGCATCAGGTTGAGGTTGAGGACGGCGACGATGCTGAGGAAGATCCTCAGCGTGACGTAGCTGCCCACCGGTGCGAACGTCTCGTCGTAGTCGGCGCCATACACCCAGGTGAAGCCCTTCACGACCAGCCTCGCCTTCTCCCGCTCCACGGTGTCGTCGACGTGGTACTTCGTTGTCAGCACCCACCGATTCTTCATGATGTTCACCCCCGGTGGGCGTTCGACCAGCTCCCAAGTGCCCATGTTGATGAGGCTGCGGATCTCCTCCTCCATGGCGGCCTTCACCGCCGGGCCCTTCCAGCTCGCCAACGCCTCCTTCACCGTCATCGTCGAGATGTCCCAACGGTGCTCGGGGTCGGCATGCATGTCGAGGTCGAGCTCCGGAAACTCCTCATCCTCCTCGGCGTCGACATACGCTAGGTCGTCGTCGTCCACGTCGTACACGGTATTGAAGGCAGCAAGGACGAAGAAGTCAGGCGGCCTCCGAAGTCGGTCGGACTTCCGAGGTCCAGGCTGAACCTCCACCACGTCGCTGTCGGTGGACTCCTCAGCGTCCCCTCCTTCGTCACCGGCTTTGCTGCCCTCGTCGTCCTGCTGCACCTTGGTCGGCTTCCCGGCCGACGTCTCCCCTGTGGTCGACTCCTCTGTCGACTGCCTGGTGGCCGACTGCTCCGTGGTCGGCTTCACCGCTGCCCGCTCCCCTGTCGGCTGTTGCCCTGCTGGTGCGTTCTTCGCCGGCTTCACCCAACTCGGCTGCACCTCCTCGACCTGCTCCTCCCCTATCCACGTCGACTTCACTCCCACGTCGACTTGCCGCTCGTCACGTCGGCCACCGGCGATGCCCTTGGCCGGCGCCGAAGGCGACGTCCCACTACTCCCCTCATCGCCGGAGGCCGACACAGGAGTCAGCCCGCGCAGGTCGACCACGAGGGGAGGGGAAGGGGAAGGAGGACGGACGGCCTCGGCGCCCTCATCAGCAAGCTCACCAACCTCGGCGAGCAGAGGCAGCGCCGCCGTCGAGGTGTCGGTCGGCGGGGTAGTCGGCGTCCGTCTCGCCACCGGCCCGTGCTCCGACTTCCACACCTCCAGCGACATATCCTCGTAGAACACCACGTCCGACGTGGTGACCACCCGGTTGTCGGCGATGTCGAGGAGCTCCCAGCCCTTGCTCTCCTCCGACACGCCGAGGTGAAGGCCCCACCTGGCCTTCGGCTTGAGCTTCCCACCACGCTGCTGCTCGGGGACAAGGAACTGCGCCATGCAGCCCCACACGCGGGCCAGCGACAAGTCGGGCTTCTTCCCGGTCAGCAGCTGGCACGGTGTAGTCCCCGGCCGCAGCGTCGACCTCTCAAGGCAGTTGCGGACCCAGACGGCCTGCCGCAGAGCGAGGTGCCACCAGTGGTGGTGCACGCCCATGTGCAGCAGCATCGTCCGCACCGACTCCACCACCGTCCTCATCTCCCTCTCCGCCATGCCGTTCTGCTGCGGGGTGTACGGGCAGGTAAGGTCGTGGACGATCCCCTTGCCGTCCACGAAGTCGGTGAACTTCTTCCCGAGGAACTCCCCTCCTCGGTCTGAGCGCAGCATCAGCACCGACGTCTTCACCTGCCGCTCTACCAGCACCAACCACTTCTGGAACTCCAGCAGTACATCCGACTTCTTGGCGACCGGCCTCACGCACACGTAGCGGGTCTTCCGGTCCTTTAGCAGCAGGAAGTACAAGCTGCCGTCCTTGGCAGCCACGCGGAACGGCCCGCACAGGTCGATGTGCACGACGGCCAGCATGTCGTCGGCGTCGGAGCCTTGGTCGGGGAAGGTGTGCCGCGCCAGCTTCCCACCGACGCACGAGATACACGGTGAGTCGGCGCCCGACGCCGACTTGAGGTCCAGCCCAGTGGCGACCTCGTGCTTTGCCGAGCTCCGGATGGTGTCCATGCCGACGTGTGCAAGCCTCGCATGCAGCCTGTCCGGCGTCGACTTCGTCACCGAGACGATCGCCCGCAGGGCCACGACCTCCGTCGTGGGCGACGTCGACCTCGGTGAGCAGGGACGCAGGTCGGTGCAGAGGACTCGCCCCGTGTAGTACGCCCGACCGAGGACGTCTCCCGCCGCCGAGACGAGCAACATCACGTCGCCGTCCTCCTGCAGCTTCACTCCTCCACACTCACCGCACCATGCGGAGATAACTACTACAACGGGAGCTAGACTACGGGCTAGGCACGGATGCTCGTGTGATCTCTGCGTTCGTTGTTCCTTAGTCGTTTCCCTAGTGCACACACTGCTTGCTAGTTCACGGGGCAATTTGGCAAGAGTTTCACTAGAGAAAGTTGACAACAATGGTACAATAGATTTGGCAAGACAAGACTACATCAGAGCTAGCATTCAGGTCGGTCGACTGCCAGCACAGCATGGTCGACCGCGTTCCAGCACGACTTGGTCGACCCCGCTCCAGCAGTGCAAAGTCGACGGCGTGCCAACGCTGCAGGTCGACGGCGTGCCAGCGTTGCTCCCGCAGTACAGCATCGCACCAGCTTCGCAGGTGCTCGCAGATGATTGGCATGATGTGCCTCGTCACCTGCACAGCGCACACATCAAGTTGTCCTCGTGCTGACGACTGCACCTGATCCGCCACGTCAACCTCGGGATACCACCACCGAGGTCGGTCTCGCCAACATCGCCTGGGCGACCGTCGCACTCCTCCGCAGAACCTCGTCACCCTGGTAGCCTGGTCGACCGAGCAACCACGTCGACCAGCTGCTCCTGTATGTGTCCGTCGACCTCCCAAGTCGACGACCACCTCGAGTCGACCTCACCAGGTCGACCACACCCCTGGTCGGCCAGCTCTACGTCGACCAGCACAATTGTCAGCCGACCACCCAAGTCGGCTACCCGAAGTCGGCGTCACCAAGTCGACGCCCCTTCTACGTCGGCGCCGACTTCCAGGCCGACCTCTTGAAGTCGGCGACCTCCCAAGTCGGCGACCTCGCAAGTCGGCGACCTCGCAAGTCGGCGACCTCGCAAGTCGGCGACCTCGCAAGTCGGCGACCTTGCAAGTCGGCGACCTCGGCGCCGACTTCCAGGTCGACGCGCCACATCGCCGACCACCAGTTGAAGTCGGCCGCCGGCTTCCCAAGTCGGCGGCATTGCAGTGGCCCCGTGCAAGTCGACCAAACCCGTCCGTCGACCAGCTCGCTCAAGTCGGCGTCGCCCACTGCTGCAAGTCGGCTGCACCTCCCGTACACCCAACCACGAAGTCGGCTCCGCCCAAGCGAGGACGGGGCCAACAACAACTCCCGTTGACAACAACATCCCCCACACTGTTGTTTCTGTAATAAAAAAGACCATCAATTGCTTCTGTTCATTTCCAGGATTGAAATAAACTCCATTGCAATGATCGGCCAGCATTTGGAACGCATGGCCCTCCCTCCCTCTTCATTCTCCTTCTCCTTCATCCCGGGCTGTTGTTCTTCATCGTCTGTCAGGGACGTAGATACGAATCACTTGAATGGAACCATTTCGCCCTCTCTAGGGGCCTTACTCAAGTTGCAGAGCCTGAAATTATCATGACAACAATCTTTGGATATCCCAGCCATGATTGGCTTTGGGGTTGACAGCATTGAAAGAACCCTATGGCTTGTTGTTATATCGTTGCATTGCCTGGTTCGTACAAATACACAACTCGCCTATCAACACTTCTATTGAGCAGTCATCTCTTTCCTTCCATCTCTTTTACCAGTACTCACATTCAAGATCTGAGGAACCTCTCATTACCGGCTTATCAGAATGGAAATGGAAACCTCTCTGACTCGAATGATCTCTTACTAGTTTGGTGAAGTAGGCTGACCCATTTTGTTAGTATTGAGCACTCTTGTAGGAGGAACAGCAGTAATTCAATGACCTGCATTCATTTTTATGGTACGGCAATGTTCGTAGCATGTCTGTCGGTGGGGAGCAAGATGGCACCATCTTCACATCCATCTGTCCCCACTTGCGGCCTTCCTTGTGTGCATCCACCCACATGCTCCTCTCCTTTTCCCTTCTCCACTGCAGAATCCTTCCAGTCATCTGTTTGTTGCTTCCCTCCTTATGTCCCACTTAGCCCCACCACTGTTCCCATTTTTATGCTAGGTTTGTAAGGTCAATGTCCGTGCAGTTGTGCCCACGACTTCCGCATTTTGATCTCCCCCCCTTCCTATTGCAGCAACGTCACTGGCACAAACCTCACGTGCCCACCTGACAACACTGACTGTGGCACAACACAGGATCCGACCACAGCCTTTTGCCAGAAGTGTAAATCCTTTTGCAAGACTTGTCGCAAACCTGCAGGCAAGTGATTGAAACAAAGTTGTACCAGAATAGAACAATGTTGTTATAAAATATTCACAGAGTCATGACACAAGGCAAGTCCAACCATGGAGAGCACCTCTTCTGCCTTGGCGAACCGAAGGGGTGTGTTGAAGCATGGTACACTGTACGGGTTCGTTTGAGGCGCGTCAAAAGTCATGATACGAGCTTTTGTCTTGCTCCGTTGCAAGTGATCCACCACCTTTCTGATCCTTTCGTGTGCAAATTGACTTCTTGGCTGACTAGAATACTGCTCCACCGCACTGTCTTGAAACTTAAGAGTCGAATTAAAAGTCATTTTGCTCTGCTCTTGGTCTGAATATTGCTCCACCTCACTATTGTTTTTGGTAAGCGACTTCTTGTAATCCTGACAGATTGGTTCTATTCTACACTTGTGCAGTCCCGATCACAAAGAACAGCAGCGGCAACAGCAGTAGCAACAGCAGCAGCAGCAGCAGCAACAACAGCAGCAACAGCAACAACAGTGGCATCAACAACATCAAGAGCAACAGCAGCAGCAGCAGCGAGTCTACTTCACCAGCAGCATCTGGAGGTGGAGGTGGGCTGTCAGTGGGAGTCATCATTGGCATTGCTGTAGCCGCTGTGGTCATTCTCCTGCTTCTGGGCGCCTCTCTGCTCTACTTGAGGCACCACAAGCAGCAGCAGCAGCAGCAGCAGCAGAAGCCAAAAGGTAGGGAGTTAAAGCAGCAAGAAGGAGTGCACTCTGGATGACCAGAGTCTCTTGGTGGTACTATATGCGGCTGTTTTCTTGAAATAATGTTAAGGAAGTCTTGACCTAAATGTCTCCCGTTTTGGTCAAGTCTTCCATGACCCATATAGGGACCCACACGACTTGAATCAGCCCCAATCTGGAACATTTGTGTGAGTCATGTTGTCAGGGCAAACACGAGCCCGACTCGACTGAAATCAGCAACTCGTTCTGTCGAGTCTGCATGTTCTCAACTCTGCATGTACCTCCTTCACCCCTCTGACACCATGAAGAGACCTGGGAGGCAGCCTGACAGCCTCTCATTGCACCGAGTTCCCTCTAAAAGAGGTCCTCACGGCCACCAATAACTGGTCCCAGGACCACCAGCCGGGTGCCTTTTGAGTCGGCTAGTTCTCATCTCTGGATGTACATCCTTTTACCCCCCTTTCACCCCTCTGATCAGACCTGGGGTGCAGCCTGGCAGCGTCCCATTGCACCGAGTACTCACTGGAGGAGGTCCTCACGGCCACCAATGACTGGTCCCAGGACCACCAGCTGGGCTCGGGTGCCTTTGGCGATGTGTACAAGGGCGTCTCTCCCCGCGATGGCACCACCGTGTGGACTGTGAAGCGCGCCAAGCTCATAGACGTAGACTTCCAGAAGGAGGTCAGTGAGGCACTTTCGAGAACTGAGGGACCTTCGAGTTTTTTTTTACTCACATTTGAGAATTGTCTTTTGAATCACTTTTGAGAATCTATTTTTTGTAACATTTGAGAACTTAATTTTGAGTCACTTTTAAGCATTCTCAAGCTCATAGACGTTGACTTCCAGAAGGAGGTCAGTGAGGCACTTTTGAGATGGTTTTTCTTGAGGCCCTTCTGGGAATTGTTTTTCCTTGAGTAGCTTTTGAGAATTCCCTTTTGAGTAACTTTTTAGAATTCTCGTTGGAGTAACTTTTGAGAATTCTCAAGCTAATAGTCATAGGCGTCGGCTTCCAGAAGGAGGTCAGTGAGTCATGCTGACATGCAGCTTGGTTTTGCTGTTGATGCCATTTGTCGTTGCCTTGCCATGGTGTTTTCTGCCATTCTAGTTAAAGATTGTTTGTGCTTCAGAAATTCCTTTTTTTTTTTCATGTGAAGTCTTATTTCACGAGCTTTTGCAGGCATGAGTAGAAATACGTAAAACTCCTCCAATTGTGGACCCTTCTAGACTATTTCTTGCGTGCTCCACTTTTCAAGCTGCTCCTTCTTCTCTGCTGCTCACGTTTTCTTGTATGAAAATCAGATCAAGCAGATGGCCGACAAGAACCACCCCAACATTGTGAGACTTCTTGGGTTTGCAATCGGAGGAGACCTGAGGACTCGGCCAGAGCAAGTTCTCATCTATGAATACGTGCCCAATGGCGACCTTCACAAATGGATTGATTCAAGTATATGCGGCACTCCCCCAGTGTTTATTCCGTTGTGACACTCGTATGTTGTGTCGTTCACATGCTCTGTCTGTCCCCCTAATTCTTTGCCACTCACATACGCTGTCGCTCACATGCACTGCCATTCACATGCGCTGCCACTCACATGCGCTGCCACTCACACGCTCTGTCACTCACATGCGCTGCCACTCACACGCTCTGTCACTCACATGCACTGCCACTCACACGCTGTGTCACTCACATGCACTGTCACTCATTCGCTCTGTCACTCATAACCTCTGTCACTCATACACTCTTCCACTGACATGCACTGCCATTCATATTGTGTATCCTTGCAGAGGCAGAATGCCCTCTGACTCTGAAGCAGCGGCTGGATATTCTCATTGGCATGGCACGGGGCTTCGAGTACCTCCATGGCTTTGGTATCGTGCACCGCGACATCAAGCCTGCTAACGTCCTCATCACCGACAACATGCAGGCAAGCTTGGTTCATTTCACATTGTTTTGTTCTAATCCCACAGTCTGTTTATGCAATAAGAATGGGAACCGTGGTGAAGTAATTATTCAAGATCAGAGCGTACACGGATGAAGTATGAAACTTAGTTGTCGCTCAGTGGAGACAATGTCTATTCGTATCATAATTAAGTTATGTGTTGAACTCTAGATCAGGCACTGGTACATCACGCCACATGTATATATGCCTCCGTTATTCTCACACTCGTCTCATGCTACAATGTCTCTCAACGCACCCACCAGGCCAAGATTGCAGACTTTGGGCTGGTGAGGATGGGAGAGGGCACAACCGTGGGTACGACTCGCATCATGGGCACACCGGGCTATGTGGATCCTGTCTACTCCCGAACGTCCAAGGCGACTGCAGCCAGCGATGTGTACAGGTGATAATTGCAGGAGCCGTTAGGTGAGGCAGTGATGTCTACAGGTGATCATTTCGGGACGTCTCAAAGAGTGTGGGCACGACTCGCGTCATGGGTTATGTGAATCCTGTTTACTCCAGAATATCCAAGGTGACTGCAGCCAGCAATGTGTACAGGTGAGGCAGGAGGCATTGCAGACAGAAAGCCTTGCCACACAAGGAGGAACAGAAAGAAGTCCTTGCAGGTGATGCTGCTGACTGACGAGATAACTTTTGAGACGTCTCAAAAGCCTTGCAGCTGATGCTGACTGACGAGACAAGGCCTGATGGTTGTCTTGTCGTGATCTTTGTGGGCGGGCGTGATGGGTGTGATGGGTGTGATGCGCGTGATGAGCATAAAACTATGCATGCTGGACTCAGTCGGCCATGTGGTGATCGGTCAACATCTGAACCGTCAGCATTTTCTGCATTTGATCACGTGTTCTGGTTTTCAGCTTTGAAGTTCGACTTTTGAGATGGTTCGACTTTTCAACCTAAAAAACATTGCCTTTGAACATGTGTGTTGTTTTTCAGCTTTGGAGTTCTCATGTTGGTGGTGCTCACCGGACAGGCCCCTCTCTCCGAGACTGCCGGCAAGAGCCAGCAAATCACCCCATGGGTAAGGTCTTCGGGTGTTCCCAAAGGGATTACTTTGGGTAAGTGTTCACCTTTCCACGGTGTGCTTAAACTCACATTCTCGAGAGCAGTCAAGGAACTCAGACTTCTTGTCATACTATTTGATGTGTCGACTCATCAACTCCCTCCTACCCGTTTGTGAACTCTCCCATCCCATCCCCCTCTGTGTGTACTTTCTTCCTTCCAGGCATCCGAGTGCCTGTCCTCGGGTGAGCTGGGGAGCCTCAAGGATCCCAACATGGATGCTCCTGCAGATGCTGTGCTGCGTGTGGCTCAGCTCGCCCTCTCCTGCACCGGGGAGCGCACTGCAGGGCGCCCAAGCATGGCACAAATTGCCAATGAGCTGCAGGCTATCCGGGATGAAGTGGTGGGGAAAGAGGAGCTGAGCGCTGCTGTCAAGGTGGATTCTCAAGTTCAGGAGATGAAGGATGCTTTCGCGGGTATCGAGAGCCTTGACGCAGAAATCCAGATGATTGGGGACAGCTTTGCTGAGGAAAACCCGGTGTGAGGCATGGGGAGAGGAGAGCTCTAAGCAGCCCACCTACAAGTGATGGTGTTTAGTAGCGCTTTCCAATTGACTGTTGCTGAGTGTGGTGTGGATGGTCAGCGCTTTGCTTTGGAGTGATTGGGTTCTGCCCGGATTGCTTTGCATGGAGAGGAAAATGTGTTGTTAGAGGTTATGGCTCAACAGCACAGACCACCCTGGTAGTGGTGGTAGTTGGCTATTTTGTTTTATGCTCTTAGGCTGATCAATACACTTCTTTTAAGTACAACTGAAGGTTCTACTACCTATTCAGTCTATCTCAAAACTTGTGAAATCCCGTGCTATGTGTAATAGCAAACAGAAATTGTGAGGACAAGACATCCAAAAACAGGTTCTGAAAATCCCGTCCTTTTATTTCTGATCAGGTATTTCCTCGGTCTAAGTAGCACGCTGGCCGGCTGAGATGCAATATTGGTTGAATGACCCACTGGACGTGAAAACCCTCAGATATAGCCTGGCCAAGCCATTGGAGGGTGGCGGGAGAAGGCAGAAAGGAAGAGGGGACGGGGTGGTAGGAGTGGGGATATATCCTGGCCAGGCCGTTGAATAAAGAACATCAGGTGGAAAGATGATGCGTGGTCAGGTGGATGATGCAGGGTCAGGTGGATGATGCAGGGTCAGGTGGATGATGCATGGTCAGGTGGAAAGATGATGCATGGTCAGGTGGCTGTTTGCAGTGAGTTGCATGATATGCCTTGCCACTACGCATAGAGAGCACTAAGCGTTCCAGAAACGCTTCATGCTGCAATGTTAGAGATGTGCAAGGAATGTGTGTATGGTGCGCTTTCGAGAAAGAGGCAAGCGGAAAGAGTAGCAAGCGGAAAGAGTAGCAAGCGGAAAGAGTAGCAAGCGGAAAGAGTAGCAAGCGGAAAGAGTAGCAAGCGAAAAGAGTAGCAAGCGGAAAGAGTAGCAAGCGGAAAGAGTAGCAAGCGGAAAGAGTAGCAAGCGGAAAGAGTAGCAAGCGGAAAGAGTAGCAAGCGGAAAGAGTAGCAAGCGGAAAGAGTAGCAAGCGGAAAGAGTAGCAAGCGGAAAGAGTAGCAAGCGGAAAGAGTAGCAAGCGGAAAGAGTAGCAAGCGGAAAGAGTAGCAAGCGGAAAGAGTAGCAAGCGGAAAGAGTAGCAAGCGGAAAGAGTAGCAAGCGGAAAGAGTAGCAAGCGGAAAGAGTAGCAAGCGGAAAGAGTAGCAAGCGGAAAGAGTAGCAAGCGGAAAGAGTAGCAAGCGGAAAGAGTAGCAAGCGGAAAGAGTAGCAAGCGGAAAGAGTAGCAAGCGGAAAGAGTAGCAAGCGGAAAGAGTAGCAAGCGGAAAGAGTAGCAAGCGGAAAGAGTAGCAAGCGGAAAGAGTAGCAAGCGGAAAGAGTAGCAAGCGGAAAGAGTAGCAAGCGGAAAGAGTAGCAAGCGGAAAGAGTAGCAAGCGGAAAGAGTAGCAAGCGGAAAGAGTAGCAAGCGGAAAGAGTAGCAAGCGGAAAGAGTAGCAAGCGGAAAGAGTAGCAAGCGGAAAGAGTAGCAAGCGGAAAGAGTAGCAAGCGGAAAGAGTAGCAAGCGGAAAGAGTAGCAAGCGGAAAGAGTAGCAAGCGGAAAGAGTAGCAAGCGGAAAGAGTAGCAAGCGGAAAGAGTAGCAAGCGGAAAGAGTAGCAAGCGGAAAGAGTAGCAAGCGGAAAGAGTAGCAAGCGGAAAGAGTAGCAAGCGGAAAGAGTAGCAAGCGGAAAGAGTAGCAAGCGGAAAGAGTAGCAAGCGGAAAGAGTAGCAAGCGGAAAGAGTAGCAAGCGGAAAGAGTAGCAAGCGGAAAGAGTAGCAAGCGGAAAGAGTAGCAAGCGGAAAGAGTAGCAAGCGGAAAGAGTAGCAAGCGGAAAGAGTAGCAAGCGGAAAGAGTAGCAAGCGGAAAGAGTAGCAAGCGGAAAGAGTAGCAAGCGGAAAGAGTAGCAAGCGGAAAGAGTAGCAAGCGGAAAGAGTAGCAAGCGGAAAGAGTAGCAAGCGGAAAGAGTAGCAAGCGGAAAGAGTAGCAAGCGGAAAGAGTAGCAAGCGGAAAGAGTAGCAAGCGGAAAGAGTAGCAAGCGGAAAGAGTAGCAAGCGGAAAGAGTAGCAAGCGGAAAGAGTAGCAAGCGGAAAGAGTAGCAAGCGGAAAGAGTAGCAAGCGGAAAGAGTAGCAAGCGGAAAGAGTAGCAAGCGGAAAGAGTAGCAAGCGGAAAGAGTAGCAAGCGGAAAGAGTAGCAAGCGGAAAGAGTAGCAAGCGGAAAGAGTAGCAAGCGGAAAGAGTAGCAAGCGGAAAGAGTAGCAAGCGGAAAGAGTAGCAAGCGGAAAGAGTAGCAAGCGGAAAGAGTAGCAAGCGGAAAGAGTAGCAAGCGGAAAGAGTAGCAAGCGGAAAGAGTAGCAAGCGGAAAGAGTAGCAAGCGGAAAGAGTAGCAAGCGGAAAGAGTAGCAAGCGGAAAGAGTAGCAAGCGGAAAGAGTAGCAAGCGGAAAGAGTAGCAAGCGGAAAGAGTAGCAAGCGGAAAGAGTAGCAAGCGGAAAGAGTAGCAAGCGGAAAGAGTAGCAAGCGGAAAGAGTAGCAAGCGGAAAGAGTAGCAAGCGGAAAGAGTAGCAAGCGGAAAGAGTAGCAAGCGGAAAGAGTAGCAAGCGGAAAGAGTAGCAAGCGGAAAGAGTAGCAAGCGGAAAGAGTAGCAAGCGGAAAGAGTAGCAAGCGGAAAGAGTAGCAAGCGGAAAGAGTAGCAAGCGGAAAGAGTAGCAAGCGGAAAGAGTAGCAAGCGGAAAGAGTAGCAAGCGGAAAGAGTAGCAAGCGGAAAGAGTAGCAAGCGGAAAGAGTAGCAAGCGGAAAGAGTAGCAAGCGGAAAGAGTAGCAAGCGGAAAGAGTAGCAAGCGGAAAGAGTAGCAAGCGGAAAGAGTAGCAAGCGGAAAGAGTAGCAAGCGGAAAGAGTAGCAAGCGGAAAGAGTAGCAAGCGGAAAGAGTAGCAAGCGGAAAGAGTAGCAAGCGGAAAGAGTAGCAAGCGGAAAGAGAGGCAAGCGGAAAGAGTAGCAAGCGGAAAGAGTAGCAAGCGGAAAGAGTAGCAAGCGGAAAGAGTAGCAAGCGGAAAGAGTAGCAAGCGGAAAGAGTAGCAAGCGGAAAGAGTAGCAAGCGGAAAGAGTAGCAAGCGGAAAGAGTAGCAAGCGGAAAGAGTAGCAAGCGGAAAGAGTAGCAAGCGGAAAGAGTAGCAAGCGGAAAGAGTAGCAAGCGGAAAGAGTAGCAAGCGGAAAGAGTAGCAAGCGGAAAGAGTAGCAAGCGGAAAGAGTAGCAAGCGGAAAGAGTAGCAAGCGGAAAGAGTAGCAAGCGGAAAGAGTAGCAAGCGGAAAGAGTAGCAAGCGGAAAGAGTAGCAAGCGGAAAGAGTAGCAAGCGGAAAGAGTAGCAAGCGGAAAGAGTAGCAAGCGGAAAGAGTAGCAAGCGGAAAGAGTAGCAAGCGGAAAGAGTAGCAAGCGGAAAGAGTAGCAAGCGGAAAGAGTAGCAAGCGGAAAGAGTAGCAAGCGGAAAGAGTAGCAAGCGGAAAGAGTAGCAAGCGGAAAGAGTAGCAAGCGGAAAGAGTAGCAAGCGGAAAGAGTAGCAAGCGGAAAGAGTAGCAAGCGGAAAGAGTAGCAAGCGGAAAGAGTAGCAAGCGGAAAGAGTAGCAAGCGGAAAGAGTAGCAAGCGGAAAGAGTAGCAAGCGGAAAGAGTAGCAAGCGGAAAGAGTAGCAAGCGGAAAGAGTAGCAAGCGGAAAGAGTAGCAAGCGGAAAGAGTAGCAAGCGGAAAGAGTAGCAAGCGGAAAGAGTAGCAAGCGGAAAGAGTAGCAAGCGGAAAGAGTAGCAAGCGGAAAGAGTAGCAAGCGGAAAGAGTAGCAAGCGGAAAGAGTAGCAAGCGGAAAGAGTAGCAAGCGGAAAGAGTAGCAAGCGGAAAGAGTAGCAAGCGGAAAGAGTAGCAAGCGGAAAGAGTAGCAAGCGGAAAGAGTAGCAAGCGGAAAGAGTAGCAAGCGGAAAGAGTAGCAAGCGGAAAGAGTAGCAAGCGGAAAGAGTAGCAAGCGGAAAGAGTAGCAAGCGGAAAGAGTAGCAAGCGGAAAGAGTAGCAAGCGGAAAGAGTAGCAAGCGGAAAGAGTAGCAAGCGGAAAGAGTAGCAAGCGGAAAGAGTAGCAAGCGGAAAGAGTAGCAAGCGGAAAGAGTAGCAAGCGGAAAGAGTAGCAAGCGGAAAGAGTAGCAAGCGGAAAGAGTAGCAAGCGGAAAGAGTAGCAAGCGGAAAGAGTAGCAAGCGGAAAGAGTAGCAAGCGGAAAGAGTAGCAAGCGGAAAGAGTAGCAAGCGGAAAGAGTAGCAAGCGGAAAGAGTAGCAAGCGGAAAGAGTAGCAAGCGGAAAGAGTAGCAAGCGGAAAGAGTAGCAAGCGGAAAGAGTAGCAAGCGGAAAGAGTAGCAAGCGGAAAGAGTAGCAAGCGGAAAGAGTAGCAAGCGGAAAGAGTAGCAAGCGGAAAGAGTAGCAAGCGGAAAGAGTAGCAAGCGGAAAGAGTAGCAAGCGGAAAGAGTAGCAAGCGGAAAGAGTAGCAAGCGGAAAGAGTAGCAAGCGGAAAGAGTAGCAAGCGGAAAGAGAGGCAAGCGGAAAGAGTAGCAAGCGGAAAGAGTAGCAAGCGGAAAGAGTAGCAAGCGGAAAGAGTAGCAAGCGGAAAGAGTAGCAAGCGGAAAGAGTAGCAAGCGGAAAGAGTAGCAAGCGGAAAGAGTAGCAAGCGGAAAGAGTAGCAAGCGGAAAGAGTAGCAAGCGGAAAGAGTAGCAAGCGGAAAGAGTAGCAAGCGGAAAGAGTAGCAAGCGGAAAGAGTAGCAAGCGGAAAGAGTAGCAAGCGGAAAGAGTAGCAAGCGGAAAGAGTAGCAAGCGGAAAGAGTAGCAAGCGGAAAGAGTAGCAAGCGGAAAGAGTAGCAAGCGGAAAGAGTAGCAAGCGGAAAGAGTAGCAAGCGGAAAGAGTAGCAAGCGGAAAGAGTAGCAAGCGGAAAGAGTAGCAAGCGGAAAGAGTAGCAAGCGGAAAGAGTAGCAAGCGGAAAGAGTAGCAAGCGGAAAGAGTAGCAAGCGGAAAGAGTAGCAAGCGGAAAGAGTAGCAAGCGGAAAGAGTAGCAAGCGGAAAGAGTAGCAAGCGGAAAGAGTAGCAAGCGGAAAGAGTAGCAAGCGGAAAGAGTAGCAAGCGGAAAGAGTAGCAAGCGGAAAGAGTAGCAAGCGGAAAGAGTAGCAAGCGGAAAGAGTAGCAAGCGGAAAGAGTAGCAAGCGGAAAGAGTAGCAAGCGGAAAGAGTAGCAAGCGGAAAGAGTAGCAAGCGGAAAGAGTAGCAAGCGGAAAGAGTAGCAAGCGGAAAGAGTAGCAAGCGGAAAGAGTAGCAAGCGGAAAGAGTAGCAAGCGGAAAGAGTAGCAAGCGGAAAGAGTAGCAAGCGGAAAGAGTAGCAAGCGGAAAGAGTAGCAAGCGGAAAGAGTAGCAAGCGGAAAGAGTAGCAAGCGGAAAGAGTAGCAAGCGGAAAGAGTAGCAAGCGGAAAGAGTAGCAAGCGGAAAGAGTAGCAAGCGGAAAGAGTAGCAAGCGGAAAGAGTAGCAAGCGGAAAGAGTAGCAAGCGGAAAGAGTAGCAAGCGGAAAGAGTAGCAAGCGGAAAGAGTAGCAAGCGGAAAGAGTAGCAAGCGGAAAGAGTAGCAAGCGGAAAGAGTAGCAAGCGGAAAGAGTAGCAAGCGGAAAGAGTAGCAAGCGGAAAGAGTAGCAAGCGGAAAGAGTAGCAAGCGGAAAGAGTAGCAAGCGGAAAGAGTAGCAAGCGGAAAGAGTAGCAAGCGGAAAGAGTAGCAAGCGGAAAGAGTAGCAAGCGGAAAGAGTAGCAAGCGGAAAGAGTAGCAAGCGGAAAGAGTAGCAAGCGGAAAGAGTAGCAAGCGGAAAGAGTAGCAAGCGGAAAGAGTAGCAAGCGGAAAGAGTAGCAAGCGGAAAGAGTAGCAAGCGGAAAGAGTAGCAAGCGGAAAGAGTAGCAAGCGGAAAGAGTAGCAAGCGGAAAGAGTAGCAAGCGGAAAGAGTAGCAAGCGGAAAGAGTAGCAAGCGGAAAGAGTAGCAAGCGGAAAGAGTAGCAAGCGGAAAGAGTAGCAAGCGGAAAGAGTAGCAAGCGGAAAGAGTAGCAAGCGGAAAGAGTAGCAAGCGGAAAGAGTAGCAAGCGGAAAGAGTAGCAAGCGGAAAGAGTAGCAAGCGGAAAGAGTAGCAAGCGGAAAGAGTAGCAAGCGGAAAGAGTAGCAAGCGGAAAGAGTAGCAAGCGGAAAGAGTAGCAAGCGGAAAGAGTAGCAAGCGGAAAGAGTAGCAAGCGGAAAGAGTAGCAAGCGGAAAGAGTAGCAAGCGGAAAGAGTAGCAAGCGGAAAGAGTAGCAAGCGGAAAGAGTAGCAAGCGGAAAGAGTAGCAAGCGGAAAGAGTAGCAAGCGGAAAGAGTAGCAAGCGGAAAGAGTAGCAAGCGGAAAGAGTAGCAAGCGGAAAGAGTAGCAAGCGGAAAGAGTAGCAAGCGGAAAGAGTAGCAAGCGGAAAGAGTAGCAAGCGGAAAGAGTAGCAAGCGGAAAGAGTAGCAAGCGGAAAGAGTAGCAAGCGGAAAGAGTAGCAAGCGGAAAGAGTAGCAAGCGGAAAGAGTAGCAAGCGGAAAGAGTAGCAAGCGGAAAGAGTAGCAAGCGGAAAGAGTAGCAAGCGGAAAGAGTAGCAAGCGGAAAGAGTAGCAAGCGGAAAGAGTAGCAAGCGGAAAGAGTAGAGTAGCAAGCGGAAAGAGTAGCAAGCGGAAAGAGTAGCAAGCGGAAAGAGTAGCAAGCGGAAAGAGTAGCAAGCGGAAAGAGTAGCAAGCGGAAAGAGTAGCAAGCGGAAAGAGTAGCAAGCGGAAAGAGTAGCAAGCGGAAAGAGTAGCAAGCGGAAAGAGTAGCAAGCGGAAAGAGTAGCAAGCGGAAAGAGTAGCAAGCGGAAAGAGTAGCAAGCGGAAAGAGTAGCAAGCGGAAAGAGTAGCAAGCGGAAAGAGTAGCAAGCGGAAAGAGTAGCAAGCGGAAAGAGTAGCAAGCGGAAAGAGTAGCAAGCGGAAAGAGTAGCAAGCGGAAAGAGTAGCAAGCGGAAAGAGTAGCAAGCGGAAAGAGTAGCAAGCGGAAAGAGTAGCAAGCGGAAAGAGTAGCAAGCGGAAAGAGTAGCAAGCGGAAAGAGTAGCAAGCGGAAAGAGTAGCAAGCGGAAAGAGTAGCAAGCGGAAAGAGTAGCAAGCGGAAAGAGTAGCAAGCGGAAAGAGTAGCAAGCGGAAAGAGTAGCAAGCGGAAAGAGTAGCAAGCGGAAAGAGTAGCAAGCGGAAAGAGTAGCAAGCGGAAAGAGTAGCAAGCGGAAAGAGTAGCAAGCGGAAAGAGTAGCAAGCGGAAAGAGTAGCAAGCGGAAAGAGTAGCAAGCGGAAAGAGTAGCAAGCGGAAAGAGTAGCAAGCGGAAAGAGTAGCAAGCGGAAAGAGTAGCAAGCGGAAAGAGTAGCAAGCGGAAAGAGTAGCAAGCGGAAAGAGTAGCAAGCGGAAAGAGTAGCAAGCGGAGCGGAAAGAGTAGCAAGCGGAAAGAGTAGCAAGCGGAAAGAGTAGCAAGCGGAAAGAGTAGCAAGCGGAAAGAGTAGCAAGCGGAAAGAGTAGCAAGCGGAAAGAGTAGCAAGCGGAAAGAGTAGCAAGCGGAAAGAGTAGCAAGCGGAAAGAGTAGCAAGCGGAAAGAGTAGCAAGCGGAAAGAGTAGCAAGCGGAAAGAGTAGCAAGCGGAAAGAGTAGCAAGCGGAAAGAGTAGCAAGCGGAAAGAGTAGCAAGCGGAAAGAGTAGCAAGCGGAAAGAGTAGCAAGAGTAGCAAGCGGAAAGAGTAGCAAGCGGAAAGAGTAGCAAGCGGAAAGAGTAGCAAGCGGAAAGAGTAGCAAGCGGAAAGAGTAGCAAGCGGAAAGAGTAGCAAGCGGAAAGAGTAGCAAGCGGAAAGAGTAGCAAGCGGAAAGGAAAGAGTAGCAAGCGGAAAGAGTAGCAAGCGGAAAGAGTAGCAAGCGGAAAGAGTAGCAAGCGGAAAGAGTAGCAAGCGGAAAGAGTAGCAAGCGGAAAGAGTAGCAAGCGGAAAGAGTAGCAAGCGGAAAGAGTAGCAAGCGGAAAGAGTAGCAAGCGGAAAGAGTAGCAAGCGGAAAGAGTAGCAAGCGGAAAGAGTAGCAAGCGGAAAGAGTAGCAAGCGGAAAGAGTAGCAAGCGGAAAGAGTAGCAAGCGGAAAGAGTAGCAAGCGGAAAGAGTAGCAAGCGGAAAGAGTAGCAAGCGGAAAGAGTAGCAAGCGGAAAGAGTAGCAAGCGGAAAGAGTAGCAAGCGGAAAGAGTAGCAAGCGGAAAGAGTAGCAAGCGGAAAGAGTAGCAAGCGGAAAGAGTAGCAAGCGGAAAGAGTAGCAAGCGGAAAGAGTAGCAAGCGGAAAGAGTAGCAAGCGGAAAGAGTAGCAAGCGGAAAGAGTAGCAAGCGGAAAGAGTAGCAAGCGGAAAGAGTAGCAAGCGGAAAGAGTAGCAAGCGGAAAGAGTAGCAAGCGGAAAGAGTAGCAAGCGGAAAGAGTAGCAAGCGGAAAGAGTAGCAAGCGGAAAGAGTAGCAAGCGGAAAGAGTAGCAAGCGGAAAGAGTAGCAAGCGGAAAGAGTAGCAAGCGGAAAGAGTAGCAAGCGGAAAGAGTAGCAAGCGGAAAGAGTAGCAAGCGGAAAGAGTAGCAAGCGGAAAGAGTAGCAAGCGGAAAGAGTAGCAAGCGGAAAGAGTAGCAAGCGGAAAGAGTAGCAAGCGGAAAGAGTAGCAAGCGGAAAGAGTAGCAAGCGGAAAGAGTAGCAAGCGGAAAGAGTAGCAAGCGGAAAGAGTAGCAAGCGGAAAGAGTAGCAAGCGGAAAGAGTAGCAAGCGGACAGAGTAACAAGCACGCAAGAGGCTTTTAGGTTGACTAGAAATGAAACGTGAATGAGATTCCCTCATGTTGCAGGGAGTTTTTGAGAATTACAGTCCGTAAGTGGCACACACTCACCCCCCACTTGAGAAGCCAGAGATAGCGCAAATGGCATTCTATGGTTCCAAAGAGGAGAGAACACGCACGCACGGGTAAATGCAAAGATGGTTCCACCAGGTGAGGTGGTATTTTATGTGGTGTTGCTGCTGCTGCTGCTGCTGACTTTGCCACTCACCCCCCACTTGAGAGGCCAGAGATGGGGCTGATCTAGGAGAAGGGGTGGAGAGGGGGGGGGGGGGGGGGGGGGGGAGAAGGAGGGAGGAAGGGGAAGTGGGGGAGGAGTGGCAGAAAGGGGAAAAGGCTCGACTCAAAAGGGAGGGCAAGGGGGGAATGGGGAAGGGGAGAGAGGAAAAATGGCAGCGGGGGGGATGGGAAGGGGGGAATGAAGAGGGAAAAGAGGGGGCTCAGAGCACCAAAAGGGAAGAATGGCACGGGGGGGATGGAAAAGGGGAAATGGGAAGGGAAACGGGGAAGGGAGGAAATGACGGGGCCAAAGGAAAGGGGAACTTGAAGGGGAGAGATGGGGAGGTATATAGCTTCGCATGTTGTGTGCAGATTTCGCTTCTGGTGGAAAAACAAATGCACAAAAATGTTTCCTTTTTATTTACTTGGTATAGAATATTGCACTTGTGTCACGGCACGTGTGCTCTTCTCTCAATAGTGCACTGAGATACAGGTATCTTGCTGAACCTGTCAGCCATCTTTCCAAGGGGTTTGAGACCACATGGAAAGCACCAACCGTTCTTTAAATCGACTAAAAAAAAGCAATGTGGCTCGAAGATAGAGACCATATGTTAAGCAACAACTGTTGGGGTTTGGAGCGACTAAGAGGGAGAGCAACACAGGGAAGCCGGCAGCAACAGCCTGAGAGGGGTGTGTGATTCCAGCCTGAGAGGGGTGTGCGATAGATGTGCTTGTTGCTATACTACAAGCACCCACCGTTGGAATTGCCACAGAAGTGATGAGGACGGGGAGGGGGGGGGGGATAAGGGAGGTGAAGGGAAGGAATGAAAAAGGCACTACCGTGTCTCCTGTGCCAACGAATGCGACGAATGGCGTTGCGCCATGTGGCGGTGGCGCGACGAGAGTGAGCTCGACGATCTTTATCGGGCCCACGCCCAGGTGGATCACGACGGGTTGTGCCACGTCAGCACAGAGGAATAACTTGAAACCTGCTGACGTGGCCACTGCTACGTGGCTGCATCCAAGAGGAGAGGAGTGACGAATGAGTGAGGCAAAGAGGTAGTGCAAAGTTGGGAGATGCGACCACTAGCATTGAATGAAGATGTGACAAGGGATTGTGAGGCGACTGCAGAGACCGTAGAGACGTGCTTTTGCAGCAATACCTGCCATCAGCCGTAAACGCAGCATAACGAAATCTCCTCTAACGCGTAGTTTCCTCCCCCTCCCTCCCAGCTGATTCTGACGAAGCTCCGGTTACCCCGCGGCGACCCATCATCCGACGGCGCGGATCAATCCCTGGAATCAGGCAGCATCATCCAACGGTGAGGTTGGACCCATGGAATCAAGCAGCGTAATTTAGGGGTGGAGTTGAATACGGATAGAGATGCACACAGGCAGCGTCGCGGATAGAGATGCACGCAGATAGCGTCGCACACAGATGGCGTCGCACGCGGATACCGACGCGCGCAGAGAGCGACGCGCGCAGACAGCGTCGCGCGCAGACAGCGTCGCACTAAGAGAGCGTCGCACGCGGATAGCGTCGCACGCAGAGAGCGTCGCACGCAGATTGCGACGCGCGCAGAGAGCGTCGCGCGCAGACAGTGTGTAGCAAATCCGGGACTTTCAAAGTCGTCCAAACGGCTACCCGAATGCCAGTATCCGTTTCGCACCATTACTGCTCGTAAAAGTGCGGCCCATCTAACGGCGCGGATCAATCCTTGGAATCAGACGGCGTCATCCAAGGGTGCGGATGGGCTCTTGAGAACATGCAGCGCAATCCAATGGTTGCGTCGCATACGGGTAGCGATGCAGAAGCAGCGTCGCTTTCAGGTCGCGTCGCATACGGGTAGCGTCGCTTATAGGTCGCGTCGCATACGGGAGGCGTCGCACGCGGATACCGACTTGTAAGTCGTCCTAACGGCTAGCTGAATGTCTGTCTGCAAATTGGAGAGATTCGAGGAAATGAGGGTTGGTGGTGAGGTGCTTGGGATGGGACGTATGTTCTGCCTCACCTGAAATCGGAGTGGTTCGAAATCCTGTCAATGAAAGCAAAAGGATCTCGAGAATATGGTATCTCAGACATCGACGGCTGAAATTCCAACCAGACACACTTCACTTCTGATCGTAACCATCAAATTTGAATGATCGACGGCTGAAAAGCCAGCTTTCTATTTTGCTGAAACTGTTTTCTGACCCATCTTGATCCCCTCGACAGTTGTCATTCCAACCTGGAAACCTAATCTGAGGTATAATCTGGACCGTTCTCAGCAGTTTTCATCGACGGTTTAGTTTCCAACCTGGACCAAATTTGCCAATGACCCTGTCCCCCGCTCCCCTCTCCTCCTCATCCGTGATACTAGTGTTAGAAGTTAGTAGCGTTTCCATCAATACTAGGCTTATTTCGTGTGTAACATATCCCTGAGAGAGTGACTGTGGAGGCACGCCGTCGCCGCAAATGCCGACGCCAAACCCAACTCTGATGCAGCCACGAGCATGGCTTGCGCTCGCCGCCGTGCTTTGGGCTGCCGCGTTCGTCTTCGCGCCGTGCGATGCACAACCGATCAACGCTACTCAAGGTCCGTGCACCCTCAGTTCATCTCACGGTGCTCTCGCTGATACTGTAGAAGGTAGTAGTACTACCTAAAGTAATAGCGCAGCCCGCTAGTACAGGTGTAGGTGATACCGGCAAATGCTTCTCAAGTTCCTCAACTCCCTGTACTAGCACGTATCTCAGTTCACAGGAGGCAGCACCGAGTATGCGCATGTGGTTTGCACTGCTGCATGCATTTACTAATTGTGAATCTAGTAAATTCTTTCCGCACGTGCTCTTCCAGCCCCACAGCTGATACATCTGCGACTCACATCATGAGAAGGACGTTCTTGTTTATCCATAATATGTTTCAGCAGTATTTGTACATCTGAGTAACGAAGCAATGCACGCACCTGCGAGGTGCTGCCTGCTCACTACCTTGTGCCTCCCTTCGTCTCACCTTGTTGTCCCCCTGTCAGCGGTATTTCTCAGAGACTGTGAAAAGGCATGGGATTCGACGTTCCTAGTAAACTGGGTCGTTGGTGCTGACTGTGTCGATGCTACAGGACTCAAGTGCGACGATTCAGGCATGATCACCGAAATGTGAGTGTGTGTCTGCTTTTCTTTGGAATTCATACCATGCCACTGATATCCAACAGGATTGCTATGTTTTATACCACTTCATCACAAAAATGTGTGCGTCCGGAAAACATTTGACCTTTTTTTTTTTAAAGCAAGTGTTTAAAAAACGTTTGACAATCATCCAGGAATCATCTACATATCATTTGTATAGCATTTTTGTCAAACCAAATTATTTGCTGATGTTTTAGTAATGGTTTAGCGATGTTTCAATGGTTTGTTTGTCATATGTTTATTGTTGAAACAATAATAAGGTTGCATAAATGTCTGATTAGTAAGTTAATTGTGTTAAACAAGTTGTTTCCAGTCCTCGCGTCACTTGTGTCCCCGCCCAGTTTTCTTCTCTCTCTTTTTTATCCACCCACCCACCCACATAGATTTTTGGACGATGCACCTCTTGGAGGGCCTATGCCTGATACTATCTCCTTGCTCACTTCTCTTACGAATCTGTAAGAATCTCGCATGAAACGACTAGCTTGCTTCTTTTCATGCACATTTGTTCATGCTTATCTAAAAAGTCGCGGCATAGGAGGCTTGGTAGTTGAGGTAAACAGCACGTTTGTAAATGATAACTGCCGGAAATGCAGCAAATGCAGTGGCAATGCGATGGCGGCACGCCTCATTGGTTGCACCATGTTTCGCCTCCCACACTCTTGCAGCGCTACAAGGTGGAGGTATGCGTTTGTACTCGTTAGCAAGCATTTCGCTCCACCCACACATTATCTTCCATTTGCTTACAACGTTATATCACTGCGCTTACTGTTCCATACAAGAGCGTGCATTTCATGACCACTTGCATGACCAGATCTATGCTTTACTGTGGCCTCAATGGGCCTATCCCAGCTGGGATTGGAAACCTCGCGTTATTGGAGAACCTGTAAGCTGAGTTAGGGTGATGCAGTGCAGTGTAGTAGTGAAAGGTGTTGCAGTGCAGTGTAGTATGCACCTGAAAGGTGTTGCAGTGCAGTGTAGCATGTGGCCATGTGCCTTGATCGTAATCACGTTAATTATGTCATGTGTCATTGCTCTCGCACTTGCCCATCATCCTTGTATCTTTAGTGTTCTCTGTCCCCTTTCCACCTGCTACCGAATCAGCTCTATCTCATCAGTATCACTTGTGTGTGCTTGCTGTCCCTCTGGCCATGCCCACACACACAGGGATTTCTCGTACAACTTTTTGTCGGGCTTTATTCCCAACAGCATCTCCTCGCTTACTAGACTCTCTGCTCTGTACGAAGAAGCGCCTTGTCTTTTGTCAACGCCTCGAAACAAAGCAACTATTGCAGTCTATTGGCTGCAACTAGTTCAAGGTGCTTACCATTCCTCTCAAGCCTCATGCTGCTAGGCATGAGAGGAATGGTAAGCACCTTGAACTGGCTGCATATGGACTTCAACTTGCGTTTTTTTGTCGACTCAAATGTCTGTACGAAGCACCTTGTCTATTGTCAACGCCTCGAAACAAAGCAACTTATGTAGACATCGTGCTAGGCATGAGAGGAATGTTAAGCACCTTGAACTGGCTGCATATGGACTTCAACTTGCGTTCAAAAAAATGGTTGTGTAACTTGTGTGTAAGGACTCCCTTGAGCGCCGAACAGTGCATCCCACCATGCTCGCCTCCTCACCCGCGTGGGTCACTTGTGTGCGTATGCTTACTGTCCCTCCCTCCGGCCATCCCCACTATTCTCACACAGTGTTCTCCTAGGCAATGCCTTGAGCGGCTCAATCTCAGACACCACCATCACCATGCTTTCTACTAACCTATTTTATCTGTAAGAAGCTCTCACTGTATGATCCGCCAAGATTTTTGCATCACGTATGCTCATCGGATGAACTTGCCAATAACAGAGATGTGCATGCTCATTGTGTCTCTAGAACTCTTCCTGCCTTGTTGGAAAGCATGCTTGTCTGCTTGGCATCTGAGTACTATATGGTACCTTCACCTAAGCAGCTAAATGCGAGCCTAGCAGTTAAATGAGTAACGCAACAGCCTGCAGAAGCACAACTCTTTCTTCATAAGATCCGCAAAGCTATATTGTGGGTTGTCTCATCCTTCCTTCCTCCGCCACCAGGGATCTGTCTTACAATAAGCTTACTGGACCTATTCCAGCTGGACTGTCAAACCTCAATGCACTAGGAATGTTGTAAGCCAAGCCACGTTACTAGGCTGTTTTTGTGGACTCGTAATGCTTGTATTGAAGGCTGCTGTCTGGAAAACTGAGGTGATATATTGACATATGAATATTTCTCCCGATGATATGGGTCAATGCTCACCGCCCGCAGAAAAATTTGTATTGATTTCCCCCAATCCCTCCCCACCTCATTCTCCTATGTGCCCCGCAAAATGCTTCCCAACCATCCTTATCCTATCACTCCTCTGGGTCGCTTGTGTGTGCTTGCTGTCCCTCTTGCCATGCCCGCGAGTCTCATCTCTTCATTTCTACCGACCTACCTACCAACAAACACAGGGATCTCTCGTACAACTTTATAACGGGCTCCATTCCCAACAGCATCTCCTCGCTTACTGCACTCTCTGCTCTGTAAAATTTCACCTTGTCTATTGTCTATGCTTCAATACGTAGCAACTTGTTTAGGCCTCATGCTAAGCATAAGAGAGGAGTGGCAACGACCTTGAGCAGGCTGCATAGGGACTTCAACTTGAGTTCCACGGAATGTGTTGCCGGCCACAACACCACATGCCACATTTGTTTCTGCCTCCAAAAGGACCATTCACTGCTTGTTCTCGTTTCCAGTATTGAAATAAGCTCCATTGCAATGACTGGCCAGCGTTTGAAGCGAATGGCCCTCCCTCCCTCTTCATTCTCCTATTCCTTCATGCCTGGCTGTTGTTTTTCATCGCCTGTCATGTATGTGGGAATCACTTGCATAAAACTATTTTTCCTCTCTAAGGGCCAGCGTTTGAAGCGAATGGCCCTTCATTCATGCCTGGCTATTTTTCTTCTCTAGGGGCCTTACTCGAATTGCTGAGCCTGTGAGTGTATTGGCAACAGTCTTTGGATTTCCCAGCCATGATTGGCTCTAAGGTTGACAGCATTGAGAGAACCGTATGCCTAGTTGCACTACCTAGTCAGCTCCGTTTCATCAATATCGCTTGTGTGTGCTTGCTGTGCCTATGGCCATGCCCACAATTCTCATCGCTTCACTTCCGTTGTCCTACCTACCTACCCACACACACAGGTCTCTCTGGAGAAGCGCTTTGACAGGCTCCATTCCCAACAGCATCTCCGCGTGTACTAATCTCAGATATTTGTATGAAGCACCTTGTCTATTGTCTATGCTTCAATACGAAGCAACTTGTTCTGTTGGGCATCGTGCTACGTATAAGAGGAGTGGTAAGCACCTTGAGCTGGCTGCATAGGGGCTTCAAGTTTCGTTCCAAGGGATGGTTGTGTTGCCGGCCTCAACAACTCATGCCACAGCTGTTTCTGTAGCCAAAAGGAGATAAACTCATTTCTCGTTCTGATTTCCGCGGTTGAAATAAGCTCTAGTGCAATGATTGGCCAGCATTTGGAACGCATAACCCTCCTTCCCTGGTCGTTGTTCTTCATCGTCTGTCAGGGAGCTACAGGAGAATGTCTTGAATGGAACCATCCCATCCTCTCTAGGAGCCTTACTCGGCTTATGGGAGTTGTAAGTATCATGGTAATAATCTCTGAATTTCCCAACCATTATTGGCTTTGGGGTTGACAACATTGAAAGAACCTTACCGCCAGTTGCAATCCTTAATCAGCTCGATTTCACCAATATCGCTTGTGTGTGCTTACTTTCCCTCTGGCCATGCCCACAATTCTCATCTTTTCACTTCTACCAACCGACCTACCCACACACACAGGGATCTCTCATGGTAATAATCTCTGAATTGCCCAACCATTATTGGCTTTGGGGTTGACAACATTGAAAGAACCTTACCGCCAGTTGCAATCCTTAATCAGCTCAATTTCACCAATATCGCTTGTGTGTGCTTACTTTCCCTCTGGCCATGCCCACAATTCTCATCTTTTCACTTCAACCAACCGACCTACCCACACACACAGGGATCTCTCGTTCAACGCTTTGACAGGCTCCATTCCCAACAGCATCTCCTCCCTTACTGATCTCTGTAATCTGTACGAAGCACCTGAGCTCTTTGACAGGCTCCATTCCCAACAGCATCTCCTCCCTTACTGATCTCTGTAATCTGTACGAAGCACCTGAGCTCTTTGACAGGCTCCATTCCCAACAGCATCTCCTCCCTTACTGATCTCTGTAATCTGTACGAAGCACCTGAGCTCTTTGACAGGCTCCATTCCCAACAGCATCTCCTCCCTTACTGATCTCTGTAATCTGTACGAAGCACCTGAGCTCTTTGACAGGCTCCATTCCCAACAGCATCTCCTCGCTTGTTGATCTTCGTCATCTGTACGAAGCACCTTGTCTATTCCCAATGCCTCAACACGAAGCAACTTGTTTAGGCCCCGTGTTAAGCATGAGAGTAGTGGTGAATAACTTCGGCGGGCAGCTTAGGGACTTTTACGTGCGTCCAAAGGGACGGCTGTGTTGCAGACCACAACAACTCATGCCACATTTGTTTCTGTAACCAAAAGCAAAAATACTCATTTCTGGTTTTGTCCGTGGTTAAAATAAACCCCATTGCAGTAATTGGGAAGCATTTGGAACGCATGACCCTCCCTCCCTTTTTATTCTCCTTCTCCTTCCTCCCGGCCTGTTGTTCTTCATCATCTGTCAGGGCTCTAGAGGGGAATCACTTGAATGGAACCATCCCGCCGTCTCTAGGGGCTTTACCCAACTTGCAGTACTTGTAAGTATCACGGCAACAATCTCTTGTTTTCCCGGCCACGAGTGGTTTTGGGGTTGACAACATTGAAAGAACCATATGGCTAGTTGCGTTGCGCTACCTAATCAGCTCCGTGCTTGTGTGTGCTCTCTAGGGGCCTTACTCCACTTGAAGAGCATGTAAGTATCACGGCAACAATCTCTGTCTATCCCATCCCAGCCATGCTTAGCTTTGTAATCAGCTTTGTTTGATTGACATCGCCTGTGCGTGCTTATCTAAATGGAAAATTGGAATCTTCTCTGGCTTAGAAGTTCTTTTACCTTGGTGAAGTAGGTTGACCGATTTTGTTTGAATAGAGAACTTTTGTAGGCGAAATTTGAGTAAATCGTTTGGATGGTACTAGCAATGTACGTAGGGAGCACTCTTGTGGTACCGTTTTGAGACGTCTCAAAACACTCCTCTTTTCACATGGTACTAGCAATGTACGTAGGGAGCACTCTTGTGGTACCGTTTTCATCTCCAACTCCCACTCTCACTCTTGTGGTACCGTTTTCATCTCCAACTCCCACTCTCACTCTTGTGGTACCGTTTTCATCTCCAACTCCCACTCTCCTTCCAATCATCTCTTCGTCGCCTTTCTCCATTATTCTGGCCCACTTAAAACCGGGGTGCACATTCAGCTGAATGTGCATCAAAGGTTATCCCTTGACTGAGTGGGTTACGAGGTGTGCTTTCAACCCCTTCAAGTCGAAATTCGTTTCCCCCCTCCCCCGCAATTTCGTTTCCCCACGCCCCCGCAATTTCATTTCCCCCTCCCCGTCGAAATTCGTTTCCCCCCTCCCCCGCAATTTTGTTTCCCCCCTCCCCCGCAATTTCGTTTCCCCCCCCTCCCGCCAATCTGTTTCATCCCTCCCGCCATTCGGTTTCACCCACTCCCGCCATTTCACCCCCTCCCGCCACCTACGAAATGCCCGAAGCTCTAGCGGAATCATTTTTTTGCCGCCCCTCGTGAGCCAATCACTGTTTTTCTCCAAACCCCCTTCCCAACATCTCAAGCCGAACCGCGTTGAATGTGCACCCTGGTTTTAACCCCACCATTGTTCCCATGTTTACGCAAAGTCTGTAAGGTCAAGGTCTGTGCGGCTTTGCCCAAGACCTCTGCATTTTGAACTCCCCACTATACTTTTGCAGCGACGTCACAGACAAAAACCTCACGTGCCCACCTGACAACGCCGGCTGTGGCACAACACAATATCCCAGAACAGCCTTTTGCCAGACGTGTAGATCCTTTTGCAAGACTTGCGGCAAACCTGCAGGCGAGTGATTACAGCAGATTCTCACCAGAGTAGTACTGTGTTGATGATAGAATTACGTAAGGCATGCGAAGCACGACAAAAGGAAAAGCTGTGTCTTTGGAGAACCAAAGGTTGCGCCGAACCATGGTATGGGCTCCCCCGCTGCAGTTAAACAGTCACATCACTGTGGGTCACATAATTCTCGCTTCTACTCTCACCGCTCACCTCTCTTCTCCTGCTACAGTCACATGGTGCACAGTCACATCGCTGTGCCTCCTGCCAGCCCAGCTCCCAGCAAGCTCAGATATGGAGGAAGGGGAAGAGGAGGAGGAGGAGGAGGAGGAAGAAGAACTGGAGTTGGGGGAAGAGGAGGAGTGAGAGGAGGGGGAGGAGCGTAAGGAGGAGTGTGAGGAGGCGTGAGAGGAGGTGGGGAACGGGAGGTGAAAGATATGGGCAGTGCCGGTGCTGCTGGTGAGAGCAAGAGAGGGAGGGAAGGATCCTGGCGGGGAGAAAGTGAGGGAGAAGATAGAAGCAGGGTAGGCGCCTCTTTTGAACGAGAAGAGCTGGTTGGGGGAGGGCGGGACGGGGTGGGAAGGGGTGGGAGATGGTGTGGTTGGGTGGAAGATATGGGCAGTGCCGGTGCTGCTGGTGAGAGCGAGAGAGAGGGAGGGAAGGATCCTGGCGGGGAGAAGGAGAGGGAGAAGATAGAGGCAGGGTAGGCGCCTCTTTTAAACGAGAAGAGCTGGTTGGGGGAGGGTGGGACGGGGTGGGAAGGGGTGGGAGATGGTGTGGTTGGGTGGAAGACATGGGCAGTGCCCGTGCTGCTGGTGAGAGCAAGAGAGCGAGGGAGAGAGCCTGGCGGGGAGAAGGAGAGGGAGAAGGTAGACGCAGGGTAGGCGCCTCGTTTGAAAGAGAAGAGCTTGTTACAGGGATGAAAAGGGGTGGGAAGCGGTGGGAAGGGGTGGCATTGGTGATAGATGAAGGGAGACTGATTATGGGGTGGCTCGAGAAATATGAACAGCACATTACAATGATTATTACTGTTTGATAAAGATTCCAAGAGTGCAAGAAAGGAAGGACCCTCCTCTCACTTCCACGTGCCTCCACCTTGTTGCCTGTCCAGATGCAGTGTATCCGAATGGCTGTGCCCCCCATTGATACACTCATAATCGGTCCAGGCTCAATGAACACAGGAATAACAGTCCTCTCCTCTCCCCCCCACCTTGTTGCCTGTCCAAATGCAGTGCACCCGAATGACCGTGCCCTTGGCAAGTGCTTCTAATATGGTCCAGGTTCAATGAATGCAAGCAAGGAAGACCAATCGTATTTGCCCACCTTGTTTCACTTGCTTGCACGCAGCCCACCTTGTTGCGTGTCCGGATCCAGTGAACCCAAGTGACGGTGCCCCATGGTCCAGGTTCAGTGAACACACAATTTACAGTCTGGTCCTCTTCCCCCCACCTTGTTGCCTGTCCGGATGCAGTGCACCCGAATCACGGTACCCTTGGCAGATGCCGACGCTAGCAACTCCCTCCCCCCTCCTCCTCCTCCTCCCTCCTCATTCCCCCTTTCTCTCCATTCTTCCCCCTCCCCTTCCTCCCCTCCTCCCCCCTCCCCGTCCCCTTGAAAATTCGGCTCATTTTGCAGCAGAGGAGATGGAAGGGTTGGGAGCAGCGAGGTGATTTCAACAGCTGCGATCGGCCCGTCGTGAGCCTTGATCTGGGGAAGAAAGAAAAGGAAGCGGGACGGGGCGGGCAGAAGGGAGCGATTTGAGTGGCTGCGATCGATCGACCCGTCATGAGTTGATCTGGGAAAGGGGGAAGGGGGAAAGGGAAAGCGGGGGAAAGGGAAAGTGAGTGAACGAGGAGCAGAAAAGAGGAAAAGTTCGAATCAAAGCGCAAGGTGAGGGAGAGATGCGGGAAGAGGAGAGAGGGGCGAGGAGGAGCAGAAGCAGACTCACCTGGAGGGGGAGGCAGCGGAGGAGGCAAGGGAGGCGAGGGACAGAGGCAGGAAGAGGAGAGAGGGGCGAGGAGGAGCAGAAGCAGACTCACCTGCCCGAAGGCCTGGAGAGAGATGAGATCGACTGGCAGCAGCGTGCCTTGAGCTGATGAGGAGGAGGAGGAGGCGGCTTTTGATGCACCTCAACAGGCTCACCTGACCAAAGGCGTGTGGAGAGATGAGATCGACTGGCAGCAGCGTGCGTTGAGCCGAGGAGGTGGAAGCGGAGGGGGAGGCAAGAACGGAGGGGGATAGAGGCATTGAAAGGAGAGAGGGGCGAGCACGGGCAGAAGCAACAGACTCACCTGTCCAAAGGCGTGTGGAGAGATGAGATCGACTGGCAGCAGCGTGCCTTGAGCCGAGGAGGTGGAAGCGGAGGGGGAGGCAAGAACAGAGGGGGATAGAGGCATTGAAAGGAGAGAGGGGCGAGCACGGGCAGAAGCAACAGACTCACCTGTCCAAAGGCGTGTGGAGAGATGAGATCGACTGGCAGCAGCGTGCGTTGAGCCGATGAGGAGGAAGGGGAGGAGGAGGCAAGAACGGGGCATTGAAAAGAGAGAGGGGCGAGAACGGGCAGAAGCAACAGGCTCACCTGGCCAAAAGCCTGGAGAGTGGTGAGAGCACGAGCAGCAGCGTGCCTTGACCAGCAACAGCAGAAGCAACAGACTCACCTGGCCGAAGGCCTGGAGAGAAACGAGATCGACAATGAGAAGAGTGCCTTCATCCGATGAGGGGGAGGAGGAGGGTTGGGGTAAGGGATGAGTGGGAGAGAGACAGCAACAGCAGGCTCACCTGGCCAAAAGCCTGGAGAGAAACGAGGTCGACAATGAGAAGAGTGCCTTGATCCGATGAGGGGGAGGAGGAGGAAGAGGTGGCTAGCGAGGAGAGGGAGAGGAGGGAGGGGCGAGGAGCAGCAGCAGGGACGGCGCAGAAGCAGCAGGAGGAGGGGGCGAGGGGGCGAGGAGAGAGCGGGCTCAGGGCACAGATGCCTGGGAGGAAGAGGGGAGGGGAGGATGGCAGAGAGAGAAACGGGAACAGGGGAACATGACGGATGGGAGGAGGAAGGGGAGAGCACGGGGAGAGCGAGTCAGGGCACAGATGCCTGGTAGGGACAGGGGAGGGCAACGAGGGAATGGGGAGAGGGGAGAGAGAGGAGAAAAGAATGGCAGGGGGGAGAAAGGCAATGAGGAAATAAAATCAGGAAACTGGCGAGAGGGCTCAGGGCATACAGACTCCTTGAAGGAGACTGAACGGGGAGAGTGGCAAGGTGGGAAGGGGAAATGGCATGGGGGGAATGGCCTGGGGGGAATGGCATGGGGAACAGGAAGGTGGAAGGGGCGGAGGAGAGAGAGGGCTCAGGGCACAGACTCCTTGAAGGAGACTGAACCGGGCGAGTTGCAGAGGAAAAACTGCCTGCGACAAGAAGTTTGGCTTTTATGCCTCCAACAGTATTTTTAGTCAACGTGATGTGACTAAAACCGACCTTTGTTGCAAGGAGGACGCATTGGAGTAACTGTGGCTGTTTTTCATTCATGTGGGGCGGAGACTCACCATTGGGGTTCGGGGCGACTGTGAGGGAGAGCAGCAGAGGGAAGTCGGCAGCAACACCCTGGGGAGTGACGTCATGCACTGATAGCCTTGACTCGAGGAGGACTAGCAGCCTGCAATGCACGCACACACAATGCAAGAGCGGGTGGCAGACAAAAAGAGTGAAGGGAGAAGCACAGTCATGCTCTGATAGCCTTGAATCGAGGAACAGAGAACACAGCACCCATATAGCAGAGGCGAGCGGGATACGAAGGAGAGCGAGGGACAAGACATAGAGCGGAGGGAGGGAAGCCAGAAGCAACACCCTGAGGAGTAATGCCATGCACTGATAGCCTTGAATCGAGGAGGACTAGTAGCCTGCAGTACAGACACGCACAACATGAGAGCAGCACACAGTAGCAGAGATGAGGGAGAGGGCACAGGGAGGGGTGAGAGATGGAGGGAGAGGACACAGAGAGGGGTGAGAGATGGAGGGAGAGGACACAGAGAGGGGTGAGAGATGGAGGGAGAGGACACAGAGAGGGGTGAGAGATGGAGGGAGAGGACACAGAGAGGGGTGAGAGATGGAGGGAGAGGACACAGAGAGGGGTGAGAGATGGAGGGAGAGGACACAGAGAGGGGTGAGAGATGGAGGGAGAGGACACAGAGAGGGGTGAGAGATGGAGGGAGAGGACACAGAGAGGGGTGAGAGATGGAGGGAGAGGACACAGAGAGGGGTGAGAGATGGAGGGAGAGGACACAGAGAGGGGTGAGAGATGGAGGGAGAGGACACAGAGAGGGGTGAGAGATGGAGGGAGAGGACACAGAGAGGGGTGAGAGATGGAGGGAGAGGACACAGAGAGGGGTGAGAGATGGAGGGAGAGGACACAGAGAGGGGTGAGAGATGGAGGGAGAGGACACAGAGAGGGGTGAGAGATGGAGGGAGAGGACACAGAGAGGGGTGAGAGATGGAGGGAGAGGACACAGAGAGGGGTGAGAGATGGAGGGAGAGGACACAGAGAGGGGTGAGAGATGGAGGGAGAGGACACAGAGAGGGGTGAGAGATGGAGGGAGAGGACACAGAGAGGGGTGAGAGATGGAGGGAGAGGACACAGAGAGGGGTGAGAGATGGAGGGAGAGGACACAGAGAGGGGTGAGAGATGGAGGGAGAGGACACAGAGAGGGGTGAGAGATGGAGGGAGAGGACACAGAGAGGGGTGAGAGATGGAGGGAGAGGACACAGAGAGGGGTGAGAGATGGAGGGAGAGGACACAGAGAGGGGTGAGAGATGGAGGGAGAGGACACAGAGAGGGGTGAGTGATGGAGGGAGAGGACACAGAGAGGGGTGAGAGATGGAGGGAGAGGACACAGAGAGGGGTGAGGAACGAAACACCACAGAGAGGGGTGAGGAACGAAACACTACTTTGGAGTCAGCTGAACGCTCACCTGAAGTGGTTGAAGCGAACAACAGATGATGGTGAGGAGGGAAAGGGTTGCGAGGGGGGTGAGAGAAGAGAGAGGCGCTATTGAGAGGCGTGACAGTTGGAAAAGGAGGGCAGCAAGCTTTTGAGGCGCCTTAAAAAATCGTCTCTTGTCTCGCGGTTTTATGTGGGGAGAAAGAGTTCAGCAAGCTGCCTCAAAGCTCACCTAGAGTGGTTGAGGCGAACGGCAGTGATGATGGTGAGGAAGGAGAGGGTGCCGAGAGGGGTGAGTGAGGAGGGCAAGGCAGTGGGGACAGAGGGAAATGAGGAAAAAAGATGAGTCATCTCAACCGTCCCCTCAAAGCTCACCTGGAGTGGTTGAGACGGACGGCAGTGATGATGGTGAGGAAGGAGAGGGTGCCGAGAGGTGTGAGGGAGGAGGGAGAGGAGGAATGGGGGGAGGTGGAGGGAGGAGGTGGGAAGGCTGGATGGGCGACGGAAGCTAGATGCAGCTCTCGAGGCGACATGTGCGGCTGGAGGGGGAGGGGGACAGAGAGAAAGGGATGGAGGGAGGGGGGGTGATGGGCGACGGAAGCTAGATGCAGCTCTCGAGGCGATAGGTGTGGCTGGAGGGGGATGGGGGATGGGAGATGGATAATGGGAGGTTGACGATTATGGGGATGACTGAAATGAGAGTGAGAGGAGGGAGGGGTTGGGAAGGTGGTTTGCAGACAGGTAACGGGGATGGGGATGGAGAGATGAGAGATGGCGAATCGTGGGGGAATGGCAGGGTAGGGTGGACGGATGGAGGGATGGAGGGATGAGGCACAGCCATGCGAGTATCACAGCTTGTAAACCTCGTAGCCGTGTAAACAGAGTTGTTTTGAGACGTCTCAAAACAGTTTGTAAACCTCGTAGCCGTTAAGTGCGGCTACTATAGGTCTAGGGTCATGGATTTAAAAATTGGAACTAGCAAAGGAGATACGACAACTTGGTCGCAGTAGCAGCCATACAGATACAAGCCAGGAAACTTCAACGTCTGAGGTGAGGTGCAGCAATGGTTAAAAATCAGAGCCAGGAAACTTCAGCCAGGGAACTTCAGCCAGGAGATTTCAGCGTCCCTAAGGTCCTTCAGAGATTGGTAGAGAAAGGGTGTGGGTGAGGAGCGGCTACTATAGGTCTAGGGTCATGGATTTAAAAATTGGAACTAGCAAAGGAGATACGACAACTTGGTCGCAGTAGCAGCCATACAGATACAAGCCAGGAAACTTCAGCGTCTGAGGTGAGGTGCAGCAATGGTTAAAAATCAGAGCCAGGAAACTTCAGCCAGGGAACTTCAGCCAGGAGATTTCAGCGTCCCTAAGGTCCTTCAGAGATTGGTAGAGAAAGGGTGTGGGTGAGGAGCGGCTACTATAGGTCTAGGGTCATGGATTTAAAAATTGGAACTAGCAAAGGAGATACGACAACTTGGTCGCAGTAGCAGCCATACAGATACAAGCCAGGGAACTCCAGCCAGGGAACTCCAGCGTCTGAGTTTTTTGAGACGTCTCAAAACACTTGGTCGCAGTAGCAGCCATACAGATACAAGCCAGGAAACTTCAGCGTCTGAGGTGAGGTGCAGCAATGGTTAAAAATCAGAGCCAGGAAACTTCAGCCAGGGAACTTCAGCGTCCCTAAGGTCCTTGAGAGATTGGTGGAGAAAGGGTGTGGGTGAGGAGCTCGAGGACTTTTGAGGCGCCTCAAAAGAGGGGCGGGAGGGGGGAGACCAGAGAAGAGCGGGGAGGAGAAGGGGAGCTACCGTGTCTCCTGTGCCAACGAATGCGATTAATGGCGGTGCGCCACGTGGCGCGATGAGAGTGAGCTCCACGATCTTTATCGGGCCCACGCCAAGGTGGCTCACGACGGGCTGCGCCACGTCAGCACAGCGGAATATCTTGAAACCTGCTGACGTGGCCACTGCCACGTAGCTGCACCCAAGGAAAATCACGGCAAAAGGGTGGTGGACGGATATGGGGAGGGTGGAGAGGGGCAAAGAAGAAGAACGGAGCAACGAAAGCGAGTTGAGGTTACTACTAGGGAGCAGAAAGGGAGTGCGAAGTTGGGAGGTAGGATAGGACTTCTAGTAGATTGGACGGAAGGTGATTCAAGGGGTTGTGTGAGTGACGATGACTGCAGAGATCGTAGGGTCGTGCCTTTGCATACTCTACCTGCCATCAGCCGTGAATGCAGCATAGCGAATCTCCTCTAACGCGTTTTCCCCTCCCCTTTCCCTCCCAGCTGGTTCTGTCCGCTTAGCGCCACGAGTGCTCGTAAACGCCCGACCCATCCAACGGCGCGGATCAATCCTTGAAATCAGGCAGCATCGTCCAACGGTGCGGATGGACTTTAGGAATGCAGTGCAATCCAGCGGTGGCGTCGCATACGGGTAGCGTCGCACACGAAGCAGCGTCGCTAGTAATGGGTTGGGACGCGCGCGGATAGCGTCGCACGCAGATAGCGACGCGCGCAAAGTAGCGACGCGCGCAGATAGCGACGCGTGCAGATAACGACGCGCGCAGATAGCGACGCACGCAGAGAGCGACGCGCGCAGATAGTGTGGCACGCGCGCGGATAGCGTCGCACGCGGATAGCGAAGCTGGATCTTGCGAGTCGTCCAAACAACTATCCGAATGCCAGTCCGCGCATAGCGCCTACAATACCCAAAATTTGCGTATTATGCCTCGATTAGACCCGCATAGGTTATTGTCCTGAGCTTCTAGAGGTCGTTCTTTGCAACTCCCGCTCCTTGCTCAGCCCATGCCGCCAATTCTTCCGTTGTCGCCTTGTGCTTGGTGAGCAACTTTGAACAAACATCTTCGGTACTAGCAGTTCACAGAAACCTCGAAATCGAAAATCTCTTGGTATACTTTTATGGAATACGCTACACAAATGATTGAAGCAATATCAACAGCGATCAACCCATCCTGACCTACAAATTTCGCACATTCGTGCATTGTAAGGCCTCCAGCAATACATTCGTTTTCCTCCACCGTATCGTTGGACTACAAACTTTACACCTATAATATCGCGTTATTATGGCTAGTTCGATTAGGCGTAAAGACAGTCATTGCATCTTCTGTAACAGCATGTGAACATCTGAAGCAAGGGCATAGTTCTCGTTGCTCCTTCTCCTGCAATGGTGGAAGGGAGGAGAGGAGGGTAAGTTGGGAGATGAGAGGACCACAGCTGCTGCAGAATACCACGATGCGCAAGCAGCTTCATGGTAATGCAACAAGGATCCTTCATCTCTGCTGGTTCATTTAAGAAGAAAAAGTAGCAAGGATACAACCTTCATCGTTTTCCAAGCGTGTGCGCACAGCCCGAGTTTGCTTGTCCTACACGAAGCATTGCATACGGTAGTCAGAGGGGAAGAGGAGGACATGAAGGAGAGGAGGGGAGGAGGAGGCTATACCTGAGGATGGGGTGGAGCTGGTCCTCGAGCACCCTGAAACCCTCGTAGCAATCAACGCACAGTGAAGGGAGGGGAAGAGAGTCTAGGGGAGGAGAAGCTGAGGAGCTGAGGGGAGGAGGAAGCTTACCTGAGGAGATGAGACGAGGGGAGAAGGAGGCTGCACCTGAGGATGGGGTGGAGCTGGTCTTCGAGCACTCTGAAGCCCTCGTAGCAGTCATTGCATAATGAGGGTAGGGGAAGGGAGACTAGGGAAAGAGGATGGTGCACCTGAGCTGAGGGGAGACTAGGGGAGGAGGGGGCTGCACCTGAGGATCGGGTGAATCTGGTCTTCGAGCACCCTGAAGCCCTCGTGGCAATCATTGCATAGTGAAGGGATGGGAAGTGAGTCTAGGGGAGAAGAAGCTGAGGAGAGGAGGGGAGGTGGAAGCTGCACCTGATGAGATGAGGAGATGAGGGAGGAGGCTGCACCTGAGGATGGGGTGGAGCTGATCTTCGAGCACTCTGAAGCCCTCGTAGCAATCATTGCAACGCTGCAACCTGCCGTCATTCACATGCCATGATGCAACATGCCATCACATGCCGTAAGATATATCGTAACCGTGAAGACCAGAATACACAGGGATTTGTACCGACGATGATCGCAGAAGATGAACAACAGTGACTCTCACAACCCTCCACTGAACCCCCTCATCCCGTCTTCTCACTTCGCTCCGCTTACCCCCCCCCCCCCCTCCCCCTCCCACCTTGATTCTCACCTCTCCTCCATGTGCAGGTCAGCCCCATGGAGATGTGTGACAGTGCGACAGCACTGATGGGCTCACTGAACGCCCTCAGCAGCTCACTCACACGCCATCTGCCTTGAGCGTCAGCTTCATTGCCTCATTCACCCTCCCGTGCTCTCCCCTCCTTCCCTTGTTCTCACCTCTCCTCCATGTGCAGGTCTACGCCAGGAGAATGCGTGGCGGTGCGAGCAGCAGTGATGGGCTCGCTGAACGCCCTCAGGAGCTCGCGCAGCAGCGACAGCGCCACTCCCACGTACCTGGGGGTGGGAGGGAGGGAGTGTGGGAGGGGCGGGAGGAAGGGTGGGAGATAGAAGCGTGGATTTGACACTCAGTAGCTCGTGAAGCAGTGACGGTGCCACGTCATGTGCATTTGGTGGGAGGGGAAAGGGAAAAAGGGTGTGCTTGACACTGCAGAGGGCGCAAGAAAGACAAATTGAGTCAAAAGTTGCCGCACGCTTGCAGTGTGGACAGTGATTCACAACACAACAGACGGTGGCAGAGGCCTAGCAAAGCACGACAACACATTTTTCAGACTCTTGACAGCACTGCTCAGCACCACATAGAAACCCTCAGAAACGCTCCAGAACACACAGCATCACTCAGCACCGCACAGCACCACACAGGAACGCTCACTTGGAGTGGCTGCTGGCGAGCAGAGCCCTCAGCAGCGGCTGCAGCTGCAATGCTCCCTCCATGCCCACCGATACCAGCCGCATGCCTCCCTGCATGGCCAGCACCTCTACCACGTCTGCCACCACCTGAGACATGGGGGATAGGGAGGGAAGAGAAAAGGATTGAAATCAGGGAGGGAGGTGAGTGGGGCACTCAGAAGTCCTCAGCAGCTGCAATGCTCCCTCCATGCCCACAGACACCAGCCGCCTGCCCCCCTGCATGGCCAAAACCTCTAACACGTCTGCTACCAACTGATGCACACAGGGGGATGAGAAAGGGAGATCGGAAGCAACAAAGAATGACAACGGGAAAGTAAGGCGATAGGCGTTATACCCTTGAGAGCAAACCATGCTGCCGCATATACTCCACATGCTCTCGTGCTCTCATGCAGCAAATGCTCCTGAATGCGCCTCACTCACTGCAAGGTCTTTCGAGGCTGCCAGGGCGGAGAGGGCGGGCAGCAGTTCTCCATCCACCCACAGTGCTGCCACGTGGCGCACTGCAGACAGCCGCCCCTTTCAGCTTAACATGTTCTGCATGGCAGCGTGCCGCTGTGCTTTACATCCATGCCACACTCTCGTGCACTTACATCCGCCGCAGACAGCAGTCTCTGTTTCATGTGTTGGATGGCTGTCTACTGCTTGGCCAGGTACTTGCAAGTTTTTGCGAATTCTCAAAAACCACCTCCCTGTTTCATGTGTTAGATGGCTGTCTGCTGCTTGGCAATGTACTGGCAATGCACTCACAGCAAGGTCCTTTGAAGCGGCAAGGGCGGAGAGGGCGGGCAGCAGTGCGCCATCCACCCACAGCGCTGCCACACTGCAGAGCAAGTGCTGCCTCCCTTATGGTGCACTCACAGCAAGGTCTTTCGAGGCTGCAAGGGCGGAGAGGGCGGGCAGCAGTTCTCCATCCACCCACAGCGCTGCCACGTGGCGCACTGCAGAGAGGCGCCCCTGCAGCATGTGCTGCAAGGAAATGCCCTTCCGGTGTCAGTGCAAGGTGCTTGTGGTGCACTCACAGCAAGGTCCTTTGAAGCGGCGAGGGCAGAGAGGGCGGGCAGCAGTTCTCCATCCACCCACAGCGCTGCCACGTGGCGCACTGCAGAGAGCCTCCCTTGCAGCATGTGCTGCATGGCTGTGTGCCGCCCGTTCACACTCTCCATCACCACCATCTCATCGTCTTCATCGTCTCCCCCCTCCTCTTGGCGTTTCTGCTGCTTGGATGATAATGGAGGCTGGGAAAGGAAGGAAGGCATATTGGGGTGGGTGGGGGAGCAAGGGTAAATGCGTTGTTCCCTGCAGCATGTGCTGCATGGCAATGTGCCGTCCATTCACACTCTCCATCACCACCATCTCGTCATCCTCCTCGTCTCCCTCCTCCTCCTCTTGCTGCTTCTGCTGCTTGCTTGGTAAGGAGGGTTGGGGAGGGGGTGGGGAATGGGTGTGGGAGGAGGCAAGGGTAAATGTGTTAATCAGTGCAGCGTGTGCTGCATGCATGGCAGTGAGCTGCACTGCAGAGAGCCACCCCTGCAGCATAGCGTGGGTAAGGGTAAAGAGGGCTGGGGAGGGGATGGGGAGTGGGGGTGGGAGGAGGCAAGGGTAAATGCGTTAGTCGCTGCAGCATGAGCTGCAGTCTCCACTCACCTCTGCAAATTCGTCCACATTCACTTTCATCGACCACTGCAGAACGCTCTATAGGTGCAACAACCCCAAATTTCCCTTGATCCTCCCGGTCCTCTCCGCTCACCTGTGCGAATTCATCCACATTCACTTTCATCGACCACTGCAGCACGCTCCCTGCTGCTCCTGCTGCTGATGCTCCTCGTGCACCCGCTGCCCTTGCTGCCCCAGCTGCTCCGCCTGCTCCTAAAGAATGCTGAGCACTTGCTGTCCTGTTTTGTGCTGCTCCTGCCACGGATGCTGCAGCTCCGGCTGCTGCTCTGCCTTGCACTGCTTGCACTTCTGGCACGTGCACCTGTGCTGACTGCACCTGTGCTGCATGCGAGCGTGGGGAGAGAGGAGACAAGCCGACATGTCTACCCAGCCTCCCGCTCCCTACCCCTCCAATCGCTCCAGCTGGTATCAAATCCCCCGCCCCTCCTGCCCCTCCTGCTCCCCCTCCCACTCCTTCTCCTCCCATTCCTCCCGTTGCTCCCACACCCCTGTCTGCCCCTGCCTCTGCCCTACAAGACAGCGAGGAGGAGGAGGGAGGGGAGGAGGCGGAGGGAGAATATGCCAAGGACGAAGAAGCCAGCACTGCTGACTGACATGCACCGCCACGTGCACCGCCATACTCTCTACAAGCATCCTCTCTAACAACTCCTCCTGCCGGTAACGACGCAGAAGCAGATGCAGACACCACCAAGCCAATGCCCCTATCCTCGCACTCCCTCACCCTCTCCCCGGCAGACCCATGCCTCCTCATACTGTCACTGCCACCTCTCCCATCCCCACCAGCAGTGCCCTCCACCCCTCCTTCCTCCACCTCTACAGCGTAAGGCGGGTGGAGAATAGATGGCCGGATCTTGTACTTGTCATCCTCACTCCGACTCCATTCTAGGGTTGTTGAATGCTCCTCCTCCCCCTGCCCAGACCTGTGCATATCTGCTTTCTCTCCACCCTCCTCTCGTTTCTTTTCCTCCTTCCTTTCCCCCTCTCCATCCAAAGCATACGGGGCTCGAAGACTTGGCACCGATGCTTTACCCCCCACAGTCGCACTCCTAACAGCCGCCCCACCACTAGCAACACCACCATCACTCGCAGCAGCACCATCGCTCTTCCTCTCCCCACCGTTACCCTCACCCTCTCCCTCCTCGTCCTCGCTCCACCCGCTAATCTGCCCAGACCCAACTCTCTGCACCCCTGCTCCTCTCCCCTCCCCACTCCCCTCACTCCCCTCACTCCCCCCCCTCCGCTCCTCTCCTCTCCCCTCCTCATTCCCAACCCCATTCCCATCCCCGCCCGCCTCCCCTCTCGCATACCCCACCTCCTTCCTGCCCCCTCCTCCCCCTCCCAAGCTATCCTCCAGGCCAGAGAACGACCCGATCCAGTCAGACACTTTATTCATCGCCTCTACCACTGTAGCCGCCCTGCTGCCCGCGCCCCCTCCTGCAGTCGCCACTGCTCTGCTCCAGTCAAACGTCACGCCGAAGCCAGACATCCCTCCCAGAATACCACCTGCACCAGATACGCCTGTAGGTGCGCCTGAAGCAGATACGCCTGCCTGTGTGCTGGAAGCAGATGCGCCTGCTTCTGTACCACCATCAGGCACACCAGCTGGCTGGACACGATTGGGAAACACAGAGGCTGCTACTGCCGGTGTGGCAGAGGTATCTGAATCTGCCCCAGCTGCTGCTTTTCCTGGTGCTGCTACTCCTGGAGCAGTCGAGCGAAAGGAGTCCGCCCCTGCGCATGCGTGATTGCCCTTGTGACTTCTGTCTGTAGCAACAGCAGCAGCAGCAGCAGCAGTCACCCCTCCAGCATCTAGAAACTCTTGAATTTTATGAGACTGGTGACCACCCACGTCTGACCCACCCAACCTCCCATCACCATCATCCCCCACCCCACGCTGCGCAGAGTGTGAAACCACAGCCCCAGTCACCCCTCCAGCGTCCAGAAACTCCTGAATCTTACGGGACTGGTTACCACCACCCACGTCTGACCCATTCAACCTCCCATTCAACCTCCCATCACCATCATCCCCCACCCCACGCCGTGCAGAGTGTGCAATCACAGCCCCAGTCACCCCTCCAGCGTCCAGAAACTCCTGAATCTTATGAGACTGGTGACCACCACCCACGTCTGACCCACCCAACCTCCCATCACCATCATCCTCCCCCACCCGATGCCGTGCAGGGCGTGCAGTCGCATCAACAACCACCCCTCCAGCGTCCAGAAACGCTTGAATCTTATGAGACCCAGAGGGGTTTTCTCTAGGAATCTTATGAGACGTCTCAAAAGGGTTTTGCGAACGGACTCCCTGCGCCTCCTCTCTGGTGCCCTTGCCAAAGGCCCCCTCCCCTCGTCTGGCAGAGGAAGAGGAATCTTCCCCCTTGGAGATTGCATAACCGCCCGATACAGATGCTCTCCGCCCTCCCCTTGCCCCCACTTCTTTGAAACTACCCCCTGCTGCCCCTCCCGCGCCTCCCCCCCCAGCTGCCCCTCCTGCCCCTCCTCCTCCCACTCCCCCTCCCCTTCCCATTCCTCCTCCTCCTCCTGCCGCTCCGATACTGACCTCCCTACCACTCACGGACCCAGCACCCCTACCCCACTGCTCCCCCACTCCTCCCACGGACACTCTCCGCCCTCTCCCCCCTCCACTCCCCACCCCCGCACTCTCCCCTCCCACACCTCCCCCTCCTGCCCCCACCCCGCCCGCACCCCCACGAAACCCGAACCTGCCCCCTCCAGAGCTCCCCAAGCTTGCCTTGTGGTCCGGACCTGCCTTTTGAGTTGACTTTTGAGTCGACTCAGCGCTTGCCTTGTGGCTCGGACCTGCTGAGTTCTCGCCCTTGATGGGGGACACCTGTCGAGTGCGGTGTATAGATGCTGCTGTGGGGGACTGGTGGTTCTGCTGCTGATGGGGGTGGTGGTGGTTCTGATGCTGATGGGGGTGGTGCTGGTTGTGTTGGTGCTGGTGGTGATGCTGGTGGGGTGATGGGGAGGAGTGGTGGTGGGGGGAGCGATTGGCGGGGGTACCTGGTGGAGGGGGGGAAGAAGAAAGGCGGAAGGGGCGAAGGGAGACACAGGAGGGTTAGGTGACCTATGCTCTCGCCCTTGACAGGAGAGATCTGCCGAGTGCGGTGTATGGAAACTGCTCTGGGAGACTGGTGGTTTTGGTGCTGCTGGTGGTGCTAGTTGTGGTGCTGCTGCTGCTGCTGGTGCTAGTTGTGGTGGTGGTGGTGGTGGTGGTGGTGGTGGTGGTGGTGGTGGTGGTGGTGGTGGTGGTGGTGGTGGTGGTGGTGGTGGTGGTGGTGGTGGTGGTGGTGGTGGTGGTGGTGGTGGTGGTGGTGGTGGTGGTGGTGGTGGTGGTGGTGGTGGTGGTGGTGGTGGTGGTGGTGGTGGTGGTGGTGGTGGTGGTGGTGGTGGTGGTGGTGGTGGTGGTGGTGGTGGTGGTGGTGGTGGTGGTGGTGGTGGTGGTGGTGGTGGTGGTGGTGGTAGTGGTGGTGGTGGTGGTGGTGCTGGTGGGGTGAGGGGGAAGGGACGGGACCCGCCTTGATAAAATGGTGCATGAGCATTAACAGTATAATGCTGGGGTTTGACACGAGGAGACAGTGGAGGTGGTGGGTGAGGTGGGCAAGGGAAATAAGCCCACGCCTACACACCCACCTTGGACGCACGGAGCACGGGCGGTAGCAGCAGATTTTTGAGTCGACTCAAAAATCGACCCACCTTGGACGCACGGAGCACGGGCGGTAGCAGCAGATTTTTGAGTCGACTCAAAAATCGACCCACCTTGGAGGCACGGAGCACGGGCGGTAGCAGCAGATTTTTGAGTCGACTCAAAAATCGACCCACCTTGGAGGCACGGAGCACGGGCGGTAGCAGCAGATTTTTGAGTCGACTCAAAAATCGACCCACCTTGGAGGCACGGGGCACGGGCGGGCGGTAGCAGCAGAGTGCACAGGCGTGGACACAGAAGACACGGTGGAGGAGATGGGAGAGGTGGTGGGCGAGGCGGGGAGAGGTAAGCAAAGGTACAAACCCACACTTAGGCACCCACCTTGGAAACAAGGAGCACGGGAGTGCACAGGCGTTCACACTGAGGAGACAGTGGAGGAGACGGTGGAGGTGGTGGGCGAGGCAGGCAGGGGCAGGTAAGCAAGCAAGGGTACACTCCCATGCCTAGTTACCCACCTTGATGGCATGGTGCACGCGAGTGCACAGGCGTTGACACGGAGGAGACGGTAGAGGAGACGGTGGAGGTGGTGGGCGAGGCAGGCAGGGGCAGGCAAGCAAGCAAGCAAGGGTACACTCCCATGCCTAGTTACCCACCTTGGAAGCACGGTGCACGGGAGTGCACAGGCGTTGACACCGAGGAGACAGTGGAGGAGACGGTGGAGGTGGTGGGCGAGGCGGGGAGGGGCAGGCCCATCGTGGTGCCTGACAGGCTCCTCTCCTCCTCCGTGCTCTCTGACGCGCTCGATCCAAACGGCGCCACTTGCTGAGGGGGGGAAGGAAAGGGGGAATGACGTTCATAGAGACACAGGTGCTTGACAGGCTGCTCCCCTCCTCCGTGCTCTCAGAGGCGTTAGATCCAAACGGCGCCACTTGCTGGAGGGGACAACCGGGGCAAAACAGAGAGGATAAGATAGGTAGAGGCAGAGGGCGAGGCAGGCAGGGGCAGCCCCATGGTGGTCCCTGAGAGACTCCTCTCTTCCTTCCTCCGTGCTCTCAGAGGCACTAGATCCAAATGGTGCCACTTGCTGGAGGGGACAACCGGGGCAAAACGTCGTACCATAAAAGCATGCCATACCATGAGGTCCTCGTGCCACAGGCTGACGCAGGTGTGGGCGAAGGAGGCCTCCTCTCCTACAGCCTGCTGCTATTGAGGGAAACGTAGTACCATTACCATACCATGGCATGGCAGCACCGTGCATGAGATGACAGCATAGCAGCACCACACCGCCATACCATGAGGTCGACGTGCCACAGGCTGACGCAGGTGTGCGAGAAGGAGGCGCCATACAGCCTGCTGCTATATGGGGAAACGTTGTACAATGGGCTATACACAGGCACAGAATGACATGAAGCATGCACTTTATACTTGGTGCCATACCATGAGGTCGACGTGCCACAGGCTGACGCAGGTGTGCGAGAAGGAGGCGCCATACAGCCTGCTGCTATATGGGGAAACGTTGTACAATGGGCTATACACAGGCACAGAATGACATGAAGCATGCACTTTATACTTGGTGCCATACCATGAGGTCGACGTGCCACAGGCTGACGCAGGTGTGCGAGAACGAGGCGCCGTACAGCCTGCCGTCGTGAATGCTGACGTCAGCTACCTTGGACCATCCCACGCTGACCGTGTCGAAGCAGCGCACGGGCTCCCACCCCCACACCTGCAAGGGATGGGAGGATGAGAGAAGGTGAAGTGGTGGAGTGAGGTGAAGAGAGGTGGGGAGGTTGGGGAGGGAAAGAGTGGTGTTTCTCGCACCGTCCACCATCCCACACTGACAGTGTCGAAGCAGCGCACAAGCTCCCTCACCCATACTCCGCGCTGACCGTGTCGAAGCAGCGCACGGGCTCCCACCCCCACACCTGCGGATGGGAGGTGAAGTGGTGGAGAGAGGTGAAGAGAGGTCAAAAGAGGTGAAGAGGATGGGGTGGGAATGAGGCGTGTCTGTAGCCACCTTGGACCATCCCACACTGACCGTGTCGAAGCAGCACACGGGCTCCCACCCCCACACCTGCAGGAGAGAGGAGAAGAGAGGTGAAGTGGTAGAGAGAGGTGAAGAGAGGTGAAGAGGATGGGTTGGGAATGAGTGGTGTTTCTACCACCATTCACCACCCCACGCTGACCGTGTCGAAGCAGTGCACGGGCTCCCACACCACACCCACACCTGCGGGTGGGAAGGAAGGAGGTGATTCGAAGAGCAACCACACGAGTTGACTTTTGAATCGACTCAAAAGTAAAGTCGGCTCCCGCACCACACCCACACCTGCGGATGGGAAGCAAGGAGGTGATCTGAAGAGCAACCACACAAGCTCCCACCCACACATGCCGATGGTTGGAGAACGCAAGAGGGAAAATGTGGGCAAAGAAAGCAAAGATGTGGAGAAGTTTATTGCTAGGGGCGACAGGAGGTAAAGGACACAAAAAGAATCGAGAAAATCGAAGGACCAGGAGACGAAAAGGAGACAGCTGGCACTAGCAGAGCAAGCAATGCGCACCTTGAGCGAGTCAGCAGAGCGAGCAAGCAGCAGAGAGCATCTCAACGCGGCCGGCCTGCGGACGTCTCACCTTGAGGGAATCAGCGGAAGGAGCTAGCAGCGCTTGGCCATCAGGAGTGAAGGCTAGTGAGCGCATGCCACTGGCCTGCAATGGAGGCACGGCAGATTGTAGCAAGCAGCACAGCACCCACCTTGAGTGAGTCGGCAGAGGGGGCTAGCAGCGCTTGGCCATCAGGAGTGAAGGCTAGTGAGCGCATGCCACTGGCCTGCAGTGTAAGGCAAGGCACAAAATAGAGACACGTGTAGGGCCAGAGAGTAGAACAGGGGGGCACAGGGGGGCGCAGGGATACACAGGGGTAAACAGGGGCACACAGGGGTATATGGGCAAACAGCGGAAAACAGGGATAAACAGGGGCACAACAGGATGCAGACTTGAGGTTTTAGTGGGAGAGAGTCACCGTGTGTATTCAACCAGGCTGCCATTCCTGCTCCTCTTTCCCTGCCTCTGCTCCTCTTACCCCACCTCCACTCCTCTTACCCTAACTCTTCTTTTGACCCACCTCCTCCCCTTTCTACCCTACCTCTGTGCCTGTGCAGCCCAACAATCACACACCTCTGTGCCTACACATGCGCATGTGCACACATGCACACATGCGCATGTGCACACATGCACACACACAGGTAGACATACCTCCGTGCCTGTGGACCCAACCAGCTCGAACGTCTCCAGGTCCCAGAACTTGCACGTGCGGTCACTGGAGCCTGGTGCATGCACATGGACGCATGTGCGCGCACAGTTGAACATACCTACATGCCCAATCTACACTTCTGCCGCCGCCACCATCAACGCACCTCCGTGCCTATGGACCCCACCAGCTCGAATGTCTCCAGGTCCCTGGAGCCTGGCGCATGTGCACTGCACACATATACACACATGAGCACCCATCTCCGCCCCTTGTTACCCTACCTCCGTGCCTGTAGACCCCACCAGCTCAAAAGTCTCTAGGTCCCAGAACTTGCACGTGCAAGTGATATTAGTGGTGAGAGCAGAAGGGTGTTAGTAGGGGCTGCCAGAAACATACCTCTGTGCCCGTAGACCCCACCAGCTCGAACGTCTCCAGGTCCCAGAACTTGCACGTGCGGTCACTGGAGCCTGGTGCATGGGCACCCATGTTCGCGCACAGTTAGACATACCTACGTGCCCTATCTACACTCCTGCTACCGCCACCAGAAACATACCTCTGTGCCTGTAGACCCCACCAGCTCGAACGTCTCCAGGTCCCAGAACTTGCATGTGCGGTCACTGGAGCCTGGTGCATGCATGCACACAGATGGGCACACAAGCACACATGCACACATGTACACAAATGCACACACATTCGAACATCCACACATGCACACGCATGCACACATGTACACACAGGCACACACATTCAATCAAACACATGCACACAAACCCAGACACATGCACACATGCACAAGTCAAGTTAGAGGTACACTTAGAGCAAGGGGGAAGGGCAAGGAAGCAGGATACGTACGTGCCTCAGAGCAAAGGGCACGATTTGTTATCATGAGAGCAGGGTGGACAGGCACTGACAGGAGGGGAGGAGCTGACAGGCAGTCACGGCAGGCATGTAGGCGAGGGGAAGCAGGGACGGGCGGCACTGACAGGAAGCGAGCAGCAGCTCGTGTGGGTGGAGAGTGAGGCAGGTGACGGCATCGTGGTGGTGCTTGGACGGGCAGTACAGAGCACACACTCTCAGAAGGCACAGGGGGAGAGGGCAGCACTGACATGAGGCGAGCAGCAGCTCGTGTGGGTGGAGAGTGAGGCAGGTGACAACGGGTGGAGGCCTAGATATTAAAAGCAGGATAACAGCGCCTCTTACAGCTAGCAAGGAGCAGCTCGTGCGGGTGGAAGGTGAGGCAGGTGACGGCGTCGTGGTGGTGCTTGAACTCGTGCAGTACCTTGCCCGCCTGCACGTCCCACAGCTGCTTGCAAGGGGGGGTGCAGGGACAGGGCAAGTGACAAAGAGTGGATAGTAAGGTGAGGCAGGGGCAGGTGAGGCAGGAGCAGGTGACGGCGTCGTGGTGGTGCTTGAACTCGTGCAACACCTTACACCCCTGCACGTCCCATAGCTGCTTGCATGGGAAGGATAGGTTGTGGGAAAGGGGAGAGAGTGGGTGAGGAGCATGGGGTTAGGGACACACAGAGGCTTGAACCTTCAACTCGTGCAACAGCTTGCCCGCCTGCACGTCCCACAGCTGTGAGAGAGAGGTGGGGGAGAGAGTGTAGGGTAGGGATAGGGATAGTCACTCCGAGGGTGCCAACAAGTGCAGCACCTTCTGCCTTTCCTCCCTCCTATCCCCCTCCTTTATCCCTCCCCCTCCTCCCTCCTCCCCCACTCACCCCCTCATACCTCACCTTGATCACCGAGTCCTGCCTGCCCGCCTGTCATCAGCCACTGCCCATCCGGGCAGGCGCTGAACCGCACACACATGCTCAAAGTCCCTCATCTCTCACCTTCCACACTTTCCCAAGAATGTCTCACCTTAACCAATGCCTCCTGCATTCCCCCTTCTATCCCCATTTCCCCTCGCTCCCTTCCCCTGCATTTCTTTGCTCTCACCTTGATAACCGAGTCCTGCCCGCATGTCATGAACAACTGCCCATCCGGGCTGAGCCGAACACAACCCACGCCTTTGCCCTGCGTCTTCAAACTATGCACTGCGTCCCTCTGCCTTCGCCCTTCTATCCCTATCTCCCCCCCCTCCTTTCCCCTGCGTTTCTCCCACCTCACCTTGATCACCGAGTCCTGCCCGCCTGTCATCAGCCACTGCCCATCCGGACTAAACCGCACACACGCCACGCCCTTCCCATGGTTCTTCAGCACGTGCACTGCCTCCTTCTGCCTCGGGTCCCACACGCGGGCAGTGCAGTCCTGGGAGCCCGACGCAAAGAACGGCTCAAAGGGGTGGAAGTCCAGCGAGAGGGCCGACCCCCTGTGGCCTGTTAGGGTGCGCACGGCTGGTGTTTTGGGGACGGGGGGAAATGGCAGAAGGAGGGGTTGTTGGTCCCACACGCGGGCAGTGGAATCCTGGGAACCCGATGCATGGAACGGCTCAAAGGGGTGGAAGTCCAGCGAGAGGGCCGACCCCATGTGGCCTGTCAGCGTGCGCACGGCTGGTGTGGGTGGAGCGTTGGGGCGGGGGGGAGAAGATGGAATAGGCAGAAGGAGGGGTTGTTGGGTCCCACACGCGGGCAGTGGACTCCTGGGAACCCGATGCATGGAACGGCTCAAAGGGGTGGAAGTCCAGGGAGAGGGCCGACCCCCTGTGGCCCGTTGGTGTGCGCACGGCTGGTGTGGGAGGGGTTGCAGTGGAGGGGGGAGGAACATTGGCAGGGGACCAGGCTGTTGGGCTCAAAGGGGTGGAAGTCCAGCGACAGGGCCGACCCCCTGTGGCCCGTCAGGGTGCGCACGGCTGGGAGGGGGAAGCAGGGGTGGGGGAGGAGGGAATTGGCAGAAGGAGAGGTTGTCGGGTCCCACACCTTGGTAGTGGAATCCTGGAAGCCCGATGCAAAGAACGGCTCAAAGGGGTGGAAGTCCAGCGAGAGGGCCGACCCCCTGTGGCCCGTCAGGGTGCGCACGGCTGGTGTGGGTGGAGCGTTGGGGCGGGGGGGAGAAGATGGAATAGGCAGAAGGAGGGGTTGTTGGGTCCCACACGCGGGCAGTGGAATCCTGGGAACCCGATGCATGGAACGGCTCAAAGGGGTGGAAGTCCAGCGAGAGGGCCGACCCCATGTGGCCTGTCAGCGTGCGCACGGCTGGTGTGGGTGGAGCGTTGGGGCGGGGGGGAGAAGATGGAATAGGCAGAAGGAGGGGTTGTTGGGTCCCACACGCGGGCAGTGGAATCCTGGGAACCCGATGCATGGAACGGCTCAAAGGGGTGGAAGTCCAGCGAGAGGGCCGACCCCATGTGGCCTGTCAGCGTGCGCACGGCTGGTGTGGGTGGAGCGTTGGGGCGGGGGGGAGAAGATGGAATAGGCAGAAGGAGGGGTTGTTGGGTCCCACACGCGGGCAGTGGAATCCTGGGAACCCGATGCATGGAACGGCTCAAAGGGGTGGAAGTCCAGCGAGAGGGCCGACCCCATGTGGCCTGTCAGCGTGCGCACGGCTGGTGTGGGTGGAGCGTTGGGGCGGGGGGGAGAAGATGGAATAGGCAGAAGGAGGGGTTGTTGGGTCCCACACGCGGGCAGTGGAATCCTGGGAACCCGATGCATGGAACGGCTCAAAGGGGTGGAAGTCCAGCGAGAGGGCCGACCCCCTGTGGCATGTCAGCGTGCGCACGGCTGGTGTGGGTGGAGCGTTGGGGCGGGGGGGAGAAGATGGAATAGGCAGAAGGAGGGGTTGTTGGGTCCCACACGCGGGCAGTGGAATCCTGGGAACCCGATGCATGGAACGGCTCAAAGGGGTGGAAGTCCAGCGAGAGGGCCGACCCCATGTGGCCTGTCAGCGTGCGCACGGCTGGTGTGGGTGGAGCGTTGGGGCGGGGGGGAGAAGATGGAATAGGCAGAAGGAGGGGTTGTTGGGTCCCACACGCGGGCAGTGGAATCCTGGGAACCCGATGCATGGAACGGCTCAAAGGGGTGGAAGTCCAGCGAGAGGGCCGACCCCATGTGGCCTGTCAGCGTGCGCACGGCTGGTGTGGGTGGAGCGTTGGGGCGGGGGGGAGAAGATGGAATAGGCAGAAGGAGGGGTTGTTGGGTCCCACACGCGGGCAGTGGAATCCTGGGAACCCGATGCATGGAACGGCTCAAAGGGGTGGAAGTCCAGCGAGAGGGCCGACCCCCTGTGGCCCGTCGGTGTGCGCACGGCTGGTGTGGGTGGAGCGTTGGGGCGGGGGGGAGAAGATGGAATAGGCAGAAGGAGGGGTTGTTGGGTCCCACACGCGGGCAGTGGAATCCTGGGAACCCGATGCATGGAACGGCTCAAAGGGGTGGAAGTCCAGCGAGAGGGCCGACCCCATGTGGCCTGTCAGCGTGCGCACGGCTGGTGTGGGTGGAGCGTTGGGGCGGGGGGGAGAAGATGGAATAGGCAGAAGGAGGGGTTGTTGGGTCCCACACGCGGGCAGTGGAATCCTGGGAACCCGATGCATGGAACGGCTCAAAGGGGTGGAAGTCCAGCGAGAGGGCCGACCCCCTGTGGCCCGTCGGTGTGCGCACGGCTGGTGTGGGAGGGGTTGCAGTGGAGGGGGGAGGAACATTGGCAGGGGACCAGGCTGTTGGGCTCAAAGGGGTGGAAGTCCAGCGACAGGGCCGACCCCCTGTGGCCCGTCAGGGTGCGCACGGCTGGGAGGGGGAAGCAGGGGTGGGGGAGGAGGGAATTGGCAGAAGGAGAGGTTGTCGGGTCCCACACCTTGGTAGTGGAATCCTGGGAGCCCGATGCAAAGAACGGCTCAAAGGGGTGGAAGTCCAGCGAGAGGGCCGACCCCCTGTGGCCCGTCAGGGTGCGCACGGCTGGTGTGGGAGGGGTTGCAGTGGAGGGGGGAGGAACATTGGCAGGGGACCAGGCTGTTGGGCTCAAAGGGGTGGAAGTCCAGCGACAGGGCCGACCCCCTGTGGCCTGTTAGGGTGCGAACGGCTGGTGTGGGTGTGTGTGTTTGGAGGGGTGGGGGGAGTGGGGGGGATGGGGGGAGAAGAGGGCATAGAGTAACAGAGGGCAGGAAGTCCAGCGAGAGGGCTGACTCCCTGTGACCCGTCAGCGTGCGCACGGCTGGGGGAGGTTAGGTGGGGGTGGGGGGGTGCCCGGGGAGGGGAAGGTGTTGGGGGCGGTGGGCGGGGTATGAGAAGCAGGGCGAGAGGGGTCCAATGAGACAACCAAACCCTGTGACCCGTTGGGGTGCGCACGGCTGGTGTGAGTGCGTGTGGGGGGAGGGAGGAAAGGAAGGGAAGAGAAGGTGGGGTGGGGCATGCGGTCACGTGGGCGGACGTCCAGCAAGACAGCCGACCCCCTGTGACCTGTCAGGGTGCGCACGGCTGGTGAGGGTGGGTGGTGGAGGGAGGGGGTTGGGGTGGGGAGGGGGAGATGGGGGATGAAGCAGAGGAAAAGGAAACAGCTGCGTGGGAGGAGTTCAGAGCAATGGCTGAACCCCCGGTGGCCCGGCTGGGGGAGGTGTGGGGGGGTTGGGGGAGGTCGGGTTGGGTTGGGGGAAGGAAAGGCTTGTCATGAGAAGCAGGGCGACAGGTGGGTAGAGGTCAAGAGATATGACCCTGCCAGCCGGCTCCCTCCGCTGCAGGTCCCACACCCTGGCAGTGCACGACTCATTTGGTTTTGTGCTGGCACAGACACTGCAACCACAGCTAGAATGTGGGGTAGTTTGCCCTAGTTCCAATTAGTCCCAAAGATCTTCACTCTAAAAGGCTCGCCTTTTCCCCCTCGTTGAGGTCCCACAGCTTCACAGATCCACTGAGCACGCCCGGGATCGCCTGGTCCTCTGATCTGCTCAGCGGCGCTCTCTTCTCTCGCTAGCTTCACGAACACACTGAGCTTCACACACAGTGCGTGGTTGCCTCACCTTTGCCCTCGTTGAGGTCCACAGCTTCACAGATCCACTGAGCACGCCCGGGATCGCCTGGTCCTCTGATCTGCTCAGCAGCGCACTCTCCACTTGCTAGCTCCACAATTTGATGCCTCACCTTTGGCCCGCCTCACAGTCAGTCCTGGTAAGCTTCACAGAGCGTGCCTCACCTTTGGCCCGCCTCACAGTCAGTCCTGGTAAGCTTCACAGAGCGTGCCTCACCTTTGCCCTCGTTGAGGTCCCATAGCTTGTCAGATCCGCTGAGCACGCCTGAGACCGCCTGGTCCTCTGATCTGCTCAGCAGCGCACGTCCCGATTAGATTCACTCAAATGGCCCACCCACCTTTGCCCTCGTTGAGGTCCCACAGCTTCACAGAGCCACTGAGCACGCCCGAGATGGCCTGGTCCTCCGATCTGCTCAGCGGCACTCTCTCCTATCGCTGGCTTCCTGAACACACTGAGCGTCACACACAGTGCGTGGATGCCTCACCTTTGCCCTCGTTGAGGTCCCACAGCTTCACAGAGCCACTCAGCACGCCCGAGATCGCCTGGTCCTCCGATCTGCTCAGCAGTGTGCTCTCCACGGCGCTGGTGTTGCCACTCAGCTTCTGCCATGGGATGGCAGAGACGGGTGGAGAGGTAGAGTTGTGGATGGAGAGAAACAGCAGTGAGCGAAAAGGCAGTGAGCGAAAAGGCAGTGAGCGAAAGTGCATTGGGCGCAGAGACTGCTCAGCAGCGTGCTCTCCACGGCGCTGGTGTTGCCACTCAGTTTCTGCCATGGTTCAGCAGGTGTGGATGCGTAGACAGGAATGTGGATGGAGAGAGAGAATGTAGATAGAGGCGGTGAGTAGATGGCAAGAGGAACATGCACAATGACTGCTCATCGAAGCGCTCTCCACTGCGCTAGTGTTGCCGCTGAGCTTCTGCCATGGCAGGGCGCATGTGGGACGGAGTGAAAGGAACCAAGATTCGGAAGAGACGGGCGTAGGTAGAGAAAAAGCACTGCATGCAGAGTCTGCTCAGAAGGAGCGCTCTCCACTGCGCTCTCCGCAGCGGTTTCCGCTCGTGAATGGAACTGACCTGCTACTTCTTGATATTGCTACCCGCAATGACTCTATCTTGGCCGTACAATTTATCCATGCTTACGAGCAGAGGTTCGCGGTCGTGGATGGACCAGAGGAGCAGCTTTTTGACGCCGCTACTTAATTGACATTCATTTGCTTCAAACGGGTTACCAGCACGCTGTTACCACACTTACGAGGAGCGGTTCGCGGTCGTGGGTGGACCAGAGGAGCAGTTTCTTGTCGTCGACACCCCGAACAGAAATTTATTCGCTTAAACGGGTTACCAGTGCGCTGTTACCAACACTTACGAGCAGCGGTTCGCGGTCGTGGGTGGACCAGAGGAGCAGCTTCTTGTCGTCGCCGCCCGTAATCACCCTTTCGCCCGTCTTCCGCCCGATGCTCACGCATTTTACGCTGGCTGTGTGCGCCGCGAACGTTTCTGGTTGCCGTTAAGTTACGTGTTACAGGTACGTGGTAAATCAGCGAGTTAAGGAAACCAGGATGGTGATAAAAAAAGAAAGGGAGAATACTGTATCGAAGACGGAAGAGCAAAAGCCGGGAAAGCTGAAAAGAGGTTGTATAGTTTTATAGTTGGGAAGAAGAGGGGAACGAGCACAGGAATGGACTTGCAAACCGAACCAGATTTTGCTGGAAAAGTGCGAGTGGCTTGGCGAAGAGAGAAAGTGTGTATAACGAGGATACGAATCTTCTGCGCTCTTCGCGTGTCTGGTCGTCCCATCGCAAGCTTTCTGTGTGATGTCGATGGCGGTGCAGATTGGCTAATTAGCTGCAGATTGTGACGTGAACGATACTGCTAACTGGGTGCCTACATGTACTTATTCGACTACCCAACACACCAAGGCTGGAGGGCTCTCATTATTTAGTAGCTCAAATCCATGCTTGTTGGAGACCCCACTAAAGCAGAAAGACGTCCACCTAAACGTGTATCTACAACGTGCCGGCCTAGGTGTGTCTTGACTGTCTTCGGAGTCTAGCACTACTACGCCATCAGAACGACGATGATGGACCAAACAATGACACTCGCAATCTTCGTCCTTTCGTAAGAAACGATACTAAAGATACTAGCTACTACAAAAGCCACGTCACTACGAAATGCGTGATCGAATGGCGGCGCGGGGTAACGAAACGCAAGAATCTAGAGAGCTGACCAGCCAGCTCTAACTGTCTTGTTCGGGCTGAACCGCGAGGCACGATCAGGTAATTCCTAACGGTGGTGTGGTGAGCTCCTTGGTCTTTGGTGGAGTTGTCAAGGTGACATGCATTTGGCGGGAAACCCAAAAAAACGGCTCGGCTCTGTTCATGGTCATGCTGTTCCTTGCTCTGCCATTGCCATGACTGCCGAACCGAATGAGGTGTAGTTACCATTGACGAGCTTATTTCATGTTTCGCCCATACTCAGTTTCAAGGAAGGTATATTCGCAGTGGGTAACAAAGTCTGCCGTTTCGGACTGACGAATGCACGAATTCGCACAGATATCCCAATACAGTACCCTCATCCCGGGTGCTGAAACATGGGCCTTGGTTTGGGGTCTCGGGAAAAGCCCGCCAGTGGTCATCTGGCACATTCGTTATACGAACTGACACCGAACCGCTACCAACATGTCAGTCCGCAGACCCTCACTTTTCAAAAACCAGGAAGCTGTTTGTCTTTGCAACCATATGCAACCAAATTTGCAGAAAGGGGAATTTCGGCAGCTTTACCGTTCAACGAGTTTTCCTGTTGCGCGTTTTTGCTCGTGACAGTCACCGAGAAGATTTCAGCAGCAGAGAAGGGGGGGCGATCAGTGATCAAATCATACCGCTCAGCTCGTACACGCCGCGATCACCGTTCGACATCACGCCGGCGCCCGAAGCCATAAATTCCCCGCGTCCAATCTGGCGCTACGACCAAGCGTTCACTGCGCCGTACCGGTCTTAGCTACCCGTTCTGTGTCTTTATGTCCTTCTGTCGCGCCGCACTGTAGTAGTAGCATCAATGGCGTCTTCCGGCCTCAGATCGCTCCAGCATTTTCGTTCTCGATCTTCAGCAATCCCTCTCGCTCGCCGCGCCAAATCGAACCATTCCCTCGATCATGTGGATTCGTTGTCGAATCAACTCGCGAGACTGCTGCATTCGAGCGATGCACGAGAACCGTTCCACAGTCATAGTAGTGACAGCTGCGAAAACGAAGGACGTGTTACCACGATATTTAGATCGGATCCAACCGAAGCAGCGCCGAACCTCGAGCGTCCGACAGACGAGCCTCCTGGGAGGTCTGGGGTAGCAACGGGGTTCGGAGCCGGCAACAGCTTCGGCGGGACAAAGAGGTTCGGATCCCGAGAGAGCAGGTTCGGCGAGATCCAGGCGGATCGCGGCTTGCTGAATCGGATTATGAACCTCGCTTCTGCCGTGGGGAGTGCAACGAATAGCAGCGCGAGTAGGGTCGATGCGGACGGTCCTGTTAGCAGCAACTCCGATAAAGGTCGAAGAGATGAAAGTCGAAGAGATGAAAGTCGAAGAGACGCTAGCAGTGATGTCTGCAGCAGCTCCGATAAGCACTGTTCCGTTACCAGCAGTGGGGCCAGCAGCGGCACTGAGGTGTTTCAGGATTCGATTGAAGCTACCACGTCGGCGGGCGATGGGACAGGAGGAGTTGGTGCGGCGGCGCGGGAGCGAGCGGTTGGGAAAACCGGTCCTGAGAGGCTAGGAGCGGTGGAGGGTTTTGAGACGTCTGGTGAAACCGGTCTTGAGTGGTTGAGAGCGTCGTCGGAAGGAACAGAGGGCGGAGCGTCGGAGGAGCGTAGGAGCAGCAGCAACATTTGCAGCAGCATTACAACCAGCAGCAGCAGCAGCACGAGCAGCAGTAGCAATGGCAGTAGCAGCGGCAACAGCAGTGGCTTGGACGCACTCAGGCTTTTGCTTAGGCCACAGGGTATCGAGCGAACGGGGGAGGAGGCCCCACAAGAACGGGGAGGTTTGGGCGAGAGAGGGAAAGACTGGGGCACGGAAGGGTCGAGAGAGCAGAAGAAAAGCGAGGAAGAGGAGATATTGAGGAGGGATGGCGGTTTTGGTGACCCTGATGTTGCTGTGGAAGGGGGTGTGAGTGCTTCAGACGACGCGGCTGCCTTTACTAGAGGCGAACGGCCTTGGAATGGCGTTGCAGCGAGGCAGGCTATAACGAGGACGGATGGGGAGTATCCGTGTTGCTATGGAGTGCAGGTAGCGGGGCTGCCTGCGGACGTATCAGAAGAGGACACGTGGCAGATGATGGAGGGGCGAGGAGGAGAGGTGGTGGATGTGAGGCTGTACAAGGGGACACGTGGCAGGGGCACACGTGCTGTTGTGTATTTTAAGACTGAGGAAGGTTTTCTTAATGCTCTATCTTCTTCCCATCACTCTTCCTCCTCCTCGTCCGCTTCCTCCTCTTCCTCCTCTGCATCATCCTTTTCCTCCTCCCCCTCCTCCTACTCCTCCCCTCTCTCTCCTCCTCCTCCTCCTCCTGTCTCCGCGCCTCTCTCTATCTCTCCCTGTAGACACACCCTCCCGCTCCTCTCCCCAACCACCCGGGCCCACGTTGACAAGCTGACGTGGCAGCAGCAGCACGTGACGTGGCAGCAGCAGAGTGGGAGCGGCAGCAAGCACACGGCAGAGAGGGGTGTGAGAAACGGGGAGCACATGGCAGGGAGTAGCAGGAGGCAGCAGCAGGGGAGGGTTCAGGGTTTAGGGCATAGTGCTTCAGGGCTTAGTGATTCAAGCAGTCTGCTAGAGATTCTAAGCTCCCAATTACCCCGCGTTTCACGATCGCGTTCCGCTGACGGTTTGCCCCTTCCTAGGAGTGAAGACGCTGGTTTAGGCTCGGAACGAGCAGGTTCGGTGGCAGCAGGTTCGGGAGGTGCAGGCTTGGGGAGGTTAGGTTCGGAGGGAGCAGCAACAGCAGGAGCAGGAAGGGGGGTCGTGGAACGGTCAGGAAAAGGTTCCGGACTGCCCGCCAACAATTTGTCTTTCCCTCCGCTTGCAGCGAAATCAAGCTTCTTTACAGTCACACTCACTGATGTCTCTCCATCGGTCAGTGTAGCCCAGATTCGGGCAGCACTTGAAAAATTCGGGCAGGTGGACAGCCTGCGATTGGAGGAATCTGTTGTTCGGGCAGCTGCAAAAACATCAGAAGAGGGACTTGGCAGACCTTTTGGAGAATCAAATTCCTTGGCTGCCCCTGTAGAACCTCAGCTGCGGGCTTTGGTGACTTTCCAGGTAGCTTTCTGCGCTTTTGAGGCGCCTCAAAAAAAGCTTTCCGCGCCGATTCTCTTTCGACACTTGCAGTTTCCCTGCCTGTCATGTGTCTGTGTGTGACTTTTGAGTCGACTCAAAAGTCACCTCTTCCGACAATTGCAGTTTCCCTGCCTGTCGTGTGTCTGTGTGTGCCTTTTGAGTCGACTCAAAAGTCACCTCTTCCGACACTTGCAGTTTCCCTGCCTGTCGTGTGTCTGTGTGTGCCTTTTGAGTCGACTCAAAAGTCACCTCTCCGACACTTGCAGTTTCCCTGCCTGTCGTGTGTCTGTGTGTGCCTTGGAAATCCTTCGTCCCTTCTCAGGCGCCATATTTCCCATTCCACCCACCACCACATCTTTCCACCAGAAAACACCCTCACCACCACATCTTTCCACCAGGAAATATCTCCTCCCCACCATCTCCTCACCCACCTGTTGTGTGTGCTTATTAGTTCCTTCTGCTCCCACGCTGTATCCTTTGTCCCCACCCACACAGTCAAAGCAAGCACAGACAGCAGCCCTAACCGCTGTTGAGGTGCCTCAGAAAGTCCTCCTGCACTCCCACTGTCTGTCAAAGAAGACAGGTGGGCTGCGGAGGCCTTACTTCCATCAACTCAGAAAGTCCTCCTGCACTCCCACTGTCTTTTTCCCCACCCACACAGTCAAATCAGGCAACCCAACCCACCCACCTATTGTGTATGTAACTGAACTGAAGGGTTTCTCCTGCCCCCCACCTCCTGCCATATCTTTTCCCCACTCTCACGGTCAAAGCAGGCACAGCAAGCAGCCCTAGCCACTTAGTTGACTTTTGAGTTGACTCAAGTCAACTCTGTTATTTGTCCTCCTATCCCTCTCCCCCACCGTACGTATTTCCACCCTCACAGTCAAAGCAGCCACAGCAAGCAGCTCTGGCCACTCGCATCGTGACACTTGGCAGCACCACAACGCACGTCCGAGCCTGTCCTGCAGGCTTGGAGCCGCTGGTGGTCCGGTTTGAGTCCAAAAACACTCACCGCCGACAGGCTCGGCAGCAGGGGCGGCAACCTTTGGACTGTAGCGCCGTCCACTTCTGGCCGCAAGATATTCCGGTGCTGGCTGTGGATTTGCGGGCGGCGGGAGTTGTCGATGTTACGGTCGCGGTGACGGACGGCAGCTCGCAGGGAGTGGCGGAGGTGAAAGAGAGGTGAGAGTGGTTGGTTAGGCAAAGTGGTTGTTCTTCTTGATGGGTAAGGGGTGACAATTCAGATACGTAACAGATGATGCTCGCAGGGAGTGGCGGAGGTGAAAGAGAGGTGAGAGTGGTTGGTTAGGCAAAGTGGTTGTTCTTCTTGATGGGTAAGGGGTGACAATTCAGATACGTAACAGATGGTGCTCGCAGGGAGTGGCGGAGGTGAAAGAGAGGTGAGAGTGGTTGGTTAGGCAAAGTGGTTGTTCTTCTTGATGGGTAAGGGGTGACAATTCAGATACGTAACAGATGGTGCTCGCAGGGAGTGGCGGAGGTGAAAGAGAGGTGAGAGTGGTTGGTTAGGAAAAGTGGTTGTTCTTCTTGATGGGTAAGGGGTGACAATTCAGATACGTAACAGATGGTGCTCGCAGGGAGTGGCGGAGGTGAAAGAGAGGTGAGAGTGGTTGGTTAGGCAAAGTGGTTGTTCTTCTTGATGGGTAAGGGGTGACAATTCAGATACGTAACAGATGGTGCTCGCAGGGAGTGGCGGAGGTGAAAGAGAGGTGAGAGTGGTTGGTTAGGCAAAGTGGTTGTTCTTCTTGATGGGTAAGGGGTGACAATTCAGGTACGTAACAGATGGTGCTCGCAGGGAGTGGCGGAGGTGAAAGAGAGGTGAGAGTGGTTGGTTAGGCAAAGTGGTTGTTCTTCTTGATGGGTAAGGGGTGACGATTCAGATACGTAACAGATGGTGCTCGCAGGGAGTGGCGGAGGTGAAAGAGAGGTGAGAGTGGTTGGTTAGGCAAAGTGGTTGTTCTTCTTGATGGGTAAGGGGTGACAATTCAGATACGTAACAGATGGTGCTCGCAGGGAGTGGCGGAGGTGAAAGAGAGGTGAGAGTGGTTGGTTAGGCAAAGTGGTTGTTCTTCTTGATGGGTAAGGGGTGACAATTCAGATACGTAACAGATGGTGCTCGCAGGGAGTGGCGGAGGTGAAAGAGAGGTGAGAGTGGTTGGTTAGGCAAAGTGGTTGTTCTTCTTGATGGGTAAGGGGTGACAATTCAGATACGTAACAGATGGTGCTCGCAGGGAGTGGCGGAGGTGAAAGAGAGGTGAGAGTGGTTGGTTAGGCAAAGTGGTTGTTCTTCTTGATGGGTAAGGGGTGACGATTCAGATACGTAACAGATGGTGCTCGCAGGGAGTGGCGGAGGTGAAAGAGAGGTGAGAGTGGTTGGTTAGGCAAAGTGGTTGTTCTTCTTGATGGGTAAGGGGTGACAATTCAGATACGTAACAGATGGTGCTCGCAGGGAGTGGCGGAGGTGAAAGAGAGGTGAGAGTGGTTGGTTAGGCAAAGTGGTTGTTCTTCTTGATGGGTAAGGGGTGACAATTCAGATACGTAACAGATGGTGCTCGCAGGGAGTGGCGGAGGTGAAAGAGAGGTGAGAGTGGTTGGTTAGGCAAAGTGGTTGTTCTTCTTGATGGGTAAGGGGTGACAATTCAGATACGTAACAGATGGTGCTCGCAGGGAGTGGCGGAGGTGAAAGAGAGGTGAGAGTGGTTGGTTAGGCAAAGTGGTTGTTCTTCTTGATGGGTAAGGGGTGACAATTCAGATACGTAACAGATGGTGCTCGCAGGGAGTGGCGGAGGTGAAAGAGAGGTGAGAGTGGTTGGTTAGGCAAAGTGGTTGTTCTTCTTGATGGGTAAGGGGTGACAATTCAGGTACGTAACAGATGGTGCTCGCAGGGAGTGGCGGAGGTGAAAGAGAGGTGAGAGTGGTTGGTTAGGCAAAGTGGTTGTTCTTCTTGATGGGTAAGGGGTGACAATTCAGATACGTAACAGATGGTGCTCGCAGGGAGTGGCGGAGGTGAAAGAGAGGTGAGAGTGGTTGGTTAGGCAAAGTGGTTGTTCTTCTTGATGGGTAAGGGGTGACAATTCAGATACGTAACAGATGGTGCTCGCAGGGAGTGGCGGAGGTGAAAGAGAGGTGAGAGTGGTTGGTTAGGCAAAGTGGTTGTTCTTCTTGATGGGTAAGGGGTGACAATTCAGATACGTAACAGATGGTGCTCGCAGGGAGTGGCGGAGGTGAAAGAGAGGTGAGAGTGGTTGGTTAGGCAAAGTGGTTGTTCTTCTTGATGGGTAAGGGGTGACAATTCAGATACGTAACAGATGGTGCTCGCAGGGAGTGGCGGAGGTGAAAGAGAGGTGAGAGTGGTTGGTTAGGCAAAGTGGTTGTTCTTCTTGATGGGTAAGGGGTGACAATTCAGATACGTAACAGATGGTGCTCGCAGGGAGTGGCGGAGGTGAAAGAGAGGTGAGAGTGGTTGGTTAGGCAAAGTGGTTGTTCTTCTTGATGGGTAAGGGGTGACAATTCAGGTACGTAACAGATGGCGCTCGCAGGGAGTGGCGGAGGTGAAAGAGAGGTGAGAGTGGTTGGTTAGGCAAAGTGGTTGTTCTTCTTGATGGGTAAGGGGTGACGATTCAGATACGTAACAGATGGTGCTCGCAGGGAGTGGCGGAGGTGAAAGAGAGGTGAGAGTGGTTGGTTAGGCAAAGTGGTTGTTCTTCTTGATGGGTAAGGGGTGACAATTCAGATACGTAACAGATGGTGCTCGCAGGGAGTGGCGGAGGTGAAAGAGAGGTGAGAGTGGTTGGTTAGGCAAAGTGGTTGTTCTTCTTGATGGGTAAGGGGTGACAATTCAGATACGTAACAGATGGTGCTCGCAGGGAGTGGCGGAGGTGAAAGAGAGGTGAGAGTGGTTGGTTAGGCAAAGTGGTTGTTCTTCTTGATGGGTAAGGGGTGACAATTCAGATACGTAACAGATGGTGCTCGCAGGGAGTGGCGGAGGTGAAAGAGAGGTGAGAGTGGTTGGTTAGGCAAAGTGGTTGTTCTTCTTGATGGGTAAGGGGTGACGATTCAGATACGTAACAGATGGTGCTCGCAGGGAGTGGCGGAGGTGAAAGAGAGGTGAGAGTGGTTGGTTAGGCAAAGTGGTTGTTCTTCTTGATGGGTAAGGGGTGACAATTCAGATACGTAACAGATGGTGCTCGCAGGGAGTGGCGGAGGTGAAAGAGAGGTGAGAGTGGTTGGTTAGGCAAAGTGGTTGTTCTTCTTGATGGGTAAGGGGTGACAATTCAGATACGTAACAGATGGTGCTCGCAGGGAGTGGCGGAGGTGAAAGAGAGGTGAGAGTGGTTGGTTAGGCAAAGTGGTTGTTCTTCTTGATGGGTAAGGGGTGACAATTCAGATACGTAACAGATGGTGCTCGCAGGGAGTGGCGGAGGTGAAAGAGAGGTGAGAGTGGTTGGTTAGGCAAAGTGGTTGTTCTTCTTGATGGGTAAGGGGTGACAATTCATATACGTAACAGATGGTGCTCGCAGGGAGTGGCGGAGGTGAAAGAGAGGTGAGAGTGGTTGGTTAGGCAAAGTGGTTGTTCTTCTTGATGGGTAAGGGGTGACAATTCAGATACGTAACAGATGGTGCTCGCAGGGAGTGGCGGAGGTGAAAGAGAGGTGAGAGTGGTTGGTTAGGCAAAGTGGTTGTTCTTCTTGATGGGTAAGGGGTGACAATTCAGATACGTAACAGATGGTGCTCGCAGGGAGTGGCGGAGGTGAAAGAGAGGTGAGAGTGGTTGGTTAGGCAAAGTGGTTGTTCTTCTTGATGGGTAAGGGGTGACAATTCAGATACGTAACAGATGGTGCTCGCAGGGAGTGGCGGAGGTGAAAGAGAGGTGAGAGTGGTTGGTTAGGCAAAGTGGTTGTTCTTCTTGATGGGTAAGGGGTGACAATTCAGGTACGTAACAGATGGTGCTCGCAGGGAGTGGCGGAGGTGAAAGAGAGGTGAGAGTGGTTGGTTAGGCAAAGTGGTTGTTCTTCTTGATGGGTAAGGGGTGACGATTCAGATACGTAACAGATGGTGCTCGCAGGGAGTGGCGGAGGTGAAAGAGAGGTGAGAGTGGTTGGTTAGGCAAAGTGGTTGTTCTTCTTGATGGGTAAGGGGTGACAATTCAGATACGTAACAGATGGTGCTCGCAGGGAGTGGCGGAGGTGAAAGAGAGGTGAGAGTGGTTGGTTAGGCAAAGTGGTTGTTCTTCTTGATGGGTAAGGGGTGACAATTCAGATACGTAACAGATGGTGCTCGCAGGGAGTGGCGGAGGTGAAAGAGAGGTGAGAGTGGTTGGTTAGGCAAAGTGGTTGTTCTTCTTGATGGGTAAGGGGTGACAATTCAGATACGTAACAGATGGTGCTCGCAGGGAGTGGCGGAGGTGAAAGAGAGGTGAGAGTGGTTGGTTAGGCAAAGTGGTTGTTCTTCTTGATGGGTAAGGGGTGACAATTCAGATACGTAACAGATGGTGCTCGCAGGGAGTGGCGGAGGTGAAAGAGAGGTGAGAGTGGTTGGTTAGGCAAAGTGGTTGTTCTTCTTGATGGGTAAGGGGTGACAATTCAGGTACGTAACAGATGGTGCTCGCAGGGAGTGGCGGAGGTGAAAGAGAGGTGAGAGTGGTTGGTTAGGCAAAGTGGTTGTTCTTCTTGATGGGTAAGGGGTGACGATTCAGATACGTAACAGATGGTGCTCGCAGGGAGTGGCGGAGGTGAAAGAGAGGTGAGAGTGGTTGGTTAGGCAAAGTGGTTGTTCTTCTTGATGGGTAAGGGGTGACAATTCAGATACGTAACAGATGGTGCTCGCAGGGAGTGGCGGAGGTGAAAGAGAGGTGAGAGTGGTTGGTTAGGCAAAGTGGTTGTTCTTCTTGATGGGTAAGGGGTGACAATTCAGATACGTAACAGATGGTGCTCGCAGGGAGTGGCGGAGGTGAAAGAGAGGTGAGAGTGGTTGGTTAGGCAAAGTGGTTGTTCTTCTTGATGGGTAAGGGGTGACAATTCAGATACGTAACAGATCCCTTGCTGTGGTTGCCGTGAGAGCGAGGTGCGCATACCCCTTGCTGGATGCACCACCTCGCAGGCTGAAAGCAATGAGTTGCCAGTGGGCCGTGAGCCTCCCCTTTGACCCGCTCGTCAGCCCCTGCTGCCCCTTACCCCCTTCATACCCCCATAGGTAGCAGGGGTTGACGAGCCCCATAGGTGACCTCGCAAAGTGGGTAACAGGTGACACGTACAGGCAGTGTGGTTGCTGTGAGAGAAGTAGGAAGCAGACAGCAGGTCCCAGGCAGTGGTGGGGGTGAAATAGAGGTGAGTGAGATTGGGTTGCCAGGCGAAGTGAGTGGGTGACCTGGTAAGGTGGGTAACAGGCAACAGCATACAAGCAGTGTGGTTGCCGTGACAGGTGGGAGGAAGCAGACGAGACAGCCCGCAGAAGGTGTCTCAAGCTCAAAGCAGCGAGTCCCCACTGAGCCTCCCCTTCGACCCGCTCATCAGCCTGTGCTGCCCTTACATCCCCCCTGCACCTCTTCTACCCCATCCCCCTCAGGCTCAAGGCGGCGAGTCCCCAGTGGGCAGTGAGCCTCCCCTTCGACCCGCCCATCAGCCCATGCCTCCCCTTGGAGCCTGTAGAGGGGGGGGTTGCTTCCCTTAACCTCTCTGCACCCCCTCTGCATCTCCCTCTCCACCTGCTGTCTCTCAGGCTGAAGGCAGCGAGTCCCCAGTGGGCCGTCACCCTCCCCTTCGACCCGCTCATCAGCCCCTGCTACCCCTTGGAGCCTGGAGGGCGGGGTGCGGAGAAGTAAATGAGGTGACTGTCCTACTGCATCCCCATGCCCCCCACCCCATTTACCTCAGGCTGAAAGCAGCGAGTCCCCAGTGGGCTGTCAGCCTCCCCTTTGACCCGCTCATCAGCCCCTGCAGCCTGCTACCCCCATACTCCCCCTTAACCCCCTGCTGGATGCACCACCTCTCAGGTTTAAAGCAGCGAGTCCCCAGTGGGCCGTGAGCCTCCCCTTCGACCCGCTCATCAGCCCCCACAGTCCCTTGGAGCCTGGAGGGGGGGGTGCGGAGAAGCAGAGGGCGCGGCTGCAGAAGGTGCAGGATAGGCTGGATGGCGTGGGCTTGCGACTGTACACCTCCTCTCAGCTCTCGTCCTACCTCCTTCCCATGCCCCATGCACCACATCTCAGGTTGAAAGCAGCGAGTCCCCAGTGGGCCGCCAGCCTCCCCTTCGACCCGCTCATCAGCCCCGGCTGCCCCTTGGAGCCTGGGGGAGGGGGAGCGGAGAAGCAGAGGGTACAGTGTTCTTCTTTCCACCTCCTCTCCCGTACCCTGTGCTCTCCTGCAGGTTGAAAGCAGCGAGTCCCCAGTGGGCCGCCAGCCTCCCCTTCGACCCGCTCATCAGCCCCGGCTGCCCCTTGGAGCCTGGGGGAGGGGGAGCGGAGAAGCAGAGGGTACAGTGTTCTTCTTTCCACCTCCTCTCCCGTACCCTGTGCTCTCCTGCAGGTTGAAAGCAGCGAGTCCCCAGTGGGCCGCCAGCCTCCCCTTCGACCCGCTCATCAGCCCCGGCTGCCCCTTGGAGCCTGGGGGAGGGGGAGCGGAGAAGCAGAGGGTACAGTGTTCTTCTTTCCACCTCCTCTCCCGTACCCTGTGCTCTCCTGCAGGTTGAAAGCAGCGAGTCCCCAGTGGGCCGCCAGCCTCCCCTTCGACCCGCTCATCAGCCCCGGCTGCCCCTTGGAGCCTGGGGGAGGGGGAGCGGAGAAGCAGAGGGTACAGTGTTCTTCTTTCCACCTCCTCTCCCGTACCCTGTGCTCTCCTGCAGGTTGAAAGCAGCGAGTCCCCAGTGGGCCGCCAGCCTCCCCTTCGACCCGCTCATCAGCCCCGGCTGCCCCTTGGAGCCTGGGGGAGGGGGAGCGGAGAAGCAGAGGGTACAGTGTTCTTCTTTCCACCTCCTCTCCCGTACCCTGTGCTCTCCTGCAGGTTGAAAGCAGCGAGTCCCCAGTGGGCCGCCAGCCTCCCCTTCGACCCGCTCATCAGCCCCGGCTGCCCCTTGGAGCCTGGGGGAGGGGGAGCGGAGAAGCAGAGGGTACAGTGTTCTTCTTTCCACCTCCTCTCCCGTACCCTGTGCTCTCCTGCAGGTTGAAAGCAGCGAGTCCCCAGTGGGCCGCCAGCCTCCCCTTCGACCCGCTCATCAGCCCCGGCTGCCCCTTGGAGCCTGGGGGAGGGGGAGCGGAGAAGCAGAGGGTACAGTGTTCTTCTTTCCACCTCCTCTCCCGTACCCTGTGCTCTCCTGCAGGTTGAAAGCAGCGAGTCCCCAGTGGGCCGCCAGCCTCCCCTTCGACCCGCTCATCAGCCCCGGCTGCCCCTTGGAGCCTGGGGGAGGGGGAGCGGAGAAGCAGAGGGTACAGTGTTCTTCTTTCCACCTCCTCTCCCGTACCCTGTGCTCTCCTGCAGGTTGAAAGCAGCGAGTCCCCAGTGGGCCGCCAGCCTCCCCTTCGACCCGCTCATCAGCCCCGGCTGCCCCTTGGAGCCTGGGGGAGGGGGAGCGGAGAAGCAGAGGGTACAGTGTTCTTCTTTCCACCTCCTCTCCCGTACCCTGTGCTCTCCTGCAGGTTGAAAGCAGCGAGTCCCCAGTGGGCCGCCAGCCTCCCCTTCGACCCGCTCATCAGCCCCGGCTGCCCCTTGGAGCCTGGGGGAGGGGGAGCGGAGAAGCAGAGGGTACAGTGTTCTTCTTTCCACCTCCTCTCCCGTACCCTGTGCTCTCCTGCAGGTTGAAAGCAGCGAGTCCCCAGTGGGCCGCCAGCCTCCCCTTCGACCCGCTCATCAGCCCCGGCTGCCCCTTGGAGCCTGGGGGAGGGGGAGCGGAGAAGCAGAGGGTACAGTGTTCTTCTTTCCACCTCCTCTCCCGTACCCTGTGCTCTCCTGCAGGTTGAAAGCAGCGAGTCCCCAGTGGGCCGCCAGCCTCCCCTTCGACCCGCTCATCAGCCCCGGCTGCCCCTTGGAGCCTGGGGGAGGGGGAGCGGAGAAGCAGAGGGTACAGTGTTCTTCTTTCCACCTCCTCTCCCGTACCCTGTGCTCTCCTGCAGGTTGAAAGCAGCGAGTCCCCAGTGGGCCGCCAGCCTCCCCTTCGACCCGCTCATCAGGCCCGGCTGCCCCTTGGAGCCTGGGGGAGGGGGAGCGGAGAAGCAGAGGGTACAGTGTTCTTCTTTCCACCTCCTCTCCCGTACCCTGTGCTCTCCTGCAGGTTGAAAGCAGCGAGTCCCCAGTGGGCCGCCAGCCTCCCCTTCGACCCGCTCATCAGCCCCGGCTGCCCCTTGGAGCCTGGGGGAGGGGGAGCGGAGAAGCAGAGGGTACAGTGTTCTTCTTTCCACCTCCTCTCCCGTACCCTGTGCTCTCCTGCAGGTTGAAAGCAGCGAGTCCCCAGTGGGCCGCCAGCCTCCCCTTCGACCCGCTCATCAGCCCCGGCTGCCCCTTGGAGCCTGGGGGAGGGGGAGCGGAGAAGCAGAGGGTACAGTGTTCTTCTTTCCACCTCCTCTCCCGTACCCTGTGCTCTCCTGCAAGTTGAAAGCAGCGAGTCCCCAGTGGGCCGCCAGCCTCCCCTTCGACCCGCTCATCAGCCCCGGCTGCCCCTTGGAGCCTGGGGGAGGGGGAGCGGAGAAGCAGAGGGTACAGTGTTCTTCTTTCCACCTCCTCTCCCGTACCCTGTGCTCTCCTGCAAGTTGAAAGCAGCGAGTCCCCAGTGGGCCGCCAGCCTCCCCTTCGACCCGCTCATCAGCCCCGGCTGCCCCTTGGAGCCTGGGGGAGGGGGAGCGGAGAAGCAGAGGGTACAGTGTTCTTCTTTCCACCTCCTCTCCCGTACCCTGTGCTCTCCTGCAGGTTGAAAGCAGCGAGTCCCCAGTGGGCCGCCAGCCTCCCCTTCGACCCGCTCATCAGCCCCGGCTGCCCCTTGGAGCCTGGGGGAGGGGGAGCGGAGAAGCAGAGGGTACAGTGTTCTTCTTTCCACCTCCTCTCCCGTACCCTGTGCTCTCCTGCAGGTTGAAAGCAGCGAGTCCCCAGTGGGCCGCCAGCCTCCCCTTCGACCCGCTCATCAGCCCCGGCTGCCCCTTGGAGCCTGGGGGAGGGGGAGCGGAGAAGCAGAGGGTACAGTGTTCTTCTTTCCACCTCCTCTCCCGTACCCTGTGCTCTCCTGCAGGTTGAAAGCAGCGAGTCCCCAGTGGGCCGCCAGCCTCCCCTTCGACCCGCTCATCAGCCCCGGCTGCCCCTTGGAGCCTGGGGGAGGGGGAGCGGAGAAGCAGAGGGTACAGTGTTCTTCTTTCCACCTCCTCTCCCGTACCCTGTGCTCTCCTGCAGGTTGAAAGCAGCGAGTCCCCAGTGGGCCGCCAGCCTCCCCTTCGACCCGCTCATCAGCCCCGGCTGCCCCTTGGAGCCTGGGGGAGGGGGAGCGGAGAAGCAGAGGGTACAGTGTTCTTCTTTCCACCTCCTCTCCCGTACCCTGTGCTCTCCTGCAGGTTGAAAGCAGCGAGTCCCCAGTGGGCCGCCAGCCTCCCCTTCGACCCGCTCATCAGCCCCGGCTGCCCCTTGGAGCCTGGGGGAGGGGGAGCGGAGAAGCAGAGGGTACAGTGTTCTTCTTTCCACCTCCTCTCCCGTACCCTGTGCTCTCCTGCAGGTTGAAAGCAGCGAGTCCCCAGTGGGCCGCCAGCCTCCCCTTCGACCCGCTCATCAGCCCCGGCTGCCCCTTGGAGCCTGGGGGAGGGGGAGCGGAGAAGCAGAGGGTACAGTGTTCTTCTTTCCACCTCCTCTCCCGTACCCTGTGCTCTCCTGCAGGTTGAAAGCAGCGAGTCCCCAGTGGGCCGCCAGCCTCCCCTTCGACCCGCTCATCAGCCCCGGCTGCCCCTTGGAGCCTGGGGGAGGGGGAGCGGAGAAGCAGAGGGTACAGTGTTCTTCTTTCCACCTCCTCTCCCGTACCCTGTGCTCTCCTGCAGGTTGAAAGCAGCGAGTCCCCAGTGGGCCGCCAGCCTCCCCTTCGACCCGCTCATCAGGCCCGGCTGCCCCTTGGAGCCTGGGGGAGGGGGAGCGGAGAAGCAGAGGGTACAGTGTTCTTCTTTCCACCTCCTCTCCCGTACCCTGTGCTCTCCTGCAGGTTGAAAGCAGCGAGTCCCCAGTGGGCCGCCAGCCTCCCCTTCGACCCGCTCATCAGCCCCGGCTGCCCCTTGGAGCCTGGGGGAGGGGGAGCGGAGAAGCAGAGGGTACAGTGTTCTTCTTTCCACCTCCTCTCCCGTACCCTGTGCTCTCCTGCAGGTTGAAAGCAGCGAGTCCCCAGTGGGCCGCCAGCCTCCCCTTCGACCCGCTCATCAGCCCCGGCTGCCCCTTGGAGCCTGGGGGAGGGGGAGCGGAGAAGCAGAGGGTACAGTGTTCTTCTTTCCACCTCCTCTCCCGTACCCTGTGCTCTCCTGCAGGTTGAAAGCAGCGAGTCCCCAGTGGGCCGCCAGCCTCCCCTTCGACCCGCTCATCAGCCCCGGCTGCCCCTTGGAGCCTGGGGGAGGGGGAGCGGAGAAGCAGAGGGTACAGTGTTCTTCTTTCCACCTCCTCTCCCGTACCCTGTGCTCTCCTGCAGGTTGAAAGCAGCGAGTCCCCAGTGGGCCGCCAGCCTCCCCTTCGACCCGCTCATCAGCCCCGGCTGCCCCTTGGAGCCTGGGGGAGGGGGAGCGGAGAAGCAGAGGGTACAGTGTTCTTCTTTCCACCTCCTCTCCCGTACCCTGTGCTCTCCTGCAGGTTGAAAGCAGCGAGTCCCCAGTGGGCCGCCAGCCTCCCCTTCGACCCGCTCATCAGCCCCGGCTGCCCCTTGGAGCCTGGGGGAGGGGGAGCGGAGAAGCAGAGGGTACAGTGTTCTTCTTTCCACCTCCTCTACCGTACCCTGTGCTCTCCTGCAGGTTGAAAGCAGCGAGTCCCCAGTGGGCCGCCAGCCTCCCCTTCGACCCGCTCATCAGCCCCTGCTGCCCCTTGGAGCCTGGCGGCGAGGGAACTGCTTCCCTTAACCCTCTGCACCCCTCTGCATCTCCCTCTCCACCTGCTGCTTCTCAGAATCAAAGCAGCGAGTCCCCAGTGGGCCGTGAGCCTCCCCTTCGATCCCCTCATCAGCCCCTGCAGTTCCTTGGAGCCTGGCGGGGGGGGTGTGGAGAAGCAGAGGGCGCGGCTGTCCCTTCACCCCTCTCCCAATTCTTTCCTGCATCCCCCTGTCTTCCTCTTTCCCTTCATCCCCATTGCCTCATGCACCACCTCTCAGGCTGAAAGCAGCGAGTCCCCAGTGGGCTGTGAGCCTCCCCTTCGATCCCCTCATCAACCCCTGCATCCCTTTAGAACCCGGGGGAGGGGGAGCGGAGAAGCAGAGGGCGCGGCTGCAGAAGGTGCATGATAGGCTGGATGGCATGGGCTTGCGGTTACAGCGGTTACTGGTTAAGGTGGAGGATTTATCGGATGTGATTGGTCGAGAGGTGGCTGCGTTGGAGGGTGGTTTGGACGGTGATGGGCACATTGATCGGTGTAGTGATCGGTAAGGCTGAATATAGTTATGTCCTAGTGAGTGTGTGTGTGCATAAACGATCCGAAGGACGCGTTTTCAATGTTGGGCTGAGAAAAGCCCTTAGGATCTTTGCAAGGCTAAACTCTGAGTAGGAATGTTGTAGTTTGCGGAAGTGTTTAATGACAAGTACTGAACCACCTTGCGCTGGTATGTGAGGGCAAAGTAGATTGATTATAAGAAAGTAGTACAAGCCTTTTATAAGATTACAAGGAATATGAAAGGTTGTAACTGATAACTGTTTTACTGTTGCTGTTGCGGTTCGATACAGTGACGACTCGGGCAACTGCTCAGTATCGAGTCAGTTGTTTGTCATTGTTGTCGCACTGTATTTGTCAAGTCGAAGGTCAGCGACCTTTGACCTTCGCGTAACCTCCAGCGGTTACGTTTTCTGTCAACCTCCTATCGTTGACTCGCCGTTGCTTCGTTGTAGTTTGCTTCGCTTGCAGTTTAGTGTTTCGACACATCAGATTGCAGAGCCCAAATTGCAGAGCGCGCGGGGCAAGATTACTGAAGTTGATGAAGGTGATGTTTTGAGTGTTGTTTGGCTGCGAATTGTGGTTACGTGAAGTGCGATGCAATTTGATTGGCCAACAGTTTTTTGGTCGAATAGGAGAGAAGGAAACACCAAGAATATTGTGAGTGCAATTTGGGACTCGAGAACCAAACCGAGTTTCTCCCTGGGGTTTGTTGAGTCAGCGAAAACCCTAAGGGTGTAGCGAGAAGCTGGGCGAAACTAAACAGCCCAACTTCAACAAAGTCAACCTTACTCTCCCACCACCCAAAGGGCAACCTTAGTAAGGTTGAACAATTTGGGCCTTGAGCTTTAAGTCACTTTGTTTCCAATATTAAATACCCGCCCATCCCTCCCGACAGTCTCACTTTGCACATGCGTACATGTGTGCATGCACAAGCACAAGTACATGCACATGCACATGCACATGTGCATGCACATGTATACGTATTCGCACACACTCACCCGCATGCACGCACACGCACACACGCACGCATATGCATGCTGTGTTTTGATATATAATCTAATCGTGAATGTACGATTACAAACTGCTGATGAGCACGTACTGCATTCTTATTTGTTTGGTTTTTCACACATCAATTTGGGGTTTTTTTTGTACCATCTTTATGTTCCTGGAAAACTATTTCTGTAGCATCTTTTGTTCTGTATTTTGTTAAATGTATTTCATGAAAAGTTCGGCCTTGGTTGTATCTTCTTGTCGTTTTGTCGTCGTTTTGTGGCCCCTGCAACTGCGAGGGGCCAACAACATCCCCATCTTTCGATATTTTGGTGCAACCCCATTTCCATTCCTAGTTGCAGCAGCAGCAGCTTTGATATAACGTGGCAATGTCCCTGCTGGAAAGGTCCGTCCAGAGGCATATTCGAATGGAAGACGGGAGGTACAGGAGTACAATGGGGCATCCCGCCGAGCCAGGGCTGGCTGGGCCCCTTGGCAAGTTCTATTATGTCAGGTCCAGGCCTGTCGAAGTTCCTGGGGCCCATACTTGGAGTCCCCAGCTCCTCCCTATCTGACCCTGTTTTGGCCGTAGCTGAGTGTTTTGGCGCCCTTAACGGTCACGGGCGCAGGCCAAAGTGGAAACTTGATATCCGGGCTTGCACTTAGGATGTGGGCCCAATCGACTTTGATCGGCTCTGATCGGATCGGTTTGGGTCGGATCGGATTGCTTGTGATCGTTTTTCTCGCGCCGCCCGATCAGAGATGATTTTCCTCGAATGTTTTATGCTCTTGCATGAAAACTGTCGGCCCATTACCTGGTAGTTGCATCCCAAATTTGGCGATACGGACGAATCTCAGTATCATGGTAATGTCGCCAACATCATGTCCCAACACTTAGTTCTCGCCGATCTGGGTGTACTCGCAAGGATTTTCGAGACCTCATGGCGAGTTGTGTTACATTTCGCGTACATCGCCCAGGTCGACGATCACATGCAATCAAGTGATTGGGGCTGATTGTGTCTGATCGGGTCTGATCGGGCTGTTTGAGGCGGTTGATTGAGTTGGCGCGATCAGCTGATCGCGATCAGCTGATTGCCCCTGATTGCCTGAAATCTGCTTCCCGCCTTCCTCGAAGGTTTTGATCGCCTCTGATCGCGCCGATCAAAGTCGATTGGGCCCACGTCCTGACACTATCTTAGATAAGGGAAAGTTCGACTGCTCCAAAATGACTTAGAGTTATCACAAACACGGGATTGGCTAGAAAACGCTAAGGGAAAAATCCCCTTGGCGCGCTCTCGTGCAACATAAGGAGAAGGGGGGGGGGGGGGAGTGGGGGGGTCAGGCAGAATTTCTCGGGGGGGGGGGGGGGGGGGTCCTAGAACCGGAAATCAAGACTGGGTGGGGGGGCCTGGTTGGAGCACTTAACGCATCCGGGGAAGGGTCGAACGAAGCACTTAGTGGCACGGGTGCAGGGCGATCCTAACACTTTATGCAGTCGAGCTGTAGAAAAAGTAGCCCGGAATTGCAGGGCATTAAGGGAATATGCCCGTCAATCGACAGGACTGGTCAGTTGGGTGGGAAGAAATGCGTTCACCGTACCTGCGGCTTGGTGCCGAATTCTGTCGAGCCAAGGGAATATTCTCTCAGGCTTACAACACTTTTGCTGCCACGATGACATCGGAGCTGTGTATACTGACACGTGGAATGATTGACTTAATATAATGAAATCCTGCCGTCGAAACCTCGAAGCTATTGTCACTGCCGAGCCAAGGACAGTCTTGCCTTCTTGGTTTTATCGAAGCGCGCGTTCGAAGCAGACCTGAGGTACACGTTCGCGCCGCCATCCTTCCCACCGCCCCTTTTCCCTTGCCTTCCACATCGCACCCTAACATTGATTGTCCCTGGCAAACAGCCAAAGCAATTCCAGCCAAAGACGAATACCCAGCCTAGCACTGAAGCGCTGCACAAATTCGTACACATCTGCCTAGTACACCCATCCCAAACCATCCAAAACCCTTTCAGCCACCAATACCAGGACCTCATTTCTTCACGAAGCAGGCACGCTGCTCGCGGAAGTCACGCTTCTGTCGCACGACATTCCACCTAGCCATTGCCCCACCTCACAATGCGAGGAGAACAAGTCAGCCAACACTGTCTTCGAATGGACTGTGACTGTACGAAGGCAGCCACAGTCCATTGTGTCGATGTGAAATCTTTCAGCGTGTAGTATTTGTTTGATTCCACCACCGTCCACTCCGAAAGATTTTACATTGAATCGTCCAATTTTGTGTGAGACGGACCCTGTACTGTAATGCTCAGCCACACGATTCAAGTTCAGTTACTAAGCGTTTTGCAACTAAAAGTACACGAAGCTCTCTCAAGCCCGCTCCCGAGTACAATCACGAATAGTTCACAAAACGATTCCGTTCAGCTTCGCATTGTGATCCTAGTACTGTTTTTTAGGTGGGGGATTGTCGTGTCTGCCACCGCATCATACGCCGCATTTTTCGGAGTCGTCGAATCACATCGTGGCTATCAAACGTGGAGAAATGGAGATCGAGGAGGAGCAGTCTCCTCCCCAGCACCAGCAGCGGCGCCCCGGAACACTGGCGGCGGCGATGGCGGCGTGGCTGGTGGAGGCGCGCGATGGTTCGTTGAGCCTCAGCGAAGATGCGCTGGCGTTCGCCATTGCGGAGTGGCGTATGAGCTGCGCGACGAAATCGGCGCGCATCCACCTTGTGCACGTGCTTACGCACATCTCCGTCGATCGTAAGCCTGCGTTGCTGGGGATGAATCCAAGCCGCATTCGCTGCGCGGGTCTTGAGTCGCGCGAGCCTACGGTGATCTCGAGGCCCGGCCTCATGTGTAGTCTATGGCCCGCGACGGAGACGGAATTTGAGTTCTATCAGGAGCTGACGGATTCCGTGGCGGCTTCGGATCGGACCGTGCCGCGCATCTTACGACCATCTCGTACCGCCACTTACCCCCTTCTTTCCTGCTCCTATGTCCCCTATCTGCTTTGCCGGTCCCTTATTCTATGGCTGACATGCCAGGCGACATGATGCGGCTGCCCATCAGCGAGGTCAGCCCGATGACGGCGGACACGCACGAGAAGAACATGCGCGCGCTGCTGCTCGACCCGCTCGTCAAGTTCGCGCGCACCAACGAGGTATTAACTGCTGTCAGATGCATTTCACGAGTGATTTTTTTTTTTTTTTTTTCCGTTTTCGAACTGTTTCTATTCCGCCTTCTCGAGTGGCGACTGTGCGGGAGGTGCAACGGTCGGCTGTGGGGTTTAGAGTAAAGCATTTCTTCCTCCCTTCCTCCGTTCCCCTTCACCGTTCCCCCCCCGTCCCTCTTCGTCGTGCGTAACGACGACCGCAAGGCGGGGTTGCCGAAGGCCATTCTTTTCCCCCTTCCCCCCCCCCCTCCCCCTCCCCCTCCCTCCCCCCCCCCCCCCCCATCAGGCGGAGGTGGACATCATCGTCGTGCGCAACGACGACCGCAGGCGGGGCTACCGGAGGTCCTTTCTCACCCTTGCTTCTCACTCCATCCTCCCTTCTCCTCCCTTCCTTCTCTTCTCCCCCCTCTCTCGCCGCATCAGGCGGACGTGGGCATCATCGTCGTGCGCAACGACGACCGCAAGGCGGGGCTGCTGGAGATCGCCAAGCAGCTCTCGCCGCACCGCGTATTCGTCTCCGCCAAGTACGCTGCGCGCCGTTTTCCCCTCCCCCTTTTTGCAGCGTGAAATGCGCTGCACCTTATCTCACTTGCCCCTTCTTTCCTCCGCCCTGCTTTCCTCTCTCCCCCCCTTTACTTTCCGCGTGCTTCATTCTCCTCTTCGTCTCCCCTCTCGCCCCATCCCCTCCCTCCTCACTCTCAGGCCCAGCATGTTCGGAAAGCGGTCCGCCGTAGCGATCATCGACGCCTTATCCGGGCCGTTTTTCGCGGCGCATCTCCCGGACAACGCGCGGCTCGTCGCGCTGCAGGGCAAGAAGGTTCTTAAAGACATCACCATCGGCAGCCCCGGATCCTGCGCCGCGTCTCCCGTCGTGGACCTGCCGCGCGGGAATGCTGATGCTGCGGGGGATGCGCACTATGTCTCCGCGCCCCAAACCCCCCCGCGGGGGTTTCTCTCCCCAGCAGGCTCGCGCAAGTACTCCCCCCCGGCGGAGCGCGGACAGCGCGCCGATTCCACCTCCCCGCCCGCGTCCTCCGCATCCCACGGTGCTACTAACGGCGCTGCCGCTGCGAGCGCTGCTTCTCCGCATCTCGCGCCGTCGTCGTCCGGATCGGGCACGCTGAGCGCCAAGCTGACGTCATTCTGGCGCACGAGCTCGCAAGACTTGTCGGGTCCGCAGACCGAGCCCTTGGAATCGCCATCCGCCCGTGTGCCGTCCGTTTCGTCCGTTGAAAGCAACCGCAGCTTCAAGCAGCGCCCTCCGTCGCCGGGCTACTTCGAGACATCGCGCAGCAGCAAGTGGGGAGAGAAAGCGTCGCACAGCGAAAAGTGGGAGATCTCGTCGCACAGCAACAAGGGGGGGAGGAAATCGTCGGCGGGCGGAGCCGCCGCGCAGAAGAATGCGACGCCCCTGAAGCCGGGAATCGTGGTGGACGGGCGCGGGAGCGCAGAGGTGGACTGGGGCGCGGGCGCGGTGGCGGAGGCGGAAGGGCTGGAGGTGACTCTAGTGGAGGGGGAGACTCCGCGGTCGCGCGGGGGCGCGCGGGGCGGAGCCTCGATGCCCTCCCGCCGACGCTCGGAGGACGGCAAGGCGGCGAACGCGGCGGACGCGGAAGCATTCGACGGTCCGATCGACGGACGCAGCAGCACCACTGGTAGTCTCGTCGCCGCGGCGCGACCGCCGCACAAGAACACGCTCCCGTCTCTTCCCTCGATTTCATCGCAGCCGGGCTGTCTGCATCTGGACGCCGGCACGGTCGCTGGCGCGACGGGGAACTTCAGCGATCGCCTCTGCCTCATGCCGCGCCACCCGCTCGTGCGCGCTTATAACGGGTACATGGGCGGGATCCAGATCGTCGCCGCGCAGATGAATGGCTCGGATTGGCTCTCGGGTCCCGCAGATCCCGAGGGGGAGATCAACGGTAGCCCTGGGAAAGACAAGGGCGGGACTGTTTCGTCTGCTCCGTCTCGCTTCGAGATTGCCGCGCAGCGGTTCATCGCGCCGCTAGAACACGCGCACATCTGTCCGCTTCTTGGCTGCTCCCCGTCCCTCCGCTGCCTCGTCTACCCGCGCCCACCTGGCAGCACCTCATTGGCCACTCGCCTCGCCTGCTGCGGCGCTGGCGGCGGCGGCTCTGGCGGTGCTATGAGTCGAACGAGCAGCAGCGGGAGTCTGGTGCATAGGAGCAGCAGTGCGGGCAGTTTCAATAGTCCGGATAGTAGCACAAGTGAGAGGTTTGTGGAGGGGAGTGCGGGAAATGGCCCGGTTGGGACCAGGAGTCTGGGCGGTGGGTCTCTCAGGCCGCTGAGCTGGCAGACCCGGCTGAAAATTGTGACTCAGACGTGCCGCGCGCTGACGTGGCTGCACCAGCAGTCGCCACCTGTCGCGGCGGGGTGCCTGGGAGTGGAGACCGTGCTGTTGACTCGCGATGACTCGTGCAAGCTGCTGCTGGCGGGTGTGGCTGCGCTTGCAGCGGACCCGGGGAAAATGTCTGAGAAGTTGAATAGAGAGATGGGTATGGAGGGGTATATTTGTTTGGCAGAGGATGGGGGAGAGAGGAAGGGAAGGGAAGGGCTTGGAGTGGGCTGGAATGAGGGTGGGAAAGAGAATGGGAAGGGGCAGAGTGGGGGAGCAGAGGCAGGGGATGTGTTTGCTTTTGGGTTGCTAATACTGCATCTGCTTACAGGGTGGGTGGACGGTGGGGCGGTTCGGCAGCTTCTGGCTGCTTGCTGGGCGGCGGCAGACATCCACCGGGCGGTAGAGGTGGTGGCGCGGGCGGCACGCCAGTCGTGTCAGATGCAGCCGTGCTGTGATTGGCCAGATGGGGTGCTTTACTCCCTGGCAATGGTTGCACTGGAGTGTGCTGAGGAATGTCAGGAGTGGAGACCGGTGCTGGTGGGTTGTGTGATGGATCAGGTGCTGGAAATTGAGGCTGATGCTCAAGAGGGCTTGTAAGCTTCTAAATAACACACCTTGGTGTGTGCTTTTTGTAATAATTTCTATAAGCATGTGTTGCTAGGCAGTGTTTTTACATCTAATGGGATTGTATTATAAATATTATGTGGCTGAGGCCATAGAAGCTTGTATGTAAGCCCATCTTTCTCTGTATGTAAGCATGTGATCTTTCTCTGAATGTTATGAGCGTGGGTCTGGTGTTCGGAGGTGTACCTACGGGGTCGAATTACCGTAAATCATCAATTCAGGTCCGGCACACCTGATTGGTGAACTAGAAGCAGCCTCAAAAACCAAAACACTTTTCTGGAATGATAAGCTTATTCAGATAGCTGGGTCGCTTAATAGCGAGGATTTGCGAGTAAAGGATTCGCGGTTTCTTGTGTGTGCATACGAATTTCGCTATGGCGCATTCTGCGGCGCCTCCAGCTCTACCCGCGCTTACCTCTTCCCACTCAAAACCGTCCTCTCCGCACATTACGTCTCTAGTCAATGCTGAAACTGTTATTCGTTGCAGTTCGAGTCGCCCAAGCCCTTCCCTTCTCACATTACGTCCTTCATCCCCTCCGCACATTACGTCTCTAGTCAAAGCTGAGACGGTTTCTCGCTGCAATTCAAGTCGCCCATGCCATTTCCTTCAAATGAACCCGAGCATACAGCCTATCTCTCGATACAGTCACCCGTTCCTCCAACAGCCTACTCTCTCCCCAGCGACGTACCGCACCTCGTTACAGTCACACTCGCATCAAGCATCCCGGCGGCAAATACCACCTGCCTCAGTCCTAGGCGCGGCGCGGCAGGTGCAGGTGACTTCTGCGTCGCGTCGCGCGGCGGCGCGGGCGGATCCGGGCCGGTGGGACGTGTCGCCCGAGTGGTGGGGCACGCAGGGCGGCGGGTGGGGCAGAGGGGCGGGAGACCAGGTGTTCTCGCAACGGTCGGATTGGGGGAACGGCACCGTTTTTGTCACATCTCACCCCGCGTCTGATGAGGCAAGCTGCTGAATTCCCTCGTTATTATCACCCTAGGCACGCAAGGGGGGGAGGGGAAGGCAGGCGACGAGGTGTCTCGCAACGGTCGGATTGGGGGAATGGCACCGTTTCTGTCACATCTCACCCCGCGTCCGACGAGGCAAGCAGCTGCGTCCCCTCGTTATTATCACCCTGGAAACTCTCGTTATTGTTTCCCCTTCCGTGGCTATCACCCCTCCCCGGCAGGATCACCTCCCGCCACGCCACCTTATCCCTCCCCCCTCCGTGGCTCATTTAGTTTTGAGACGTCTCAAATCCCCATATGATAGCCACCTTATCCCTCCCCCCTCCGTGGCTCCTTTATCCACTTTCGCCCCTGCTCTCCCCATCCCTCTCCGCCCTCCTTCCTCGTTATTATCACCCCTCTCCCGATCGCCTGCTGCGACCTTATCCCTCCCCCCTCCGTGGCTCCTTTATCCACTTCCGCCCCTGCTCCCCCCATCCCTCTCCGCCCTCCTTCCGCGCGCCCCTTCTGCACTGCGCGGAGGAGTGGCGGCAAGCGGGGGAGGAGGGGGGGGAATGCGTGTGTTGGGGCACGAGTGGTGCCTGCTGCGGTCCAATCAGAGCACGAGGCAGAGCAAGGCTGCTTCATCATTTTGTGCCCGCCTTCCCCCTCCCCCTATCCCTCTCCGCACTCCCCCCATTCCCCCCATCCGCAGGACGCGAAGGGATGGGGGGAATTAGAAGGGGCAGCAGTGCGCGTGCTGGGGCACGAGTGGCGCGTGTTGAGGTTCAATGAGAGCACCAGGCAGAGCGTAGATGCTTCACCATTCCCCCTAACCTTCCCCGGCCCCCCTCCCCCTCCCCCTATCCCCGCCCTCCCCCCCATCTCCCACATCTGCAGGACGCGGAAGAATGGGGGGAAGCAGAAGAAGGGGTAGCAGTGCGCGTGCTGGGGCACGAGTGGCGTGTGTTGAGGTTCAATGAGAGCACCAGGCAGAGCGTGGCGCGGGTTGCCGAAAAGGGATGTGACACTGTGTGCCCCCTCTCCCCCTCCCCCTGCACCATCCACACAGGGCGTAGAGCAATGGGGGGAGGAAGCAGCAGTGCGCGTGCTGAGGCACGAGTGGCGCGTGTTGAGATTCAATGAGAGCACCAGGCAGAGCGTTGCGCGGGTCGCTACAGTGGCTGTGGATGTGACTGTAATGGGGGAGAGTGACGTGACTAAAGGAGGGAAGGGAGAGGGGGAGAGGAGGCGTGTTATACTGCAACGGCAACAACCAGACTGCCTCGCGTTTGAATGTATGTGCGTCTCCTCTTGCCCCGTTGCTGTTGCACGCACACTTTGACTGCCCTGCTAATAGGGAAGGGGGGTGGAGTGGAGAGGGGGAGAGGAGGCGCGTTATACTGCAGCGACAACAACCAGACTGCCTCGCGTTCGAATGTATGTGCGTTGGTCTACTCTTGCCCCCTTGCTGGTGCACACACACTCTGACTGCCCTGGTGATAGGGAAGGGGGGTGGAGAGGGAGAGGGGGAGAGGAGGCGCGTGATACTGAAGTGGCAGCAGCCAGACTGCCTTGCATTCGAATGTATGTGCGTCTCCTCTTACCCCCTTGCTGGTTTTTGAGGCGCCTCAAAAAAAGGAGATGCGCGTTACACTGTAGCGGCAACAACCGGACTGCCTCGCTTGCGAATGTGTGCCTTCTCGTGTCCCCTTGCTGTTGCACGCACACTTTGAGTGCCCTGCTATGAAATGCCGATCTCCCATTGTTCCCTTGCTGTTGCACGCACAGTGCCCTGCTAATAACTGCCCATCTCCCATTGCCCCCTAGCTGGTGTAGGCTTGTTCCGAGTGCCTTAGCATAAGCATAAGGATCAGCATCAGCATCAGCATCAGCATCAGCATCAGCATCAGCATAAGCATCAGCATCAGCATCAGCATCAGCATCAGCATTAGCATAAGCATCAGCATCAGCATCAGCATCAGCATCAGCATAAGCATAAGCATCAGCATCAGCATCAGCATAAGCATAAGCATCAGCATCAGCATAAGCATCAGCATCAGCATCAGCATCAGCATTAGCATAAGCATCAGCATCAGCATCAGCATCAGCATCAGCATAAGCATAAGCATCAGCATCAGCATAAGCATCAGCATCAGTATAGCATCAGAATCAGCATAAGCATCAGCATCAGCATAAGCATCAGCATCAGCATCAGCATCAGCATCGGCATAAGCATCAGTATCAGCATCAGCATCAGCATCAGCACGTCAGCATAAGCATAAGCATCAGCAAAAGCATCAGCATCAGCATAAGCATCAGCATCAGATCAGCATCAGCATCAGCATCAGCGTCACCATCAGCGTCGCCATAAGCATCAGTATCAGCATCAGCATCAGCATCAGCATCAGCACGTCAGCATAAGCATAAGCATCAGCAAAAGCATCAGCATAAGCATCAGCATCAGATCAGCATCAGCATCAGCATCAGCGTCAGCGTCAGCATCAGTATAAGCATCAGCATCAGCATCAGCATAAGCATCAGCATCAGCATCAGCATAAGCATAAGCATAAGCATCAGCATCAGCATCAGCATAAGCATCAGCATCAGCATCAGCATCAGCTTCAGCATCAGCATCAGCATCAGCATAAGCTTCAGCATCAGCATCAGCATAAGCATCAGCATCAGCATACTATTAGCCACGGGCTCCTTTTCGCTCTGATTCACTGTTTCCCTTCTCTCCCGCACTGCTCTCCTTCCCAACTCCTCTCCTCTCCCCATTGCTCTCACCTCCCCTCACCTTGCCCACGTGTCGCGGACCTGATAAGCATCATGGTTACTGCTGCCACGGCAAGTCATGGCACCCAACTGGGACCCAACTCGCCTCCCCTCACGTTGCCCACGTGTCGCAGACCGCATCCTCGTGTGACAAGTCAATTTTTGAGTCGACTCAAAATGCAACCGGGGCCCACTCGCAGACCGCATCTGGATTCCAGCAGCGGCCATCAATAGCACTTGCCCATTCCCCTTCCTCTCCCACACAACTCCTGCCCCAAACCCCTCTCCTCTCCCCCATTGCTCTTGCCCCCCCCCCTCTCTCCTTGCCCACATGGCGCAGACCTCAAGTGCATGGCAGCAGCGGGCGGACCTCACCAGTTGCTTCCCCTCTCTCCAGCACTTCTCTTGTCCCCTCCCCCCATTCCTCTCTCCAGCACTTCTTTGCACTCCTCCCCTGCTCTCGCTCCCTAACCCCATTGCTCTTGCCTCCTACCCTCTCCTTGCCCACATGGTGCAGACCTCAAGTGCAAGGCAGCAGCAGCGGCCCTCACAAGCACGTTCCCAACTTTTCTGCACTCCTCCCCTGCTTTGGTTCCCTAACCCCTTTGCTCTTGCCTCCTCAACTCCTTGCCCACACGGCGCAGACCTCAAGTTCATGGCAGCAGCAGCGGCCCTCACAAGCACGTCCCCAACTTCTTTGCACTCCTCCTCTGCTCTTGTTCCCTATCCCCTATTTGAGGCGCCTCAAAAGTCCTCTTCCCTGGTTCCATACCCCCCTTTCTCTCCCCCATTGCTCTTGCCTCCCACCCTCTCTTTGCCCATGTGACGCAGACCTCAAGTCAATGGCAGCAGCGGCCCTCACCAGTTGCCACCTGCACCACCTGCCCTCCTCTGCTTCCCATTCTCCACGCATTCTCTGCCTCGGGCTAGGAGGGGGCAGTCTGCCTCTCTTCCTCGCTCACGCTCTGCCCTGTGAGTCTCCACACGAGAATGCACAAATGCCAATGCACATACACATGCTACTCTCACCTCTACCCCCCCTCCCTTGCGCGCTCTCTGCCTGGGGCTTTGAGGGGGCAGTCTGCCTCTCTTCCTCGCTCACGCTCTGCCCTGTGAGGCCCAGAGTCCCACCTGCACATCTATCTCCCTGCTTTTGAGTCGATTCAAAAGGCACCTTGTGAGGCCCAGAGTCCCACCCACCTCCACATCCACCTCCCTGCTTTTGAGTCGACTCAAAAGGCACCTTGTGAGGCCCAGAGTCCCACCCACCTCCACATCTACTTCCCTGCTTTTGAGTCGATTCAAAAGGCACCTTGTGAGGCCCAGAGTCCCACCCACCTCCACATCCACCTCCCTGCTTTTGAGTCGACTCAAAAGGCACCTTGTGAGGCCCAGAGTCCCACCCACCTCCACATCTACCTCCCTGCTTTTGAGTCGACTCAAAAGGCACCTTGTGAGGCCCAGAGTCCCACCCACCTCCACATCTACCTCCCTGCTTGTGAGTCGACTCAAAAGGCACCTTGTGAGGCCCAGAGTCCCACCCACCTCCACATCTACCTCCCTGCTTTTGAGTCGATTCAAAAGGCACCTTGTGAGGCCCAGAGTCCCACCCACCTCCACATCTACCTCCCTGCTTTTGAGTCGACTCAAAAGGCACCTTGTGAGGCCCAGAGTCCCACCCACCTCCACATCTACCTCCCTGCTTTTGAGTCGACTCAAAAGGCACCTTGTGAGGCCCAGAGTCCCACCCACCTCCACATCTACCTCCCTGCTTTTGAGTCGACTCAAAAGGCACCTTGTGAGGCCCAGAGTCCCACCCACCTCCACATCCACCTCCCTGCTTTTGAGTCGACTCAAAAGGCACCTTGTGAGGCCCAGAGTCCCACCCACCTCCACATCCACCTCCCTGCTTTTGAGTCGACTCAAAAGGCACCTTGTGAGGCCCAGAGTCCCACCCACCTCCACATCTACCTCCCTGCTTTTGAGTCGATTCAAAAGGCACCTTGTGAGGCCCAGAGTCCCACCCACCTCCACATCCACCTCCCTGCTTTTGAGTCGACTCAAAAGGCACCTTGTGAGGCCCAGAGTCCCACCCACCTCCACATCTACCTCCCTGCTTTTGAGTCGACTCAAAAGGCACCTTGTGAGGCCCAGAGTCCCACCCACCTCCACATCTACCTCCCTGCTTTTGAGTCGACTCAAAAGGCACCTTGTGAGGCCCAGAGTCCCACCCACCTCCACATCTACCTCCCTGCTTTTGAGTCGACTCAAAAGGCACCTTGTGAGGCCCAGAGTCCCACCCACCTCCACATCTACCTCCCTGCTTTTGAGTCGACTCAAAAGGCACCTTGTGAGGCCCAGAGTCCCACCCACCTCCACATCTACCTCCCTGCTTTTGAGTCGACTCAAAAGGCACCTTGTGAGGCCCAGAGTCCCACCCACCTCCACATCTACCTCCCTGCTTTTGAGTCGACTCAAAAGGCACCTTGTGAGGCCCAGAGTCCCACCCACCTCCACATCTACCTCCCTGCTTGTGAGTCGACTCAAAAGGCACCTTGTGAGGCCCAGAGTCCCACCCACCTCCACATCTACCTCCCTGCTTTTGAGTCGATTCAAAAGGCACCTTGTGAGGCCCAGAGTCCCACCCACCTCCACATCTACCTCCCTGCTTTTGAGTCGACTCAAAAGGCACCTTGTGAGGCCCAGAGTCCCACCCACCTCCACATCTACCTCCCTGCTTTTGAGTCGACTCAAAAGGCACCTTGTGAGGCCCAGAGTCCCACCCACCTCCACATCTACCTCCCTGCTTTTGAGTCGACTCAAAAGGCACCTTGTGAGGCCCAGAGTCCCACCCACCTCCACATCTACCTCCCTGCTTTTGAGTCGACTCAAAAGGCACCTTGTGAGGCCCAGAGTCCCACCCACCTCCACATCCACCTCCCTGCTTTTGAGTCGACTCAAAAGGCACCTTGTGAGGCCCAGAGTCCCACCCACCTCCACATCTACCTCCCTGCTTTTGAGTCGATTCAAAAGGCACCTTGTGAGGCCCAGAGTCCCACCCACCTCCACATCCACCTCCCTGCTTTTGAGTCGACTCAAAAGGCACCTTGTGAGGCCCAGAGTCCCACCCACCTCCACATCTACCTCCCTGCTTTTGAGTCGACTCAAAAGGCACCTTGTGAGGCCCAGAGTCCCACCCACCTCCACATCTACCTCCCTGCTTTTGAGTCGACTCAAAAGGCACCTTGTGAGGCCCAGAGTCCCACCCACCTCCACATCTACCTCCCTGCTTTTGAGTCGACTCAAAAGGCACCTTGTGAGGCCCAGAGTCCCACCCACCTCCACATCTACCTCCCTGCTTTTGAGTCGACTCAAAAGGCACCTTGTGAGGCCCAGAGTCCCACCCACCTCCACATCTACCTCCCTGCTTTTGAGTCGATTCAAAAGGCACCTTGTGAGGCCCAGAGTCCCACCCACCTCCACATCTACCTCCCTGCTTTTGAGTCGACTCAAAAGGCACCTTGTGAGGCCCAGAGTCCCACCCACCTCCACATCTACCTCCCTGCTTTTGAGTCGACTCAAAAGGCACCTTGTGAGGCCCAGAGTCCCACCCACCTCCACATCTACCTCCCTGCTTTTGAGTCGACTCAAAAGGCACCTTGTGAGGCCCAGAGTCCCACCCACCTCCACATCTACCTCCCTGCTTTTGAGTCGACTCAAAAGGCACCTTGTGAGGCCCAGAGTCCCACCCACCTCCACATCTACCTCCCTGCTTTTGAGTCGACTCAAAAGACACCTTGTGAGGCCCACAGTCCCACCCACCTCCACATCTACCTCCCTGCTTTTGAGTCGACTCAAAAGGCACCTTGTGAGGCCCACAGTCCCACCCACCTCCACATCTACCTCCCTGCTTTTGAGTCGACTCAAAAGGCACCTTGTGAGGCCCACAGTCCCACCTCCACATCTACCTCTCTGCTTCTTCTGCTACCTCCCCTCCCTTGCGCGTGCACATGCCAATGCCCATGCACATGCACATGCACGCACATGTGAGTCTCTCCTGCTGTCTTGAAAGCACGAATGCCAATGCACATGCACATGCACATGCGAGTCCCACCCGCTGTCTCCCGTATCCCTCCCACTCCCGCCTCCTCCCCCCATCCCTCTCTCAGCCGCCCACATAGACGCAGTGGAGATCGATCCAGCAGTCATAGCAGCAGCCACGCACCACATGGGCTTCCACGCCTTAACCTCTATCCCCCCCCACATCCACCCTCCTCCATTTCCACCTCCTCTCAGCCTCCCAAATCGATGCAGTGGAGATCGATCCAGCAGTCATAGCAGCAGCCATGCGGCACATGGGCTTTTCTACCTTACTGCCTTACTCCTTCATCCCCCCTTATTTCCCCCTCCTCCCCCCATCCCCCATCCAGCCGCCCACGTTGATGCAGTGGAGATCGATCCAGCAGTCATAGCAGCAGCCATGCGGCACATGGGCTTCAACCCTTACTGCCTCTCTACCTTGTCCCCGATGTGCCCTCTGCTTCTTCTCTCCCCCCAGACGCCCACGTTGATGCAGTGGAGATCGATCCAGCAGTCATAGCAGCAGCCATGCGGCACATGGGCTTCCCAGAATGGGCCGTGAGAACCAAGACAAAACCATTTTCTGGATCAAAAGCAGAGGGAGAGACAGAGGCCCTAGCACTGGGTGGAACGCCGCTACCAGAGGACCAAGCAGCTGCCGCAGCAGCAGCAGAGCGGGTATTATGGCAGGGCTTGTACGGAAGGGTGGCAGTTTATAACGAGGATGCAGTGAGCTTCGTTTTGAGGGCTGCAGAGAGGATTGGGAGAGGAGGGGGGGATGGGGAGAGTGGTAGGCGGGGGGAGGGGGAGAGTGCAGATGCAGGAGATAGGGAGGAGCAACAGGAGCCGTACGATCTGGTGCTGGTGGATGTGTTTGACGGCTCAGATGAGACCCCGCCGGAGCTGCTGGATAGGGACGGCCCGTTCCTGAGAGCCTTGGCTCGGGTGGTTCATCCGAGGCACGGCACACTGGTGGTGAGTGTGGTGAGAGTGATTGAGCGTGGTTAGAGTGATTGAGCGTGGTTAGAGTGATTGAGCGTGGTTAGAGTGATTGAGCGTGGTTAGAGTGATTGAGCGTGGTTGAGTGATTGAGCGTGGTTAGAGTGATTGAGCGTGGTTAGAGTGATTGAGCGTGGTTAGAGTGATTGAGCGTGGTTAGAGTGATTGAGCGTGGTTAGAGTGATTGAGCGTGGTTAGAGTGATTGAGCGTGGTTAGAGTGATTGAGCGTGGTTAGAGTGATTGAGCGTGGTTAGAGTGATTGAGCGTGGTTAGAGTGATTGAGCGTGGTTAGAGTGATTGAGCGTGGTTAGAGTGATTGAGCGTGGTTAGAGTGATTGAGCGTGGTTAGAGTGATTGAGCGTGGTTAGAGTGATTGAGCGTGGTTAGAGTGATTGAGCGTGGTGAGGGTGAGTGAGTGTGGTTAGCGTGATTGAGCGTGGTTAGAGTGAGTGAGTGTGGTTAGAGTGATTGAGCGTGGTTAGAGTGAGTGAGTGTGGTGAGAGTGATTGAGCGTGGTTAGAGTGAGTGAGTGTGGTGAGAGTGATTGAGCGTGGTTAGAGTGAGTGAGTGTGGTGAGAGTGATTGAGCGTGGTTAGAGTGAGTGAGTGTGGTGAGAGTGATTGAGCGTGGTTAGAGTGAGTGAGTGTGGTGAGAGTGATTGAGCGTGGTTAGAGTGAGTGAGTGTGGTGAGAGTGATTGAGCGTGGTTAGAGTGAGTGAGTGTGGTGAGAGTGATTGAGCGTGGTTAGAGTGAGTGAGTGTGGTGAGAGTGATTGAGCGTGGTTAGAGTGAATGAGTGTGGTGAGAGTGATTGAGCGTGGTTAGAGTGAGTGAGTGTGGTGAGAGTGATTGAGCGTGGTTAGAGTGAGTGAGTGTGGTGAGAGTGATTGAGCGTGGTTAGAGTGAGTGAGTGTGGTGAGAGTGATTGAGCGTGGTTAGAGTGAGTGAGTGTGGTGAGAGTGATTGAGCGTGGTTAGAGTGAGTGAGTGTGGTGAGAGTGATTGAGCGTGGTGAGGGTGAGTGAGGGTGGTGAGAGAGAGGGGGCAGGCAGGTGTGTGCACCTGTGAATGTAGTTGGTGTTGCATTTGGTGCAAGGCACATTGGTGGTGATCGTGGGAAAAGAGGTAGGTGTGTGGGTTGTTTCAAGCAATCTCGTAAGGGTTGAATGTAGATAGATTTGTTGATTTTTTTCACCCATCCATCTCCTCCCAGACGAACATTTCCTTCCACACTGCACTCCACTCCACTCCACTCCACTCAACTCCACTCCACTCCACTCCACTCCACTCCACTCCACTCCACTCCACTCCACCCCTCTCCACCCTACCAGATGAACGTGCATGCAGACGTGCCACCGCCATCCCTGTGGGAGCGGGTGACGGGTCGATTTGGGGACGGATGGGCGGATGAGAGCACGCAAAGAGGGAGAAGGATCTATAAAATTTGCCGAGCCTACAGGTGAGCACTGAGTTGGGTTCAGATGCAGAGGGGTAGGCTGCTCTGCCATCCCTGTGGGAGAGAGGGAGAGGTCGCTTCGCTTCGGAGATGGGTGGGCGGATGGGAGCACACAGAGAGGGAAGAGGACTCACGCCATCTGCCGGGCGTACAGGTGAGGGCTGGGTTGGGTTCACAGACGGACGTGCCACAACAATCCCTGTGGGAGCGAGTGACGGGTCGATTTGGAGACGGATGGGCAGATGAGAGCACGCAGAGAGGGAAGAGGAGGATTCACGCCATCTGCCGGGCGTACAGGCGAGGGCCAAGTTGGGCTGAACGAGTTGGGTTCAACTTATGGGGATGGATGGGGCGGGCAAGAGCACGCAGAGAGGCAGGAGGATTCATTCCATGCCGGGCGTACAGGTGAGCACAGAGCGGGCTGACTGGAGTTCAACTGATAGCTGCTTTACATGACGGTCGATGTGGGGATGGGTGTGCGGTGCAGATGAGGGCACGCAGAGGGCTCCCCTCTAGCGGCATTGCCTTCACGACAACAACCCCCTCCCAGGGCAATATGACCCTGGTAGTGCTCTCTCTTCCTCACTCCCCTCCCTTCTCTCCCTTCCCTCCCTCCCCTCCCTTTACCCCAACACAGCTCTTCCCTCCTCCCTCCCAGCGGCATTGCCTTCACGACAACAACCCCCTCCCAGGGCAATATGACCCTGGTAGTGCTCTCTCTTCCTCACTCCCCTCCCTTCCCTCCCTTCCCTCCCTCCCCTCCCTTTACCCCAACACAGCTCTTCCCTCCTCCCTCCCATCGGCATTGCCTTCACGACAACAACCCCCTCCCAGGGCAGTATGACGCTGGTAGTGCTCTCCCTTCCTCACTCCCCTCTCCTCCTTCCCCTCCCTTCCCTCCCTTCCCTCCCTTCCCTCCCTTCTCCCCCCCACAGTTCTGCCCTCTTCCCTCCTAGCGGCATTGCATTCACTACAACAACCCCCTCCCAGGGCAATATGACCCTGGTAGTGCTCTCTCTTCATCACTCCCTTCCCTTCTCTCCCGTCCCCTTCCCTCCCTTCCCTCCCTTCTCTCCCTTCCCTCCCTTCCCTCCTTCCCTCCCTTCCCTCCCTTCCCTCCCTTCTCCCCCCCACAGTTCTGCCCTCCTCTCACCTAGTGGCATTGCATTCACGACAACAACCCCCTCCCAGGGCAATATGACCCTGGTAGTGCAGCGCGGGGTGGTGCTGGGGGAAATGGCGCGAGAGAGGGAGAGCGGCTATCGCGTGAGCCGACTCAAAAGTTGCAGCCTTCACAATAACCACCTTTCTCTCCCTCTGCACCTGTCTCCCTGTCCCCCCTCCCGCCCTACAGCTCCTCCCTTCTTCACCCAGCCGAACCCCACACAGCCCGGCAGAGTGGCATAGCCTTCACTACAACAACCCCCTCCCAGGGCAATATGACCCTGGTAGTGCAGCGCGGGGTGGTGCTGGGGGAAATGGCGCGAGAGAGGGAGAGCGGTTATCACGTGAGCCGACTAAAAAGTTGCAGCCTTCACAATAACCACCTTTCTCTCCCTCTGCACCTGTCTCCCTGTCCCCCCTCCCGCCCTACAGCTCCTCCCTGCTTCACCCAGCCGAACCCCACACAGCCCAGCAGAGTGGCATAGCCTTCACTACAACAACCCCCTCCCAGGGCAATATGACCCTGGTAGTGCAGCGCGGGGTGGTGTTGGAGGGAGGTGGTGGGGACAGGCAGGCAGAGCTAGAAGGGCGTTTGAAGGAGGCAGCAGCAGCGGTGGAGGAGGAGGGGGCTGTACCCTTTACAGTGGCACCCAGGGTTGTTAGAGGGCTCAAGGTGCTTCCTGTGGAGTGGTGCTGTTGATATACGAGGCTTGGGGGGAGCAGTTCAGACAAAGCAATATGATGCTGGCAGTGCAGTAAGGGGTGGTGCTGGGGGGAGGTGGGGACAGGCAGGCAGAGCTAGAAGGGAGGTTGAAGGAGGCAGCAGCAGCGGTGGAGGAGGGAGGGGCTGTACCCTTTACAGTGGCACCCAGGGTTGTCAGAGGGCTCAAGGTGTTTCCTGTGGAGTGGTGGTGTTGTTGATAGGCTGAGGAGGAACAGTAAGGGCACGGCAACGCTCTAACATAGGGCGGTTGAAGGAGGGAGCAGCAGCGGTGGAGGAGGAGGGGGCTGTACCCTTTACAGTGGCACCCAGGGTTGTTAGAGGGCTCAAGGTGCTTCCTGTGGAGTGGAACTGCTGACATACTCTGGGGTGGAACAGTAAGGGCAAGGTAACACTGTAACTTAGGCAGTAATTTATGCATCTTGTGTGTTGCTATGAATGTCGCTATGAGGTCAAATGTACCCTGTGCCCGCGTTACAAAGCACTAGGAGCAAGCTCTCCCGCTGTCCCCCAAGTTGCTATGGGGTTTTTGTACGGTACGATCCTTCCACTACCTGGACTTGGTACTGATTGGCTGGCTTGGAATGGAATGGAGCCCGTCTGTCTGCTTGGCAAAGTCATTGCTCGCGGGTTTGCAGCTTTAGGGTTGATCCACATGACACGAACCTCTAGCAACTTGTGCAATGAAGCAGCAGGGAGAGAGACATGAGATGAGTGCTCATGTAGCTGCAGCAATGCACCTCAATCATATGCGCTGCAGTCGTTGCCTTCACTCCATTCCACTCCACTCCATTCAACTCCACTGCGTACTCATTGTCTATGTTTCACACCTGTCCCTTCATGGTAATGCACAGAATGATAAGCAGCTGTCAAGTGCAGTACACAATGATATAGTTGGATACTCATACACTATGAACAGATTGAGGTGTAGAAGAGTCAATTTAGTACAAGAAACTTGGAAAGACATCACCAGGAGAGGTGTAGTGTAGTATGGCATGCATAGAAGCTGAAAGGTACCGTACACAACACAGTCCACAAAGTATGGCGCAGAGCAGAGGTCGATTATTGCTAGGAAACGAAAAGGAGTCACTCACTCACTACAAGCCCTTTCCTTACACCCCAAGTGTTGAGCGAAACTGGGAAGGTGTTGCGCGGTGGAGAGCAGCGTATATGAGGTACGCTGAACGGCCATTGGCGGGCATGGGGCGAGAGGCCATGCCATGCTCAGCAATCCGGCAGGCATAGGGACCACCATCATCCGAATCCCGATCAAAGTGAAGCCAGAGCGGTGCAGCGTGGTGGACTGTGGTGTATACGAGGAAAAGCAGACACCTTTCGGCAGCCATGAGATGGGGCCATGCTCAGCAATGTAGCAGGAGATTCCGGTCAGACACCATTCAGGAGATTCCGGTCAGAGTGAAGCCAGAGCGGTGCAGCGCGGTGGAGAAGGGCGGGCAGGCAGGCAGGTCAGAGCAGGGCCAGAGGGGCGTGTTTAGGGAATGGGTTGATGTCATGGCTAAGCAGAATGCGGTGTTGTAAGCGAGGGATGTAGGAGAAGAGGGAGCGGTGTGGTGAGAGAGGATGGGACTGCGGTGCTGTGCGGTGCAGACGGGCAGGCAGGTCAGAGAAAGTCAGAGCAGGTCAGAGCGAGTCAAAGCAGGGCTAATGGCATGTGGGCGGGGAGCGGGTCGACCCCATGGCTGAGCAGCATGTGATCCCTCAGACGAATAATGTCCAGGAAGAGCGGGCGGTGTGGGAGGAGGGAGAGGTGCGCGGTGGTGATGGAGGCAGAGGAAGAGGACGGGCAGAGCAGACAGCGGTACTGGCAAGGGGGGAGGGAGAGGGGGGGAAGCAGTGGGAACAGGAGAGGGCACCGAGGAGAAAAGAGGATGATGAAAGAAAGAGCAAGTTGAGAGATGGGGATGTGAGTATTTCATGACCGGCAAACCAGTAACACGCCCCATTCCTCAGTTCAGATTTGCGACTTCTCAAAAGCGACTTCACATGACCATCACACTAGTAACACGCCCTTGACATCCTCTCTCACATGAGGAATGGGGATGTGGTATTGCAGGCTCGGCACACCAGTATCACGCCCTTGACATGCTCGGCTCCACGTAATGGCGAACCGAAAAGCAAGGTTATTAAAGAAATAACACATTCAATAAGTATGCCATTGTCAGGCAAGTCTGCTATTCATCCACACGTCTTTGCGTCGTAGTACCAGGTACCTGACATCCGGAAACTCGTGTGAGCTGTTTCAGGTCATGCCTTTAATGAAAGTTGTACTTCAGAACAATTTTCAACAAGAGCACTGCTCTCAAAGGCATCAACGGTTAGTCAAACGATTCACGCAATTGACTGCATTTCGAGTGCCATTCGATTCGTGTAACACGATTTTCATGAGTTTCGAGTGTTTAAACATCATGTTGACAGCACCATCTTGGACCCTCTAGGTGTCATTCTCGCTTATGGTCAAACGAGCAACGGCAAGACTTTTACCATAAAGGAAGGCGTCATCCCCCTCTTCATCAAACAGGTCTTCGGCCACATCGAGAAAGATAACAAATCAACATAATAGCCTCACGCAATCCTGGGCTAAACTGCATACTTCATGTAACCAGTTTAGCATTTTAGCTCAAAACTTCGTGAGAATTTGTTACCACTTTCTCGATGTGATCTAACACCTGTTTGATGGAGAGCGGTATGACATTTTCTTTCATGGTACAGGTTTTGCCGCTGCTCGTTTGACCATAAGCGAGAATGGCACCTCGAGAGTCCAAGATGATGCTGTCAACATGATGTATAAACACTCGACACTCATGAAAATCGTGTGACACGAATCGAATGGCACTCGAAATGCAACGCATTGCGTGAATCGTTTGACTAACCGCTGATGCCTTTGAAAGCAGTTGTAACAATGGCGCGCGAGCACTCTTGTTGAAAACGTGTTATGAAGTACAAATTTCATTGAAGGCGTGATCTAAAACAGATCACACGGGTTTTCGGATGTCAGGTGCCTGGTACTACGATGCAAAGTGGGTGGACGAATAGCAGACTTGCCTGGCAAGGGCATCCTTAAAAAAACGCAGCTCTTAAGAAACGTACCAAATGTGTATTATTCAATAACCTTGCTTTTCGGTTCGTCATTGACGTGGAGCCGAACATTGTTGTGACATGTCTGTCACATGTTTGTCACATGTCACCAGTAACACGCCCTTGGCATGTCACTCAGCACTCTCACTCGCCTCGTTGTCCTCACGCTCTAACAACTCAGCACTTTCACTCAATCCGTTTGCCCTCACGCTCAAACAGCGACAAAAATGGCGATAGTGATGATGATGATGCCACGCCTTGGCTCCATGTGATCCACCTCCCACCTACACGGGCACCAACCGCACCACTAGCACTCCCACACTAACCTCGTTGCCCTGGCGCTCAAACAACGACGATGATGGCGATGGTGATGGTGATGATGCCGCGACTTGGCCTTGTGCCATCCACCCTGCACCTGCACGGCCACCAGCAACAGCAGCAGCAGCACCAGCGCCGCCACCACCACTCCCCACGGCAGAAGCAGAAGCGAGAGGAACTCTGGAGTCCCGGGGGAAATCAGAGGAGGCGAAGGGAGGGCCGCCTGTGAACCGTTCTGGGTGCTGGGAGGAGCGCATGCGGGATAACCAGGGGGCGGCAGTCGTAGCAGAGAGGGGAGGCGGGGCGGTGGGATCAGCAGCGGGTGCAGCAGAACCGGCAGTGCGTAGGCTTGATGAATTTTCCTCCCGCTGCCAGTTCACCGCACCCACGCCGCTGCCACCAGTAGCAGCAGCACCACCACTGACGTTGCCACCACCACCGACAGCAGAAGAGGCAGCAGCAGCACCATTACCAGCAGCACCAGCAGAAGCACCACTCAATCCTGCCGCTCCCTCTGATCCCCATCCCCTCCCTCCCGCCTCACCTCCTCCTCCCCACCTCCGCTCCCCACGCGCACTCTCTCCCCCGCGCCCTACACCATAGCTTCCCCCACCACCACCAACCCCACCATCAGGAGGCATACGAGACTGCCCGTAACTGCCCTGGTGACGTGACAAGGGATTTTCTGATCCCTGCTGGTGGCCCAAGGGGTGTGCTTGGAGGTGCGGTGGCACATGGTGTGGGGGAGGTACTTGGCGGGGGCCCAAGGGGTGTGTTTGGGGGATGCGAGGTGGTGGTGGTGGAGGGTGATTGCCCTGGCGAGGCTGCGGCAGCGGGTGCATGCGGGAGGATCTTGGAGAGGGGATTTGAGAAGGCGAAGGGAGAGGAGAGCTTGCTGCACCAGGCCCCCCCCCATAGATCGTTGCAGCACCAGAGGACGGTGGGTGATTAGTCTGGCGAGGCTGCGGCAGCGGGTGCATGCGGGAGGGTCTTGGAGAGGGGATTTGAGACGGCGAAGGGAGAGGCGAGGGACGCATGGCGCGGTGGTGACGGGGTTGGGGGAAGGAGGGGTCTGAGGCAGCAAAAGGAGGAGGAGGAGGGGGAAGGGGGCGGGGAGGGCGAGGGGAAGGAGCAGGGCCGAACTCCCGCTCCCTCATTCCCCTCATCCATTCGTTATAGTCACCCTCTTCATGCATCCCTCTGCCCATGGGCCTGCCCTCCCACATTCTTACCCTTCGCCCGTCCTCCTGCTGCTCCAGGTGGGAAGGAGGAAAACTCTCCTGATACAGGCCGGAAAGCAGAAAGGTCTCCTCATACAGGCCCGAGGAGGGGAAAATCTCCTGATGCTGCATGCGGGGAGGGGGAAATGGCTCCTGCTGCATGCGGGGAGGGGGGAAACCCTCGTGCCACCATGATCTAGTGGCAGGATGTGCGTGCTCCCAGGCCTCCCACTCCATTTCCTGCCCCGAGTTTGAACCAGCAAACCCCCCGGACGCAGGATGGTGGTGCATGGGGTGGGGCAAATGCGGCCGCTGCTGCTGCTGCTGCTGCTGCTGCTGGTGATGGCGCTGGTGTTGTGGGACGGAATGATTGTGGGAAGAGCCAGGAAAGAGTGGATGGGCGAAGGCAGGAGGAGGAGCGGGGGAGCGGGAAGAGGAAGGGGGAGCACCCGAGTGTGCAGCAGCTGCTGCGGCAGCAAGGTAGGGGCAGCCAGAGGCATGTGCATGGGCCGGCGGGTTGGGGGGACGGGAGGAAGGAGAGGGACGGGAAGGGTCTGAGGGATAAGGAGAAAAGGAAGGTTCAGAAGGATCAGGAGGATAGGAAACTCCTCCCCTTGCTCCTCCTCCTCCACCCCTTCTCTCCACGCCCACGCCTGCACTTGTCACATCTCTCCCTTCTCTTCCTTCTCTGCCTCCTACTCCTCCTCGTTCTCCCTCCCCTTCTTCTGTGTGCCACCCAAAGTGACGACCTGTGATAGGAGGAGGGGCGAAAGGGTAATGGTTGCTGGCTGTTGGCGCACTGCGATGGCAGGTGTTACATCAAGTTGACTTCTGAGTCGACTCAAAAGTCAAAAGGGGAACGGGTCATGATTAACAGCGAGTTGTTATGGAATGTGTCGCATCCCATTGCATGGCATGGCATGGCATGGCATGGCATGGCATGGCATGGCATGGCATGGCATGGCATGGAACCGCATGGAATGGCATGGCACGGCATGGCATGGCATGGCATTCCCACTCACCCTCGTCATGCAGACCAGCCATTGTGGTCATGGCATGTTCTAGCTGGTGGTGGTTGTAGCGATGGGGATCATACCGCGACCTGCCACACACAACAACACATGCACACACGCACACACAACACAGGCAGGCAGCACAGACAGATAGAAGAGGCAGGAAAGGTAATGAGGCCATGGCATGTTCTAGCTGGTGGTGGTCGTAGCGACGGGGATCATACCGCGACCTGCCACACACAACAACGCACGCACACACGCACACACAACACAGGCAGGCAGCACAGACAGATAGAAGAGGCAGGAAAGGTAATGAGTCCGTGGCATGTTCTAGCTGGTGGTGGTCGTAGCGATGGGGATCATACCGCGACCTGCCACACACAATTCAGACAGACAGCACGGGAAGGCAGGACCGGAAGGCAGGAGAGGCAGGTAGGAAAGCAGCAACAGCATGTGAGGGAGCAGAGTCTAGAGTGAGAGGGGGTCACTTTTGAGAATTCTCAAAACAGAATGCGAGGGTGCAGAGTTCAAAGTGAGAATGGGCAGGGCAGGGGTCCTCGCAAGACCAATCAGGAGAAAGAGCAGCGAGGGCAGGGCATGCAACGGCAAGACTTGAGCGAATTGAGAATGTGATATCAGCGGCGCAAAGCAGCATGGGTGAATTGCGTTGGGTGGTTACCCGAGAGGCACGGACGGGAGCGAGGGGCTGTAGGAGTCCATGTATGCAGCATGAGAGGCGCGCTCGCCAGGGTGGTACATCTGTAGGGGAGGGCGCGGAGAGGGGAAGGGTGAAGGAGGAAGGGAGTGAATAATTGATGAGCGGACGAGAGCGAGGGGCTGTATGAGTCTGTGTGTGCAGCATGAGAGGCGCGCTCGCCAGGGTGGTACATCTGCAGGGGAGGGCGCGGAGGGGGGGGGGGGGGGGGGCGCAGGGGGACGACGCGGAGAGGGGACGGCGGGGGAAAGAGGCGCGATAGGCGTGTGTGTATGCACCACAAGTGGCGTGCTCGCCAGGGTGGTACATCTGTAGGGGAGCGTGGAGTGGGGAAGGGGGAGGAAGGGAGTGAATAATTGATGAATGAGAGGAGAGGTGCGCTCTCCAGGGTGGTACATCTGTAGGGGGGCGTGGAGTGGGGAAGGAGGAGGAAGGGAGTGAATAATTGATGAATGAGAGGAGAGGTGCGCTCTCCAGGGTGGTACATCTGTAGGGGGGCGTGGAGTGGGGAAGGAGGAGGAAGGGAGTGAATAATTGATGAATGAGAGGAGAGGTGCGCTCTCCAGGGTGGTACATCTGTAGGGGGGCGTGGAGTGGGGAAGGAGGAGGAAGGGAGTGAATAATTGATGAATGAGAGGAGAGGTGCGCTCTCCAGGGTGGTACATCTGTAGGGGGGCGTGGAGTGGGGAAGGAGGAGGAAGGGAGTGAATAATTGATGAATGAGAGGAGAGGTGCGCTCTCCAGGGTGGTACATCTGTAGGGGGCGTGGAGTGGGGAAGGGGGAGGAAGGGAGTGAATAATTGATGAATGAGAGGAGAGGTGCGCTCTCCAGGGTGGTACATCTGTAGGGGGGCGTGGAGTGGGGAAGGAGGAGGAAGGGAGTGAATAATTGATGAATGAGAGGAGAGGTGCGCTCTCCAGGGTGGTACATCTGTAGGGGGGCGTGGAGTGGGGAAGGAGGAGGAAGGGAGTGAATAATTGATGAATGAGAGGAGAGGTGCGCTCTCCAGGGTGGTACATCTGTAGGGGGGCGTGGAGTGGGGAAGGAGGAGGAAGGGAGTGAATAATTGATGAATGAGAGGAGAGGTGCGCTCTCCAGGGTGGTACATCTGTAGGGGGGCGTGGAGTGGGGAAGGAGGAGGAAGGGAGTGAATAATTGATGAATGAGAGGAGAGGTGCGCTCTCCAGGGTGGTACATCTGTAGGGGGGCGTGGAGTGGGGAAGGAGGAGGAAGGGAGTGAATAATTGATGAATGAGAGGAGAGGTGCGCTCTCCAGGGTGGTACATCTGTAGGGGGGCGTGGAGTGGGGAAGGAGGAGGAAGGGAGTGAATAATTGATGAATGAGAGGAGAGGTGCGCTCTCCAGGGTGGTACATCTGTAGGGGGGCGTGGAGTGGGGAAGGAGGAGGAAGGGAGTGAATAATTGATGAATGAGAGGAGAGGTGCGCTCTCCAGGGTGGTACATCTGTAGGGGGGCGTGGAGTGGGGAAGGAGGAGGAAGGGAGTGAATAATTGATGAATGAGAGGAGAGGTGCGCTCTCCAGGGTGGTACATCTGTAGGGGGGCGTGGAGTGGGGAAGGAGGAGGAAGGGAGTGAATAATTGATGAATGAGAGGAGAGGTGCGCTCTCCAGGGTGGTACATCTGTAGGGGGGCGTGGAGTGGGGAAGGAGGAGGAAGGGAGTGAATAATTGATGAATGAGAGGAGAGGTGCGCTCTCCAGGGTGGTACATCTGTAGGGGGGCGTGGAGTGGGGAAGGAGGAGGAAGGGAGTGAATAATTGATGAATGAGAGGAGAGGTGCGCTCTCCAGGGTCGTACATCTGTAGGGGGGCGTGGAGTGGGGAAGGGGGAGGAAGGGAGTGAATAATTGATGAATGAGAGGAGAGGTGCGCTCTCCAGGGTGGTACATCTGTAGGGGGGCGTGGAGTGGGGAAGGAGGAGGAAGGGAGTGAATAATTGATGAATGAGAGGAGAGGTGCGCTCTCCAGGGTGGTACATCTGTAGGGGGGCGTGGAGTGGGGAAGGAGGAGGAAGGGAGTGAATAATTGATGAATGAGAGGAGAGGTGCGCTCTCCAGGGTGGTACATCTGTAGGGGGGCGTGGAGTGGGGAAGGAGGAGGAAGGGAGTGAATAATTGATGAATGAGAGGAGAGGTGCGCTCTCCAGGGTGGTACATCTGTAGGGGGGCGTGGAGTGGGGAAGGAGGAGGAAGGGAGTGAATAATTGATGAATGAGAGGAGAGGTGCGCTCTCCAGGGTGGTACATCTGTAGGGGGGCGTGGAGTGGGGAAGGAGGAGGAAGGGAGTGAATAATTGATGAATGAGAGGAGAGGTGCGCTCTCCAGGGTGGTACATCTGTAGGGGGGCGTGAAGTGGGGAAGGAGGAGGAAGGGAGTGAATAATTGATGAATGAGAGGAGAGGTGCGCTCTCCAGGGTGGTACATCTGTAGGGGGGCGTGGAGTGGGGAAGGAGGAGGAAGGGAGTGAATAATTGATGAATGAGAGGAGAGGTGCGCTCTCCAGGGTGGTACATCTGTAGGGGGGCGTGAAGTGGGGAAGGAGGAGGAAGGGAGTGAATAATTGATGAATGAGAGGAGAGGTGCGCTCTCCAGGGTCGTACATCTGTAGGGGGGCGTGGAGTGGGGAAGGAGGAGGAAGGGAGTGAATAATTGATGAATGAGAGGAGAGGTGCGCTCTCCAGGGTCGTACATCTGTAGGGGGGCGTGGAGTGGGGAAGGGGGAGGAAGGGAGTGAATAAGTGATGAATGAGAGGAGAGGTGCGCTCTCCAGGGTCGTACATCTGTAGGGGAGTGTGGAGTGGGGAAGGAGGAGGAAGGGAGTGAATAATTGATGAATGAGAGGAGAGGTGCGCTCGCCAGGGTGGTACATCTGTAGGGGAGCGTGGAGTGGGGAAGGAGGAGGAAGGGAGTGAATAATTGATGAATGAGAGAAGAGGTGCGCTCTCCAGGGTCGTACATCTGTAGGGGAGCGTGGAGTGGGGAAGGAGGAGGAAGGGAGTGAATAATTGATGAATGAGAGGAGAGGTGCGCTCGCCAGGGTGGTACATCTGTAGGGGAGCGTGGAGTGGGGAAGGAGGAGGAAGGGAGTGAATAATTGATGAATGAGAGGAGAGGTGCGCTCTCCAGGGTCGTACATCTGTAGGGGAGCGTGGAGTGGGGAAGGAGGAGGAAGGGAGTGAATAATTGATGAATGAGAGGAGAGGTGCGCTCGCCAGGGTGGTACATCTGTAGGGGAGCGTGGAGTGGGGAAGGAGGAGGAAGGGAGTGAATAATTGATGAATGAGAGGAGAGGTGCGCTCGCCAGGGTGGTACATCTGTAGGGGAGCGTGGAGTGGGGGAGGGCAGGGCGCGGGGAGGGGAAGGGGAGGGCACAGGGAGGGCGCGGAGGAGGGGAAGGGAAGGAGGAAGGGAATGGATGAGTTCAGTTCAACCTTTGGTTCCAGGCGCCTTGGTTCCCTTATGGCAAGGCGCCTTGGTTTAAGGCGCTTTGGTTCCAGGCGCCTTGGTTCCCTTATGGCAAGGCGCCTTGGTCTTAGGCGCTTTGGTTCCAGGCGCCTTGGTTTAGGGCGCCTCAACCCCCCTTGCCATATTTGACGGTGGCCAACTCTCTCGGCCCTCATCAATTAATTATTGCTTCCCCAGGTAGCTCGCCCCAACCATATTGGGTAATTAACACAGTTGGCCAACCAATAATGATTGGAGCGCAGCTCCTGGTTACCCCATTCTCCATGCCCCATCCCCCATTCCCCATTCCCCTGCCCCATGCCCCATCCCCCATTCCCCATTCCCCTGCCCCATGCCCCATCCCCCATTCCCCATTCCCCTGCCCCATGCCCCACCCCCCATTCTCCATGCCCCGTCCCCCATCCCACATGCCCCATCCCCCATGCCCCACGCACATCATGATGAATCCATGGCCGAGTCATCAGCCCGCCCTCCAATGCCTTTTGAGTCGACTCAAAAGTCAAGACCCATCCCCCATCCCCCATGCCCCATCCCCATGCCCCATCTCCCATCCCCCATCCCCCACGCACATCATGATGAATCCATGGTCGAGTCATCATCAGCCCACCCTCCAATGCCTTTTGAGTCGACTCAAAACCCATCTCCCATCTCCCATCCCCCATCCCCCACGCACATCATGATGAATCCATGGTCGAGTCATCATCAGCCCACCCTCCAATGCCTTTTGAGTCGACTCAAAACCCATCTCCCATCTCCCATCCCCCATCCCCCACGCACATCATGATGAATCCATGGTCGAGTCATCATCAGCCCACCCTCCAATGCCTTTTGAGTCGACTCAAAACCCATCTCCCATCTCCCATCCCCCATCCCCCACGCACATCATGATGAATCCATGGTCGAGTCATCATCAGCCCACCCTCCAATGCCTTTTGAGTCGACTCAAAACCCATCTCCCATCTCCCATCCCCCATCCCCCACGCACATCATGATGAATCCATGGTCGAGTCATCATCAGCCCACCCTCCAATGCCTTTTGAGTCGACTCAAAACCCATCTCCCATCTCCCATCCCCCATCCCCCACGCACATCATGATGAATCCATGGTCGAGTCATCATCAGCCCACCCTCCAATGCCTTTTGAGTCGACTCAAAACCCATCTCCCATCTCCCATCCCCCATCCCCCACGCACATCATGATGAATCCATGGTCGAGTCATCATCAGCCCACCCTCCAATGCCTTTTGAGTCGACTCAAAACCCATCTCCCATCTCCCATCCCCCATCCCCCACGCACATCATGATGAATCCATGGTCGAGTCATCATCAGCCCACCCTCCAATGCCTTTTGAGTCGACTCAAAACCCATCTCCCATCTCCCATCCCCCATCCCCCACGCACATCATGATGAATCCATGGTCGAGTCATCATCAGCCCACCCTCCAATGCCTTTTGAGTCGACTCAAAACCCATCTCCCATCTCCCATCCCCCATCCCCCACGCACATCATGATGAATCCATGGTCGAGTCATCATCAGCCCACCCTCCAATGCCTTTTGAGTCGACTCAAAACCCATCTCCCATCTCCCATCCCCCATCCCCCACGCACATCATGATGAATCCATGGTCGAGTCATCATCAGCCCACCCTCCAATGCCTTTTGAGTCGACTCAAAACCCATCTCCCATCTCCCATCCCCCATCCCCCACGCACATCATGATGAATCCATGGTCGAGTCATCATCAGCCCACCCTCCAATGCCTTTTGAGTCGACTCAAAACCCATCTCCCATCTCCCATCCCCCATCCCCCACGCACATCATGATGAATCCATGGTCGAGTCATCATCAGCCCACCCTCCAATGCCTTTTGAGTCGACTCAAAACCCATCTCCCATCTCCCATCCCCCATCCCCCACGCACATCATGATGAATCCATGGTCGAGTCATCATCAGCCCACCCTCCAATGCCTTTTGAGTCGACTCAAAACCCATCTCCCATCTCCCATCCCCCATCCCCCACGCACATCATGATGAATCCATGGTCGAGTCATCATCAGCCCACCCTCCAATGCCTTTTGAGTCGACTCAAAACCCATCTCCCATCTCCCATCCCCCATCCCCCACGCACATCATGATGAATCCATGGTCGAGTCATCATCAGCCCACCCTCCAATGCCTTTTGAGTCGACTCAAAACCCATCTCCCATCTCCCATCCCCCATCCCCCACGCACATCATGATGAATCCATGGTCGAGTCATCATCAGCCCACCCTCCAATGCCTTTTGAGTCGACTCAAAACCCATCTCCCATCTCCCATCCCCCATCCCCCACGCACATCATGATGAATCCATGGTCGAGTCATCATCAGCCCACCCTCCAATGCCTTTTGAGTCGACTCAAAACCCATCTCCCATCTCCCATCCCCCATCCCCCACGCACATCATGATGAATCCATGGTCGAGTCATCATCAGCCCACCCTCCAATGCCTTTTGAGTCGACTCAAAACCCATCTCCCATCTCCCATCCCCCATCCCCCACGCACATCATGATGAATCCATGGTCGAGTCATCATCAGCCCACCCTCCAATGCCTTTTGAGTCGACTCAAAACCCATCTCCCATCTCCCATCCCCCATCCCCCACGCACATCATGATGAATCCATGGTCGAGTCATCATCAGCCCACCCTCCAATGCCTTTTGAGTCGACTCAAAACCCATCTCCCATCTCCCATCCCCCATCCCCCACGCACATCATGATGAATCCATGGTCGAGTCATCATCAGCCCACCCTCCAATGCCTTTTGAGTCGACTCAAAACCCATCTCCCATCTCCCATCCCCCATCCCCCACGCACATCATGATGAATCCATGGTCGAGTCATCATCAGCCCACCCTCCAATGCCTTTTGAGTCGACTCAAAACCCATCTCCCATCTCCCATCCCCCATCCCCCACGCACATCATGATGAATCCATGGTCGAGTCATCATCAGCCCACCCTCCAATGCCTTTTGAGTCGACTCAAAACCCATCTCCCATCTCCCATCCCCCATCCCCCACGCACATCATGATGAATCCATGGTCGAGTCATCATCAGCCCACCCTCCAATGCCTTTTGAGTCGACTCAAAACCCATCTCCCATCTCCCATCCCCCATCCCCCACGCACATCATGATGAATCCATGGTCGAGTCATCATCAGCCCACCCTCCAATGCCTTTTGAGTCGACTCAAAACCCATCTCCCATCTCCCATCCCCCATCCCCCACGCACATCATGATGAATCCATGGTCGAGTCATCATCAGCCCACCCTCCAATGCCTTTTGAGTCGACTCAAAACCCATCTCCCATCTCCCATCCCCCATCCCCCACGCACATCATGATGAATCCATGGTCGAGTCATCATCAGCCCACCCTCCAATGCCTTTTGAGTCGACTCAAAACCCATCTCCCATCTCCCATCCCCCATCCCCCACGCACATCATGATGAATCCATGGTCGAGTCATCATCAGCCCACCCTCCAATGCCTTTTGAGTCGACTCAAAACCCATCTCCCATCTCCCATCCCCCATCCCCCACGCACATCATGATGAATCCATGGTCGAGTCATCATCAGCCCACCCTCCAATGCCTTTTGAGTCGACTCAAAACCCATCTCCCATCTCCCATCCCCCATCCCCCACGCACATCATGATGAATCCATGGTCGAGTCATCATCAGCCCACCCTCCAATGCCTTTTGAGTCGACTCAAAACCCATCTCCCATCTCCCATCCCCCATCCCCCACGCACATCATGATGAATCCATGGTCGAGTCATCATCAGCCCACCCTCCAATGCCTTTTGAGTCGACTCAAAACCCATCTCCCATCTCCCATCCCCCATCCCCCACGCACATCATGATGAATCCATGGTCGAGTCATCATCAGCCCACCCTCCAATGCCTTTTGAGTCGACTCAAAACCCATCTCCCATCCCCCATCCCCCATCCCCCACGCACGTCATGATGAATCCATGGCCGAGTCATCAGCCCGCCCTCCAAAGCCTCCTCCATAGCATTCGCTGATACAGCATACTCCTCCTCTATAGCATGCTCCGATATAGCATATTCCTCCTCTATAGCACGCTCCGATATAGCATACTCCTCCTCTATAGCATGCTCCGATATAGCATAGTCATCCTCTGTGTACTCTTCCCCAGACTCCCCCCACCCCCGCCACCACTGCACCTCTCTCCCCCTCTCCTCCCCAGCCTGCACCCACCCCGCGCCTCCTCCCTCCCCTACTTCCCCCCACCCCACCCCTGCTTCCCTCCACGCCGCCCCTTCTCCCCCCCACTCCAAGCCTGCCCCTCCCGTCCACTCCCTCCCAACTGCACCAGTAAACCCTCCCCCGAAAGTAGCCTGGAAGTCGCGAGCAGCAGCGGCAGCAGCAGCAAGATCGGAGAAGGAGGCGGGGAGGGGGGGTGGAGAGGGGGCGGAGGCGGAAGGGGGGAAGGGGAGGAGCCAGTGGCCGTGCTCCTCGCTGCGGCAGTTGGGGCACTGCATACGGCGCTTGGCGTTGAATGCGGAGCCGATGCAGTCTGGGGGGCGGACGAAGGGGAAGGGAGGAAAAAATAGGGGAAAAAAGAGGAAGAAGATGGGATGGGAGACTGTGGCAGTTGGGGCACTGCATACGGCGCTTGGCGTTGAAGGCGGAACCAATGCAGTCTGGGGAGGGAAGGTGGAGGGGAATCGGATGGGAAGGAGGGGAAGGACGGATGAGGAGCAGAGGGGCGAGGGGAGGAGCCAGTGGCCGGGCTCCTCGCTGCGGCAGTTGGGGCACTGCATACGACGCTTGGCGTTGAACGCAGAACCGATGCAGTCTGTGTGGGGAGAGGAGGGAGAAACAACGGAAAAAATGCGCGAGTAGAGGTGAGAGTGGGGCTCCTCGCTGCGGCAGTTGGGGCACTGCATACGGCGCTTGGCGTTGAAGGCGGAGCCAATGCAGTCTGGGGGGGGGGGGGGGGGGGGGGGGGGTGGGGGGGGAGGGAAATGGAGAAAAAGGGAGGGAGAGGGGGAAAGCAGCAGTTGGGACACTGCATGCGGCGCTTTGCGTTGAAAGCACAGCCAATGCAGTCTGGGACGGGAAGGGAGGAGAGAAGGGGAGCAGAGGGTGGGGTGAGGGGACGGAGAGACGGTGAGCAGAGAAACAGGGAGCAATGGGGAGAAGAGGGGAGAAAGGAGGGGAACGAAGGGGAAAAAGAAGGGGAGCAGTAGGGGGGCAGTTTAGGCGCTGCATGCAGCGCTTAATGTTTGAACGCGGAGACAAAACGGGGGGACTTCAAGCGGAGCAGAGGGGGAGAAAAGGCAGGGGAGAAGAGTCGAGTCGACAGAAAGCTTCGATCAGCTTACCTAAATGGAAGCCGTGGCCGCATTTCAGACGCGCTGTTGACCGTTCGATGGAGCACACATCAACGGCGTCAAGGCAAATGGAGCACACCTCCGCTTCACTCGAAGATTCCCCCTTCTGCTTCCCCCCCGCCTTCCCCTTTCCCTCCGCCTCCCCCTTCCCCTCCCCCGTCCCCTTCACCTTTCCCTTCCCCTTCCCCTTCAACGTCCCCCTACTTCCATTCCGGGCTTCATTCGCCGTCGCGCCTCCCTCTTCTCCGTCTTCTTCCTCCGCTCCCTCCGCTCTCTCCGCTCCCTCGTCCGCTCCCTCCTCCGCTTCCCCTTCGCTCTCCTCCTCGCTATCCTCCCCCATCTCTTCGGCTGCCCGTTTCCCTGCCCTACGGTCCACGACGGCTTCTTCTTTCCCTATCCGGCTGCCCAGCACCGCACGTCCCGGATTCGAGCGGCCACGATTCAACGACGCAGAGATCGGGCCGTCCATAAATGCGACGCCGGAGATGCCGACAGTGGCGGCGGGAGGTGCGGCGGAGACGGTGGAGCCGGTTGCGAGACCGGAGGCCGGCTCGTCCGTTGGTCGCGCTACAGACAGGCGACGCGATGAGTTCGGGGATTCCATGGCCTAAATAGACTCCGTGTCGCGCGAGTAATGACCATGGCCAAACAGCTAACCCTAGTCAGTGGACCGTTACAATACAAACCCTCATGACCATTGGCCTACCTTGAGTTGCTCATGAAAAGTCACAGGACCCTGAATTTGGAATTTCTCAATGTCTGTTTAGCTCATAACTGGATGTTGGTTCGTTGCATTTGCTGTGTGCAGTGCATACGCTTTACAGTATATACACACGTAACTTACACTGCGAGTTCAGACATCTCAGGACACACTATTACCTTAATGGACAATTTCACATATTCCGTTTTCTACTTTGGAGCACACGAGCTTTGCTAGATGAATAATTAATTCTTCCTTATAATTAAATTTTGCTTTCATAATGGCTCTTCTCGTTATTTATTGTATGAATTAATGTTAATGTGAAGGTTTTGGTAGCAGATGTGATTCTTTGTTTACAGGTAAATTCCAAGATTAAGCTACACTTCGTATTTGTCCCACGATTGCTCAAATAAGTTGGTGGGTATCAATAGAACGAGTACACGATCTGCAGTGTGTCCAATAAAATCATGGTGTTGCATCAATTCTCGATCGGCTTCAATTACGGAATGCCGTCCGATACTGGAAGCCTGTCACATTTATCAGCGGCTAGATCAGTTCCTCATGAACCATCCCACCCAGCACACCGCATGTGCTCAATCCATCGACTAGGGGCGTCTCCAGAGCCTCGGGCTTGTGCAGCAAGGGGATCGCGACGAGCACCCATAAACTCTCCCTCACTTTCTCAATCACAAACAGTTCCGCACATCTGTTTCCACTTCTTCCATTGGAGTTTTTGTATCAGTTATCAGAAGGTTCAATCCACCACACTTCATCAGCACCAGCATTATCAGTGAAGGCCTTCCATCTCGCTACGTGATTCGCCTCTAGACAGCCATGTCAGGACGCGGAAAGGGAGGCAAGGGCCTTGGAAAAGGAGGCGCGAAGCGTCACAGGAAGGTTCTTCGCGATAACATCCAGGGCATCACCAAGCCGGCTATCAGGCGTCTCGCTCGCCGCGGCGGTGTCAAGCGTATCAGCGGTCTCATTTATGAAGAGACACGCGGCGTGCTGAAGGTGTTTCTCGAGAATGTCATTCGTGACGCTGTGACTTACACCGAGCACGCGCGGAGAAAGACGGTTACCGCCATGGATGTTGTTTACGCCCTGAAGCGCCAGGGTAGGACGCTCTACGGATTTGGCGGTTAGACTGAATGCAAAATAGCAACTTAGCTCTTCACAATGTGTTCCTTAGTTTGTAACTATGATAATTAAACATTTTCTGACACTATCCAATTTCTTGTACATGTACCGGAAGGCCTAGATATCTAGTCTAACCCTTTTGTCGTTGCCCTGTGCTCGTTTAATTGAGCTTGGTCCTGGCGTGTACCGCAGGCTCTAGCTATCTATCCCTGTTGCCCAGTGCTTGTTTAGTTGAGCTAGCTCCACTGGTTGTGTCAGCAGCACTCCGCAAGGTCATGAAGGTTACAGGCCGGAACCTGTAGTCCTACAATGCTGTGCTTTGCATCTGCTCTCCAATAAACTGCCTCTTGAGAAGAGCAACTGCAGATCTGAAATCATAAAATGTCAACAGCCCTTAGCAGGTGGCAGACTGCCTTGTTTTGACAAACTCCATGGAGTGACACACATGATGACCTCGTGGCAGATGCCAACTGCCAGCAGTTGAGTATCTCACAGTGCTATTTTAGATCACAAGTTGTGGGGACATTTGTCACATAGTGGAGCAAGTGCAACAGTCAGGGTTACCAGTACCTCATTCCCTTCTGTATTATGCAAAAAGAGGTACCAGTACCTTCAGAGGAACTTGATTCTCCATCCTTAGCATTGAAGATTCACTTCAGACCTACATACCAGCAGAGCAGAGCTCACAGTTGTCGTTCAGGTCCCTCCCCGCCTGCTCCTCTAGGGTGTATGTGTCTTGGGAGTCTTCAAGAATCAACTCTGAGCGAAGAGATAAACCCCATTCAAGAGCCATTATATGCATCACCGGAAGTTCAGATTCACTTTAAGCGAGGTAGCGGGTAGAGCTTGCGGGCTTTGCGGTCGCGCTCCAGGAGGAACTCCCTCTCTATGAGGCTCCATGTAGGGTACGGTACATGTGTCTTGGAGACTTCTGGAGTTGCTCTTGGGCGTAACATTAACCCCCATCCAAAAAGCCACTGTAGGCATCACGTAGAAGATAGGCATCAAGCGTGGTCGCGGTACAGCTTGCGGTTGCGCTCCAGGAACTCCCTCTCTATCAGGCTCTCTATGCGCTTCTTGATTACACACCACCCAAGAACCACTATATAAGCGTCATAGTCTCATAGAAGATTCGTTTAGGCGAGGTAGCGGTAGAGCTTGCGGTCGTTGCGGTCGCGCTCCAGGAACTCCCTCTCTATCAGGCTCTCTATGCGCTTCTTGATTACACACCACCCAAGAACCACTATATAAGCGTCATAGTCTCATAGAAGATTCGTTTAGGCGAGGTAGCGGTAGAGCTTGCGGTCGTTGCGGTCGCGCTCCAGAAACTCCCTCTCTATCAGGCTCTCTATGCGCTTCTTGATGACTGCCGGGTTGGGCAGGAATCGCGCTTGCAGCTGCTTTGTCACCTCGCTGCAGAGTGGACACACAGGGGAGGCACAGAAGAAGAACAGTGGTTGCACAGGGGAAGCACAGAAGAAGCACAGAAGCAGCCAAACACTGCTGTCCCCTTTACAAGCTCACCTGGCAAGATTGTTGTGGTCCAGCATGCGCCGTGACTTCATGATGCGCACTATGGCTGCCTGTATTTGCAGCTCTTAACTCCTCCAACAAGCAGCCCAGCACTGCCGTACCCTTTATAAGCTCACCTGACAAGGTTGTTGTGGTCCAGCATGCGTCGCGACTTCATGATGCGAACAATTGCCGCCTCGATCTGCGGCTTCCTGTCCTCCTCCACCTTCTGCCTCGTCTCCGCCTTCTCCGGCTCTGTCTCCTTCTGAGCGGAAATGGTCCCGATCTTCACCTGCAGGTTGACAAAAGGGAGGCAAAGGGAAACCGATTGAGGAAGAGAGGAACAGATTGAGGCAGAGGGAAAGGGAAGCACAGCAGAAGCCTCTATCTGCGGTGTCCTGTCCTCCTCCACCTTCTGCCTCGTCTCCGCCTTCTTCGGCTCCGTCTCCTTCTGCGCTGAAATGGTGCCAATTTTCACCTGCAGACCGATAGGTGTGCTCGGAAGGGTGTGCTCGGAAGGGTGTGCTCGGTCCCTTACCGAATATCCAGCTCCCTCTCCCCTCCACCCATCCTCCTGACTCACCTTGAAGAACTTGGAAGTAAACTTGTGGTTGAAGTGGAACGTATCATCATCCCCCACCTCCTTGCCCATCGGCTCCTTCCGCAGCACGTTCTTGCCTCGCACCAGCGACAGCGACTGCTGGTTGCACGCCTGCTCTCCCCTGCACACTAGCACCCCATCTCCGCCCTTTTCTCACCTTGAAGAACTTGGAAGTAAACTTGTGGTTGAAGTGGAACGTGTCATCATCCCCCACCTCCTTGCCCACCGGCTCCTTCCTCAGCACATTCTTCCCTCGCACCAATGACAGCGACTGCAGGTTGCGTCGCAGGTCTGCCGAGGGGATATCTGTAGCAGCTTCTATGTCTCGATAGGTGAGGGAGTCGTGCGTGTTGAAGAGCATTAAAATGCACATCTGAGGTGGGGGAAAGGGGGAGGGGGGGACGGGCGGGAGGTTAAGGGGAGAGGAGGGGAGGGAGAGCACGCTCCTGCCGTGCACCAGCGACAGCGACTGCAGGTTGCAGCGCAGATCGGCCTGGGGAATATCTGTAGCAGCTTCGATGTCTCGATAGGTGAGGGAGTCGTGCGTATTAAACAGCATGAGGATGCAAATCTGGTTGGGGGGAGGGGAAGGGGGGGGAGAAGGGGGGAGAAGGGGGGAGAAGGGGGGAGGAACGTTCTTGCCGCGCACCAGCGACAGCGACTGCAGGTTGCGCCTGAGGTCGGGGTTGGGGGGAGGGGAAGGGGGGGGAGAAGGGGGGAGAAGGGGGGAGGAACGTTCTTGCTGCGCACCAGCGACAGCGACTGCAGGTTGCAGTGCAGGTCAGCCGAGGAAATGTAAGTGGCGGCCTCGATGTCTCGGTAGGTGAGGGAGTCGTGTGCGTTGAAGAGCATGAGGATGCACATCTGAGAGGGGGGGGAGAGGGGGAAGACAGAGAGCGCAGATTGGGCCTCAGGCTAGCTGTTGGAATGTCAGTGGCTGCCTCGATGTCAGTGACAGCGACTGCAGGTTGCAGCGCAGATCGGCCTGGGGAATATCTGTAGCAGCTTCGATGTCTCGATAGGTGAGGGAGTCGTGCGTATTAAACAGCATGAGGATGCAAATCTGGTTGGGGGGAGGGGAAGGGGGGGGAGAAGGGGGGAGAAGGGGGGAGAAGGGGGGAGGAACGTTCTTGCCGCGCACCAGCGACAGCGACTGCAGGTTGCGCCTAAGGTCGGGGTTGGGGGGAGGGGAAGGGGGGGGAGAAGGGGGGAGAAGGGGGGAGGAACGTTCTTGCTGCGCACCAGCGACAGCGACTGCAGGTTGCAGTGCAGGTCAGCCGAGGAAATGTAAGTGGCGGCCTCGATGTCTCGGTAGGTGAGGGAGTCGTGTGCGTTGAAGAGCATGAGGATGCACATCTGAGAGGGGGGGGAGAGGGGGAAGACAGAGAGCGCAGATTGGGCCTCAGGCTAGCTGTTGGAATGTCAGTGGCTGCCTCGATGTCGCGGTAGGTGAGGGCGTCGTGCGTGTTGAAGAGCATGAGGATGCACATCTGAGAGGGGGGGGGGGGGAGGGATTGAGAAAGGGAGGGACAGCACGTTTTTGCCGCGCACCAGCTACAGCGACTGCAGGTACGACAGTGAGAAGCCGCCCACCGACCTGGTACGTGGACACTAGCAGCTCGTATTTCAATCTCCACGAATCAAACAAGGTCGGTACCGCGCCCACCTGACTGATTACCAAAAACCCCACCCACCCACCTGGTAGGTCGACACGGACAGCTCGTATTTCCGCGACTCAAACGTGGCCTTCACGTCCGCATGCCCCATGTTCACAATAAGTCATTGCAAACCAACCCGCCCGGTATGCCCCACCCACCTGGTACGTTGACACGGGCCCAACCCACCTGGTACGTTGACACGGGCCCAACCCACCTGGTAGGTGGACACCGACAGCTTGTATTTCCGTGACTCAAACGTGGCCTTCACGTCCGCATGCCCCATGTTCACAATAAGTCATTGCAAACCAACCCACCCGGTATGCCCCACCCACCTGGTACGTTGACACGGGCCCAACCCACCTGGTAGGTGGACACCGACAGCTCGTATTTCCGTGACTCAAACATGGCCTTCACGTCCGCATGCCCCATGTTCATCTGCCACGTCAGCCGCCGCCCGGTGTGCGTCGTCAGGTAGTGCCTTGTGAACTTCTCACAGATGGGCAGGATCTCCCCGGGGAGGTTGCATCTGGCACCGGCCTGGGTGGGCCAAGACCCTGTAGTTAACACCTGGACGGATAGAGTCGGCCCTTGGAATAATCCACCCGCTGCCGCCCCTCCTGCTGCCGCCGATGCTGATGATGACGAGCCGGCTCCCGAGCCTGCTGCCGTGCCGGACGGTCCGGCGAGGGCAAGATCTGGTTCGGTGCGGAGTGCTGCTACTGCTGCTCCCCCGCGTGCAGACCCTTCTCCTTCCTCCTCCCCACCCTCATCCCCTCCTTCCTCCCGTAAACCAGCAGCAGTGGCAGCAAGAGCAGCAGCAGCAGCAACCCCATTAGCCGGATCCTCCACCTCTCCCTCTCCGCCCCCCCTCTCCTCTACCACTCCCACACCTCCTCCCGTCGCCACCGCCGCCGCCGCAGCCTCAGCCTGTAACGCGCAGTGAAACGCGTGCATCGTATCCTGAGACGTCTTCATATCCAGGAACATGCCCTCGAGTTTCGACGTAAACTGGTACCCACACTCAGTCTTAAGCTTCACAATAAAGCTCCGTTCCGCATCATCCGAAACCGTCTTCCCGGACAGCAGGCGCTTAGCTAAGTGCTGCTTGTAATACTTCTCAAACACGTCCTTTTCCTGCAGGAACCGGAACAGAGTCATGACCTTATCGAGCACCGCCTCGGCCTCCTCCTCGCTCGCCCCCTTGAGCCCCTTGCGCAGCTTGTCGTCGATGAAGAGAGAGATGTACTCGGCAGCGCGCGCGTTGAGGTTGAGGAAGAACTCAAAGGCCGTGGAGAGGGCCGTGTGGAAGGCCTTGTCTGAGGCGAAGGAGGCGGAGATGATTCGGTCGTACTTGTCCTTCTCCTCTAGCAGCCTCTGTACGAACTCGACTGGGTCCTTGCACCTGCATGAGGGAGGGGGAGAAGAGTGAGGAGTAGTACAGGAAGGGGCGGATATGCGGCAGCGCGAGCGTTAAGGTTGAGGAAGAACTCAAAGGCGGTGGAGAGGGCCGTGTGGAAGGCTTTATCAGAGGCGAATGAGGCCGAGATGATTCGGTCATATTTATCCTTCTCCTCCAGGAGGCGCTGCACGAACTCGACCGGGTCCTTGCACCTGAAGGGGTGAAGAGGGATGGGAAGGAGTGGGAAGGAGTGGAGTGTTACCAAGGGAGTGTGATTATGCGATCGTACTTGTCTTTCTCCTCTAGCAGGTGCTGCACAAACTTGACCGGGTCCTTGCACCTGGTGTGTTGGGAGGGGAGAGGCGGGGAGGAGAAAGGAGGAGAGCGGAGGAGGAAGACGAACGAGGCGGCTATGATGCGATCGTACTTGTCCTTTTCCTCCAGCAGGCGCTGAACAAACTCAACGGGGTCCTTGCACCTGAAGGAGTGAAGAGGGAGGGGTGGGGAGGTGTGGAGCAGGGAGGGGCGGAATGAAGCAGAGATTATTCGATCGTACTTGTCCTTCTCCTCCAAGAGGCGCTGCACAAACTCCGTCCTTGCACCTGCATGAGGGGGGGGGGGGGGGGTTTTGAGGATGGGAAGAAATGGTTTGCAGCGAGGGCCCATGATAAAGGGATGACATTTATCTCACAGATTCCACACACACTCTATCTCGCACACCCTTCCACACACATTCTCTTTCTAACACTCACTAAAAAACGCTTTCTCACCCACCTGCATTCTCGCATGCGCACCTGTCAGGTCAGTCACAAGCTACCCACCCGTCTCCCTCAGATGCCCCGTCATCTCAACTCATCGCACATACACACATGGCAGGACACGTACAACCAACCCCACCCTCCCACTCACACACTCCTCGTAGGTGCGTTGATGATGCAATCACCACCACACATGTTGGGGTCAGTGACAAGCTGCCTGCCCATTTCCCTCAGGTGCCCCGACATCTCAACTCACAACACATCACCTCCCGCATTGTCTGCTACTCATCACATCACACTCCACCACACCTGTCCGGGTCAGTGACAAGCTGCCTGCCAGTCTCTCTCAGGTGCCCTGACATCACCTCCCGCATCGTCTGCACACACAAGCACACCCACTTACACCCACTTACACCCAGGATCGGTAACGAGCTGCCGGCCCGTCTCTCACAGGTGCCCCGACATCCCCTCCCGCATCGTCTGCACACACCCACTGCCCACCCCGCCCCACCCTCCCCACCACCACACCTGTCCGAGTCTGTGACAAGCTGCCGGCCCGTCTCTCTGAGGTGCCCCGACATCACCTCCCGCATCGTCTGCACACACAAGCACACCCACTTACACCCATTGCCAACACCCACCCTCACCCACTGCCATACCTGTCCGGGTCTGTGACCAGCTGCCTGCCCGTCTCCCTGAGGTGCCCCGACATCACCTCCCTCCTCCCACCCACACAACCACACCCACTCACACCCACCCCAACCCCTACCCTACCCTACCCTACCCCACCCCCCCCACCATCGTCATACCTGTCGGGATCAGTCACGAGCTGCCGGCCCGTCTCCCTCAGATGCCCCGACATCACCTCCCTCATCGTCTGCACACACAACCACACCCACTCACACCCACCCCAACCCCTACCCTACCCCCCACCGCCATACCTATCGGGGTCAGTCACAAGCTGCCTGCCCGTCTCTCTGAGGTGCCCCGACATCACCTCCCACATCGTCTGCGCACACAAGCACACCCACTTACACCCATTCACACCCAAACCCACCCCCCACCACCATACCTGTCCGGGTCAGTCACAAGCTGCCTGCCCGTCTCCCTCGGGTGCCCCGACATCACCTCCCGACATCACCTCCCGCATCCAGCACACAATCACACCCACTTACACCCACTCTCACCCACCCCCACGCCCCCCCCACCACCACACCTGTCCGGGTCAGTGACGAGCTCCCGGCCCGTCTCTCTCAGGTGCCCCGACATCACCTCCCGACATCACCTCCCGCATCCAGCACACAATCACACCCACTTACACCCACTCTCACCCACCCCCACGCCCCCCCCACCACCACACCTGTCAGGGTCAGTGACGAGCTCCCGGCCCGTCTCTCTGAGGTGCCCCGACATCACCTCAACACTTCACATTCGCACACAACCACACACACTTACACGGTTACAGCCATTGGCAACACCCACCCTCACCCACTGCCATACCTGTCAGGATCAGTCACCAGCTGCCTGCCCGTCTCTCTCAGGTGCCCCGACATCACCTCAGCACATCACATTCGCACACGGCCACTCAAGCACGGCCACAAACCCCCCTCACAACCCCCCACCGCCTTACCTGTCCGGATCAGTGACCAGCTGCCGGCCCGTCTCCCTCAAATGCCCCGACATCACCTCCCGCATCGTCTGCAGGCCACTTGGCACACGCTTCAGAAGGCGATACATGCGCGCAATGTCCTGATAGAGTGGGGAGGGGGCAGGGAGGACGGAAGGGAGCAATGGGGAATATTAGTTAGCTCACGGCGTCTCTCATCGTCTGCAGGCCACTCGGCACCCGCTTGAGCAGGCGGTACATGCGCGCAATGTCCTGAGAGGTGGGGTGGGGCCGGGCAGGGGGAAGGGTGGAGGGAAGCGGGGTTGAATGAAGGTTGGAAGGATGGTGGAATGCGTCACACAGCCCCCCCGGCACGCGCTTGAGCAGGCGATACATGCGTGCAATGTCCTGAGAGGTGGGGGGGGGGGAATGAGGAGGGGGAAGCAAGCAGGGGCAATGGGGACTGAAAGTCGGCTCACTGCCCCCATCACACCCCCCTTCCCGCATCGTCTGCAGCCCCCCCGGCACGCGCTTGAGCAGGCGATACATGCGGGCAATGTCCTGGTAAGGGGGGTGGAAAGGAATGGAAGGGGAGATACGGCTGTTGGCTCAGGTGCCCCCACATCACCTCCCCCATCACCTGTCTGCAGCCCCCCCGGCACGCGCTTGAGCAGACGGGCGGTACATGCGCGCAATGTCCTGGTAAGGGGGGTGGAAAGGAATGGAAGGGGAGATACGGCTGTTAGCTCAGGTGCCCCCACATCACCTCCCCCATCACCTGTCTGCAGCCCCCCCCACACCCGCTTCAGCAGGCGGTACATGCGCGCAATGTCCTGGTAAGGGGGGTGGAAAGGAATAGAAGGGGGGATACGGCTAATAGCTCAGGTGCCCTGACATCACCTCCCTCATTGGAGGGAGGTAGAGAAAGAAGGAAGGAGGGAGAGAAAAGAGGGAAGGAGGGAGGGAGAGAAAAGAGGGAAGGAGGGAGAGAAAAGAGGGAAGGAGGGAGGGAGAGAAAAGAGGGAAGGAGGGAGGGAGAGAAAGAGGGAAGGAGGGAGGGAGAGAAAAGAGGGAAGGAGGGAGGGAGAGAAAGAGGGAAGGAGGGAGGGAGAGAAAAGAGGGAAGGAGGGAGGGAGAGAAAGAGGGAAGGAGGGAGGGAGAGAAAGAGGGAAGGAGGGAGGGAGAGAAAGAGGGAAGGAGGGAGGGAGAGAAAGAGGGAAGGAGGGAGGGAGAGAAAGAGGGAAGGAGGGAGGGAGAGAAAGAGGGAAGGAGGGAGGGAGAGAAGAGGGAAGGAGGGAGGGAGAGAAAGAGGGAGGGAGAGAAAGAGAGAAGGAGGGAGGGAGAGAAAGAGGGAGGGAGAGAAAGAGGGAGGGAGAGAAAGAGGGAAGGAGGGAGGGAGAGAAAGAGGGAGGGAGAGAGTTGTCCATGTCAACAAGAAGCTGCAGGTGGTTGTGGTTCCCAGAAAGAGACAGGCAGAGACAGAAGAAGGACCAGGCTCCACACACGCACCTCGTACTTGTCGTTGACCAGCATGGGAACGAGCCCAGAGTTCTCCATATCATACCCACCAGCCTGAGGTGATTCCCCACCATCTCGCGCTCCACCCACTCAAGAGAAGGACAGGCAGAGAGAGTAGGGGGGGGAGAGCCCCACTCAACGCACCTCATACTTGGCATTGACCAGCATGGGCACGAGCCCAGAGTTCTCCATGTCAACGAGCAACCTGAGGTGATTCCCCACCATCTCATACAAGAGAGCTTCACACACACACGCACCTCGTACTTGTCGTTGACGAGCATGGGCACGAGCCCGGAGTTCTCCATATCCACGAGCAGCCTGAGGTGGTTCCCCACCATCTCATACAAGAGAGCTCCACACACACACGCACCTCGTACTTGTCGTTGACGAGCATGGGAACGAGCCCGGAATTCTCCATATCCACGAGCAGCCTCAGATGGTTCCCCACCATCTCGCGCTCCACCACGCCCGTCACCTTCCCCTCCGTGCGTGCATCCAGGTACTGCGCCACGCGCTCCCCCTCCTTTTACTACCCCCCACCCCCCCACCAGCAATGATACCCACCACCCCCACAGAAGCACCAGGAAGTAGGAAGGGAGGGAGGGAGGGGGAAAGCAATCCGTGTTCTCACCTCGTACTTGTCGTTCACGAGCATAGGCACCAAGCCAGAGTTCTCCATATCAACGAGTAGCCTGAGGTGATTCCCCACCATCTCCCTCTCCACCACACCCGTCACCTTCCCCTCCGTGCGCGCATCCAGGTACTGCGCCACGCGCTCCCCCTCCTTTTACTACCCCCCACCCCCCCACCAGCAATGATACCCACCACCCCCACAGAAGCACCAGGAAGTAGGAAGGGAGGGAGGGAGGGGGAAAGCAATCCGTGTTCTCACCTCGTACTTGTCGTTCACGAGCATAGGCACCAAGCCAGAGTTCTCCATATCAACGAGCAGCCTGAGGTGATTCCCCACCATCTCCCTCTCCACCACACCCGTCACCTTCCCCTCCGTGCGCGCATCCAGGTACTGCGCCACGCGCTCCCCCTCCTTTTACTACCCCCCACCCCCCCACCAGCAATGATACCCACCACCCCCACAGAAGCACCAGGAAGTAGGAAGGGAGGGAGGGAGGGGGAAAGCAATCCGTGTTCTCACCTCGTACTTGTCGTTCACGAGCATAGGCACCAAGCCAGAGTTCTCCATATCAACGAGCAGCCTGAGGTGATTCCCCACCATCTCCCTCTCCACCACACCCGTCACCTTCCCCTCCGTGCGCGCATCCAGGTACTGCGCCACGCGCTCCCCCTCCTTTTACTACCCCCCACCCCCCCACCAGCAATGATACCCACCACCCCCACAGAAGCACCAGGAAGTAGGAAGGGAGGGAGGGAGGGAGGGAGAAAGCAATCCGTGTTCTCACCTCGTACTTGTCGTTCACAAGCATAGGCACCAAGCCTGAGTTCTCCATATCCACCAGCAGCCTGAGGTGATTCCCCACCATCTCCCTCTCCACCACACCCGTCACCTTCCCCTCCGTGCGCGCATCCAGGTACTGCGCCACGCGCTCCCCCTCCTTTTACTACCCCCCACCCCCCCACCAGCAATGATACCCACCACCCCCACAGAAGCACCAGGAAGTAGGAAGGGAGGGAGGGAGGGGGAAAGCAATCCGTGTTCTCACCTCGTACTTGTCGTTCACGAGCATAGGCACCAAGCCAGAGTTCTCCATATCAACGAGCAGCCTGAGGTGATTCCCCACCATCTCCCTCTCCACCACACCCGTCACCTTCCCCTCCGTGCGCGCATCCAGGTACTGCGCCACGCGCTCCCCCTCCTTTTACTACCCCCCACCCCCCCACCAGCAATGATACCCACCACCCCCACAGAAGCACCAGGAAGTAGGAAGGGAGGGAGGGAGGGGGAAAGCAATCCGTCTTCTCACCTCGTACTTGTCGTTCACAAGCATAGGCACCAAGCCTGAGTTCTCCATATCAACGAGCAGCCTGAGGTGATTCCCCACCATCTCCCTCTCCACCACACCCGTCACCTTCCCCTCCGTGCGCGCATCCAGGTACTGCGCCACGCGCTCCCCCTCCTTTTACTACCCCCCACCCCCCCACCAGCAATGATACCCACCACCCCCACAGAAGCACCAGGAAGTAGGAAGGGAGGGAGGGAGGGGGAAAGCAATCCGTCTTCTCACCTCGTACTTGTCGTTCACGAGCATAGGCACCAAGCCAGAGTTCTCCATATCAACGAGTAGCCTGAGGTGATTCCCCACCATCTCCCTCTCCACCACGCCCGTCACCTTCCCCTCCGTGCGCGCATCCAGGTACTGCGCCACGCGCTCCCCCTCCTTTTACTACCCCCCACCCCCCCACCAGCAATGATACCCCCCACCCCCACAGAAGCACCAGGAAGTAGGGAGGGAGGGAGGGGGAAAGCAATCCGTCTTCTCACCTCGTATTTGTCGTTCACAAGCATAGGCACCAAGCCTGAGTTCTCCATATCGACCAGCAGCTTCAGGTGGTTCCCCACCATCTCGCGCTCCACCACGCCCGTCACCTTCCCCTCCGTGCGCGCATCTAAGTACTGCGCCACGCGCTCCCCCTCCTCCTCCAACCGCCTCTCCGCCACCCTCAAATAATCCGCGCAATCACACGTCCCCAGATACCTCTGAGCCTCCCCCCGGTAAAATGCCGCGGAGGCTTCCAGAAACGGACGCTCCAGATCCTCCGAATAGACCGCCGGGCCGAGATCCGCGAACATGGACGATATGGATCGCATGAGGGCGCGGTTGATCACTTCGCCCGAGCGCTCTTGGTGGATGAGGGAGAGGAGGGTGGAGAGGAGGCGCGGGCGGATGGCGGGGGCGCGCACGATGTGGTCGCGCCAGAGGGCGAGGCCGAGGTCGTGCACAGGTGTCTTGTTGTGATTGGTCACGTAGGTGCGGTCCATGTACATGAGGATGTCTCGGATCATCTGAAGAGACTTGCCGTAGTCGTGCCACCTGGGGGTGAGAGGGGGGGGATTGGGAAGAGGGGACGGGGAAATAGGGAAAGAGAGGTAAGACATGGCAGCAGCATTGGCCACCTGGGTAAGTGTGGTCCATGTACATGAGGATGTCTCGGATCACCTGGAGAGATTTCCCGTAGTCATGCCACCTGCAAGCGGAGGAGGGAGGGAAGAGGGACAGGAGAAGGGAGGCAACAGGGGAGAACATAGCAGGAGTGGGCATGTGGTTCGGTCCATGTACATTAGGATGTCTCGGACCATCTGGAGGGACTTGCTGTAGTCGTGCCACCTGGGGGGAGAAAAAGAGAGAGGGTGGGGGAGGAGAGGTGTGGAGTGGAGAGAGGGGAGTAGGGGAGGGAGAGAGGGGAGAGCAAATGGCAGAATTGGTCACATCACAATTGGGAACATGAGCAGCATTAACAGCATTGGCCATAAGGGTGGGTGCGGGCCATGTACATGCGTATGTCTCGGATCATCTAAATAGAGGTACAGGACGAGGCTAGGGTATGTGTGAGCATCGCAGCTGTCAAACCAACCCACCAGGATGAAGCATGCACGCACCAGCGCACACCTGAACAGAGCAGCACAAGCACCCACGCACCTCATTCTCCTCGTATTACCACCTACCTCTATCTAACCCCGCACCTCTATAGAAACCCACCTGGCATCCAGCTCGTTGAGGAACAGCGGGCCGTGCGCCGCCTCTATGGCCGCCGCCACGCCCTTGAGGTGCGCCGTCATGGTTTAGGCTCACCAGCCCCTCATAGAGGCGACGGGCATCACACTCATGCACACATCACACTCATGCACACATCACACTCATTCTCCACCTCATTTCCCTCACCTGGCGTCCAGCTCGTTGAGGAAGAGAGGCCCATGGGCGGCCTCAATAGCAGCCGCCACGCCCTTGCGGTGCGCCGTCATGTCATGGTGCTCACCAGCCCTGCATATAGGCGAGAGCCTAACAACCAGACAGCCTGCTGTGTCACCTTGCATCACACACAGTCTCCTCTCTCACTCTCCCCTCACCTCGCATCGAGTTCGTTGAGGAACAGCGGCCCATGCGCGGCCTCAATGGCAGCAGCGACGCCCTTAAGATGTGCCGTCGTGGTGCTCACCAGCCCCACCGTTTGCCATGTCACCACCACCCATTGTTGCCCCCTCACCTGGCATCCAGCTCGTTGAGGAACAGCGGCCCATGCGCCGCCTCAATAGCAGCAGCCACGCCCTTAAGATGCGCCGTCGTGGTGCTCACCAGCCCTGCATATAGGCGAGAGCCTAACCACCAGACAGCCTGCTGCGTCACCTCTCACCACCTCACGTGCCCCCCTCACCTCGCATCCAGCTCGTTGAGGAACAGTGGCCCATGCGCCGCCTCAAAAGCAGCAGCCACGCCCTTAAGATGCGCCGTCATGGTGCTCACCAGCCCTGCGTACAGGCGAGAGCCTAACCACCTGACAGCCTGCTGTAGCACCACCCCTTACCTGGCGTCTCAAGCTCACTCCGCACCCACCTGGCGTCCAGCTCGTTGAGAAAAAGCGGGCCGTGCGCCGCCTCTATGGCAGCAGCCACGCCCTTGAGGTGCGCCGTCATGGTGCTCACCAGCCCCGCGTACAGGAGGGCCTAACCCACCTCACAGCCTGCTGTGTCACCACCCCTTACCTCGCGTCACACCCTCACACCCACCTGGCATCCAGCTCGTTGAGGAACAGCGGCCCATGGGCGGCCTCTATAGCAGGCGCCACGCCCTTGAGGTGCGCTGTCATGTCATGGCGCTCACCAGCCCTGCATAAAGAGAGGCAGGCCTGCCAAACCGCCTGCTGTCTCACCTCGCATCACTCTCTATCCCCCCCTCACCTCGCATCCAGCTCGTTGAGGAACAGAGGACCATGGGCGGCCTCTATAGCCGCCGCCACGCCCTTGAGGTGCGCCGTCATGGTGCTCACCAGCCCCGCGTACAGGCGGTCACCGTACTTATGGAGTACCATGTTGTACGCGTTGCTGTGACACAGGGGGGAGACAGAGGGAGGAACAGCGGAAAGACACGCTTAGCACGGCCACCACCAGCCCCGCGTACAGGCGGTCACCGTACTTGTGCAGTGCAGCACCATGTTGTGCGCGTTGCTGGTTGGCGGGGGAAACATAGATGGGTAAACACAGAGAGGGAGGGAAAGACAGCCGTGAGTGCAGCAACCAGACCAGCCCCGCGTACAGGCGGTCACCGTACTTGTGCAGTGCAGCACCATGTTGTGCGCGTTGCTGTGAGTGGGAACGGGAGACGGACAAAGGGAGAGAGAGGAGGTAGACACTGTTAGCGCCGCAACCACCAGCCCCGCGTACAGGCGGTCGCCGTACTTGTGCAGTGCAGCACCATGTTGTGCGCGTTGCTGCAAGGTGGGCGGGAAGGCACGGCGGGTGACAGGATACAGAGAAAGACACGCTTAGCACGGCCACCACCAGCCCTGCGTACAGGCGGCCGCCGTACTTATGCAGCACCATGTTGTATGGATGGGGGATGGGGGTAGTGGTGGCGGAAGAGACAAAGTTGGAGAGAGGAGGTAGACACTGTTAGCACGGCCACCACCAGCCCCGCGTACAGGCGGCCGCCGTACTTATGCAGCACCATGTTGTATGCGTTGCTGTGAGGGGGAGAAAAATGAAAGAGAGAGATAACGGGAGGGGAGAGAGAAAGAGAGAGTACTTAGCGTGGCGTAGAGCTCTTCGAAACTGTCAGGGTGAAAGAGAAGATAACGGGAGGGGAGAGAGAAAGAGAAGATAACGGGAGGGGAGAGAGAAAGAGAAGATAACGGGAGGGGAGAGAGAAAGAGAGAGAAAGAGAGAGTACTTAGCGTGGCGTAGAGCTCTTCGAAACTGAGGAGGCTGCACGTAACGGTGGAGCTCTGGGAAGGGTGAATTGTCAGATGCGAGGAGCCAGGGAGGCAGGGCGGAAGAAGGCGCGTACCGGTAGAGCTCTTCGAAGCTGAGGCCGGAAACAGTGTGGCTGTAGACCGGCGAATGGCGTCCTCGGGAATGCCGCACGACGAGGGAGGGAGGGCGCTCTAACGAGGGCGACACAGGGAGGCCACATGTACCGGTAGAGCTCTTCGAAGCTGAGCCCCGAGGCGTTGTGGTTGTAGATGCGGGGGATGGCGTCCTCGAGAATGCCGCACGCCGAGGGAGGGAGAAAGAGAGGGAGGAGGCACCGCAACAAGGAAGGAAGGCGGCACCTCGAGAAGGAGGGAGGGCGTACCTCTAACGAAGGCGTTCCTCTAACGAGGGCGTACCGGTAGAGCTCTTCGAAGCTGAGCCCCGAGGCGTTGTGGTTGTAGATGCGGTGGATGCGGTCTCGAGATTCTCGAGTTGGGAATGCCGCACGTCGAGGAAGGGAGCAACGGAGGGAGGGACGAGGCACCTCTAGAAGGATAAAAGGCGTACCGGTAGAGCTCCTCGAAGCTGAGCCCCGAGGCGTTGTGGTTGTAGATCTGGTGGATGGCGTCCTCGAGAATGCCCCACGTCTTCTCCGCGTATCGCGGGTCCATCTCCACCTTGTGCCGAAACGGCTCGATGCGGAACGCCGACTTGCGACGCGGCTGATTCATGGCGGGCGACTCGGGGAGGAGGAGGGGGACGAGGATGTGGGGTTGGCGATGGTTATGGCGGAGGTGATGACGATGCGGTTGAGAACGGTGGAGATGTCAATTCACGGTGTATCCGCCAGGAGGGTGGTTGTTTGAGCCGATTCAGGGAGGCGAAGACGGTGGCTTCTCCGCACGATGGTGTTGCTCGCACTTATTATCTCGACAGGCACACGAATTTCAGTTATGCGTGGATAAGACGTGGACTATGCTGATGTGTGACTACGCTACGCCCTTGCCAGTGACGGCAGCAGAAAACACCACGAAAACCAGAACTCCGAACCCTCCTTTTGCGTTCCTACGCGCCTATGTCACGGGTGAAACGAAATCGAGTTCCTACTTTTATTCGTACAGCCTTCAACCTGCTTTCATGGATGCAGTTTTCACTCCGCCTTCATTGTTCAGGCTTACGGAGGCGCGGCGGTTAGGATAGGAAAGGGAACAGCAATAACAAGGAGGTCAGAAGTCACTAAGTGCTTGCTGTGATGCTGGGATTAGCAAACGTGATGTGAAGCAGACGCCATGGCTGACAGGTACTGATGAAAGGATGTTAGTTTGATGTGCTGCAAAGCAGTGTCGTTCTTGCATAGAAACGGTTGGGCACGATGCTGTGCAATTTGGAGAGTTTCTATAGAATCACCGACTTGAACCGCTTATAACCTGGCCGAACTTCGATGCATGACCTGTAAACAAGCCCTCATCACTGCCTCTGCCTCTGACGTGAAGGGTTGGCTTGGCTCGGTTCAAGAGCAGGGGCTTGATGTTGCTCAAAGCGCTGGATGCAGTGACGAGGATGTGGTGAAGGCTATCATTCTACAGTGAATGGAGTCGAATGTGTTAGAGGATCTGGAAATCTTATAGCATATTTCAAACCAGCAAACCAGAAGTCTTGAATATCTCAAACCAGCAATATATCATTCGAAATTTATTTATATTTTCAACTCTTGGATTAAAAAATTTCTTGGTTATAATATTCACATAAATGAGACAATACCATATGTTAAACAATCTGCGTCCACATTTTAACCCAAATAATATTTTTTCATCCGTATCTTAATCATTCCTCCAACCTGACGTGGTGAAATGCTGTTTGTAGAAATTCATGAATAGTGGAACTGGTAGGTTGTGAACATGGTTTATGAGCTTAAGAAGGGAGGGTTAAATAGTGATCACATGAATACGTAAGGAGGTTGCTCATAGGCGAGGCAATCGGGCCGATGGAGCAACGCCCTCCAGAACCAGACCGACACGCATGGTTGGTTGCATAGTGATGACACGCGGATTCGTATCATTGGCGGATACACCTCTTTCCAGGTGGCACGTTCCTTGTGGACAGTAGTTGACTCTCCCGTGTGAGTGAGAGCAGCGGAACGTGGGAACCAGCACACAGATGTGAGAAAATGTTTAGTGTTGAATGGGGGATACAGTATCTCGCATTACGAGCACTGTAAGCACCCAAATGCATGTCGTTTTTAGGAAACATGCGGACAAGTGTTGCTGAAAACAGGGTAATATCAACCGCAAAGAAATATTTCAGTACGGTCACCTGTGTAGAAAGAAGCGCGAAATCTGTGGGTTCAAGGCACGCGCTGAGCCCCAACTCTCCGCGTCGCAGTCACGACTCCTCATATCCATGCTGGCACAACGTCAGAGCGAGAAAGCACCAGGAAAGCACATTGTGGTCAGCAAACCAGTCTACTTGTCCTGCGTGGCACCGTTGAAGGTTACCACAGTGTGCTGAACGGTTGACGATGATGCTTTCCTGATTATGCAATGGTGGAGATCATGTCTCGGCGAATATCCCATACCCCTCCGATGCCCGAAACTCCTGCCCAATGAAAAAAGCAAACACTCCATTGCTTTTTCTCGAGCGTCGTCCCAGATCCATGCATCATCCAGCATGGATAACAGCGATTCCTGACACGCCACGTAGGACCTAAATCAGCGCCAACCGCCCTCAGTCACCTGTCAATATTGAGCAACCACTCACACACCTCCGAAGGCAGCGCGAACTGCCCAAAAACGCTTTCCCGCACCAGCCATGTCATGCGCTTGGCCTTTGCGTCCCCCATGATGGGGTCCGACCAACCAACTTCTTCCATCGGAAACTCCGTTGTGGGTTCAATTCCACATCGGCGGAAGATGTCTCCCTGAACCAGAGCGAATGTAGAGCGGAGCGCATCATTCTTCCCCAACCACCTCCCCCAAGCCTGCCTGGTGTATTTTGCCTTGCTGTCCGCGCAATCGCCGGAAGCGGATAGAGTAAATGGGGTGGGGGGAAAGTGAAAGGGGCGGGGAGGGGAGGGGAGGAAGGAAGGCGGCGCTGCTGAGCTGCCCGCAAATCTCAGTTCCGCTGGCTGAACAGCACCTGCATCAGGCGGACAAGCAAGCACACTCCTTTTTGCTAGTCCTTGGGAGCACTGGTCATCCGACTCGCACGACCCCAGGAAACAGGAGCCAGTGAGGATAGAAGTTATTTAGCTTGAAGGAGTTCGCTTTGTTGGGAGAGTCCTTGGCATCTTGTAGGTAGGAGGAATCTGCTAGTGTCTGCCTTGGCTGCTGGGGTCGTCGTGAGTGGGTTATGCTTCAGAGGTAGTTCCATGCGCCTTACTATTTCAGCGGTTTAATATATTTGTTAACGCGATTCATCATGGCTGTACGGCTTTCCTTTTAGTGACTTCTTTAATATTTAACCTTAATATTGAAGTTAAAACATCCTCGCCTTCGCCTGTAAATCAGCGCGCTGTCATTGTCGTTACCTTAGTATTGACTTACATAATTTCTTATAAATAAAGACTCTAAGGCACCCGTTATCATTAATTTTACGTCATACACCACTTCCGATTAAAGGCTTAATGAGTAACGGTCCTATTCTAGCTGGATCTCCCAATAAAAGCTGCTCCCGCGATTCCCGGAGCAGCGACGGAGTCGGCGCTGATGTGAGCAGCAGGAGCAGCAGTACCAGCGCCTCTCCTGTTGTCAAATCCGCCATTCCTCCAGCGAACGCATCGAAATCTTCTTCGTTCTTTGACACCACACCACCTGCTACCCTTTCTGACACGCCTCCCCCTTCCCGCTCTTTCTTAAGCTTGCTGCCTTTCGCGTCCCTGGGTTCCAAGCGCCTTCAGCAGCAGCAGCAGCAGCAGCCGTCGTCTCGTGCCGGCGTGTCAGCAGTGGGAGGCTCGCTGCTTGAGTTGCTCGACGAAGGATGGTTCTCCAGCAATGTCGCCGCTTGGCCCCACGATTCCGATTTAACCACAATCCAGGAAGCGGTTAACGAGACAGAGGATGCTGATAACGGGGATGCGCTTCCAGGGGTCACTGAAACGGGGAGGGTTGCTTGTGCGCACGTGGATTTAAACGCTCCGAGTTCCGCCAGCAACTTCCGCGAAGGCGCAGGTGGTGCGGCAGCGGAGTGTGCTTGCGCGGCGGCTGATGACCGAATCAGCGGGGGTGCTTCGGCTGTGTCCGAACCAAGCGGTTGTTCCAGGTCTGGCAGTCCCGAGCCTGACCCTGAAGGCAGCTTCGGAAAGTACCGGCGCCGTCGCGGCCGTTCGGGAAGCAGGCGGCGACCGAAGCGAAGCAGCAGCCTCGACGCGGCGCGCATGTCAAGACGCGTGTCGATGCCTCCGCATCCTCCGCTTCCGACGGACGAAGAACAGCGGGATTCAATAGAGACGCGAAGCAGCGACGGCGAATGCTACGAGCGCACTACCTCCCCTTACGCTTCGTCCGGGCGGGGGGCGTACGCGGAGAGGCGGGGGAGCGGTGGGGAGCATTTCTCGGCGTTTCACCCATCTCCCCCTTTCCGCTGGTCAGAGCGAGGTACGGGGGCGGCGGAAACGGAGAATGCGGCTTGCGGAAGCAGAAGCGCGGGGAAACCGCGGTATCTGCGCACGCGGAGTGTGTCCGATTATGACTCGGCGGAGTACGAGCGCAACAGCTCGCTGCGCCAAGGCGCATATGAGGCGGAAGCGGACGCAGAGGGGGGAGATGGGCTCCCCTTGACGCCCTCCGCGCGTGCAAGAAGCCTGACAGAGGCTGACGTGGAGGAGCTCCGGGGGTTCATGGATCTGGGATTCAACTTCCGCCAGGCGGACATGAGCGCGCGCATGACCGCCACGCTGCCCGCGCTGCGCCTGTATCACGCCGTGGGGAGCGTTCAGCAGAGACTCATCTCCCGCCACCATCACCACGTCGCTCCCGCTACAACCTCTCCTGCTACAGATGCGGATGGGGCTGCTGCAACCCTGTATCCCGGCGGGTTGTCGCCTGGTGGTGCGGGGGCTGCTGCTGGTGGTGCTGCCGCGGGCAGCAGCGTGGCAGTGGGGGTTGGCAGCGGTACCTCGTCGCCACGGATCTCGTGCTTCCCTGGGGACCCGTTCGTTATCGCTCGCTCGGCTGAACCCCATGCCATGGTACGGCCGCTAGCCTGAATGGCTTACGCCTCGCATTCATGGGCTGTCGTTTGTTTTGCCTAGTTTTGTTCGATGGTTTATCTGACTAATCATCCCCAGCTTTTTTCCCCTCCTTCCTCCCTCTCCTCCCGCATTCCCCCCATTTCTCATCCCCAGCAGCAGCGAGGCAGCTCCATGCCATCGTCCCCACGCCACATCCCATCTCTCATCAGCACCACCACCAGCACTACCTGCGTCAGGAGCCATAGCCATGGGCATAGTCCAGAGCATGAGCAGCAGCGGCAGGGGCAGAGGGGGGTGAGTGGCAGCCTGGATGCGGAGTGGTCGTTTGCCAACCCACAAGACCCCCCCTCGGATGTCAAGACACACCTCAGGCTCTGGGCTCAGGCCGTTGCCAGCACCGTCAGACAGACGTGCTAACCGCCGTGCTGTGCTGCGCTTGCTGCTTTTGAAGCGCTTCGATGGTCGTTTGCCAACCCGCAGAACCCCCCCTGGGACGTCAAGACGCACCTCAGGCTCTGGGCTCAGGCCGTTGCCAGCACTGTCAGACAGACGTGCTAACCGCTGTGCCGTGCTGCGCTTGCTGCTTTTGAGGCGCCTCGGTGGTCGTTTGCCAACCCACAAGACCCCCCGTCGGACGTCAAGACGCACCTCAGGCTCTGGGCTCAGGCCGTTGCCAGCACCGTCCGGCAGACTTGCTAGCCTCTCTGCTGTGCTGCGCTGCCGTTGCTGCTGCTGCTGCTGCTGCTGCTGCTGTGTTCTGTTGCCCTTGCTGCTTTTGAGGCGCTTCGATGGTCGTTTGCCAACCCGCAGGACCCCCCCTCGGATGTCAAAACGCACCTCAGGCTCTGGGCTCAGGCCGTTGCCAGCACTGTCAGACAGACGTGCTAGCCGCTGTGCTGTGCTGCGATTGCTGCTTTGCGGTGGTGCCCTTGCTGCTGCTGTGCTGTGGTTCCATGGCTGCAATGCTGCTGCCATGGTGGTTGCCAGCGAGTGATGCCTCACCTGGGCTGCCTGGGTGAATGGATGGCTAATGCTACTGCTAGGCCGTGCTGGCAATCAGAGGCACTGGGATGCGGTTGGTGGGATGTGGGTACTACGGTAACTTGAAGGTAGTGAAAGAGGGCTTTGGCTGGCATGTTTGGAAGGGCAGGATTGACTGCGCTGCCATGTCTTCGTCGCCTGATGGTTGGTTGAGCAATTCAGTGATTGACGTTGGAGTCTAATAATTATTGTATTCCTTGTACAGTGACATTTACCTACTACCTGGGAAGTGTTTTTGCATGCCTTCTCCACTTCACAATCCTGAGAAGGCCACATAATGTCTTCCAAGTTCCACTTCAGGTATCCTTCAATGTACACCAAACCAACCAACACAAGAAGCAAATCATAGTACTACTTTAGCCTGAAAGCTTGGTGGCCTGCGTTGCGTCTCATGCCCTGCACCAACAAAGGCATTTGACTGAGGCCCAGTATCTGGAATATCTACAGCGCGCTTGAAATAACACGAGCGTCGAGCGAGCTTTGAAGAAACCCGAAACATGTGCAGACGGATTTAGTTCATCTACGGGTAGTATGACGAGCTTTGTGCAATCGCACAAGGGAGGGGGGCGATGAACTGAGAACTTCTGTCGAAGGAGCAGGGCTAGGCGGATGGAGGGTTGAAATTCACAACGTTTGGAATCTCCCTGCCCAAGGAGAGGCGGAGGAGACGGCGTGAGGCGGCTGGCACGGTTGCTCGGCAGCGTCAGGGATCGAGCAAGTGACAGACAGCAGACAAACCCATCATGATCAGTTGCGGGATGGGAAATCTGGCATGATCGGTCGCCACATCGCGGTTTTGACAAGGGCGGAAAGTCACAGAAATGTGACATTTCCGTGACTTTTGCGTGACAAATTTGCGTCACGGAAAAGTCATGGATGGAAGTCCCAAGAAGTGAAGTCACGGGAACGTCATGTTGGAGTTCAGAAATTTCGTACAGAAAGTCCCTGAAATGTGCCTGGCGAAGTGATGTTCTCGTCACTTCTCGTCACTTTTTTGTTTCACATGCCACGTGGCGAACTGGCGTTACATCTTTCTAGATATTTTGCCAGGTGTTCATGTTGGTGATTGGCCAAAATGGACCAATCAATGTCTGTGATGGGTGTGCCTAAACGTAATTTGATTGGCTAGCGATTCTGAATAACGACCGCATATCGCACACGAAAAACAGCATCGCATTGAACACGTCGGAAATTCAAAAGAGCACAACCAGGAGTTCCATTGGTGTTTTTCATAATTCGTTATTATTTAAACGCGTACATTGACATAGCACCACAACCTCACGTCTGCACAATTGCACGTCCATATGGACACATAGCTAACGGGCTCTACATTAAAGCCTATCTAGTAACTAAGCCGACCAGATGAGGTAGTTTGGAACTAAGCCGACAAGATGAGGTCGGACGGGACTTGATGACACCAGGACAATCAAACACGGATCGGTTTGGTGCCTGCATAAAAAGGGTCAAACGTTATGGAAACTGCAATCAAGGCAACAGCAAAAGATCGTGACACGTGAGAGAATAAAGGAACAACGAGAACAGCTCGACGACGAGCATGGTGTGCGCGCCCATGAGCGCATGATGCGCAGCCTGCACCGCCTGCTCGCTCTCCGCGTCCAAAACCGACGTCGCCTCGTCCAGCAGCAATACCCGCGGATTCCGCAGAATCGCCCGCGCGATCGCCACGCGCTGCTTCTGCCCCCCGACAGCTGCGTACCTCGCTCACTCACCTGCGTCTCGTAGCCCTGCCGGGGGAGGGGGAGGGTAAGGAGGGTAGAGAGCGGTAAGGATGGGAGTGCGAGGGTGGGAACAATCGAGAACGAGGCTGATGTGAAAATAGGGACGGAATGATTTTCCGCGAGTGGTGGTAATATCGCGGCACCGCTCACCACGTGTAGACGACTTGCGCAGTTCCTTCCGGCATCGCGCCGCGCATCAGCAGGTCATCGTCTGTGCGCTTGCGCCATTTCTGCGCGCAGAGAAGAAAGATCACTAGGGGGCGGAGAAAGAAACGAGGGTAGCGGAGAGGTTAGGCTAAAATGGGACGGCATCGCGGAAAATACAAGGCGGAGAGTCGTGTCAATATGATTTTTACGTCACTATGACGTGACATTTTTGCCTTACGAAATAGACATGGACAGAAGAGAAATGGACATTTGAGCACTGCCACGCAGAGAGAAATGGACACACATGAGGAAGAGGGAGAACCGAGACCAGGGGAAAACAACGGCGAGAGAAGACGAGCGAGCTAGCTAATACATATTAGCTATCACAGCGTAGCAAATGAAAACGATATTAGCAAGTGGGGAAACGAGCGGAGCCGACTGACCGGGCGGTGGATTATTTACGCTGGTCGTGCGGAGGTTGGTTACCGAGTTGCGGAGATTAACAACCTGGGTGGGAGGTGGTGAGGGCAGGGCGGAAGATAAGGAGGGTAGAGTCAGAGTGAGATGTGCAATTGCTACTAAATGATGAAATGCAATATCATTAGGGACCGGCATGTAGGAACCAAGAGTGCACGGTAGCTTCGAAAATTGCTAGCTGCAGGGGTTGCCTAAAAAATATAAACAATGGCGGAACTTCTAGACATAGAGCGCGTGAAGATGCCTAGAGCTGGGGAGACTTCCTGAGCTTAGTGAGGAGAATAACTGGGTGAGGAGTGTGACTTCAACGGAGGACCACATACGGTACAAACTGTCGTAAAGTTTGACAATGACGTGGTAGCAGAGGGCATTTGTATGGCAAGGCATAGGGTTTGAAGGGGGGAGGGGAGGTGGGGGGAGGGTCGAGTGGTTTGAGGTTCGGTGTGCTGATGTGTGGATAAATGGAGGCTGTGAGTGTTGATTCTGTTTTTGTGCGCTGGAACGATTGCTTGGGACGATTCGCTAGGCTCGGCTAAGTCGGTTCGGAGATATGGGTGGTTACCACAGGTGTGATGTGGCACGTTCTGATATTAGTTCGAGGTGATCTATTGGCCTAGGCATAGCTGTGATTGGTTTGCTTTCGAACCTTACCAAGCTTACGTGTACATTTGACGCTGTACTTGAACGGAAAGACTTCGTTTTATGTTTTTCACGATATCAACGACATCTGTTGCCTCGTTTTTTCCCTCATCGCTAGTTGTCGTGTGGATTCGTCAGTTTCGTGAAACATTTTCACCAACTTGGTTTGGTGAGCTCGGTCAGCAACACAAAGTTGAATCGCATACAATCGCTCTGAACCACTCATAATCTCGGGTCCAACCAGCCCACCCGACCGTGTTTGCGGCTAACACCTTCAGGTCACTGGGATGTAACTGTCGCGTGGCTTTTCTATCACAAAACTGTGCTATGGAAATGTGACATTACCGTCACATTTCCTCTGGGATGTTTTGTGTGAGTTCGGGGACATTCTGTGAGCTTTTTCGTAGAAAAACCTACGGGAGCCAAAATTTTGCGTTCGACTTTTCCGCGATGCAGTATACCCCTGAGGGTATTTAGAACAAACGGGGAGGCAGAATGGCATTGTTGATGCCGTGGAGACAAAACAGGTGGATCTTATCTGCTGCTATGTCACATCGGGTTACCACTGCCCTCTGCGACGGCTTCTTTGCGCCAGGAGGCCCGAAAATCAGGGTGCTCCTGAGCGGTGCTCTTTGCCTCAAGAGCCATACACCGTGCAAGGTGGGGAACCTCGTACCGAAAGGAAACATTCGAAGGACCCAGCATTGACGCCTATAAAGCAACACGTGATAGTTGAGGAGTTTGACCAACTTGGGCCCGGAGAGCTGCTCTCGGACGCGCGTGGGAAGGGTCGCGAAGGCTTTGTCGCTGGGAGCGAGCAGGGTTAAGGGCTCCCTCTGAATGTACCACGAGACGAAGTCCTCTAAACCTGGATGGGAAGGGAGAAATAATGAGTATGCTGGATTCATGAATGAAAGAGAAGAAGAAAGAAAGAAGCAGGGAACCTAAACGGAAACCCAACGAGACAGGCAATGCGGCAGATGGGACTGACAGGTTGCTAGAGAGAATGTGCAGGAATTTTAGTAGGGTTGAGAAGTTACCAGATGATTGGAGGTACGTCATGTACGTACTGTACTCGCCCGTGTTGGAAGGAAACGGTGGTGGGGCGGGTGGTATGCCCCCAACCCACCGAGGGCACTTCGGTGCCTTCGATCCCTTTGACTAGGGATCGGTGGGGTGGCACCGATTGACTTCGGGAGACTCACCCTTCGGTGCCACGTGGCGGCACCACATTCCAACCTTCAAGTGCAAGGCGAATTCGGTGTGTTCGGTGTGAAATTCGGTGGTCGAATTCACCCCAACCGAAATGTTACACGCGGCGCATTCGCGACGCGAGTGTAGCGATGTGATGTTACATGTGCGGTTCGATGTAATGCATTTGCTATAAATCGACCTGCCTTGTATGCATGCTTTATACTGAAATCCTGAATCTTCTTGTACATGGTCCATTCGAACCAAAATTCCAGAGAGGTCTATCCTTGCTTCTAAGAGCACTAGCAATCACGTGAACGCCAATATCTCGGCGTATACTTGGGCGATTAACGTGTTTGACGGCTTGTTGGAAAGCCAAGACTGTGCTCTATCGTTTAGTGCAACTTAGAGTTCCTGCAAAGTAGAGGAGACGCCTCTACAACAGTGGTATCAGAGCTGGTCGGTAGAGTCTACGTGCGCGACTTGTAGCAAGCATGATGACGTCAAGCGAAACCTCCGGCACTTCCTTAGGTGGTGTCGTCTCGAATCCCGGCGAACCCTGGACAAACGCGACGGTGTTCGACACGTCGGCGGTTCCGATTTTCACGGGACAAAACTACTCCGCGTGGAAATTTAAGTTCCAAGTGCTCATGATGGAGCGGGGACTTTGGGGTCTCTTCGACGGAACGGAGAAAAAGCCGGTCAACGAGGACGAGATCGCGGCATGGAAGAAGAAGGACCAAAAGGCGTTCGCAACGTTGATTTCGCGCATCGGCATCAACCTCGTGAGTTCGGTGCGCACGTGCATCAAGCTCGAAGCTTCGGCGCGTGAAGCATGGAAGCGGCTCGAGACGATGCACGTGAACAAGACTCTCCACGGCAAGATCCTAGCCCGAAATGCGTTCTACACGGTGAAGTTGCGCGCGGGCGAATCGATGCACGAGTATGCGACTCGTGTGGAGGAACTCGGGGAAACGTTCATGGACCTCGGTGGAACGGTCACGGAGGAGGATTGGATTCTCACCTTGCTTTGCGGCCTTCCGGAAGAGTGGTCGACGGTGATTACGACACTCGATAGCGTGCAAAACACTTGGACGAAGGAAATGGTGGTCGGTCGGCTTCTCCATGAAGAATCGCGACGCCGACAATTCGCTAACGAGAGCGTGGAGACCGCCATGTTCTCCGGAGGGAGCTCCGGAAAGAAGTCCAAGTGGAGCAACGGTGAGGCAAAGAAGTCGTCCGGTGGAAACGGTCGCGGCAAGGGCAACGCATCGAACGGTTCGAGCAAGTGTCATTATTGTCGCAAAGCGGGGCACTTTTGGCGTGAATGTCGGAAGCGGCCGAGCGATTGGATTCCATCGAAGGCGCGGAACCAAGAGGGCAACGCGCACACGGCATCCGGCGAGGCGGATGATTCAACGGAGTCGCTCGTTTTGTTGGCCGGTGACGGGATCAACACTTCAAACGACACGTGGTTCCTCGACACCGGTGCAACACAACACATGACGCACTCGGCGTCGCTCCTCAACAACGTCGGTGCTCCGGGAGACGTCAAGCGCGTCGTCTTCGGGAACGATAAATCGCTACCGGTGGTTGGAGTTGGGAGTACGCGTCTCATCGTCGATGGCGGGCCGGTGGACATCACGAACGTGCTTCACGTCCCGGGATTGAAGGTGAATCTACTCTCCGTCACTCAACTCGCAAAGAAAGACGTGAAGGTCACCATCGATGGCGCGAAGATGAACCTCTTTTGGAAGGGGAAGCAATTCGCGCAAGGCGTTCTCAACGGACAACTCTACCAACTCAAGACGCATCCGACAACGGCCTCATCCAACGTGGCGCAAGGCTCCAAGGCGACTCTCAAAATGTGGCATAATCGGCTTGCGCACGCCAACTACGACTCGGTCAAAGAGTTGGCCAACAAAGGACTTGCGAAGGGATTTGACGTGATCGCCGGCAACGACGAGAAGGGCGTGTGCGCGGCGTGTGTCGAAGGAAAAATGGCTCGCAAGCCATTTGGTAGCCGTACCTCACCCCTCGCAAAGGACCCGCTTGCGCTTGTTCACATGGACGTGTGTGGACCGATGCGGCATGCATCAAAGGGAGGAGCGCGGTTCCTCTTAGTGATGCTCGACGACGCGACGCGGATGAGTTGGACCCGACTCTTGAAGGCTAAGGGAGATGCGGCCAAGGCGATTCAAGAGTGGGCGCTCGACGTTTGCGACGACGGCAAGAAGCGGATCAAGTGCATTCGCACCGACGGTGGCGGCGAATTCGTGAGCAACGAGCTTGAAAAATGGATGAAAAGCAAGGGCATTAAGCACGACGTCACGACACCCTACACACCCCAACAAAATGGAGCGGTAGAGCGGCTCAATCGCACATTGATGGAGGCCGTTCGTTCACTTCTTCAACACTCCAAGCTTGGGAACGAGTGGTGGGGAGAGGCGAGTGCGCTAGCGGCATGGATTCGTAATCGTTGTGCCAACAAAGGTGCTACCGGGAACGACTCCGTTCGAAGCATGGACCGGAACGAAGCCGAACCTATACCGCCTACGCACCTTTGGGTGCCTTTGCTACCACCATGTACCGGATCCACTTCGCCACAAGTTGCAACCGAAAGCTCGTGCGGCGATCTACTTGGGGATTGCGGCGAACGAGCGTGCATGGCGAGTGTGGGATTTGGATGAAAAACGCGTCGTCACGTCTCGGATGTGATCTTCGACGAAGACAAGTTCCCGACAAAGGAGAAACAAACGCCGCAACTCACCGTCGTCCTTCCCGCACGAGAGGAGGATGAAGCGGTGGAGGTTTCACCGCACGTGAAGAAGGGAGCCGAAAGTGGAGGGGGAGAGAACGAGGAGTGCGATGATGATGTCGAGGAGGTGCCACCAACCGAGGAGGCCACTTCCTCCGCACCTTCTTCCCTACCATTGGCGTTGACTCGCGGGCGTCGTACACCTCGCCCCAACACGAGGTTAACCGACTATGCTACGGTCGCCGTTGGGGAGTCGGATGAGGAGAGTGCGGCGATTTGCCTAGCGACCATCGGCGACGATAACCCACGCACTCACAAGGAGGCTTTGGCTTTCCCGGATGCACCGCTATGGAAGCAAGCGATGGAGAGGGAGTTAGCATCGATCAAGGAGAACGATGTTTTCGAGCTCGTCGACCCGTCGAAGGGTGCCTACTTGGTGGGATGCAAGTGGGTGCTTAGGAAGAAATTGGGAGCCGATGGAGGTGTCGAACGCTACAAGGCGCGGCTTGTGGCGCAAGGGTACACTCAACGGGAGGGGGAGCACTATAGTGAGACCTTCGCTCCCGTTTCGAAGGCCTCCACTCTTCGGGTGTTGCTCGCGCTAGCGGCATCTCTCAACCTCGAGGTGGAACAATTGGACGTTTGCACCGCCTTCCTCTACGGGCTTCTCATGGAAGAAGTCTACATGCGGCAACCCCCGGGGTACGATGACGGTAGCGGTCGGGTGTGGAAGCTCAAGCGTACCCTCTACGGCTTGAAGCAAAGCCCACGCGGATGGTACAAGCGCATCGACGACTTTCTTCTTCAACACGGCTTCGCGCGTAGCGTGTGTGATAGCGCTTTGTACGTGTTGAAGGAGGGGGGAGAAGCACTTGGTGCTTTTGCTCTACGTCGATGACCTCCTTCTTTTCTCCGACTCCAAAGACCTCATTCGAGAGGTCAAGCAACGGCTAGGGGCGGAGTTTGCCATGAGGGACTTGGGACCGGTGACGTACTACCTCGGGATGCACGTCGACCGCGACCGCGCGAACGGGACCATTCACCTCCACCAAGAAAAATATGTGAAAGGGGTTGTGGAGCGCTTCGGCATGGGTAATAGCAACCCGGTGGGGACGCCTAGACACGGGATTTTCTTGCCTCCCGGGAGAGGAAGAATCCGCCCTCGACGAAGCCGAAGGGAAGCGGTTTCATTCGCTAGTCGGCTCACTCATGTATGCCGCCGTTTCCACCCGTCCCGACCTCTCATACGCCGCCGGGGTACTTGGACGAGCCGTAAGCAACCCTCATACCGAGCATGTGCGTGCGGGAGGAGGACGTGTTCTACGCTACCTCCAAGGCACACCCAACTTGGGAATCGTATATGAAGCCGGTCCAATCGTGCTTAAGGGCTACACCGACTCGGATTATGCCGGTGATCAAAGCAAGCGCAAAGAGTACCGGCGGGTACGTCTTCACCTTGCTTGGGGGAGCCGTGAGTTGGCAAAGCAAGTTGCAACCAACCGTGGCTTTAAGCACAACGGAAGCGGAGTATATGGCACTCACTCAAGGAGCCATGGAGGCAATATGGCTACGGCGCCTTCTAGCGGAGCTTGGGCATCCTCAAGCCGACCCAACTCCTCTCTTTTGTGACAACCAAGCGGCCATAAACCTCACTCACAATGCCGTCCTTCACGGGCGTACCAAGCACATTGAGAGGAAGCATCACTTCATTCGTGAGGTGGTCGAGAGAGGTGAGGTCAAGGTCACATACATAAGCACCAAGGCGCAACCCGCGGATTTCCTCACTAAACCACTCCCTAAGGATTCATTCCGTGCATGCCGGTGAGCGTGTTGGTATGAACACCTAGTGGCTTGGGTGCAAGGGGGAGTGTTGGAAGGAAACGGTGGTGGGGGCGGTGGTATGCCCCCAACCCACCGAGGGGCACTTCGGTGCCTTCGATCCCTTTGACTAGGGATCGGTGGGGTGGCACCGATTGACTTCGGGAGACTCACCCTTCGGTGCCACGTGGCGGCACCACATTCCAACCTTCAAGTGCAAGGCGAATTCGGTGTGTTCGGTGTGAAATTCGGTGGTCGAATTTCACCCCAACCGAAATGTTACACGCGGCGCATTCGCGACGCGAGTGTAGCGATGTGATGTTACATGTGCGGTTCGATGTAATGCATTTGCTATAAATCGACCTGCCTTGTATGCATGCTTTATACTGAAATCATGAATCTTCTGTACATGGTCCATTCGAACCAAAATTCCAGAGAGGTCTATCTTTGCTTCTAAGAGCACTAGCAATCACGTGAACGCCAATATCTCGGCGTATACTTGGGTGATTAACGTGTTTGACGGCTTGTTGGAAAGCCAAGACTGTGCTCTTGTCAGATTTATATGACAGAGCTACTGTAGGCTATAGTGGGGTAGCACATATGGGGTTACAGTTTTCTAGGGTTTGCATTTTTGTACCCAACTTCCCTTAGTCATTTCATTCCTTCGTTTCTTCTCATGGTATCGAGCAGGTTCCCCCGTGGGAACTGTTCCTAGGGCCCACCGTTTTTTTTCCTGCCCGGATGCACACTCAGCCCTGCCCGAGTCGCGCTCCCCTCTCTCGCCCGCCCGCCCTAGCGGCCCCTTCGCGCCGCCCTCGCGGCCCCGATCCGCCGCCCTCGCTGGCCCCCGCTCCGCCGCCCTCGCGGCCCCGATCCGCCGCCCTCGCGGCTCCGATCCGCCGCCCTCGCGGCCCCGCTCCGCCGCCCTCGCGGCCCCGATCCGCCGCCCTTCGCGGCCCCGATCCGCCGCCCTCGCGGCCCCTACTCCGCCGCCCTCGCGGCCCGATACGCCCAGCAGCCGAGCCGCCCTGCCGCCGATACGCCCAGCAGCCGAGCCGCCCAGCAGCCGAGCGCCCAGCCGCCGAGCCGCCCAGCCGCCGAGCCGCCCAGCAGCCGAGCCGCCCAGCAGCCGAGCCGCCGAGCCGCCCAGCAGCCGAGCCGCCCAGCCGTCGAGTCGCCGAGCGCCCTGCAGCCGAGCCCGCCCGAACGCCCTGTACGGTAAGAGCAGCGCCTCTCTCACAGCACTGCCCTCACCCTACTGTTTGCACTGCTAGTCTACTGCTGTCATGGCTACCCCTAGTGTCCTCGCTTTTGACGCTGAGGGTCGGGCCATTGACTTTGACGTCTGGATAGATGACCTGCAGCTTTTCTTACAGTGCGACAGAGCAGACGGCCTCTCCCTCTTTGACTCACTTCTGGTGCCTCTCCTGCCCCCGCTGCTGATGCTGACGCCACTGTTCGCGCACCAGTGGGCCACGCGCGATGCTGCTGCACGTCTTGCTGTGCGTCGCCACCTACCTACCTCTGAGCGTGCGCACTTTAGCCAGTACAAGAGTGCCTCAGACCTTGTACGACGCTTGTAGTTGCACGCTACTCCTCCCCTGCCACTGCTGCACTGAGCCGCCTCATGCTACCGTACCTCTTCCCTGACCTTGCTGCCTTTCCCACAGTCGCTGACCTCATTACGCACCTCCGCACTAGTGACACGTCGCTACCGCGCTGCGCTTCCTGCTGAGTTCTGCGCCAAGAACCCCCCCCCCCATGTACATCAACCCTCTACTACATAGTCACCCGTCTCCCCTGACTCCCTTCGCGTAGTCAGGGACCACTTCCTCTCGGTTATGTCCCACCACTCTCACCGTTGACCTCCTCGAGAAGGCCCTCCTAGCAGCAGAAAAGAGCATAGTCGCTGTAGGAGCCTCTCTCGTGGTGACCCTCGCACCCCCATCTTGAGGGGTGTTCCCCCTCCCCCTCTTTTTGCCCTCTGTTGCCTCTGCTGCTGCGGCCGGACCTCACTGGTTTGGAGTCGGTTGGGGCAGCGTCTACCCCTAGCGGGAGACGCCGCCCTGGCAGGGGCAAGGGGGGCAGGGGCGCTGGAGGAGCTAGCGGGGGCGGTGGAGGCGGCGGTGGAGGCGGTGGAGGAGGTGGGGGTGGCGGTGGGGGTGGTGGCGGGGGTGGAGGTGTAGGTGGCGGCAGTGGAGGGCGCAGGCGGCAGCCAGCGGTGGCGGAGGGAGCGGAGGTGGCGGCGGGTGGAGGAGGAGGCGGCGGAGGAGGTGGAGCTGGTCCGGGGTGGCGCTGCGCAGAGGGTCAGCTCCGGTGGTGGTCAGCGCCCGCAGCAGCAGCCAGCCAGCAGCAGCGCACACTCGTGACGTCCCCTCCCCTCAGCAGCTCCGTGAGTGGTACACTGCACGCCAGAGGGGTGGGGGTACTAGGTCCGTGCACCTACGTCCCTGCGCACCGGCGACCGCGCGGGTGAGCAGTGCGGGGGTGCGCACTCCACCCAGCGCTGCTTTGGCCGCCTGACGGACGCTTGGCGTCACCAGTTCCCTGAGGCCACTGAGATCCCCCGCTGGGGTGAGCTGTCTAGGGCGGGGTGTAGCTGTCTTTGACCTTGACTTTGATGCTATTCTTGCTGCCATGTATACTGTGACTATTAGTGATGAGGGTGACTGTTATCGGTGTTTTCCGCCCGACCCGGGCATTGAGACTGCTGCTCTAGGTACTGGTGAGGCTGCTGCTCTAGGTGCTAGCGAGGCTGCTGCTCTAGGTGCGTCTGCTCCCTCAGGTACTGGTGAGTATGCTCTCTCAGGTTCTGCGTCGGCTTCGGCCTCCCACACCTTCACCCTTGACTCGGGGGCTTCTCGCTCCTTCTTTCGAGACCGCACCACACTCACGCCGCTTGGCCGGCCAGTTGCGGTCTCTCTGGCAGACCCCTCTGGGGGTCCTGTCCTTGCTCACTTCTCCACTGTCCTCCCGTGTCCGGCGGCCCCCTCTGGCACCCTGTCTGGTCTTTACCTCCCCTCGTTCTCTACGAACTTGGTGAGTGGTGCTGACCTACAGGATGCGGGGGTTCACCAGTTCACTCCTGCGAGTCAGCGGGTGACCCACTGCACGGACGCTCGGACAGGCCGACACCTGGCCACGTTTACACGTCGGCCGGGGTCGAGCCTGTACACACTGACCACTGCGTCTCCCCCAGTCCCTGCGTCTGGTCAGGTAGCTGCGTCGGGTCAGGTGTTTGCTTGCAGCGTCCAGGTCTGGTCCTGAGTCTGCCCCCTGCTCGTGTCGCCTCCTGTCTCACGAGACTCTCCTCTGGCACCACCGCCTTGGTCACCCCTCCCTGCTTCGTCTCCGGAGCATGGCCTCCCGTGTCCTTGTCTCTGGTCTTCCCCGGTCCCTCCCTCCACTTCCTCCGGGGCCTGGCCCTACCTGCGTCCCCTGTGTCGAGGGACGACAGCGGGCTACCCCTCACTCCTCCCAGTTTCCTCCGACAGAGGCCCCGCTGCAGACGCTTCACATGGACGTGTGGGGCCCGGCCCGCGTCCGTGGACAGGGTCACGAGCGCTACTTCCTGCTGGTGGTTGACGACTACTCGCGTTACACCACAGTCTTCCCCTTGCGCAGCAAGGGTGATGTCACTGAGGTGTTGATCGACTGGATCCGCGCAGCTCGTCTCCAGCTCAGGCGGAGCTTCGGCTCGGACTTTCCTGTTCTGCGTCTGCACTCTGACAGAGGCGGAGAGTTCTCCTCTGGCCTTCTGCGAGCCTACTGTCGTGCACGAGGCATCCGCCAGACCTTCACGCTTCCGGACTCTCCACAGCAAAATGGGATTGCTGAGCGCCGCATTGGCATGGTCATGGACGTCGCCCGTACGTCCATGATGCATGCGGCTGCCCCCCATTTTCTGTGGCCGTTTGCGGTTCGGTACGCGGCGCATCAGATCAACCTTCAGCCCAGGGTCTCCATACCGGAGACCTCCCCAGCTTGCTGTGGACGGGGAAGGGTTGGCGATGCGTCTGCGTTCCGTGTCTGGGATCTCGGCGTTTCTTGTCCGCGACTGTCTGCGGACAAGCTGTCCCTA